>CM066995.1:90396161-91596161 GCA_033977485.1 Hydrangea macrophylla
CCTTTCGTGTCCCAAGCATTACCCAAGGAGAGATGGCTTACCTGGATCGACTTGCTTCAGTGCATAGCTTAGCTCGTTGTAACCAAACACGACTTATGAAATTGTCAATAAGCTATTAGCCTATGATTTTAATTGTTGGGTTTGTGAACACTGATTCACTCCGATACCGGGGGTTCGCCCGAGACTGAATTGCGCCGAATTTTATTTCGGACCAAGGGTATTATAGTAATTTCAGTGTAACCCTAGTGGGATATATTATCCCTTCTATGTGCAGCCGCAGTGTGCTGAGTGCTATTTTTTTTTTTTTTTAAGAGAGAAAACTTGTAATCCTTTCTATTCTTTGATCATAGTGAACTGGTGTGAGAGGCTATGGACGTAGGCAATTTGGCCGAGCCACAGGGCATATCTTATGTCGTGGTTTGTTTGTTTCTTATTTTTTGTGCGCGTTTGCATTGTGTGTGTTACAGGTTATATTCGCAACATTAACTCCAAAGCACATAAACAAGTTTAATTTGGATACGGCCACTGCATTCATCCTACGCAATCTCTTTGACATTAGGGGTGTTCATAGGTCGGTTTGGTTTCCTTTTGTGACTATACTTTTGAAAATTGACTAAATAAGCTCGGTTTGATCGATTTAATCCGCGGTTTTTTCTTGAACAACCCTATTCATTGTATTACACCATTCCCCAATTGAACAACACGTTAGGATTGAGTATCTAAATTATTACACACAAATGTATATGGCGCATTCGATTTGGTATGGCCACCTTTTGTGATTCAGTGGGGAAAAAAAATCTGCTCTTTACCACTTTCTATCGCTTAGATTTTTGAAATTGATTTTCCAAGTACTTTTATTTATAATCACATACAAACTCTATGAGTTGGTCACCTGTATATAGAAACTCAGAAATTAAGCTAAATAAAACTACTTGAAAAATCATATTCTTTTTTTCTTTGCTTGACTGAAAAATCATATTCAAATATATATATATATATATAGATGTATTGGTTAGGGATCTTCTATTATACAATATTTTAATAGTTTTGGTTGTATCATACAATTAAGTTACTACACTTTGGCACCAATTTTGGTGCCAAAATGTTATAACTTTGTGCCAAAATGCTATAACTTTGTGCCAAATATAGTAACTTTATATAATAAGTACCATTTTGTTTTTGAAAAATCACCTTACTTTTAAAACCACTTTTTTAAAATGTTATTACACTTATTGCACCAAAGTCACAATATTTTAGCACCAAAATCATAGGATGATGATGCATCCAAAATCGGTATGATGTATCCTAGAATTTTTCTATATATTAATGTATAATAGCACATGTCCAAAAAAAAAAATTTAAAAATTGGTTCTATTGACACCCAAAATAAATAAAGAGTAATGTATACCTAAATATATGGGACACATAAATAATAGGGGACTTCCGCCATAGCCTCCTCAAATAAAACACTTTCAAGTTAAAACACATGCTACTTTTCTTTAACTCATTAATTAGGTCTTTTTTATGCCTAAACAACTTCAAATTGCTATAAGTTTTGTTCTACAAGTCCGTTTTTAATAAAATTTGATGTTTTGAACTCTGCAAAATGAGATCTCGGAAAAAAAAATCACTCAAAAAACCCAAGAATTGATAAAGTTATCGTCGTTAATATAAATAGATAATATTATCTGTCTATAGACAGATAATCGTCGTTAATATAAATAGATAATATTATATGTCTATAGACAGATAAAACAGATAATATTATCTATTAGACAGATAAAATCTCAAAATCAGGCTGCAATGTATCTTTTTTTGTAAAATTTCCACGCCCATTGCGTAGATCTCGAAGAAATACATGAAATACACACACACACACACACACAAAAAAGAGAATAAAAATAAATCATCACAAAAGGCTAAAAATAAGAAAATTATGATTTTTTAACTTAAAAATATTATCTGTCAAAATAGATAATACCATATGTTTTGACAGATAAAATAAAAATATGAGGTTCCAAATTACTTTTTTTTGTACAATTTTCAAATCATGTGGACAAGCCCCTCATGGTCAAATCATGTGGATTTTTTACTATAACAATTTAAGGGGACTTGACCAAATATCCCTAAATAATTTCCAAAATCACTCATCAGTTACCAACCAAAGTTCGAATTTAATTTCAAAATTACTACGACAAATTAATTAACAGGTTGATGGTTTAGGTTCACAAAATTGGAGTACGGAAAATAAAATTTGTTATTACTATATATTTCTAGTGGAGGAACAAAGCTAGTAATAATAATTTTTTTTAAAAAAAATAGAGACAAGTAATAACAATTACATACTTAATTATTTAACTAATTATGTAATGTGTACTTTTGTCACCCAAAGAGCATCTCCAAACCCACTTGTGTTTTTGAGTGCTTCTTTCTTTTCTAATTCCATTTTTCCGTAAATATGTGTATATATGAGCTAATATATACATCGTAACCAAGTACAGAAAAAGGAATACATTTGTTTGTTTTAGGATGCCTAAGAAGTAAATCTGCAACAAATAATAATCTCATACCAAATCATCAACCCAATTATCTATTAGGACTTAATTCATAAAACAAAAAGAATTAATAATATTAATACACGGGATAGACATGTGCTTCACATGTGCCGCTAACCTAGTGTGTGTGTGTATATATATATATATATGTGTGTGTGTGTGTATGTTTCTTGTGGATCAGGAGGGCTTGCCCGGATCGAAGTTCATGAGGAAGGCCTATGGGGGCGTATGGGACATAACCAACCCACCACGCGCGTGGTGCCCTTGACTTGACCTTGAGTTGAACATCCAATTAAATATCGGATGGTAGGTTGGTAGCCGTATCGTCGGATTTCTCGACCTCTAAGATGTGATCCCTGGTGATTGGAAGGGCTGGGGCTACTTACGACACAAACACATATCTTTAATTACTTGATGAGCTTTTACAAAGTTTCTGTCATGAATAAGAGAATTCAACTCAGTAATGCAGCTCAGTTCTTGTGGGTCATACGGTGTCGTTTGTAAATTTGGCATTTCAGAATTTAGTCGCACGATGTCGTTTTGTGTTAAACAAACCCGAATGTTAGTTATAACGATTAAGACACGTGTTGTACCCTCCTTGGTAGAGAAAGTTGTTAGCAAGCAAGTGGTGAGTCTGTTAGCTCTAAGCTGCTATTAAGCAGTCCTTGTAAGAAGTTTTGAAGTATGTGAATGAATAAACAGATTTCCTCTCTCTCTACTCTGTTCTCTCTATTTCTCTCTCTCTCTCTCTCTCTCTCTTCCTCTCTCTCTCTCTCTCTCTCTCGATCTTTTCTCTCTCTACTCTGGATCATCTTCTTCGTAGAAATTACTGTATTAATTGGTGAGTCAAGTTCATTCTTGACAGGTGGTATCAGAGCTAAGATCCGATTAGTTCTTGTTGATGGGGAAAATTATTCATACGGAATCAGAGGAGAATTCATCAGAGATGAGGACTCATGATCATATAGGGTTCTCGGATCAGACTCAACAAAATATATTGGCCTTGCAGAACCAAATGGCGGATGTCTATAGCAGAATGGGTGGAATGGAGACACGAATAGACTCTAAAATTGCTGCGATGAACTCGAATATTGAAGCAATGATGAAGATGATAAGGCAAGGCCAAACAATTGGTGAGAAAGGAAAAGAACATGCAGGGGTTCTACCTACTCCTCCGTTCATGACAGATAATAGGAATTTTGATGCAAGAAATGGAAGTCACAGCAATGAAATCAGGATTAATCATGGCTATAGTGAATCTAGGGACTCAAGAACTGGTATGAATCCTAACCCTCATCCTAATCTTCCTAGAATCGAGTTCCCTAGGTTTAATAGAGATGATCCTAAGGGGTGGTTTAAGAAGTGTAATAGGTATTTCTTGCTTAATCCAACCCCAGAAGAACAGAAAGTGCTTTTTGCTTCAATTCATCTTGAGGGCAAGGCTGACCATTGGTTTCAAGCCCATTATGAAACCCTAGAGGGACTTTATTGGAATGTTTTTGTTAATGATCTACTAGAAAGATTTTCAGAATTAGGGCAAGATGATGTAGTGGCCCAATTTAAACGATTATCTCAGATCAATTCTGTAGAAGATTACCAAACTAGGTTTGAGGAATTGAAACCTCTCATCTTAGCACAGAATAGAGGATTATCTGAGGATTATTTTGTATCATGTTTCATTAGTGGCTTGAAAGAAAATATTGAACATATGGTAAGGATGTTCAATCCAAGAACCTTATCCCATGCTATCAATCTAGCTAGGCTGCAAGAAGGACATCTAGCTGTTACTAGCAGAGGTACTCCTATTTCCATGTCCCAACCAAACTCCAAGGCTCCTTCAATTTTCCATACCCAATCACCCTTCCAGGACCAAAGAGCCAATTCCACTTCTTCACATTTTTCTCAGCCAACTAATTCCTCTCAATTCCCTAACCAAAACACTGCAACCAAAATGTCTGGACCCATGAACTCTCAGAATAGCAATAAAATTTCAAACTCAATACAGCCTTATACCACTACCCAAAGAAACCAAACTCCTAACAACCAGCCCAATTCATACAAAAATTCATCAGCCAGAACTCTACCTAACCAATTTGTGGGAATTAAGAGAGTCTCAGCAGAAGAAATGCAGAAAAGAAGGGAGAGGAACCTCTGTTATTACTGTGAGGAACCTTACTACAGAGGTCATATATGCTCTAAAAAATAGTTGTACTTGATTATTGGAGAGGATGAATCCTTAGAAAGTGATGTGACTGATGGTATAGAATTTCAAGAGGAGTTGGAACAACAACTAAGTGGTGAAGTTGAGAATCAATCTGGGGAAATGGTAATTTCTTTACATGCCCTGCAGGGTAGTGAATGTCTGCAGACCTTCAAGATGATTGAAATTGTTAAGAGAAATACTATACTTGTGTTGATTGATAGTGGAAGTACACATAATTTTCTAGACCCTGTAACAGCCAAAAGATTGGGATGTGAAATTCAGCCCACAAATGCTATACAAGTATCAGTAGCAGATGGAAGGAAACTGATTAGTAATGCTAAATGCTCTCAGCTGGAATTGATAGTACAAGATCACAGCATAGCAGCAGATATGAGGATCTTG
This sequence comes from Hydrangea macrophylla, assembly GCA_033977485.1. Taxonomy (NCBI): domain Eukaryota; kingdom Viridiplantae; phylum Streptophyta; class Magnoliopsida; order Cornales; family Hydrangeaceae; genus Hydrangea; species Hydrangea macrophylla. The sequence continues at coordinate 90,401,322 of CM066995.1, forward strand.
CCATTAGGGGGTTGTAATGCTGTATTTGGGGTACAATGGATGAGGAAGCATGGGCCAATTACCTTTAACTTTGAGCAAATGAAAATGACTTTTCAATTGAATGGAAAATCAGTGAATATTAGTGGAGCAAAGGATACTCAGAACTTACAGTTAATGAATGGGAAAGCTCTTCAGAAATACTGCAATGTCAATAAGGAAACAGTGGTGTACCAATTGTACTATATAGGGGTAACAAATGACAAGGAAATGAGGCCATCACCAGAAATTGAGTCCATCATCAATAAATTCAAGAATGTGTTTAAGGAACCCCAAGGGTTACCTCCCTCCAGATCCCATGATCACAGAATTGTGTTACAGGAAGGTACCAAACCTGTTCACATCAGACCATGCATATAGGTATTCTCATCTTCAAAAGACAGAAATAGAGAATCAAGTGAAAGACATGTTACAAAGTGGAGTCATTAGACCCAGCTCCAGTCCCTTCTCTTCCCCAGTATTGCTAGTAAGGAAAAAGGACAATTCATGGAGGATGTGTATAGACTATAGACAGGTCAATGCTGCCACTGTCAAGGATAAATTTCCAATTCCTGTCATTGAAGAACTGTTGGATGAACTGGGTTGAGCTTCAATATTTTCAAAATTGGATCTCAGATCAGGATATCATCAAGTGAGGATGAGAGATGAAGATATAGCCAAAACAGCATTTAAAACTCATGAAGGCCACTATGAGTTCAGAGTGATGCCATTTGGGCTCACTAATGCCCCAGCCACTTTCCAGTCTCTTATGAATACTATTTTCAGACCATATCTCAGAAAATTTATTTTGGTTTTCTTTGATGACATCTTGGTATATAGCAGGGGTCTAGAGGATCACCTTGGGCATCTATCCACAACACTGGCTACATTGCAAGATCATCAGTTGTATGCTAAGCAGTCTAAATGTGCTTTTGGGCAGCCTAAGATTGAGTATTTAGGACACATTATTACTGGGGAAGGAGTAGCAGCAGATCCTTCTAAGATTGAATGCATGAAAAATTGGCCTAGTCCAAAAGGTATTAAAGCTCTCAGAGGATTTTTGGGTTTGACAGGCTACTATAGAAAGTTTGTCAGAGGCTATGGAGTTATTAGCAAACCTCTCACTGAGTTGTTGAAGAAGGGACAATTTAAATGGGGAGACCAAGCTGAACAAGCTTTCAACCACTTGAAAGAAGCTATGTGCACCACCCCTGTATTAGCGTTTCCCGATTTTTCCTTGCCTTTTATTTTGGAAACTGATGCATCTTATGGAGGAATTGGAGCAGTCCTGATGCAGAATAAGAGGCCCTTAGCCTTCTTCAGTAAAAGTCTTGCTAACAAGCATCTGGGTCTTTCTACCTACGAAAAGGAACTACTAGCCATTGTGCAGGCTGTTAAGAAGTGGAGATCCTATTTGGAAGGTAAACAGTTTTATATCAAAACAGACCACCAAAGTCTCAAATTTCTTTTGGAACAGAAAATCACCACCATGCTACAGCACAAATGGGTCTCAAAGTTAATGGGATTAGACTATGTAATCGATTACAAGCAAGGAGTGGAGAACAAGGTAGCTGATGCCTTATCGAGGGTGAATGAAATTGAAGCTCAGATACAAGCTATTACTCAGGTAAAACCAATGTGGCAGGAGGAGATTCAGAAAAGTTATGTTGATGATACAGAAGTGCAGCAGATAATAGCACAACTACTGGTAGCTCCTCAGTCTTTTTCCCCTTATTCATTGTCCAATGGGTTACTCAAGTATAATGACCAATTCTATGTGGGTGCAAGTGGAGAACTCAGAGAGCAAATCTTGAAAGAAGTGCATGATTCAGGAACAGGGGGGCATTCAGGAATTCAAGGAACCTACAGGAGAGTGACTCAATATTTCTATTGGCCTCAGATCAGATCAGTGGTTAAGGATTGGGTCTCTTCATGTGACATCTGTCAAAGAATGAAAAGTGATAATGTGCATTACCCGGGACTATTACAACCTTTACCTATTCCTACTCAACCATGGGCAGACATCTCTATGGATTTTATTCAAGGATTACCAATTTCTGAGAGAAAGAATTCCATACTAGTAGTAGTGGATAGACTAACTAAGTATGCCCATTTCCTTCTCTTGGCACACCCCTTTACTGCTGATCAGGTAGCAGCTTCTTTTTTTGATCTAGTTTATAAATTGCATGGATTACCATCCTCCATTGTTTCGGACAGAGATCAATTGTTTTTGAGTGAATTTTGGAAGACACTTTTTAAATTGGTGGGTACAAAACTGCTGCAGTCTACGGCTTATCATCCCCAAACTGATGGCCAAACAGAAAGAGTGAACCAATGTGTAGAGAACTATTTGAGGGCCATAAGTAGTGATAAACCAAGTCAATGGGCTAAGTGGATGGCCTTGGCTGAGTGGTGGTTCAATACCCATTTCCATTCTGGGTTGCAAATGTCTCCGTTTGAAGCCTTATATGGATATAAACCTCCCCATTTCAACATCCATCAACCCTTGAGATCCCCAATTCAGCATTTGGATGAATTCATAAAGAGTAGAGCTGCAATGGTTCAGTTATTGAAGGATAACCTCACTCAAGCTCAATCAAGGATGAAGCATTTTGCCGACAAAAATAGAACTGAAAGAGAATTTAAAGTAGGAGAATTGGTCTATTTGAGATTGCAACCATATAGGCAGTCCAGTGTTTCTCTTCGCAGGAGCTTCAAGTTGGCACCTAGATTCTATGGGCCTTTTGGGATTTTAGCCAAAGTGGGGAAAGTGGCCTACAAATTGGCATTGCCCCCAGAATCTCTTATACACCCAATTTTTCATGTATCGCTTTTGAAGAAGAAAGTGGGAAGAAGGAATAGGGTTAGTCCTCAGCTACCCCTGTCAAGCTCAGATGGCCAACTACTGGCTTGTCCAGTAACTATTTTGGATAGAAGAATGATTAAGAGAGATAACTGTCATGTGGTTCAAGTTTTGGTTCAATGGTCTAATCAGCTTAAGGAGGATGCAACATGGGAGGATTGGACTATCCTTCATGCTCATTTTCCGGATTTTAGTTCATAAAGTTGATCCTTGTGGGCAAGGAATTGTTGAAGAAGAGGGTATTGTCATGAATAAGAGAATTCAACTCAGTAATGCAGCTCAGTTCTTGTGGGTCATACGGTGTCGTTTGTAAATTTGGCATTTCAGAATTTAGTCGCACGATGTTGTTTTGTGTTAAACAAACCCGAATGTTAGTTATAACGATTAAGACACGTGTTGTACCCTCCTTGGTAGAGAAAGTTGTTATCAAGCAAGTGGTGAGTCTGTTAGCTCTAAGCTGCTATTAAGCAGTCCTTGTAAGAAGTTTTGAAGTATGTGAATGAATAAACAGATTTCCTCTCTCTCTACTCTGTTCTCTCTATTTCTCTCTCTCTCGATCTTTTCTCTCTCTACTCTGGATCATCTTCTTCGTAGAAATTACTGTATTAATTGGTGAGTCAAGTTCATTCTTGACAGTTTCCAACATATATCTCTGACTATTTAGTATATATATAGACGGAGTTAGCAGCTGGGTTTGCTTACTAATGGGTGTGCTTTAGTTTATGAATATACAGGGATATATATATATATATATATATATGTATGAATTAATCTCTGATTATATTATCTCCTAATGGGTGTGGACCGTGTGGTTGAGTTTATGAGCTAGTCTATATATGCATGTATACGCTTTGGTTTAGGGGGCTGGCTTCTGGTCTTTGCTTGGCTCAATAAAGGGAGGATTGTGTACACGGAGAAAATGAATAAAGTTTTGTAATTATTTAGATCATTTGGGTATTGTTTAAGTGGATTATGTAAAATCATTCAGGAAGCTTAGTAAAAATGGACAGCATATCTCTTTGGACTACATGCACATGCGCAGTACATTTGTACGTGTTGTGCTAACTTTTAGATTGGTACGTAAGCTATCTATGATAAATTATCTCATGTGATTGTCACATTTGTGTGACTTTCACTATAATTTGAATTTAGGTCCTATAACAATGAAGGATTCACAGTGGACATCACACAGTGTGATGGTCACATAGAATAATATCTCGCTATCGGGGGGCAATTCTTGGTTTATTCGTTGGGTTCCCTGACATTTTTTTAGGCGCAAGGAACCCATTCAAGGCCTGGCCATTTGATCCGGCCTTTAAGATATATAAGAGTAATATTTGGGTGACAAACACTTTTTACAAACACTTACAAACACACTCTATCTCTCTCCTGAGTGGCACTGTGGGGTCTAAATAATTTCAGTGGACCCCACAGTACCACCCAAGAAAGAGATAAAGTGTATTTGTTAGTGTTTGTAAAAAGTGTTTATCAGTACTCTAATATTATTAGGATAAACCTTGAATGCACATGCAAACCACCACGTCCCTCACACATCATTTAAAATGGCAGGAGTCCTAGTGGGGTCGGTCGAACACAAAAGTTGATTTCACTTGTTTAATAAAAGAGTAATATTATATACACTTAAAAAGAACACAAGCTGATGTGGATCTCCTAAAATACACTTTAGTTACTAAATATATGAACACATAGAGTATTTTAAGAGATCCACGTCAGCTTGTGTTCTTTTTAGGTGTATATTTTAAATGTACCTAGCATTACTCTTATTAAATGTAGGGTTAAATTCCCCGTTATAAAAAGTTATTGGTTAAAGGACACAATAAAAAAAAATTTAGTGAAAAGTCCCCACATATAAAATTATGCAAAAAAATTAATTCCGATGATCATTATAAAATTTCACAAAATCGTCAGGTTGCCCAATTTTATGTTGAGGAGCTTTTAACTGGAAAAAATTTTTCTCAAAACACGCTTATGCTCATTCAGACCTGGCCCAAAATTGAGAAAAATGTTTGGGGTGTGTTTGGCCATTCATATTGAGTGTATTTTAAGCCAAATAGTTTTAAAGGTTTAAGTCAAACAACTCTTAAATCAAAAGACGAATAGCACTTAAGCAAGACAACCCTTAAGGCAATAGCCTGTTTAGTAATGCTGGCTAAATGGGTACCCATAAACTATTTATAACAGCCCAATTATTTGAACTTATCATTAACCCAACGCAAATAATAAGCCCAACCCAATTACAATCCGCCCAATTCCCAGGCCTATTTACAACAAAGGAAGTCGTGGCAGAATTTATTTATTTTTTTTTTTGGGTAAAAGGGGAAAGACCATAGAACCAAAATTAGTTTCCACGAGTAAAACTAGTACCATAAGAGTCCGTCAAAAGATGCATATAAAGTTTCTTAATGGAAGTATCTAAAACAATAAGAGGATCCAGGTGATCCGTAATTGTTACTTGAAGGCAATAATAAGAAAGAACAAAAGAATGTGGAATACAAAAACCACTACTCCTTTTTGAGAATCCATCTCCAAAACAGTCGGAGGTAGATTGTGAGTGAATCGAAATGGGTCCATAAAATAACAATGATAGACACACAACACATTTCACGATAGTGCTTTAATGCATGTATCATGTGCTGTGTTATAAAAGTATTTAAAATTCAAACAACACAGAGTACAACACAATAAAAAGTTCTATTGTGGAATGTGTTGTATGCGTAGCATTTTTGTCCAAAAAAAAACATACAAGTGGGTGCCGACTAGGCTAAAGTATGGGCAAAAAAATTTGCAATTCTGGAAACATAAGGTAAAGATCAAAACTCAAAATAAGGAACCAAAAGCTCTCTTCCTTTCGAGAATCAATGTTCATAAGACAGAAATAGTTATTAGTGGACGCAGCATATCACAATCTTTTTACTTCTACTTCAGTTTAAGCAAAATTTGGTTAGAGAACCATTGCAAATCGGAGAAATAATTGTGTGGTATAAGATCACTTATATCACATGTTTAATACTCTGGGTGGCAGAGATCCATTGAAATTATCTAAACTCCACAGTACCACTCAAAAAACAAATAGAATGTGTTTATGAGTGCTTATATAAAGTATTTGGAACCCAAACATTGTTGATTCATTATTTCTCAAACAAAAGGTAACGTAGTGGTCCAGAAACAAGCAAATAAGGCCTCGCATGGTAACGTTTCCTGTTTTGAGTTTTCAGTTTTTTAAAAACGAAAACCAGTTTTGGTTTTTTTTTTTTTTGAAAAAAAAAACAAAAACTTGTTTGGTAACGTTGCTGATTTAAAAAAAAAAAAAAAAAAAAAAAAAACAAGAAACTCAAAACGACTTTTTTGTGTTTTCATTTTTTACCCAAAATTTGAAAACGTTTTTTAAAAATAAAAAACAAAAACGTTACCAAACGTGTTTTCAATTTTCGTTTTCTAAAAAACAAAAACAAAAACAGAAAACAGAAAACGACAACGTTACCAAACGAGCCCTAAGTTGTCAAAAGATTTAAGGTTATTAAGTCAAAACGACTGCGTTTTGCATCCATCCCAATATATCAGGATCTAAGAAATTGAAAAGGGCGGGAATGTTAACAGACACTCTAGGGTTGACCTTCAGTCAACAGTCTAAACACCCTCTGGTTCTGATTCATCAAAACCAGACGACCCACCCTTCAAAAATGGCCGACGACCCATTTGGATGGCTCATCAAGCCTTGCCAGCACACTGCGTCTCAAGAACACCGTCTCCGAACCGACCCGTTCGCCCGCGATTCGGAGGTTTTCGCCGACGACGAGCCCAACGAGATCGCCGTGGACCCCACCGGAATCGTCATGGTCTCTTTGCCGGAAAGCTCGAGTGACGATAGTACCCCTCACGAGGACTTCCAGACTCCTCTTGAAGACTTTCTGTTGACCAGCTCTGAAGAACAGAGAGCCACGACGATCGTTGATGGTCCAGCCGATCACCGAATCGTAGATGAAAATGGTGTCGATACTATGGCCGTTGAGAGGACGGTTGATTTGGGTCAGGACTCGGATAATTTAGGGTTTTCGGGTTTGCAATTTACCCAGGTAATCGATTGTGGTGATCGTTTTTCTGGGTTTGATTTTTCTACAATTGTTGTTGAAATTCCTGTGAATAAACTTTCTGAGGATGAATCGAATAAATTTGGGGAATTGCATAGAGAACCCTATGAATCTGTGTCGAAAAAACTTAAAATCTCTGAAAATGCTGGCAATCAAGTTCTTGAATTGGAGTCTGAAATATTTGAAAGTTTGGATCTTGGTGAGGACAACCTGTTTGTGGATTTGCCTCTGAAAGAAATTGAAGAAATTCCGGGTCTTACTAAGGCTGATAATAAGATGTGCAAAAATGGTGAGGATAGTTTAGCAAGTAAGAATGTAGACAACCAATGTGCAAGTTCTAGTGGTGTTAAGGGTCAGCTTTTGAAGGATCATTTGGATGCTCTGAAAATGGTTGCAGAGGAGGTGGATTATGGTCATGAGGATGTGGATTTCTTGGAGACTGCCAAGAATAGTGGGATGGGTTTTCCGCGCCCTAGGTGGTGGCCACCTGAGGGCTTCGCGGGAGATTAGTTTGAGGGTCTACTGTTACGAACCCACATGGACTAAATATGGGGTTGGTTAGTGGTATATTAACTCCTAGGCACCCTCCCCTTGCAAGTCAGTTTTCAATGGTGAGTTCTACCAAGTGGGTTCATAACATCGATGATGATGTTTTTTGGGATTTTGGCATAATGTTGGGTGCCCCAAGCTCTGATGAATTTTGTGTATGTACATACACATATGGACTTGTTCACTTTTCTTGCTGTTGGGAGCTCATTTTGAAGCTTCTTCAGGGCGAGGTAGGCTGAAACTTTCAAAATTGTATAGTAGTGGTTTTATTTAGTGATAGAAGATGATTTATACTGAATTGAACAATAGTATTTCAAAGCCAATGTTGGGTTTAGAAGCAATAATTGCTTAGTTCATGATGACCTTTTGTTAAAAATGAATGTTTGTACTTTTGTCATAAGAAAAAATATTGCTCCCGCTCCCTGTAAGGCCTTGATATTTGGTTCTCAAGTTGAGCAAATATGATTATTTATGACCATGAATGCATTTCTTGAACTTCATTTTCAACTGTGCAAAATAGCGAATAACTCACCATCAGATTTTCGTTCTTGCAACTGAGAAACAACTGAAAAATCATCTAATAATCCGAGTTCTGGAAAAGGGAAAAGTGATCTCAAAGTATTCTAAGTAGGCATCAATAAGTTTTATTCCAAGCGCTATAGGTGATTCTATATGCATCTATGCAGTGATTTTGATTATTTCCCCAAACCTTTCATAGTTCTCTATCAAAATGCAAATCTGCTTGAGGTCATTGGGGGATGCTGCGATTTGCGATGGAACCTCCGAAGCGATTTCAACACCCACTTGGGCACATTTGGCAACGCTTATGTGATTGCCAGCAATTGCAATAGCAATCGCAAAAAGTATCCATTGGCAGTAGTTTTCCTTGGACTGCTTCTCTCCAATAGCTTCTTTTTGCGATTACCGTTTGGGGCTTTTTGGGGCTGCAAGCGTGGTTCTCAAACAGGCTCTTAGTCTTTGTGTGTTACTCTCTAGTCTCTACTATATCAAAATTCTCAGAGTTTTTTAATCCTCTTTTTCAGCACTTGTCAAATTCCTCTATGCTATGGTTTTCATTGCTTCATTAAGATCATCACCATTGCTCTTCTTGTTCTCAAAGTTATTCAAGAAACCCAAAAAAAAAATTTGTTGCCTATGATTTGACTTTTGCAAAGCCAACTTGTCACAAAGCCAGTGAGTTGGCTCAAACAAAGCACTGAAAGCATAGAATGCAATTTATTTTCTTATGCACAAAAAGCATAGTAAGTAATTAAGTCACCCATAAGTTACTTCCCAAACACCTCCCAAGTTCCCGCGTAGGCAGGACAAACACCTGGTAATGGCCTTTGATCTTCAGTCGTATTTGGGAAAACAAACAGACCGGGTGTAATTGTGCATTCTTTTTTGACAAACACTTGGTCACATTTCCTTGGGTACATAAGTATGATACTCTGGAATGTGATTGGTCCACTTATATAAAGATTGTTATGCGGACCAATGACATTATGAAACAACACTATATATACCCAAAGAATTGTACTGAAGTCCAATAAATTATGCAAAACACATCCAAAGGGCACGAAAGGCGAGTTAGATTTTCAACTTCCATTTTATACATCCCACGGAGTTGATTTCTTTATGCCTTTCCTCAATGACCTGCTAAGAAACTTAAACGAGTAAATTCCACGACCATAAAAACCAGAAGATATGGAAGGGTATGTCAAAGTTACATTGCAAGTCAACAACTAAGCTGCATACAAAACTCTGGAACTCACCACCTCTTCTGCTTTTTGAGCTATATATTACAGTCATTTTGTCAACCTATACAAAAAAAAGCCCACACTCCTTCATTCTTTAGTGTCCATGTCTAATATAGATCAAGAAAAGAAAAATCAACCATCAAACCCATTCACATATATGTATACACATGTATGTATGTTTGGCATGCAAAATACATGGAGCATAACCACGGGTTCTGGCAAAAGTGGTACCTATATAGCCCTAGTGATGATTAAGGCAGTGTTTGGACAAGCGCTGTCATGGACGGAGATGTGCGTAACCTGAGCTACTACTTGCACTTACTTGGGCACCAAAACTTGAAGTTGGGAGAAGAAGCTCTGCCTGTGGGAAGGAGCTGTTTGATGGCACTTCCAAAAGCAGATCTTGATCAGAACTTTCATCCACATAATGAAAAGAGTCGAGCATGAGGGAGCTACTATCGGGAGGCAAGGCAAACAGACTCTTTGGACTAAAGTAAGAACCTTCGTGTTCATAGCCACCCTTCATCACCACCATTTTCGGGCTCTTCATTGTCAACTTTGGCCCTGGAAGATGCACGATATTTGTTAGGAATGATTCCATGGTTCATTAAATCAAAAATTAACAGCAAATACAATCCATATCTCTTAGAGCATCCACAAAGGGTACAACAAACTTAAGCAAACTTTGCTTAAGTTTGTTGTATAGGATGAGGGCTCTTGAAATGGTGTAGCGACCAAATGGCACTCCCAAAGCCATTTGGGACGAAACGACGCCGTTTGAAAGCTTTGCACCCAAAACCAAAATAAAATAACTTAATAAAATAAAATAAATAAATAATGGCCCAAACGGCTCACACTGTGCCGTTTGGGAGTAGCTCGGTACAGTGTGTGCCGTTTGCGAGGTGTGGCTCACACTGTGCCATTTGGGAGTGGCACAGCACAATGTGTGCTGTTTGGGAGGTGTTTGGGAATGATATGGCTTTGTGTGTGCCGTTTAGCCTCTCACGGCACACACTGTGCCGTATGGCTTGTACAATAGTGAAACTTAAGCGTACACTAACTTTAGGTTCCACTAAGTTGCACTCCTTAAGTTTGTTGTATAGCCTATACCATTGTTAAAGTCTCAATGCTAAGTTCACTAAGTTTCCGGAAAAAAAAAAAAAAAGTTCACTAAGTTTGTTGTTTGATATTGCCCATTGTTGATACTCTTAGAGGTAAGATGTACATATGTTATCATCTATGTAGCACAGACACTTCAAATTGGGTGCCTTGTTCGTAACGAACACTGACACTCGTCGGACATGTGAAAAAACATATTTGCTTTTTTTCAATACGCCGACCACGCATCTGAAAAGACCAAACACCGAGGCGGACATGGCATGGTGGCCTTTTATTGAAAATTAGAAATCTTTTTATAATTTTGAGGTAAAAGTCTGACTATGATAAAATGGGAGATGCGTAATTGGATTATTTGAGAATTTAGGAAACGAGAGTGGGCCCGGGACAACATGTTGTAGATATAATTAAGAAATATGATTTTTTTTTTTTTTTATTTGACATATCCTAGCCGTGTCTGTATTCTACATTTTTAAGATTTGCCTGTCTATATCCGTGCTGCATAGGTTATCATATCTGTTAAGTTCGTAATAAATGTCAAAGAAAATAAGGCCAGATAAAAATCTTATTTGTATCTTTAAGATCATGAATGCCTACAAATATAGGCATCACCATTGTATAATTGTTAGATCCAATAGTATGGTAAAGCTTAGGTTGCTAACATAAGTTAGAACCTTTTATATTAACCACAAAGAAGAAGAAACAAATATTACACATAGGTCCTTGAACTTGCAACAAAATAAAAAATAAAACTCTAACACTCCCCTTCAAGTTAGTACAAATATATCTCTCATTGCCAGCTTGTCCAGGATAGTATGAAACGGACGACTCCCAGAGGCTTTAGTGAAAATATCGGCAACTTGATCGCAAGATTTCACAAAGGGAACACAAATAGTGCCATTACTGATATTTTCTTTGATGAAATGTCGATCAATCTCCACATGCTTTGTTCCACCATGTTGAACGGGGTTATAAGCTATACTCATGGCCGCTTTGTTGTCACAATATAGCTTCATAGAACCTGTCAGATCAATTTTCAAGTCCTTCAGTAAAGACTTGATCCACAATAACTCACAAATACCTTGGGCCATAGCCCTAAATTCAGCTTCTGCATTAGACCTGACTACTACATTATGCTTCTTACTCCTCCAGGTAACAAGATTACCTCCTACGAACGTGCAGTACCGTGAAGTGGACCTCCTATCTGTAATAGAGCCTGCCCAATCTGCATCAGTGTACCCTTCCACCCTTAAGTGGTCATGTCTCGAAAAGTGCAAGCCTTTTCCAAGAGCAAACTTCAAATACCGCAGAATCTAGAAAACAGCCTCTTGATGCGACTCGCATGGGGAATGCATGAACTGACTGACAACTCTAACTGTAAAAGCAATATCTGGACGAGTATGAGACAGATAAATGAGCTTACCAACGAGCCTCTGATAACTCCCCTTGTCCACTAATTCCCCACTACTATCATCGCCAAGTTTCTGATTTTGTTCTATAAGAGTATCACAAGCTTTGCAGCCAAGCATCCTTGTTTCCTTCAACAAGTCAAGGACATACTTCCTTTGGGAAATAAAAATCCCATGTTTGGACCGAGCAAGTTCGATCCCAAGAAAGAACTTCAAGGCACCCAAGTCTTTAATCTCAAACTCAGTGGCTAACTGCTTCTTCAACCTTTCCATTTCCACCAGGTCATCTCCTGTCAGCACAATATCATCAACATAGACAATCAGAGAAGTAGTCTTACCCTGCGATGAGTGTTTGATGAACAATGTGTGATCCGCATGACTCTGTCTGTATCCAAACTGAAGCATAGCTTGTGTGAATCTCTCAAACCGGGCTCTAGGGGGCTTTTTGAGGCCATACAGTGATTTTCTAAGTCTACATACCTTCCCATCTGTCTTGGAATCCTCGAACCCTGGAGGAATATCCATGTAAACCTCTTCTTCTAAATCACCATGCAAGAAGGCATTATTCACATCAAATTGGTGAAGTGGCCACTCTTGGTTAGCAGCTAAGGAAAGAAGGATTCTAATTGAGTTCATCTTCGCAACAGGAGCAAAGGTCTCCTCATAATCCACCCTGTAGGTCTGAGTGAATCCTTTTGCCACCAACTGAGCTTTATACCTCTCAATAGAACCATCAACCCGATGCTTTACAATGTACACCCACTTACACCCCACAGTTCTCTTTCCTTTAGGTAACATGGTGAACTCCCAAGTACCAGTCTTTCGAAGAGCTTTCATCTCCTGGATCATGGCATGTTTCCATTTGGGATCAACAAGAGCTTCCTGTACATGGTTAGGAACACTAACAGAGGAAATTTTTTAAAAGAAGCCTTTATAGGAAGGAGAAATATGAGAATAAGACACAAAGTTAGGTATAGGATGTTGAGTACAGGATCGAACACCCTTTCGAACAGCAATAGGCACACCTAAATTATCTAATTAAGAGAGGTGTGTCAAAGGAAGTACTTGAATCTTCATCACTTAGAGAGACAGGCAGTGGCAGTGGAGAAGCAGGAGAAGTACCAACTTCTGGAGTCTCTCTGATTTTTCTTTTACTCCATGTTCCCCTGGAATAAACTCTCAACTCATTCTCCCCTTGCCTCTCAATTTCCTCTTCTTCTTCAGGCTCCCTCTCACTTTTCTCACTTTCTCTCTCTCGTTCAACTACTTTGGTCTCTACTCTCTCTACCTCAATCATCGTGGGCAAAACCAGTATCTCTTCACACCTCGTCTCCCCCTGAAGAGGTACCGGAGAGTCAAGAAAGTAAGATTGGGACACATAAAATGTGACATCCATAGTGATGAACCATTTCCTAGACGGAGGATGGTAGCACTTGTAGCCCTTTCGAGTGGGGGAGTAACCCACACACACACAATTAATGGCACGAGAGTCTAATTTGTCACGGGTAGGGCTATGGTTATAAACAACGCAAACACAACCAAAGACACGAGAAGGAATGGATGAGGGTAGAGAAGAGTGAGAAAGAACCTGCAGAGGTGTTCTCTTATCTAACACACGAGTAGGTAGATGGTTGATAAGGTAAGCTGCGGTTAACACCGCCTCACCCCAATAGGAGCGAGGGGCTTGAACCTGGAAGCATAAAGGTCGAGCAACATCTAAAAGGTGACAATTCTTACGCTCAGCCACTCCATTTTGTTGTGGAGTGTTAGTGCACGAAGTTTGATGGATAATCCCATGGGAACCGAAATACCTACCTAGACCCGAATCAATACACTCAACCCCATTATCAAACCTTAAGACTTTTACCACCGCCCCGAATTGGGTACTTACCATTTTGTGAAAATTTTAAAAATTTGAGAAAACTTCCCGATTTTTTCATCATGTACAACCACGTAGCACGAGAATAATCATCTATAAAAGACACAACCGATCGATGACCTTTCAAGGACACAGTCCGAGAAAGACCCCAAACATCATAATGTATTAATGCAAAAGGAACAGAACTTTTAATATTACTGAGAGCATAAGAAGCTCGAAAATGTTTCCCAAGTTCACAAGCATCACAAAAAATATTAGAGTTTGGACTACCAGTATTACTAACAAGAGAAGGAAACATAAATTTAAGTAAAGACAAAGAGGGATGGCCTAATCTCCCATGCCAAGTACTAAGTCTTCCTCTTTATTTTGCAAAAAACACGGTATTAGTAGCAAGCTTCTCTCCCTCATCCAGAATATAGAGCCCCTGTGTCTCTCTACCACTGCCAATCACCCTCTTTATGATAAGATCCTGAAAGACACAATGAGAAGAAAAAAGGTTACAGAACAATTCAAATCCCGAGTAATACGACTCAAGGATAAGAGATTATGAGAGAAACTAGGGACATGTAAAACAAAAGTTAGGGATAAAGAAGGAGTGACACGAATCAAACCTTTCCCCGAGACGGAGGAAAAGGTACCATCGGCAATTCTAACTTTGTCCTGACCTGAACAAGGCTTATAATCAAAAAATGAGGCCAGAAGAACGTGACATATGGTCAGAGGCACCTGAATCAATAATCCAATGGGATGATGAAAGAGAAAGAAAAGCTCTTGCAAGCGTGACAATGTTTCTTGATAGTGCGAAAGAGGATGAGGTACTAGCGGCTGCTGATGAAGTACACAGGGTCATCAGATTCTTGATAGTGTCAAGCTCGGCAAGAGATAGCAGAGGAAGAAGCAGTATCACCACTCGGTGGAGTCTCGGTATCAGCAGTAGTATGATGAGCATGAGTACCATCTCCTCGGCCACCAGAACGACCTCCACGACCACCTCCACGACCTCCCCGAGCACCAGGGGGACGACCATAAAGGCTCCAACAATTGGCCCGAGTATGATGGGGCCGATGACAATAATCGCAAATCACGATAGGACGGTCTGAAGGAGTAGACTGTTGGTCCCTGCTCCAGGAGGGAAAGAAACAAGTGCAGAGCGCTCAGTGGAAGCATAACAGAATGGGGACTCTCTTCATTCTGAACATAAGCAAAGGCCTCCTGAAGAGAGGGAAGAGTGCTCATCCCAAGAACCCAACTACGAACATCATAATCGGAATGAAGCCCCTAAAGAATCTTAAACACCCGTTGCCTCTCCAGAAATTTCCGATACTCCTCTGCATCAGTAGTACAGGCTAACTGGAAAGAGTGCAGGCGATCAAGACGATCCCAACTAGTAGCCAATGAGGTGTAATATTGGGTGACGGTCATATCACCCTGCACCGAACAGTCAATGGAGCGAAGCAGCTCAAACTCCTGAGCATAGTTCCCCCGTCGGGAGAACGTGGAGGCGCGGTGTCCCAAATAGCCCTAGCTATTTTCATACAATAAAAACTCTCACCAATCTCAGAAACCATGGAGTTGATGACCAAGACATGATAATGGAGTTCTCAATCTCCTATTTGTCATATCCCGGATCAGTAGTAGAAGGGGCGATCACACGCCGGTTGGTTTGTCAAGGTCAGTCATGATTCCGTGGCCCGAATGGAAAAACCCACACACAATATGAAGGAAGACGAAGGAGATGGGTGTAAAGAAAAACCAACAAGACTTGTTTAAAGGTCCATTAAGGGACCAAGAACCTCCAAACAATCAACCTCCAATCAAACCTACAGACCTAGAATGGTCTTGAGCCTAAAAACAGCCCCTTAGGGCTCAAAAATTAAAGGAAAAAAGGATTAGGTGGTGTAAGAAACTCAGTCCAGTGTGATTGGTGGTGGTGTCGACGGTCAAGAGATGTTGGCAAGGGAGAAAGGTGGGCTAGGAGGGTTTGGCGCAGGCTTTAGGTGGTTGTGGTGGTGCAGCGCAGCCTAGGGCGTGGTTGGGAAGGCTGCGAAGGCCAGAGTGGGGGCTGGAAGTTGCGGCTCCGCAGTGGTGGTGATGGCGCAACTGATGATGGTGGCGTAGGTGGTAGTTGTGGTGTTTGGGGTTAGGGTTTGAACATTGGCTCTGATACCATGTTAGATTCAATAGTATGGTAAAGCTTAGGTTGCTAACATAAGTTAGAACCTTTTATATTAACCACAAAGAAAAAGAAACAAATATTACACATAGGTCCTTGAACTTACAACAAAATAAAAAATAAAACTCGAACAATAATTTGAGTTGAACAAAAACAATAAATATTAGTTGTCTTCCATGGATGTAATCTTTGGCCGAACCATGCTAACTTTGTCATCCGTCCCTCTGTGGATTCTTTCCTTTTTAATTTTCACTTAATGTTTCATTCTAAGATTTTTCGACAAAGGAAGTCTATGTTACCCAGACTCGGGTATGGGTGTTGTGTGCGGGTGTGTATCTAGGTGTCGGACTTCCTCTAAATCCAAATCTTAGGATTCGGGGACATGTGTCTAAACGTTGGATACGGGTATGCGGACACCTTCTGAATGTATAAACATACTATGTTTCTTAATATCAATAGTTAAAAACCTCGTTGCCCACAAGTTTTAGCTCTTATAACCTTTTCAACATCACCTGTGGAGGATCCGAGTGTCCAAATTGGGTACGGGAGTCGGACACGAGGATCGGGTACTTGGGGGTAGTAGGAGAGTCCAGGTAATATAGAAGGAAGTGATAGGTTACCCTTCTTCGTTTGTTCTACATAGGATTGTCACTAGTGCATGGAGGTTCATGACCTCAATTACCTCCGAGCACTTCAAGCTTGAATTCTTCACTGGAACTTCACTTGCGCACACTTGAAATGATGAAGTGATCGTATTTTTTCCAAACCCATTTGCCTAGTATAATGATGCAATGTCGGACAATGCAATATTGTGTAGAATATGTCGTTTGCACGCATTCCCATAATATTCTAATTTTCATGAACTTAAATGTCATATTGATGATTATCCCAATTACCAACTTGGTAAGAGATTATTGGATGTGTACAGCTGCTTATCACGAACTACCCGTACCATAAAAAAGTGGATTCGACTAAAAGGTGAAGAGTACGGAAGGAAATCAGGATATAGGAGGAGACAAATATAAAGGGGTTGACTTGTTCTAGGACATTGCTATGCATGTAAGTGCTCCTAAAGGGGAGATTGACGGGGATTGGGCTATTATGCATGTAAGTGCTCCTAAAGGGGAGATTGACGGGGATTGGGCTATTAGACTATTTTAACTAAAAGAGTCCGGCATTTGGGATGCCAAAATGGCGCTAGGCTACTAATCCGTTTTAACTAGATAGTCACGAGTATAGGCCACTAACTATCCCAATGCCCCAAAGACATTCAAACATGGCCTAAGTGAACAATTCCTTGCATCCATCTCAGTAAGAGAAAATTGTTGGGGAATTCAAAAGATGCTTGGAGAATAAGGTACCAATAGTTGTTGGTATTCATCTCTGGAAACAAAAAATGCAGCCAACAATGGAGGAACATAGGGGGCTGTTTGGGAAGACTCAGAACCGGTTCTGTGGTTCACAAGAGATCCATTTCTTCAAGTGTTTGATATGTAACTTCTATTGTGTGGGAGTCTCTGCCTGATGTAAACTCACTCGTTTAAACAGATTCTTCGTCAAACCAACATTTTACTGGTTTTCACGAGAACCAGATAGAAATGAGAATACGTAGAGATATCTCCCCATGTTTAAAAAGCACCATTATGTGGCATTTTAGATTATTCGATTTCCTTCCAAAAAAAATAACTTTTAATTATTTTTCTTCGAGATTCCACATTCTCTAAGGGCAAATATGTCTAACCTGGATAACTTTGATGATGGCCATCTCGTGGTCTCTTTACATTTACCGAGCTACCAGTTGCAATCGCATTAAGTCCTCCTGTCACTACAGGCCCTCCAACAATATTTTTACAATTTACACCCTACAGCCGAAAGAATATTATTGTTAATACGAGTGTGCAAATTAAAATAGTATCAAAAAGCTTTCATGACACAGCTTTCATTTTGTAAATGACCAGTTCAAACCTTGAGTAGATTATATTTCTCCACCCACTTGGGTTTTGTCAAATTAAATGTTGCAAGCCTCTTCAAAACCTTAGTGTCCTCGGTTTTCAATCCTGAGAAAGAGAGATCAAGCACCCCTTCTGCAAGAAGTTTCTGGTAAGAGGATAGGTTCTCCTTGAATTGAGGGCTATCGAACATGCTTTTGAGGCTGTAGATGTGACAATAAAGATGATTAGCGTGCCACCATGGATTAGAAAGAAAAGGAAAGAAAAGGAATGATAAAAAAAAAATGAAAGAAGGAAGCTCTTAGAAGGATTACTTAGCATTTGAAATGAGTCAATTTAAAAGAATATCACTTTTGTGATTTGGAATTGAATTACTTCTATCTTTTCATCCGTATTTTGGAGATGACGGTATTTTAGGACAAGTTGCCTTAATTCTAAAGATGGTTGGTACAACCAAAAGCTAATTATAACAAAACAGAAAACCAATGTCATGCAAATTCTTAACACCTTCAACAAAATATAAACTAGATACGCACCATTAAGGCTTTGTTAGGTTCATGGATTTAGTGAGGAAAAGGAGAAAACACCAAGACATTTTTCTTTGTTTGGTTAACATGGAAACTGTGTAGGAAAATAGGGTTAAAATAATATTTTAAAATTTTAAATTCTACGTCACTTCCACTCCTTTTTTCTTGTGTTTCTATGATAGTTTCAAAAAAAAAAATTATTTCTAATGGCGTAGGGAGAAAAGCACTAGAGGGGACAATAGAAAAACAGTTTTCCTCCTCGTTTTCCGTTCCTTTTCCTTTTCTTTCTAAATCCATAAACCAAAAGGAGCCTAATGATGCATATGATTTGCTGACATCGCTTATAGAAAGTTGTGTTCATCACTTCAAAGTAGTTAACCTTAGTATTGCCACAACTTTCTATTAATAAACACAACAAATTCAGAATAAAACACGAGCAAAAAATACAAACCTATCGGGAAGTCTGGCATTATCAACTGAAGGTAAAAGCTTCAGCAATTGCTGCTGCTCTTCATTTGTCAAACGACTCGTAAATTCATTCAAGTTAAGAACATCCTGCACCATGAGTAGACGATGATCACCAAAGCACTTGATAATTATACAAAGAACAATGTTAAAAACAAAGCAATCCTGATGACTCTCAACAAATTTGATGTTATGTTCACTGCAAGCTAGGACGTTTTGAAATTTGGCAAGAGATCAAGGAATAGTCTTATAGACAGCCATATTTTTTAAAAAGAGTAAATAGAGCAACTATGACAGCCTCTGAATCTTTAAATTGAAGCACAGATTTGCAAGATAATGTAAGAAGCCATCATTCACAAACTTTATACATATTATACTCTAGATGCTTAATGACCCTGACAACTTGGCATGGCAAGAAAGCCCTTGAGGCACTGGTTAAATGAGGACATCTTGTTTGCAAAGCTTGGTTTTTAAGAATAACACTGAAGAAAAACAGATATAGAAACTTACTTTAAGATCTATAGAACATAGTGGCGAATTGTGGTTTTCGATAAGCTGGAATTTCTCAGGTGGAGCCTTGTCCCTGCAATTCCAACAACAAAATTACTGATGGGAAGTCAAAAACAGGCCGAGTTAAAGCTCCAGATCAGCGTGCCCAAATGTTAACTTCTCATTTCAAGCCAAAAGGCAAATATTATCGTTAATCCCTTTCTATATCCTACATAGAGAAATTATGCCGCAGCAGACCAATAAGCATATCAGGAGTCCAAGAGATTAATAATATGCGTCTGCCAACAATGTAACCTTGTTTTATAACTGTCAACACCACATTATTACAAGGCTTGTTGGGATTTATTATTACTTAATAGTCAAAATAAACATAGGAAACAAGTACCGTTTCATTTGCTCTTGCTGCAACCCATGTCCTGAAGGCTTCTTCATTTTCTCAATCCCGGGACTCAGAAAATTGACTCCCTTGTTATTTATATATACAGGAAGGGTTGTCAATCGTGAATAAGCCTCATTTGGTGGGTATTGTTTGTTATCAACTGAAAGGGAACTAGCTTCAGATTCTTCTTCTCGAGCTATTGAGCTTGGATGACGAATAAGAACGCTTCCATGTCCTATCTCGACAGAGACCATCGGGGTGTCACTCTCAAAAAGCAAATCCTCTTCGGAAGATCCCGAGAAGTATGAAGATTGTTGTTGATGTAAGATTGTAAATAAATCTTTTGTAAGCTTCTCAACTGAAGATGCTTTGGGGCGACCCACACAGGTCCTCTTCCTTGAAGGGACCATTGTATCCCAAACGACCGATTGGGCAGGACCTAAATATATATAGACTGAGAGTTAAATATACATACACATATATGTAATTACAAATAGAGAACATAAATGAAAGAAAGAAAGCATAACCCATGAAAACTGCACTTGCAACAGTTCAACTATAACACTTGTACAATAATTTTGGTACGACACATTATTAAATAAAATAGGAAATGGAGTACACAAGATTCAAAGTTTTAGGTTTTAAGTGAAAAACTTTCAACATCTCGAGCTTTGATATTGCATGAAACTTGTGTCAAATAATTTTAAGCACTCCACATGTGTTTTTCTTGTACACACGCAACACAGATTATTTGATAACAATGATGCAGGCTATATTAGTGCATGTCTGCGAACCATTTCCAAATTCACTTTCCCCTATTCTAATCACAGCATACACATTTCAACTAGAATATGGTCCTATCTCAATGTCCATTGGCATCTGCATTGGAGCTCCTTGTACTATCTCTTCATTAACAATAAGTTTTTTATGCTCCAAGGATAATTGGAGGAAGAGGGAGGTTATGGACAGTACGGAGAAGAATGGAAATTGTGTGTGGATCATGTAGGTATAGTGACTCAGCAACCTGTCAAATCACTTGCATCTGCACTGCCGAACTGCGCACAGCTCTCCGGATTCGATATGGCTGAGCCGGAACTTGATCTATTACTTGTATCTTCATCAAGACTCTTCCGAAAACCCGGGATATAATCAGGGGCAACTTCCCTATCCACTGCATTATCATGGCTTTGCTTTCTTTTAAGCACTTTTGCTTCTTTGTTCTTTATCGATATACTCTTCACTCTTGAGACCCTGTAATCTTCGAATTCATCAGGCTCGGCCCTAGCATGTAGAGGGGTATAGTTTGCAAGTGTTCCTTTGGTTCTCCATCTGGATCCACATGCATTGCAAAGTATTGGCTTCTCCGGAGGCCCATTACGCCAAAGAGGAGTACCTGCAGGAGAACTTAATTGTTAGAGAGCGGTAGAGCAAAATTATGGACAAACTATGACTGGAAAATTAGAAATGTAATATACATAGACATTAGACATATAAGAACAAAGAGGAACTCCTCGTGTGAATTTTTAAAAATGTGATACAAACTCGACAAGAACATCTGCTGATAATAACAAGGCACTATCATCAGATTGATATTCGCTAAGAAAATTTGCTAAGAATGCTCTTTATTTGACTAGCCCTGAAATTATTATGACTACATGTATAATTATGCTTGAGAATGAACAAAGACAAGAAAACATTGAGCTCTGACTAATAGTGTAGATGGAACACTACAGAAGCATCAAAGTTAAAGATTTTCTCAATGGGCGAAAAGGAAAATATAGTGAAGTGTGAAGTATCCTAAAGTCTCATTTCCTCTATTTGTGAGGATTTGAGTATCTTCATCTAGAATGAGGATAATTTTGAAAGTTGGTTTATTTGTGTGCAATGTTCAAAAAGTTTTTCATTCTTTTTGGTGTGAATAAATCATTCTTGTGCATTTAATAAACCAGCTAAGAGAGGGGAGTTTTAGGTGTGAACAAAATTGGGAAGGTCCTTCAAAGTTTATAGTTGAACAAGTGATCTCGGGAACGTCCAACCGCAGACAACCCCAAACCCGTATGGCATTATCGAATCTTAGGCACAAACCGAGTTCTGAGCACTAACAGATGACAAATTAGAAGGTAACAAACCACTAGCAACCCAAAATCTTATATTTTCCCTCCCTGTGCAACTAGCAATGTAATAATAGAACAATTCAAGTTGTTGAAGTACAGCAAAATATATATATATATGAATCTGCAACATTGTAACTACAATGAGAAAGCTTCTAGCAGTGCAGTGCCCACAAAGTTTTAAAACAACATTCCAAATGCCAGTAGAGGGACATGTATGTTCAAAACCAAATTGTTGTTCCTATTGAGATACTAAACAAGTCCTAACAGAAATATATGAATGTACTAAAGAAAAAAGTTGTAGAACAATCTCTTTCAAGAGAGAATGACAATATGATTCAAAAGGAATGATTTTGTAAAACAAGTAACTCGTTGTTTCGAAATGCTTCTCGACTTGACTCGTGAGCTGCTAAAGAACAATACAACGGAAACAACTGCAACACTATTAAGAACGAAAACTCCCTATCAAATAAGATTTGAGAAAATGGAGAAGACATACTAGAGCGATTGTTTGGAAGTGTTACCAAAAAATTGGCACACAAAGGAATTAAGAAAATGAGTACCACAAGTCGGATTGAAATCATAAATTTAGGAAGAAGAGGCAAATAGGAATTGAAGTTTGACTTTGTAGTAGAATTCATCTAAAGTAGAAACGCCACAAACACAATGGAACAACAAAGGAAAACCAAATATTTCTCTGGAATTGCACAGTTCTCAAAACACTCTTAAGTTCACTTTCATTAGTGACATACTTTGCAACAGAGTTTAGGAAATAAACACCAAACAAGTAGGAAGAAAAAATGGTAGAAAAAACATAGAGAAACCCAATTCCTTTAGAAAAACACAAACTCAAAACCAGTACTGAATTTCAAAGATCAAGAGAATTTGTGTCTCTGCAATAGCCCAAGAACACAAACGAAAAACACTCATAAACAAACAGAATAATATACATAACAGCACATATTATACTTTTTCCTCTTTGTCCAGGTAATCCATTCCTTTTAGAAATAAACCAGCATATGGGTATTCTCCTCCATGATTGAACAAACTAATCAGCACATATGAAACCATTCACATAATATTATTAATAAATTACAAACAAATAGCCACAAAAAAATAAAAATAAGGAACCCAGTTTTCCGGAATGTTAGAAATTTATGAAAATTAAAACATTGATGAAACAAAAACTCACTTGTAACACCACAGTGATAGCAAGGTCCGTGCTTGCCCATATCTCTCTATTGCTTTGTTTTTCTTAATTTAAGAAAAAGAAAATTTCAACAAAAACTGAAAAGGGAAAGGGGCAAAAAAAAAAAATACTATTTTTCCTTGATAAAAAGCAAAACAAAAATTAGAAATTAGAAAAAATGAAAAATTCCCCTCAACCCTTTAATGGTATATACATATGCTACTGGTAGAGAAGGTTTTTTTTTTTTGCAAGAAACCCAGAGAAAGCTTTGCAGAAAAAACAAAAAACCCAAGAAGACCAAGAAGAGTTTAGTCTCAGAAAAACCACTGTAAATAGCACAAAAATAGCAGAAACAAAGGGATTGAGATGGGCTTTTTCAGCTTGGAATCTGTACAATCCAATGGAAAAGAGAAAAGTCCATTGAGCGGAATCTAAAAAATGGTTGGGAAAGGAATGTGAAATGGGAAGGGGGCTTGTATTTGTGTATGACCTCTTGTTGTTGTATTGTATATGAAGTAAATGTTTCAGCTTTCTTTTGCTTTATTTTGATGTTATTATTGAAATCTTTCAACTCCTTTTTGGGAGAATATAAAATTAATTTTTACCATGTAAATGGACTTGAGGGGTAGGGGCCTAGGGGGAATATTATTGCATATATCCTGTTGACTATAGACTTTCTGCTAGTACATATGCATCCACATATATGTATATTATTTTTCTCAAAATCCCAACAAAATAGATAACATAATTTCAAAACCCAAAATTTTTGAAAAGGAAGGATAGGGAAAGATATAGCAGCCAGAGAAAAACAAAAAAATGAAGCAAGAAACAAGAAGGTCTGTTTGGCTTCTTTATCAAATTTTTTTTTTTTTTTTGGTTTTCTCTCTACTGTCTTAACTCCTTTATGGTTTAAAGATAAAGAAAACTATTTATATTTTCCTTTTGTATATGTGATATGATGACATGATGTTGATAAATATATTAAGATATGGTCTTTGTAAGAGGGCATTGATCTAGAGTCACAGCATGTTGTTCCCATTTTGGTCACAGCCACATTTCTCACCATGGATCTGGTTTTGGGGGGGGGGGGGGGGGGGGGGGGGGGGGCAGTTTAGCTGTGGGCCTCATGTGATGTGTCATGCATTGACCACGGGCTTTGTACCTAGATTCAACCATGATGGAATGGCTGTGACAAATGAGGGTTTGGATCCTCCGCAACCAATTGGGTGGACAGCACTTATGTGACACTTACAGGATTGCATAGGCCCAAAAAAAAATGTCCACATGGGTGCTGCCCACCCAACAGTAACCCATGGTGCGGCCGAGAATCCTTAGTCGACAAATGATGTGTAAAATGTGAAAATCTGTTAAGATGGATTACATGTGAAAAGTTAACTCTGAGGGCCTGTTTGGAAAAGTCTAAAATAGAACTTCGTTCAGTTCAAGTCCACTTTTTTATCTGATTCTTGTGAGAATCTAAGAAATTTATTAGATTATGTAAGAAATAAACACTTACCACATTAGACTTTCATAAGAACTAAATAAAAGTTGAACTTGGACTGAGATTCTTTCAAGAACCAGATAAAAAAGTAGACTTGGGATGAACCATATTCTATTTTGGATATACTCAAATAGGCCCTAAGGCTATAGATGCTTTGAGATATTGGAATGTTAATCCATAAAGTGGACTAATATGGAAAGTAATAAACCCACACCCCTTAAGATGATTAGTGGCCAAAATTTTGAATATTAGACTCGCATGGTAACGGTGTAGTTTTTAGTTTTTAATTTTTAGTTTTTAATTTTTTTTTTTTATACATGATTGACTCTAATATGAGAGAATTCACTCAAAAAATGAAAATTAAAGTTGAAAATCAAAAATTGCAACGTTAGCAGTCAAGCCCAATTAGAGAGAACTAATAGTCTTGCGCGAGATTGGCGAGTCGAACGTCGAACTAGGAATTTGTTTTAATTGAAATAGCCCAATTCTCACAATTCCCTACTTGATCCCCTAAAATTTGGGGAAATTCTATATATTTAAATCGGATTGAATTTTTCAAGTTTTTAGTAAATGCTAGTTTATTGCATGATAGTGCATCTCATATTCTCATCTATTACTAAGGGTATGTTTGACAACCCAATTAAGTGCTGAAAATGAAAAAATTTAACACTTATTCTTTTTCAGTGCATTTGATAATGAATCACTTAATTGAAAAAAGCAGTCAAAAAATCACTAAAAACTTTAAGTGAAAAATTTCTACTAAAAATAATTACTGAATGCATTTTATTTTAGTAGTTGAAGCACTATTTTCAGTATTACAAATTCAATCACTTAAAATTTTCAGTACTTAAAATCCAACACTTAATTTCTAAGTCTCAAAAAATTCGTTATCAAATTAGCACTAGCATTTATTTTCATAAAATTCGAATAAATATTGAAATAGAACTCAATCCGGTCCTATACTATACATTTCCATTTACGCCTTTACACACCGTTTGGTTTGATTTTGAATAAAATAGAATTGAATTGAATTGAATTGAAATGAAATGAATTATTGACAAATCCAACCATTTTTTGTCGGATTTGTAAACCCCCTAAAACAAGAATTGGGTAGAATTGGAAAGAATTCAATTCTAGTTTTATGTCAAACCAAACACAAAAATTGCCACAAATAAGAATTGCAAATTACTTCTTTTCTTGTTTGTGTCAAATCAAACAGACTGTTAAGGAGGAAATTTTATAAAAAATCACAAAAAAAAAAAATTCACAAAAAAAATATCTTAAGAAGAAAAACTAGTTTTATGTGCATGATCCACTAATTTATAAATTTTGTGTGAGTATGTCATGGTATGGAGCCAAGTGGCATAATGTTCACATTCCTCATTAGTCATTAGCAATTGGTCCATTCTTTTGTCAATATTCGGGATCATCATGACGAGGAGCATTGCAAGCCGTTGGATCATATTACTTTGCTTCATCACAAAATTAGAATAGTGTATTATGTATATAATGCTATGATAGAGGAAAAAAAATTTCAAATTGGACGGCTAAGCATCATTTAGTTGGAGTTCACGTATTGATGACCTTTCTTTTATATTATTCTTATTTGGGTAGAGATAGAGAGATTGATGAGTCAAGAGACCAAAAAGTCAGGACTAATAACATGACTTTCACTATTCTGTGCTTTATATTATTCTTATTTAGTGATTATTTTCAGTAGAAAATTTTCACTTAAAGTTTTCAATGGTTTTTGGTTGATTTTTTAATTAAGTGGTACGTTATCAAACGCACTGAAAATTAATAAGTGATGAATCTTTTCATTTTTATCACTTAATTGAGTTATCAAACACACCCTTAATGTCAATTATATAACTGTTTTCCAATAGTCAATGTATTAAGAATAGGGTAACCCAAGAAATTAGTTGAAGATAATATATAGCATTTCGAAATGCCTAAAAATTGGTCCGTCCAAAAGGTATAGACTTATCAGATCATGCCACGTCTATGGTTATTCACATCCAATGCTTAAAAAAATCCCAAACTTCATAAGAATCAGTAAAAAAAAAAAAAAAACAAAACAAAACAAAACTCAATACAATTGAATTCATTAGTGTATTGTACATTATTTGGAATATCCGTGACTGTGTCTATATACGCATATATCTATAATATATAATCATTTATATATATATATATATATACACACACATTGTGTGCCTAGTCAGATTCATTGGTGGGACCGGTAGATGAAACTCATAACTATTGTCCTTTATATATATACACATATAGACTAGTTCTTCTTACTTCCTCCTCTACTTTTTAGTCTCCTTCATATGCCTTCTTTTAAGGGATATATATACTGTCAGCACAGATAAGATTGAATCAGTGTAAACATCTCTTAGGTTCTGTTTGGGAAATTCTAGAATCCGTTATTTGGTCCATAATTGAATTGGTTCTACTCTCTTTGTCCCAAATTAAGTGTCTTTTACTCCATTTTTGGATGTCAAATTTTTTAGAGTATATTTGAAAAGCCAATGTATTTTTAACTACACATTTTCTCAATTTATCCTTTATTTATTATATAAAACTCTCCATCATTTTTTTTTTCTTTTTGTAGAAAATGTTGAAAAATCCCTACAACTAACATTCAAAAGTTTAGGGTTCAATTGTTTTCTTAGTTTGTTAAAAAGTCTCTCTAATTTAAACTTTAATTTGTTAAACATCCCTGGGCATTAGGAACATTATAATTCTTTCCAAATCTGATCTTGGAACTAAACCCTAGCCAATTCTCTCATCTCTCATCTCTCTCCTCTAGACCATGGCCTCCGAGCCGACACCACCACCATTATGCACCATCATGAGCCACAGGGGCGGACGCAGGAGTTTTGTTCAGGGGGGGCAGAAGTTTATACGAGAGTTCGGGGGTAGCGCCCCTGACATGATTTTTTTAAGCTTAAATGGAACAAAGTGCAGTTTTTTAAGCTTAAAATGGACAACTTAGAAACTTAAGGGGCAAAAATGAATAAAGCATGGTAAAATAATTATTTTAAAAAGTTGGGGGAGCAATTAAGAGACAAAAATGAATAAAGTATGAAATATATATGGTAAAAGAATTATTTTGAAAAGTTTAAGGGGAGCAATTAAGGGGCAAAAATGAATAAAGTATGAAACATATAAGGTAAAATAATTATTTTGAAAGATTGAGGGGGGGCAAGTTAAGGGCAAAAATAAATAAAGTGTGAAATATATAGGGTAAACGCATAATTTTGAAAAGTTGAGGGGGGGAAATTGCCCCCCTAAGTGCCTTCCTGCGTCCGCCCATGATGAGCCACAACCACCACCATCACAAAGCTATCAACATCGTTGATTGCTTGTCGGCCTAGCAAGTTTTCAGTGACTGGCCTTGTGACCCCTAGGCTTGTTGCAATTTCACTTGTAGATAAGTTAAAGTTAAATTTTACTTCAACTTTCAATATATAAACGTTAAATTTCACTTAACTTCATCCTATATTAAGTGAAATTTCACTTATAGTGAATAGTGTGTATATGGAATAAGTCGCTGTATTTTCAGGCGAGATCGTGGGGGTGGTGGTCGCTGGAGGTTAGGCATGATCATGATGGTAGTAGTCACCAAAGGTCAGGCGAGTGGTGGTGGTCGCCGAAGGTCAAGCGAGACAGAGGTGATTGTCGGAGGTCAAGCGAGGCAGGGGTCAGTGGCGGACCCAAGAATTTGTGTTTGGGGTGCCAGGTTTTATTGGAGTTGGGTTCGCCAGTAAACAAGTTCCATACGTTGTTTCAAGGGCAGCTGCCCCAAGGTTTGGGTCTATTTAATTTATACATTTTTTGTGCAAGACAGAGAGTCAAAAGAATAGTTGTGTCAATTAAATTTAGGTAGTGTTTGTCCCACAAGTTTGGGTAAGGGGGTATTACCCTTCCTCTTTACTATTATGAGCCATTCACGCCACACCCCTTGGAGTAAATAGTCCTCCATATGTGGCCTCTTAAGTTTATATTGACAAATAATCCCATAATATTTTGCCTATCCAAACAACACCTTATTGAATTGAAGTGGACAATTAGTTTGGTTTCTTGCGTCCCTAAAATTAGTCCTGCAAAACAATGCAGCCTTGGGGTTTTTGATTTTCAAATTAACTTTCTATGGATAGTGAATGTTGTAAATGTTAAAAATTTGAAAGTGCCAATTTCTAAACTTAAAGGCTTATATGTTGTAAATGCTAAAACTTGGGAGGGACAATTTCTAAATTAATTTTGAAATTTGAAAATTACACATATATCCCAAAGAATTCAAAAATTTTGGAGGTGGTCATGGCCCCCCCCTTGATCTCTATTTGGGTTCGACTCTAGCAGGGGTGGTCGTCACCAGAGGTCAGGTGAGACAAAGGGTAGACTAACATGTTGCTGGACAAATAAAAAATTAGAGTGAGAACAAAAATTGATCCAGTTATACATATTTAGTGTTCACAAATACATAAATGATTCCCCATGAGTATCAACCATATCTGTTTGAGTTATGCTATGCTTATCGAATTTGAATTTCAAATTTGGTTTCCAAATAATTTAACAGTTATACTATATGATGCACTTGTGATTAGTAGTATAACACATCAAAGCACGTGGTACAACTGATCAATTATTTGAGAATTAAATTTGGAATTATGAGGAAGGAGAAGACTTGGGTGCAGTAATATAGGTGCTATGCAAACTGTGTCTTTCACAATTTGCATAGTATTAAAGAACTACTTTTTTTTTTTTTACCAAAACTGTGCAATTATTGTGCAAATTGTAAACGGCACAATTTGCACAGCACTATATTACTGCACCCAAGTATTTCTCCTGAATATGTGAGGTCAATCGTGCTAATCACCTATCATTTGCCACGTGTATGGCCAACAGTTAAGGTACATGATTTGAAATCAAGTGTTAGGCATAGGAAGTGTCTATTATTTTATTTTTATTTTTTTGCTGAAGTATTATTATTTTAATTGAATAAATGAAACAGAAGCGTGTTTATTAGGACAGGAAAGACCTAATCTTGGGTACAACTGAGACTAATTAATGACCATTTTATTGAATTCTTTTATGAAAAAGAATGTATATCACTAACCATATGAAATGTCCAAAATGCCCTTTCATAAAGTTTACTCCTAGATCTACATTAGAAGGATAATGTCATTTTTCTGATTGCATTGTTAATATGATATTAAATTGGTGGGTATGACTAATCATGATATGTTCTTGTGTGGCTGTTTGGACCATAATTTATATTTATATGTACTAGTATATAAAGTTATATTATATTATGTTATATTGTTATATAGTATATTTATTATTGCACATGAAAAACCAATTCAAATTGGTTGGTGGTTATTTGAAAGTTGATTAAAGGACACTTGGCATTACAAGGGGAGATCAATATTGGTTACTTGAAGATCAATGGTGATGATGAAGATGGAAGTTGCTTGAAGACACTTGTCATTGTAGGAGCATCTCCCATTAATTGGTAGTTGTAGGAATTTGAATTATTAGTTATTGTAGTTGGAGGGAAATGTAATTCAAATTCAAAGTAGTTGTAAATTTTTCTTATAAATATTTGTGTTGTACTCCTTTGTAATGGTCCTTGACCAAACAATCACATCATTACATTATGTAGTATTTCTTCAATATATCATTTACTTTCATTAGGCCACCATGGCCATTTTACTTTGTATGTAGTTTAGTTTCTAGCACTAGATTAGATTCTAGTTAATTAGTTTCTTAGCCTACAATTTCATTTACTCTCTTCCATAGTTTAATTACCACTTCGAAGGCATCCTTC
Organism: Hydrangea macrophylla; assembly: GCA_033977485.1. Taxonomy (NCBI): domain Eukaryota; kingdom Viridiplantae; phylum Streptophyta; class Magnoliopsida; order Cornales; family Hydrangeaceae; genus Hydrangea; species Hydrangea macrophylla. Next base: position 90,431,662 of record CM066995.1, read on the forward strand.
GAACTCTACCATCTTCTTTTTCTTATTTCATCGTTGGACACTACTTTCATTTATTCCATATTGAAGACCTTCGAAGGTCCACAATCGATTGAGTATTCGACCTCGAACTCTCTCTTTCTCATCTCCTTTTCTTTACAAATTAGTCGCTTCTAAGTCCTCTTAATTGAGGCAATCGAACACTTCAAACACGAGTGTGTGTTTCAAGGGCTTGTTCTTATATGTTTCTGAGAGTTCAAACAGTGGCCACATGTTTATTGGTTTGGATGGTCCGATTTGGCTAGTGTTTGCTCAAAAGATCTTACCCTCCATTTACTAGAACTTTCACATGTAATTGTTGATACCAAGTGATACACCCCTAAAACATGTGTGTCAGTGTGGATTAACTCTTAAACTATGAGTCGTTACTTAATTTTTAAAGAAAAATTAAGAAATTATTTTTAAAGTAAACTGATTTATTGAAAATCAGAGATTTCTAAGTCCGGGGATTATGGAATGAGAAGGGAAGAAGCCCGACGGACTAAAACACCCCCTTTTCATACTATCTCATGATAGATCTTGTTGGCCCAAAAGTGGAAACCTTAGAGGGGGGGTGAATAAGGTTTTAGCGGAAATTAACCTTTTAGAAACTTAATTGCAAATTAAACACACTCACAAGCAATAATGTAAAGAGTTAAGGGAAGAGAAACTTGCAAACCGATTTTTCAAGTGGTTCGGCAATCGCACCCCGCGGCCTACGTCCACCCCTCAAGAACACCTCTTGAGGATTCCTTAATCCGATCTACTTACGGGTGTAGACCAAACCGTTTCCCGGAGCACTTACGGGTGTGCACCAAACCTTTACAAGAGCCTTCAATCTCTCCCAAAGAAGAAAACCTCTTCTTTGCACACAAGGGTTACTAACCCTCAACCTTTACAATGATTTGAATACAAATTGAAACTCTCTCTCTCTAGAGTGGATAATACAATTTGAAGCTCACACAATAACTCCTTAGTGAGTAGATAATACAAATAAAAGCTCACTACAATTTGCTCTCTCAAGAATTACAATTGAAATCTAGAGCAAATTGATTTTTCACTCAAACTAGGGCTCAAATAATAATGTTTAAAGATCAAAGAGATGAGTGATCAATACTATGTTTTCCAATCAAAATCTCAACACTAAATAGCTTGGGAAAACATGTATTTATAGGCCTTGGAAGATTATAGCCGTTGGTGGCACATATGGTAATTAAAAGCCCCTTTAAAAACTAGCCGTTATGCCTTTCCAGGTCGATTCAGTCGACTGAAACATGAAGCAGTCGACTGCCCCTTAAAGCAGTCGACTGAAATGTGTTTACAGAGGGTTCTGTTTGCATTCTGCTCAGTTCGGTCGACTGCCCAGTCGACTGCCCTTCCCAGTTTGACAGCTTGACACATCTCTACTAAAAAGGCCATAACTTCCTCTACAAAACTCGGATTTTCGATCCGTTTGATGTTTTGGAAACTAGATTCAAATACCTTTCCAACCATATAAAACTCAACATCTAATTATTTTCCAATTGGTTGAGGCATTGCTTTAAAGATGACCCATTTAAAATTTGTTTCCAAAACTTTAACTTTTAGCATTTGTTTGAGCCCCTAAGAGTGTGAGATCAAGATGCCTTACATTGATGGTCCTAGACTTCAACCAAGGATGAAATATCATCAAGTCTTCAAGCTTGATCCTTGTTGAGCTCCTTGTAATCTTGATCTACATCAATTAAATCTCTTGCACACAAAGATGTTAAAACATTGATACAATATTAATACATGAGATTATATATGAGCATAAAAATGACTATGATAATAACAAGGAATGAAACATTATGAATCAAGTAATTATCATAGCATATTTGACATCATCAAAACATAATTAAACATGCCTTAATATACCTTAAGGCTAACAATCTCCCCCTTTTTGAAGATGGCAAACAACCAATGAAAGATATACCAATATAAGCACATTTGGTCATTTTCATATTATCATTCATAATGGATATCAAATGTTGAAGAACATGAATGATAACTACCCAATAACTTCTCCCCAATACTTCTCCTATTTTTCCCCCTTTGACATTATCAAAAAGATTTGGGGATAGAACACAAAGCTCCCCCTCACAATAGGCATACAAATCGAAACAAAAAAAAAAAAAACAAATATAACCACATGTGAGCAAATGAATATATGAAAGTGCTCCCCCTAAGTATGTGTAATGATAAAAGATACCAAAAAGATGTGAAAAGAGAGCATATTCTCCCAAAAGATACCAATTATAAAGTTGGAGAACTCAAAATCAATGAAAAACAAAAATTCAATCGGGTCAGTCGACGCCACAGTCAACGGAAGTGGGCAGGGATTAAGTTGTGCAAAAACAGTCGACGCCTCAGTCGACTTAACAATGCAGAATCAAAAAATTCAAAGCCTCACAGCTAAATCAGTCGACTGTGTCGGGGTACCAGTCGACTGCTTTGTTCAGCAGTTCATAAAAATGACAATTCAGCAGCAAAAATTTGAATGATTTACAAAACATCATTTTGTCTAACCATTATCAAAACTTTGTCTAATCAAACAAAAGCATATCATCATTTTTCAAATAAGCAATATCAAGAGCATGATGATTTATGTAAAGACATATCCAAATCACAAGTGGATGAAACAAGATTTATGCATAAAAAATCAAGTATGCATATCAAAACAAAATCAAAGTGATTTGAAACAAATTAATCTAACCTACTCCTACTAGGCTTAAGGTGAGAGATTTAACCATTGTCCAAGTGCCTCTTGGATGCTCCATTTGCCGAGGTGGTAGGAGAGGCCCTTTCCAATGTCATGAGGCAAAGATTGACAATCTCTTTACCATTTGAGTCGTCGTCCGATGATTCGCTCTCGGAACTACTATTAGTGGCCTTGATTGTCTTCTTTCCCGATTTTTCTTTCTTTAGAAACTTTGCAAATTTTCGGGTGATCTTTGTCATTTTCTCATCCTCATCACTCTCAACATCTTTCACCTTTTTCTTTGAGCTTGAGGATTTTAAAGCCATGTCTCTCCTTTTGGCCTCTTTCACTTCCAATTTCTTGTCTTCACTTTCGAAGACGGCCAATTCCATTTCATGAGTTATAAGAGAACCCATGAGTTGTTCCAAGGAGAGTGTTGAAAGCTCCTTTGCTTCACGAACCGCCGTGACCTTTGGTTGCCAATCCTTTGGTAAAGACCTAAGCACTTTCTCAATCATTTCTTCATTAGTATAAACTTTACCAAGGTTTTTCAAGTTATTAATAAGAATGGTAAAACGAGAAAACATATCTCCAATAGATTCATATGGCAACATTTTAAACATTTCATAAGTTTGAACAAGAAGATTGATTTTTGATTTCTTAACTTGATTAGTACCTTCATGAGCAACCTCAAGTTTATCCCAAATTTCCTTTACGGACTCGCAAGAGGAAATTCTATTGTACTCATTAGGGTCTAAACCACAATATAATAAATTCATTGCCATAACATTTATTTTTATGAGTTTCTTATCGGCATCATTATATTCATCTACCGTCTTTGGAATAGAAAAACCATTTTCAATTTTTGTAGGTAGATGAGGCCCTTTGACCACAATTTGCCATAAATCAAAATCTTGAGAAATCATATAGATTCTCATTCTATTTTTCCAATAGGCATAGTTTGAGCCATTAAAACATGGTGGTCTTAATGTCGATTGACCCTCACAATAATAAATGCAAGAAGAGTCGGTTTCCATTTGGATCTTAACTCAAATTTTCAAAATATTTTGAAAATAGAAGAGCCGAGGCTCTGATACCAATTGTTGGCCCAAAAGTGGAAACCTTAGAGGGGGGGTGAATAAGGTTTTAGCGGAAATTAACCTTTTAGAAACTTAATTGCAAATTAAACACACTCACAAGCAATAATGTAAAGAGTTAAGGGAAGAGAAACTTGCAAACCGATTTTTCAAGTGGTTCGGCAATCGCACCCCGCGGCCTACGTCCACCCCTCAAGAACACCTCTTGAGGATTCCTTAATCCGATCTACTTACGGGTGTAGACCAAACCGTTTCCCGGAGCACTTACGGGTGTGCACCAAACCTTTACAAGAGCCTTCAATCTCTCCCAAAGAAGAAAACCTCTTCTTTGCACACAAGGGTTACTAACCCTCAACCTTTACAATGATTTGAATACAAATTGAAACTCTCTCTCTCTAGAGTGGATAATACAATTTGAAGCTCACACAATAACTCCTTAGTGAGTAGATAATACAAATAAAAGCTCACTACAATTTGCTCTCTCAAGAATTACAATTGAAATCTAGAGCAAATTGATTTTTCACTCAAACTAGGGCTCAAATAATAATGTTTAAAGATCAAAGAGATGAGTGATCAATACTATGTTTTCCAATCAAAATCTCAACACTAAATAGCTTGGGAAAACATGTATTTATAGGCCTTGGAAGATTATAGCCGTTGGTGGCACATATGGTAATTAAAAGCCCCTTTAAAAACTAGCCGTTATGCCTTTCCAGGTCGATTCAGTCGACTGAAACATGAAGCAGTCGACTGCCCCTTAAAGCAGTCGACTGAAATGTGTTTACAGAGGGTTCTGTTTGCATTCTGCTCAGTTCGGTCGACTGCCCAGTCGACTGCCCTTCCCAGTTTGACAGCTTGACACATCTCTACTAAAAAGGCCATAACTTCCTCTACAAAACTCGGATTTTCGATCCGTTTGATGTTTTGGAAACTAGATTCAAATACCTTTCCAACCATATAAAACTCAACATCTAATTATTTTCCAATTGGTTGAGGCATTGCTTTAAAGATGACCCATTTAAAATTTGTTTCCAAAACTTTAACTTTTAGCATTTGTTTGAGCCCCTAAGAGTGTGAGATCAAGATGCCTTACATTGATGGTCCTAGACTTCAACCAAGGATGAAATATCATCAAGTCTTCAAGCTTGATCCTTGTTGAGCTCCTTGTAATCTTGATCTACATCAATTAAATCTCTTGCACACAAAGATGTTAAAACATTGATACAATATTAATACATGAGATTATATATGAGCATAAAAATGACTATGATAATAACAAGGAATGAAACATTATGAATCAAGTAATTATCATAGCATATTTGACATCATCAAAACATAATTAAACATGCCTTAATATACCTTAAGGCTAACAGATCTCTACTCAACATCCTTTTAATCGAATTATTAATATAAGTATGCCATCAACTAATACATATATAAATATACATCAAAAGCATGTCAAAAATAGGGTGCAAGATTGCTAACGATAAAAGACATACAAAACCACATAGGTCAAATAGCAGGCAAAATGATATGCAAATAGAGAACAAGGAAACTTACCCGGGATCCAGTTGCGATATTGAAACGTGCAATACATACGAAAATAAAAATAAAAATTAAAAAATAAATCCTAAGAACAGGTCTCTATTCACATATATACACATAAAGTAAGACCTAATCTAAGGTGCCGCACATAAGGTCGAAAATTTAAAAATCAAGAAATGAAATAAACTAGGGAAGAGAGCTGAGAAGTCGCACATCAATTAGCACTACAAAACAAAGATTAGTTCGCATGCTTTGAACAAAATATAATATCAAATCCTAAATGACATTCCCAAACTTCTAGCTTAAATCTAGAGGGCATAAACGAATTGACATAATCATGAATTCCTTCCAATAGTTGGAAACACAGCGTCTCTATAAATATACAAGTCTCAACTAGGAGCCAATGTAATGTCCATATAGAGATGGTATGATCCCAACATGATCACAAGGAACTCACAACTAGACTCAATTAAATGCAACTTTACCCAAATATAAGTCTTAATTACAAGTATCAACATATATGGATGAATGCATGGACATGAACAAAAGTAAGTTTGAATCATTCATTAATTTGGATCATTTAGTCTCTGGATTTAAGCTTGGTTAACATCATTCAAAACATGGTTTAAGTACCAAGTCATAGAAAAGTCATTTTAGTTATAAAATCTATGACAAAATTCTAGGAATTACAGAGAGAAAACCAGAACAAAATAGAAAAAGTATACTTCCCATAGTTTGATCTTAGTGATTTTTTGACATAAGGTGCCTCTATGAGTCTAGTTTCTGACCCAAAAATAAGATGATTTATAGTGGGGATATTCATCCCTTTATATAGGCAAATTCCTGAGGGATATTTGAGTAAATTCAAGGTAAAAATCCTAATTTCGGATGTTCTTTTGATGGTACAAAACGTACTATTTCAAAAAGCAGACTGTTAAAAAATGCGGCACTTGGTGGAATTGTTTGCGGCACTTAGTAATCGCCGGAGCGGCACTTGCCAATTGCTGGAACAACATTCATTGAGTGCCGCAATAGCATTCAGAGAGTGCCGCAGACAACACAGACTGCCGTCTTTTGGTGCGTCTCAATTTGTTTTGTTTTCAGTTTCTTTTTCTTTTTCTCACTCTTTTCTTCCTTTTTCTTACTTCCAGAACTCCTACCAATTTTGTGGCAATTGGTGAGTTGCCTGCGGTATTTGGTGACCGTCGTGCAGCTTTCACTTATTATCGCTACGGTGATCAGCGAGAGCCGTTGCGGTACCCCGCGACTACCGGAGACATTGTCGCATGCCGTTTTCTTACTTTCTTCTCTTTTCTCCCTTTCTTTTTCCTTTATTTTGGAATTGAAGAGCCTTTCGAAAAGCTTGAATCACCTCGAAAATCCTAAGTTAGCCGGACATTGTCATCATCGGATTTGGAGGTAACAGTCCCCTAAATTCGATGGTTGGTCAAAATCGGAATGTCTACATATATGTAAATATAGAGGAAGATAAAGATAAGTTGGTGCCATCTCAAAACGAGAAAAGTGCTATATATATTGGCAATAGAAGTCCATATACTAGGGGTTATATGGATCTTAGATTTTTTTTTCTCCTCGTTCATGATTTTTTTTCTTATTTGTAAACTAGAAAACTTGGTTTTATGTAATGCATGTTCTAGATGAGTGACTTTTTGAATTAAGCAATCATATTTTATTTTAAGGATAGATTATTACCATCAAAATTGGGGTTTCAGCTGATAAAGGTCGGTCTAATTTATCCTAAATTATTTAGGCCTAAAGATCAGACTTTATCCCAAATTTGCATTTTTATACCATCACACGTAATCATCCAAATCCAAGTTGTTACCCAAAAATTACATTGTATATTATTTGAAGACAAAACTTTGGTTATAAGATGTCACGCCCCGACGTAGCATAATACAGGAAAGCATTTAATTTCCTTTATGGACTCGTAGGTCATGACAAGTGAGTATGACCAATTGTCCCTGCAAAAAAATAACTTAAACAACATTTCTAAATAAAAGGTTACTAATAAACATAAGCTCCCAAATTAAAACTTACTAAACTATTACAGCAGTCATAGTCTTAGGCATAAGACGCCCTTATTCAAAACTAGCATAAAGTCTATTACAACTCTAAAATAAAAGACATAAGAAATATAAAGCAGCATCCTGGAAAGTCTCCTGCTTCTAACTAGCATAGTCGAAGTACCCTGGCTGCTCCTGACCTGAAAATCTGGACATACAGTCCAGGACGCATCAACGCCGTCAGCTTATGCAAGCTGGTGAGCAAAATAAACAAGTGCTCCCAATGTATATATAAGCAAATAAACAGCGGTGCAATTTAACTTTAAAAGCAATAGATTCAAGGATCCAATTCCAACATAAGTAACGGGGGAATAAAGTAAGCCATAAAGATGCGATCGTGCATGAAAAATGTAATTATCTCATCTTTCTGACTCTTTTCTCTCAACAAACTCGATTCAACACAACCATTACCTCATATACCAGGAATAACATCCGATCGATATCCAAACCGCACTCAATACCATCGCTTCGGATACCAGGAATAATATCCGATCGATATCCGAAACGCGCGCCTTAGATACCAGGAATAATATACGATTGATATCTAAGTCGTACACAACACCGTCGCCTCCAATACCAGGAATAATATCCGATCGATATTGAGGTCGCACACCACACTGTCGCCTCAGATACCAGGAATAATATCCGATCAATATCTGGATCGATCACGACCAACCATCGCTTCGGATACCAGGAATAATATCCGATCGATATCTGAAACGACGCGCCTTAGATACCAGGAATAATATCTGATCGATATCTAAGTCGTACACAACACTGTCGCCTCCAATACCAGGAATAATATCCAATCGATATTGAGGTCGCACACCAGACCGCCACTATTTACTCTTTTCACGCTTTCTCACACACATGCATGTTGACACAACCTCGACCCTAATATGTATGTCAATGTTCACAATTTGTAGTAACAATTGTTAATCTCAAAGCTGGATATTTGTAACGCCCCGATTTTCATTACCAAAAATAAAAGAAATATTTACATTAAAATTGTAAATAGCCAAGTGTATTTTAAAACAACAAAAATATTTACACTTGAGTGTCCAAAAATTACAATTTAATTCATTTACACAATTAGGACCCAAATAACTCGAACCCACACGGTACTCTAAAGTGCTCCAATTTGACTGCTACCAATGGTACCTGCATCTAAAATAACACACGGGGAAGTATACAATATGACAGGAATAATAAAGGCTCAAAAGTACAATGAACAACCACGACGACATAAAAATTGCTGGGATCAAATAAAATAGACCAATCACTCAACCCACCACGTTCACACCATTTACCCGCTCACCCACAAGAGCATCATACCAGGTTCCTCTTGGTCACATAGCAAAGAGCCACCTCACCTCACCTCACCCGTCACCATTCCTTGGTCCCTGAGGCCTGTTGGACTGTTGGTAGGTGCTCATTGCTCATGTACCCTTTAGTCCCATAGCACTTAGCCAAAATAATATATTAATATTATTTAACCAAAAAGACATGGATTCCAATAAAAAGACAACATAAATCAAAAAGAGTACAAATAGGGATGACAAAGAAAATACTCCGGAGATTTAAGAGCATATTGTACACAACCCCGTACCTTAAAAATAATGTTGAGCAATTTCCAAACTCTCTGAAATATATGATTTTGTGAGTATATATGTAACTATATGTGTGTGTATCAATATATGTGTGTATGTGTATAAACCAATATGGGTTTGTGTGTGTACTGCCGAGAGGGAGAGGGACAGTGGAGATAGAGAGTGCTGGGAGTTGAGAGATTTGAGAGTCTCAATGTGTGTTTATATAATATGCCTCCACTCACAAACACCCACTACACACTCCAACATACACTCCACTAAACACACCCTCCACTCACAAACTCCCACTACACACTCCAACACACACTCCACTAAACACACGCACACACTGCACTAATTTTCTTTGGTCTCAAGTTAATAATTCTAGTGTGTGTTGAGCTCACGCAATGATACACACACAGAGGTAAATATTGTACTGCGCAAGTACCAAAACTGGTATTTTTTTAATTAAAAAGCGAAAATAAAATACGGGGTATTACACTCTACCCTCCTTAAAAGAATTTCGTCCGCGAAATTAAAGTATAAATATTTTGACAAACAACTTGAAATTTCAAAATAAATTATTATTATTATTATTATTTTTTTTTTTTTTTTTTTTTTTTTTTTTTGTAAAGACAAAAATCCAAGTAGTACAAATAAATAGTACTACCCTCATTGTTTCCCCCAGGCGATGTGGAACTAAGTCCTACATTTCCGGCTGGGTACAGGCTCTGATACCATTTGTAACGCCCCGATTTTCATTACCAAAAATAAAAGAAATATTTACATTAAAATTGTAAATAGCCAAGTGTATTTTAAAACAACAAAAATATTTACACTTGAGTGTCCAAAAATTACAATTTAATTCATTTACACAATTAGGACCCAAATAACTCGAACCCACACGGTACTCTAAAGTGCTCCAATTTGACTGCTACCAATGGTACCTGCATCTAAAATAACACACGGGGAAGTATACAATATGACAGGAATAATAAAGGCTCAAAAGTACAATGAACAACCACGACGACATAAAAATTGCTGGGATCAAATAAAATAGACCAATCACTCAACCCACCACGTTCACACCATTTACCCGCTCACCCACAAGAGCATCATACCAGGTTCCTCTTGGTCACATAGCAAAGAGCCACCTCACCTCACCTCACCCGTCACCATTCCTTGGTCCCTGAGGCCTGTTGGACTGTTGGTAGGTGCTCATTGCTCATGTACCCTTTAGTCCCATAGCACTTAGCCAAAATAATATATTAATATTATTTAACCAAAAAGACATGGATTCCAATAAAAAGACAACATAAATCAAAAAGAGTACAAATAGGGATGACAAAGAAAATACTCCGGAGATTTAAGAGCATATTGTACACAACCCCGTACCTTAAAAATAATGTTGAGCAATTTCCAAACTCTCTGAAATATATGATTTTGTGAGTATATATGTAACTATATGTGTGTGTATCAATATATGTGTGTATGTGTATAAACCAATATGGGTTTGTGTGTGTACTGCCGAGAGGGAGAGGGACAGTGGAGATAGAGAGTGCTGGGAGTTGAGAGATTTGAGAGTCTCAATGTGTGTTTATATAATATGCCTCCACTCACAAACACCCACTACACACTCCAACATACACTCCACTAAACACACCCTCCACTCACAAACTCCCACTACACACTCCAACACACACTCCACTAAACACACGCACACACTGCACTAATTTTCTTTGGTCTCAAGTTAATAATTCTAGTGTGTGTTGAGCTCACGCAATGATACACACACAGAGGTAAATATTGTACTGCGCAAGTACCAAAACTGGTATTTTTTTAATTAAAAAGCGAAAATAAAATACGGGGTATTACAATATTCGTGCAACATAAATCTCGACCTTAATCGTTTCTTATAAGTCCAATTTCTAACAGTGAGCCTTTAAAACAATATATTTGCCAAACAGTTCTTTGAAAACTTTCAAAACCTTTTCCAAACAGTCCCTTATATGAAAATACAAAAGTTATTCAAACTGCTCCAGGTCACGCGAGCGGATCGCGCGAGCGAAAATGGATTGGTCGCGCGAGCGAAGTAGGAGAACGGGTCGCGCGTGCGAATGGGCAGCGGGTGTCGCGCTAGCGAGTCGCGCGCGCGAAGGGGGAATGGTTCGCGCGAACGGGTCGCGCGCGCGAGTTGTCACAGTTTCATCATCTTCTTTGTTTTTCCCCTGTTTTCAATTTCAAACTGTATTTTTTACCCATTTTCAGATTCTGTTTCAAATATGTCGTGTAATATATGGATTTCTTCGTCTTTCCGCATAGATTAAGAATACGCAATCAATTTAAACTAATACGGATTGTATCACTAGATATTCGCGATTAAAGCAAAGGTGTCAAAACTTTAAATCAACCGTACGTCGCGATACGGATGAATTACTCCGTAGGATTCGAACCGTAGCTTATTGGGACTGAGATCTTCCATAATCAATTCACGGAATTGATTTTGGTTGAGTTTTGTAAAACTCCAATTCAAAGCCTTCAATGGTGTATCTATATATATACACATATACACACTTATATACACTGAATTATACTTATATAAACATGGCGAGTGAGTTTAAATTACTCACCGAGGGCAATTATACAGAGAATTTGAGACCGAGAATTCCGCCGTTAAATCCGCCGTTTGAGAATTCTCCTCCGTTCTTGATTTTGAGATATATATATATATATATATATGTAACTATATGTGACTGAATATATATATATATAATCTGTACATGTGTGTGTATGTGTTGTTCTTGAGAGAGGGAGAGAAAGTTGAGAGAATTAGAGGGAGATTGAGAGATGCAGTGAGTTGAGAGATGAGAGACTGTGACTTTTTAGAGATACACACACATATATAAACACTGGGAAATTTTGGGCTCCAAGAAAGCCACGAAAAACCGACGGTGTGGTTGAGCTCACGTGCTCCCACACCCAAGTCGCGGTACAGACGCAGATTTAAAATAAAATTGGTATTTTACGGTTGAAAAAAAAAATACAAAAATCATATTAGTGTAGGAATTAAATTCTCGGTTTATAACAAAAATATAGATATTGTTTTTAAAACCACAGAAAGCATTTTCTATATTTAAGAAAATTATGGTTTGACCCCCAAATAAATATTTTGAATAGAAATTAAATTGAAATAAACATTTATTAATGGAAAAGAAATACAGGGTGTTACATAAGACACTAAAGATTTCTATTGAGGAATTTTAACTGAAGAATTTGGTTGATGTTGTTGGATTCGTGAAACCTGTTCAATTATGTGCCTTGGTGTTCAGTGCATGTAATCCTAGTAATATAATACTATCTTCTACTTTAGCAGCCGAAAGGTTTTTTGTAGAGAGAGAGAGAGAGAGAGAGAGAGAGAGATCTTGTGTAGCGCTCCGGAGCAGCAAAAATAGAGAAAAATAAATTTCATTTTTGGGTCCATAGGGAATGACGAGTGAATGTCACTAATTTTCCACACCACACAGTACTAGTCCAAAAGATAGACAGGAAACAGTAAACAACTGCAATATAAAAGCAGTATCACTATTACAAACATCAGAGTGGTCCTCAGGATCACAATCGGTCTGGAGACAACATATGCCCAAGTACCCGTTAACTAAAACAAAATAGAGTTCGACAGAGCATAAACTAGATCTAACTATCTTCAGATCTTCAGCTGGCGTAAGGATAGTCGTCAGTGTAACACTCCTCTCCAGTATAACCAGCATCAGTGGGGCCACCCTCTGCATAATCCAACCCCAGGTAGTAGTCATCACCGTAGGTTCCATTACCTGCATTGTTAGGGACAGAGTAGTCTGGAAGGGGAATGTCCAGGCAAATAAAGGCCGCCAACTTACTAAAAGTTGAGTGAGAACTAACTAACACAGTCTCATAGAAATAACGTGATTACCAATTATGAACGATATATAGCAGTGATATTAAATATATCTTTTCTCCTTTTTATTCGGACGCATCATTAACCGACTCATCATCTTCCAACACTAAGACTGACTGTACCCATCTTATCTTATTTCCATGAACTGATTATATCATCACGACATACTAGTGTTCTTGTTCACCACTTTTAAGAACTCTTAATGTTCACCGCTTTTAAGAACTCTTGCGAACACCATACATCGCTCTCATATAACGACTAGTCTATGGACACACCAATACTCTTGTTCACCGCTTTTAAGAACTCTTACTGTTCACTGCTTTTAAGAACTCTTGCGAGTATCGTCCGTTCATAATCAATATGCATCAGCACTTCTTGCTAGTCCACCATGCATAACGCTCACATCCTACACAGATGTGTTCACGACCAACTCATGATACTGATATACTTGTACTGACATTACCAATACACTACTGACTCAAACACCAGGATTAACTAATATTATCCACCATCATAACTCAAACCTTATCTCGTTATCGCATCGTACTGTTACTAACGTTTTGAACCTTATTACGTTTCTCACCACATTATCTCAATCTCATTATCGTATCCCATTATCTCCGTAGTCCATAACATCGCATAATAGGAACACGGAAATATCAATGAACAGCTAAGTATTATGGATTATAAACTAAAGGAAAGAACCAAGTTCTGTTAAGGTTCGATCGATTGAAGTCCTCTCAATCGCTTGAAGAAAGTGATGTTCGATCGATTGAAGTGTTCTCGATCGATCGAAGTCAAGGCGGTCTCGATCGATTGCAGTCATTTTGATCGATTGAGAATCAAGGATGTTCGATCGATTGAACTCAGTTCGATCACTCAAACTTCGTCTTCTCCAGATTCTGGCAGTGAATGCCTAGAATCTGTTAGGGGGTGCTTGGGTCCTTTTTAAACGTACAAAAAATGGAAAACATTATAACTAAGCTACCGAGTGAGTTTGAAACTCACCGAACGTCGATAAGGACGCGTTTGGCTCGTCAAGCTTTAAGCTCTCTCTCTCCAATGGTGGTCTCTCTCTCCTCTGCCTTGTCTCTGTCTCTTTCTCTCTCTGTCTCTTTCCTCTGTTCTTCTTATTCTTCTCATGTTTCTCTCTCTCTAACTATATATATAGGTGTGTGTATATATAGATATATGGATGTGTATATAAATATAAACACAAGCACACACTCTCTCTCCCAACTTTCTGGTTTAGCAAACACACAGAGCACACGAGCACAATGTATATATAGAGGAAATGGGGTGCAGATGGCTGGTTTTGTGGGAAACCTGGAATCATGATGATTACACATTCGATCAATCGAACATCCTTCGATCGCTAGAATTCAGATTGGCCAATTTAGATCGATTGAAAAGGGCTTTGATCGATTGAAGTAGGGACCACGTATTAAGGTCAGGTCGGTAGGGTTTCGATCGATTGAGAAATGTTCGATCGCTTGAACTTTGAAATGTTCGATCGCTCAAAAGAGCTTCGATCGATTGAAAGTGAAATTTCAAGAATGATTAAGGAAAATATATAGAACCTCTGTGCATAAATAATTATTGAAAATACAGGGTATTACATCTTGTAATCCAATTTTTCTAATCATAATGAACTGGTGTAAGAGGCTGTGGACGTAGGCATTTTAGCCAAACAATAGGGTATATATTGTGTCGTGTTTTTTTTTATTGCTTGTTTTGTGTGTGTTTGCATTGTGTGTGTTCTCTGGTCTATCCACTAGGGGTGCTCAAACTAAACCTGTGACCCGACTCACCCGACCGACCCGACCCCACCCGAGGTCTTTTATCGGTTTAGGTGGGTTGTTGGTTGAGTCACATATTGAATGTTTCCAAACTCGACATATTTAGTTCGGTTGTTGGTTTTTGGATTCCAAACCCAAAAATACCCGACCCGACCAGAAAAATACTAAACAACCTGTTTTCAAAACTTTAGTTTTGATATTTAAATAGTTTATACAAAAGCAAAAGCAAAAGATGAGTCTTCCACTCTAGACTAGCAGACTGTCAGTTTACTCCACTCCACACACATGACATATATTATATTATTATGTATATGAGGGACACGAGAAAAGAGGGATGCCCACTGAAATCTCAAGACTCAAACCCTAAATCATTTAAAACCTTCAACATTAGAATCTATAGGATGTGTCTCTCTCCTCTTATTCGTCTTTGCGGCACCACCAGCCACCATCGCCAGTCTATGTGAGGATCTTCATGACTTCACCTCCCTTTGCCCTTGAACCTGAGGCACTTTTACAATCCTCCAGGCTTGATTTATGTTTTGTTTTATTGTTTTTGTTATTTTTGTATATTTGAACCAATAACATAATGGATCTACATCCAACTATGGTTTTAACATATCTGTTAGTTTCATATTCTTGTAGATCTATAATCTGTTCTAGGTGTTTTTTATTTATACAGTGAGATCTGTAATCTCTTTTTCTGTACACTTTTTCCCCCTTTTATGTCGGATGAAACCCGAAACCGGCCCGACTCCATCAGAACTTGACGAGTCGTGTAATACCCTGAATTTCTGAAGAGTATTAATAAATAAAACTTTGTTCCGTAAACTTATATAAACTTTTCTTTCTTTCGGTGAAATTTTGTTACCAATCGATTGCCTTGTTTTTCAATCGATTGCCACTTTTTGGGTACCAATCGATTGCTATTGTTTCCAATCGATTGCCATTATACCAACTAAAAGCAATGATGTGGCAACATACCAATCGATTGCCATTCCTTCCAATTGATTGCCTTCAAATATCTGTTACCAATCAATTGCCATCATTACCAATCGATTGGCATAAGCTGAGATAAATTTTCTTCTTTGCTTAAGCTTTGGACGTGTGACTGTCACAGCCCGGTCCCACAATAGCGGAACCGGAGCCCGTGGCACGCCACCGAGGCTAAACCAATTCATTAACGTTCCCAAAATTAGGTTTGAAGAACACACGCAGCGGAAAACAAAACACATTTTAAAACCAGAGGTTCAGTCGACTGCTCAGTCGACAGAGGAAGGCAGGGAATTTAATAGCAATTCCAGTCGACTGAGGCTAGGGGGTCCAGTCGACTGAGGCGGGGGTACAGTCGACTGCTTTTGCTAAATAAGAAGCAGTAGCTAGCAAACACAGGGGTTCAGTCGACTGAACACAGGACCAGTCGACTGCTCCCCTGGCAGCAGCCCCAAACTGCAGAATTTCAAGTTTAAAAGCTTTCTAACTATCACCAATGATCAACCACTCAATCCAACTCAAACCAAAGTGATCCTGGTTGTATTAAATCATTTCTAAAGCAAGATTCCAACATGTTACTAACTATTACAACGGTTTAAAATCCATTCTATCATACGAAGTTAAACATAAGTTAAAACAAGAAAAAGGTCTTATTACAACATCCTATTGTCCCAAAACTACAAGGTTAACATTTCAAGCTTCCTCACAAGCGAACTCCCATCCCACGTACTCACTTCTGCGATTCCTCGCCAGCATTTATACCTGCAATGGTTATTTGAATAACCACACATATTTCGATTTGTTTAAGCTAAAGCTTAGTGAATAAATCAACATATGTACATGAATGATAAACATGTCCGCATTCACATCTCTACATTTCATACTAGTCGCTGGAGACTCACGTGCCCGTCCATACTCCCAATCCGCGACTCCTCGCCAATAAGTCCACGCGAAAGGGTAAGACCCACGATTCTACAAACAATCGTGCGACCTTAATGCCTATATCGGCTCCACAAAATGGCACGGTGACCACGTGCTCCTTCTGACCCAAATAAGCAACTTAACATGCTCAAATACATATCACCATGCTCGCGGTAATTAAAACATATCACCGTGCTATTGAGCCTACTTATCAATATAAATGCCCAATATGAACTACACAATATATCTCTAGGAATTAATACATGCTATTCAAACATAACATGAATACATGCCAAGAAATCATTCCAAAACATAGTTGAATCACTCACCTCCGAATAACACTCCTATAATTCAATCTAAAGAAAACCCGTGCACAAAGAACGTGCAGAAGTCCGTCTAGTACAATTCCTATGGATTAAAATTCCATTTATCAACTTTTATGAAAAATTCTAGAAAATAACTTTTCAAAAAACTTAGCCAAACATGCCCTAATAGGTATCAAAATGAAGCTCTTACCTCGAGGAGCTCAAATATGAAATCTGGGAGAAACCAGACTGACGGAAGGTCGTCGTTTGACGTCGCAAAGCTCTAAGCTCCTAAATCTCCCTCTAGCCCCCTTTTGGCCTCCTTCTTGAACTTAGGTTAGAAGTTAATGAAATATCTAAGTTCATCTCTATCTATATATAGGCAACATTCTCGGGGAATTACGTTTACCTCCCCACGAGTTTTCATAACTCCTAATCAGTCTCTGAAACTTTCTATACAGCTTATTCACTGCTTTACGAGTGAAACCTCAAAATTATAAAAGTTTTCGACTAAGTTTCGTTTGGTCGCTAAAACGCGAATTTCTATATGACGTTTTCGAAGTTGCTAATTAGCCTACCAAATTAATAGCGTGTTCATTCGTCCTCACCAGGATACTAAATCTAACAACAGAAATAAATTCTATAACAGAAAATAATACAGATATTGAAATACACAAGTAAACATTTATTTTCAGATAAACATTTAAAATGTTCTACAGTGACCGTCTCATACTCGGAGAGACTTCACAAACAATAAATCTAAATCACCACAGTCTCAGAGGGTTATCTAATATAGACACCCAAATCAACTCGTGAGTCAAAACTCACTCAACCATGTGTCATAAGACACGCCACATCACACTATCATGCATGACAATGTAAGGCAAATGAAATAACACAAATGTGGGTGTTATAATACTCTCCCCTTTAAAAGAAGTTTGTCCCCAAACTTATACCTCAAGTCTCGAAAAGGTGCGGATACTGAGTACGCATCTCATCTTGTATCTCCCACGTCATCTCTTCCGTAGTTTGGCTACGCCATAACACTTTCACTTTCGATATTACTTTATTTCGTAAGACTTGATCCTTCCGGTCTAAGATATCTATCAGATATGCGGTATACGTTAAATCACTCTGAATCTCATTCGATGTCGGAGTCATCACTTGATCTCTCTCTTCCACTAACTGTTTGCGTAACAACGATACATGAAACACGTTATGAACTTGAGCATACTCGTTTGGCAAGTTCAAACGATAAGCTACGGGTCCAACTCTCCAAATGATCTCAAAAGGTCCTACAAACCTCGGGTTAAGTTTCCCGTATCTACCAAATCTGGTTATTCCCTTTGAAGGTGACACCTTCAAATACACTAAGTCTCCTACATCGAATTCCAACGGCCGTCTGCGCTTGTCGGCATAACTCTTATACCTACTCTGGGCTGTCAGTAATCGTTGTCTAATCACCTTTATCTTATCCGTCGTCTCTTGTACAATTTTCGGCCCTTCAATATTTCTTTCTCCGACTTCCGTCCAACTAATCGGTGAACGACATACACGACCATATAAAGCTTCATAAGGAGCCATCCCAATACTCGACTGAAAACTGTTGTTATATGCGAACTCAATTAACGGTAGGTGGTCTTCCCAATCACCTTGAAAATCAAGTACACATAAACGAAGCATGTCTTCCAAAATCTGGATTACTCTCTTTGATTGACCATCGGTCTGAGGATGAAAAGTTGTACTAAAGTGCAATTTGGTACCCATTGCTTCTTGCAAGGCTCTCCAAAACTTCGATGTAAAACTACTATCCCTGTCCGAAACGATAAAAACTGGGATACCATGTAGTCTCACAATTTCGCGAATATATAACTTAGCTAACGTCATCGGCTTAGTCGTTCGAAGTGGTAGGAAGTGCGACGACTTCGTCAAACGATCAACAATCACCCAAATAATAGTGTTCGATCTCGGAAACCCACTAACAAAATCCATTGTTATGTGCTCCCATTTCCACTCGGCTATCGGTAACAGTTGTAACAATCCCGAAGGTACTTGGCGTTCGACCTTTACTTGTTGACAACTAGTACAATGTGAAACATAGCGTGCTATTTCCCTCTTCATTCCCGGCCACCAATAAACATGTCTCAAGTCTCTATACATCTTAGTGCTTCCCGGATGAACGGTATACTTCGTGTTGTGTGCTTCCTTTAGGATGTTCCATTTCAACTCTTTCTCACTAGGTACACAAATTCTACCCCTCAATCTCAACACATTGTTCTCAAATGTGAATCCCAGTTGTTTTCCCATTGGAATCTCATCACAAATCTTCTTCAAAGCCACGTCTTGAAGTTGTTTCTCTGCGATCTCGTGAATCAAGAGTGGTTGTGCCACCATCATCGACATCAAACCACTTTCAATCCTCGGAATCACTTCAAGTTCTAAGTTCTCCATATCTCGTATCAGTTCTTTCTGAGAAGTCAAATCTGATGCGGTATTGGTTGGTACTTTGCGACTAAGAGCATCGGCGACAACATTCGCCTTGCCCGGATGATACTGAATTGACAAGTCATAGTCCTTCATCAACTCTAACCATCTCCTTTGCCTCATATTCAAATCTCGTTGTGTAAACAAGTACTTCAAACTCTTGTGATCCGTATAGATCTCACATTTCTCTCCGTATAGATAATGACGCCAAATCTTCAATGCAAAAATCACGGCGGCTAATTCTAGATCATGTGTTGGATAATTCTTCTCGTGCGGTCTAAGTTGTCTCGACGCATACGCAATGACTTTATCACCTTGCATAAGAACGCTTGCATAAGAACGCAACCTAAACCTCTATATAAAGCATCACTGTAAATAATAAATCCTTCAGTCCCTGATGGAACGGCTAAAATTGGTGCTTTCACTAGTCGACCCTTCAACTCTTGGAAACTTTCTTCACATTCTGGACTCCAAACAAAAATAATATCTTTCCTCATTAACTGTGTCATCGGCATTGCTATACGCGAAAAGTCTTTTACAAATCTCCGATAATACCCAGCTAATCCTAGGAAACTTCTGATGTCTGTCACATTCGTTGGTCTCACCCAGTTGGTAACTGCTTCTATCTTCTGAGGGTCTACAGAAATTCCCTTTGCCGACACTATATGTCCAAGGAAAGCTATCTCGGTCAACCAAAACTCACACTTCTTCAATTTGCCGAATAATCTCTTTTCACGCAATCGTTGTAAAGCTAATCGCAAATGATGCTCGTGATCTTCAACGCTTTTGGAGTAGATTAGGATGTCATCTATGAACACGATAACGAACTCATCTAAGTAGTCTTTGAAAACATGTATCATCAAGTCCATGAAAGCAGCTGGTGCATTAGTCACTCCGAATGGCATAACCAAAAATTCAAAGTGACCATATCGAGTCCTGAAAGCTGTCTTCTCAACATCTTCCTCTTTGACTTTCAACTGGTGGTAACCGGATCTCAAGTCAATCTTCGAAAATACTTGCGCTCCTTGTAACTGATCAAACAAGTCATCTATTCGTGGCAATGGATACTTGTTCTTGACGGTCAACTTATTCAATTCCCGGTAGTCGATGCACATACGCATTGTCCCGTCCTTCTTCTTCACAAACAAGACTAGAGCCCCCCATGGTGAAACACTAGGTCGGATAAAACCCTTCTCCAACAGTTCTTCTAACTGAACTTTCAATTCTTTCAACTCTATCGGTGCCATTCGGTACGGTGCTTTGGATACCGGTTGTGACCCTGGTACTACTTCTATTGTGAACTCAAGCTCTCTTTCAATCAATACGTCGGGTAACTCATCGGGAAAAACATTTGGAAATTCTCGAACTACTGAGATTTCTTCTATTAGTGGTCCAAGAACTCGCGTGTCGATAATTGAACATAAGAAACCCGAACAACCCTTCTTCAACATCTTACTTGCTCGGATCGCCGATATCAAGTACGGCGGTACGATTACTCCCTTACCTTGAAAAGTAAACTCTTCTCGTCCTGACGGATAGAAACTAACCCGTTTCTGTTCATAATCGATTCTGGCTTGATTAACCGACAACCAATCCATACCCAAGATAACATCAAAGTAATTCACCGTCAACGGAATCAAATCAACGCTCAAGATTTTATCACCTATCTTGATCTCACATGACTTGAATATCGAAGAAGTAACTAGCGGTTCACTACTAGGCAATGATACACACAAGTCATATCCTAGCGGTTCTGACTTAACAGTTAAATGCTTAACAAAATCACGTGATATAAATGAATGCGTTGAACCAGAATCCATAAGTATATGTGCATGATACGAACAAATAGGAAGAATACCTGATACAACGGTATCATCCGTATTCCCCGGCCTGAGCTAGAAGTATCGTCCTTGTTGTTGCGCGACTCCTTTCCTTTATCCACTCGAGGTTCTACCCTTGATCCGCTTGGCACACTCGATGCCCCGGTACTCATTCCCGGTTGTCTCTTACTTGGGCAATTCTTCGCTATATGCCCCGGTTGGCCACACTCAAAACATTTCCCTCTTATCTCTGGGTTATAGCTCTTGGCGTTCGAGGTTGTGTTTGGTGTAGTCGAATTTGCGTTCAAAGGACAATTTCTAGACACATGCCCCAATTGTTTACAAATATAGCAAGTGATCAATTGATAGCAGGTTCCTCTGTGTCGCAGGTTACATGTTGGACACAACGGTCTCGGGTCCCCCATGAACGTACTCCCTCCTTGGCTACTCATATATGATCCCGAACCTTGCGTAAACGGTTTCTTCGCATTCCCTTGACCCTTACTCCGACTGTCATTTGCTCTCTTCCCTTGTTGTCCCTGTTGATATCTGTCGACACTTTTCTCAGCAATACGGGCAGCTTCCTCAACGAGAGAAACGGTCGGGTGTTGCAACATGTCCACACGGCCACGGATATTCTCTCTAAGCCCTTCCTCAAACTTACGAGCTTTATCCCTATCAGTTGGAACGGTAGTTTTCCCAAATCGTAACAAGGCATTGAAACGAGAAACATACTCACCTACAGTCATATCTCCCTGAACCAAACTCACAAACTCTTGACGTTTCTGAGTATAAGCAGATTGCGGAAAGAAACGTTTGTTGAATTCTTCTTTAAATGCTTCCCACGTGGTTGGCTTCCCTTGTTCAAGCACGTTGTTCCACCAGTCCAAGGCTTCACCCATCAACGTATCGGATGCACATAAAATTTTCTCCTCATCGGTACATATTACCTGACGGAAATGTCTTTCCATGTCCATCATCCAATGATCGGCCAAGTCTATGTCAACCTGTCCATGATACAACGTCGGTTTTTGTTTATGAAACTGTTCCACGATTGTGTGTTGAGGTCGCGGTGTCGATGGTGCATTGACATAACGAATTTTCACTTGTGGAGGCTGAACGTTCATCTGTTCTCTTTCACTTACCACTTGTATGAAATTTCCCACCATATTCACTATTTTTTCCATCCGCGAATGCGGTGACAATTCTCTTGGTGGATCAGCCATAACGTTTCAAATATTTCCCCTGTTGAGTTCAATGCATAATGACCATGCATGCTATGCCACAATATAGATATATGTGCACAGTTCATCACAATCAACAAATGCTAATGCATGAAGCATTTCTACAATGATAACAATTTTCTTTATAATTACACACTCCACTCGACGTCGCTCAGCATATATAACGTTACTCGTTCCCAAGGCTCTAAACTTATGCTCTGATACCACTAAATGTCACAGCCCGGTCCCACAATAGCGGAACCGGAGCCCGTGGCACGCCACCGAGGCTAAACCAATTCATTAACGTTTCCAAAATTAGGTTTGAAGAACACACGCAGCGGAAAACAAAACACATTTTAAAACCAGAGGTTCAGTCGACTGCTCAGTCGACTGCGCAGTCGACGGAGGAAGGCAGGGAATTTAATAGCAATTCCAGTCGACTGAGGCTAGGGGGTCCAGTCGACTGAGGCGGTACAGTCGATTGCTTTTGCTAAATAAGAAGCAGTAGCTAGCAAACACAGGGGTTCAGTCGACTGAACACAGGACCAGTCAATTGCTCCCCTGGCAGCAGCCCCAAACTGCAGAATTTCAAGTTTAAAAGCTTTCTAACTATCACCAATGATCAACCACTCAATCCAACTCAAACCAAAGTGATCCTGGCTGTATTAAAACATATCTAAAGCAAGATTACAACATGTTACTAACTATTACAACGGTTTAAAATCCATTCTATCATACGAAGTTAAACATAAGTTAAAACAAGAAAAAGGTCTTATTACAACATCCTATTGTCCCAAAACTACAAGGTTAACATTTCAAGCTTCCTCACAAGCGAACTCCCAACCCACGTACTCACTTCTGCGATTCCTCGTCAGCATTTATACCTGCAATGGTTATTTGAATAACCACACATATTTTGATTTGTTTAAGCTAAAGCTTAGTGAATAAATCAACATATGTACATGAATGATAAACATGTCCGCATTCACATCTCTACATTTCATACTAGTCGCCGGGGACTCACGTGCCCGTCCATACTCCCAATCCGCAACTCCTCGCCAATAAGTCCACGCGAAAGGGTAAGACCCACGATTCTACAAACAATCGTGCGACCTTAATGCCTATATCGGCTCCACAAAATGGCACGGTGACCACGTGCTCCTTCTAACCCAAATAAGCAACTTAACATGCTCAAATACATATCACCATGCTCGCGGTAATTAAAACATATCACCGTGCTATTGAGCCTACTTATCAATATAAATGCTCAATATGAACTACACAATATATCTCTAGGAATTAATACATGCTATTCAAACATAACATGAATACATGCCAAGAAATCATTCCAAAACATAGTTGAATCACTCACCTCCGAATAACGCTCCTATAATTCAATCTGAAGAAAACTCGTGCACAAAGAACGTGCAGAAGTCCGTCTAGTACAATTCCTATGGATTAAAATTCCATTTATCAACTTTTATGAAAAATTCTAGAAAATAACTTTTCAAAAAACTTAGCCAAACATGCCCTAATAGGTATCAAAATGAAGCTCTTACCTCGAGGAGCTCAAATATGAAATCTGGGAGAAACCAGACTGACGGAAGGTCGTCGTTTGACGTCGCAAAGCTCTAAGCTCCTAAATCTCCCTCTAGCCCCCTTTTGGCCTCCTTCTTGAACTTAGGTTAGAAGTTAATGAAATATCTAAGTTCATCTCTATCTATATATAGGCAACATTCTCGGGGAATTACGTTTACCTCCCCACGAGTTTTCATAACTCCTAATCAGTCTCTGAAACTTTCTATACAGCTTATTCACAGCTTTACGAGTGAAACCTCAAAATTATAAAAGTTTTCGACTAAGTTTTGTTTGGTCGCTAAAACGCGAATTTCTATATGACGTTTTCGAAGTTGCTAATTAGCCTACCAAATTAATAGCGTGTTCATTCGTCCTCACCAGGATACTAAATCTAACAACAGAAATAAATTCTATAACAGAAAATAATACAGATATTGAAATACACAGGTAAATATTTATTTTAAGATAAATATTTAAAATGTTCTACAGTGACCGTCTCATACTCGGAGAGACTTCACAAACAATAAATCTAAATCACCACAGTCTCAGAGGGTTCTCTAATACAGACTCCCAAATCAACTCGTGAGTCAAAACTCACTCAACCATGTGTCATAAGACACGCCACATCACATTATCATGCATGACAATGTAAGGCAAATGAAAGAACACAAATGTGGGTGTTATAGTGACACCCTTTCCTCTCTCTATATATATGAGATCATTTTTGGCCCTTGGGACAGTTTGACAGTTTAGAGAGAGAGACACACCTTGTGTGAGTATATATATATATATACATATATCTATATATCTATATCTATACACCCACATACACACACACTGCCTTGGCAGCTCGGAGAAGAAGAAGAGAAGAAGGAAAAACATAAGAGAATAAAAAAAGAAAGAAGAAAGGGCAGATAGGTAAGAGAGAAAGAGAGAGAGCTTGGAGGTTTTTCAACACACACAAGCCAAACTCACCCTAGGTGAGTTCCTAACTCACTTGATCCTTTTATATGAAGTCTTTGCAAGTTATTATGAAGTTTTGATGTAGAAAATGCATGTGGTGTACTTTTATATATGCTGTTTTATAAATCTGCTGGCGAAGACGAAGTGCCAATCGATTGGCATAATTACCAATCGATTGCCATCAGTCTGGATCCAATCGATTGGATAGAATTCTAATCGATTGACATCCTAATCGATTGCCATTATTATCAATCGATTGACATTATTTTTATCCCAATCGATTGGACCTTATCCCAATCGATTGGTATTGGCAGAACATGGATTCCTTTGCCTATTTATTATATTAAGGGTTCGATTGTTCGATTCCCGATTCGTACTTCCGTTATGTGATTTGGGGTTGATCAGGGACAATGTGACAACAAAGATAAAGTATGATTAAGAATAATGGATTAATATAATGGCGTTAGATGATTTCGGTTCATGTATGAGTTTGATGTATCCGTTTCTTTCAAATCAAGAGTAGTCAAGCCACATGGGAATTGTCATGTATCAATAGAAGTACTGAGTTTAAGTAGGTTTGATAAGTTCTGGAAATGGTACGTGGGAAGACACCTGGTCATAATATGCTTTCACATGCGGTGGATGGTTTATATCCTTAACGAGCAGTGGAAAAGACCATGTAGTCCTAAGGTAACCAGATGATCCATGTTATATCCTTAACGAGCGGTGGATGGGTTATATCCTTAATGAGCGGTGGATGGGGGATCACTGGTATACAGCGAGAAGTCGTGGCAATATATTTGATGTGCCGTTAATTCAAAGCGATGTATCCCTGACATGCGGTGGATGATTTATATTCTTAACGAGCGGGGGATGGACCGACGTGGTATGCATGAATGCGGTGGATAGTTTATATCCTTAACGAGCAATGGATAAAATGATGGTATGTCTATATATGTGAAACGATTGAGTCTGTTCTTTCTAGACAGAGTATGTTGATTTCAGTCTTCGAGTAACAAGACGATAAGGGTTGGATAATGATGTTGAATAAGGAGCAAGATATTATTATAGTAAGACTTAAGTCATGTCTTTATAAGCTTGTTATTGCTTCAGATAACTGGTACCTTGTTAGTTTATACTCACTCAGCTCTCAGTAAGCTGACGACCTTTATTGCCTGGATTTTTTCTCGTCCAGACTATCATGTACCTTGTTCCACAGGTGACAGATCCTACAAAGATGGTTACTATCAGGGAGAGGAATACACCAAGGGTGGCCCCACTGATGACACATATGCCGGGGAGGACTACTATGCTGACATTTACGCCAGTTGAAGATTTGGATATAGTTTTTAGTTTATTTATTTTGGTTTAGACTGTTTTGTTATATTTGGTACTTGGGAATATGTTGCTTCCAAACCTTATATACTTCCGTTGTAGTTTTACTATTGTAATAACTCTGATGTTGTAATAGAAGCAATGGTTTTGTATATCCAGTTTGTTTTTATTACTGTTCTTGTTGTAGACTAGCACTGTGTGGTGTGGATCATTAGTGACATTCACCAGTCATTCCCTATGGACCCAAAAAAAATTTTATTTTTCTCTAATTTTGCTGCTCCGGGGTGTGACAAGTCGGTTCCACTCGACTAATCAGATGGATGACGGGTGATTTATGCTCAACCCAATGAGATTCGGGTGGATGAGTGGGTGGCGGTCAAACCCGACTCACCCGACCCATGAATACCCCTACTATCCACAATACATGTTAGTAAGCCCTTTTTATCTAGAGTGCTATAAATGGTACCAGAGCTGTGAAGGGCGTCGTGAAAATGAGCAACTCTCTTCAACCTAATACTAGAAATCTCTCTTCAAACTACTAGGTCAGTATGTATGAAGATTGGGAAATATTTGGTACACACACTTTTTGACACACTATGCTTTAAACACATGTACCTTATGCTGTTTGAATTTTTCACACTTTTCTATACACCACTTACACAACACAGGGTACATGCATTTAAAGCTGTGTGTCAAAAAATGTGTGTATGTAGCACTACTCATGAAGATTTACTAGGCCCCGTTTGAATGACAATAATACGTATTGGTAATGGGTTCTCATTTCTATTTAGATTATTCCTACAAGCTGAATGTAATACAAAAACCCATAAATAGTGGACATCTCATTCCCGTAATTTATGGTTGCATTTTGATTACCATATAAATTGAGTATTGTAAAATAATAATAATAATAATAATAATTATTAGGGTTCTTTAGATTTCAGCCCTTTATTGTAGCCTTTTTTAGAAATTGATCCATTCTTTAAGTCAACTTAAAAATTAGTCCCTCACCTATTCTGGGGACCAAAATACCCCTACTCCTTGTTATATATATATATATATATATAGAAAGAGAGAGAATTAAATGAGAAATTTAATAATTACCCCAACTCCCATAAATCAGGGTTTTAAATTCAAAACCTTGATTTGTTATACATATATATATAGAGAGAGAGAGAATTAACAAAGAAATTTTATCTATCATAGTGAGAAATTTCTCACCTTTTGATAGTATTTGGTGAGAAATTTCTCACCAATACCAATCACATGTGAGAAATTTTATTTATTACAGTGAGAAATTTATCACCTTTTTCCTTACAAAAAAAAAAAAAAAACAAATTTCTCACCTTCAAAACTCAAAAGTAAAACTCCACACTTTGTGAGAAATTTCTCACACTGTCCAAAAAAAAAAAAAAACACACACACAAAAAATTGAGATCTACAAAACGTAATCATAAAAAATGTTGAACAAAGAGGTGATTAATGAAAAAAAATCCAAGTTGAGAAATCCACAAACTTGGTAAGAATGACTAATGATTACAAATATAAAAATAAATAAAAATAAACTACAAACTAGCATCAGATTTTTAATGGATTTGATGAGAAAAAATCTCACAAAAAAAAAAAAACCCCAAATTGGGTATTCACAATTACCACCAGATCATCAAGAACCGGTGGATCTCGATGCTGTGAAGTCGAAGCTAGAAAGGAAAGAATATGGGTCATCGATGGATTTCACTTCTGATGTGAGATTGACATTCAACAATGCACTGACTTACAATATGAAAAGGCATGATGTGTATATAGTGGCGGACACATTGCTTAAACGCTTCGAAGAGATGTTCAATCCTGCGTATAAGAAGTTCGAAGAGACAGATTTAAAGGTCTCATAAATGGCTTTCAGTTTTTCATCGCCGCCCAAAAATGCTCTGAGATTAACTGGATGTAGATCTCCTCCGTACAGATCATCGTCTTTGTTGAATCGATTTTGGGTTTCACTATTATCAAAATCTGAAACAGGGGACGAAAATGAAGAACAAAAGGCACTACAATAAGAAGAATAAATCAGAGAACATGAGAGACCCACATTGGATAGACCCATGACTTTCATAAGATAGAGAGAGAGAGAGAGAGATCGTGAGAGAGACAGTGAGATAATGAGAGATTGAAAGAAATAGATTGCATTTATTTGGCTTTTAATTAAAATCCCTAATTTTTAGATGATATTATATACACATATATGTATATATCTATTGAAGGTCAAATTTGTCCATAAAAAATACAGATATTTGGGGAAAAGGACTAATTTTTAAATCAACAATTAACTTGGGGATCAATTTTCATAAGGATAATTTCAATATGATCAAACTTACTATAACTGCTTATTCAAGGACCAATTCTAATATTTCTATAATTATTATTATTATTATTATGTAACTTTGGGTATGATAATATTTTAATAATGCTTCGATATTTAATACATTCTCTTATTAACTGCATTTGACAGTTTTGACTCAAACATTTTAATGTGAAAGTGATATATTTACTGGATGCCTTAGGCGAAGTTCAAATCCCTTCCTTGTTTTAATAATAAAAAGAAAAACCAATATTAGAATACAATAACTATTATAGGTAACTCATTACTAGGGGTGAAAATCGAAATGGAAATTCTTATTCCAATCGAAAAAATTCCAATTTAGGCAACATAAATGTATTTGGAATTCCAAAAATTTGAAAATGCAAATATTCCAAATTTTTTTGGATTGAATCGGAATTTTCAAAATTACCGAATTTCCAATCTAAAATTCTGAAATATTCTAAATTTTTAGAAAAAAAACATATAATTAAAATATATTTTTATGAGAACAAAATATATAATTATTTATATACATAATTTATGACATAAAAGGTTTTATGTATTTCCAACGGAAATTTTGCAAATTCCAAAAAATGCCGAAAGATTCCAATTCTGAAATTTTTCAAAAATTCCAAATAATAATGGAATTTGGAAACTCTGAATTTTGGAATCGGAATCGAAATAAGTTTTCTATTCCCAAAATTTTGGATTGTTTTCTTGCCAAAATCTCAATTCCAAAGTGTTCCATCCGATAAAGTAATACTTGGCTAATAACCTCTCTTTTGTATCTACCTCTCTCTTGATATGTCTCACAATATCAGTGGACCATACAATGCCCACTTGGAGACAGATAAATACAAGGTTATGAGAATGTTTGTGAGCCAAGTATTACCCCCATCCGAAAATCAACCCTATGAGATACCCAATGTCAATTAACAACATCCAAAAAGAGCTTACTTTAATTATGGTTCTTGAATTATATATCAACCCACAGAAATTTAACAAGAGTAATGCTAATACTTCTCAAATTTCTATCATAAAAGTAATTCTCAAATGATATGACAGTGAGACCAATTAAATTTTAATTGAAAGTTATTTACTTGACCCTACTGCTACATGATTTGAGAAACACATTTAAGATAAAAATTTAAAAAGTCTAGCATTACTCATTTAACAAACATATTCCATTATTGCCCTCAACAAACCTTGTCCTTGTTAACTTTTTCAACTAGGCTCGTGATTCAACACACACTTACTGGCTTTTAGGTCCAAAAGTGATTTACCCAAACCTACACCTAAATCAATATTTGATACACAAAATACAGTGACATGTGGAGCGTTTCGATTGGTAGGGTGCGGCGTTCAACAGATAATTCAACCACAAACTGCCACCCACTTCAGCTGACCAAAAAGCCCAATTGACAGTGCCATGTTGCTTATGTGTGTATGCCACTCCAACTACCCATGAACATGTCCATTAGAAATGAAAAGTGTTATTATTATTAATAAGAAAATTATAATAATTGATAATAGAAGATAGGTAAAATTAATGTATAATGAAAAATAAGGTAAATTATAATAACTTCTCTTAAAGTTAGGCGTAATATTATCTAGCCCCATTAGTTTGAAACAAATTAACTAATCTTTTTTAAACTTGATAACTTTGTGACACCTAGCACCATTTCCCTTAATACCACACTAGAAAAACAACAAAATTCTATAATGTCAGCGGTTTTTTTTTTCAATGACAATTGTCCTTTACAGCATCTTAAATTTCATGTAATGTATACTTTAACTTATATTTGTTTGCATATGATTAAAATATCCTAAAAGTGCTATTGAACAATTGAAAAGTGTTCACTATTAAAAAAATAGTTAATAAAAATTAGAAAATTGCACTCTAGTTTTAAGCTCCATAAAATATTATTTAAATGCAAGAAATTGTAAATTCTAAATAATTACATGGAGAATTAAGATTCTCAGATGAACAATTTTGGAATTTAAAAAATATCAATCACGTCATCACAATTATTTTCTAGCTTCAGTTGGAAAAATGAGACTAAGGGTGCGTTTGATAAAACTGAAAATTAAGTACTGAAAATTAAGTGCTGAAAATTTTAAGTGATTTGTATTAGCAAAACTAAAAACAGTGTTTCAAAAAATTAAATAGAGTGTATTCAGTGATTATTTTCAGCAGAAAATTTTCACTTAACGATTTCAGTGGCTTTTTGACAGCTTTTTCAATTAAGTGGTATATTATCAAATGTACTGAAAAAAATTAAGTGCTGAAAGTTTTCATTTTTACCACTTAATTAAGTTATCAAACACACCATAAGTGAAAAGTTTTAAACCTCAAGAAAGGTCCATGAAATTTTGTCAAACTAACAAGACTATATATGATATTATGCCAAACATCAAGAGAGATCAATGTAATTTACCATCAAATATCATGCAGACTATTAAAGGAAAGTATGATCTTTCAACGAAGGAAGTGTTTGGATTTACTTCTTTTTGTTTTTAGCAAAACTTATTCTAAAATATGTTTGCCTTCCTGTTATATATGCTAATTATAGTGATGGGTATAAAATTTACACTCCTTTGCAGTGCGACAAATCAAAACCATTTTGTTCTCATATATATACAGTCAGGCTATAAAGAGGGCGCCCTTTCTTTATTAAAGAGAGGACCTCTGTTTTGACCGTCGGATCGTGTTTTCATTAATGGCAGTTTTGTCATTTCACAGTTTTTAAACACAATCCAATGGCCAAAATAGAGGTCCTCCCTTTAATAAAGAAAGGTGGCCCTCTTTAGAGAATCTTTGCATATATATATATATATATATATTTATTTATTTCAATGGGGAAGCAGGATTCAAATCAGCAGCTAAGGCATAAAGGGAGTTGGTGCATAGGACCTCAGTCATGGAATTTATTCTATATGAAAATTAAACTATCCTATGACTAACAAAAAAATAAAATAAAATTTTACATTTGTACATGTCATAAAAAGAATGGAGGATTCAGTGATAAGTCCATTATGTCATCTTATTTTAGAGTTAAGGACAATAATAATTTATAATTAGGAAAAAAGTCATTCATACACGAATACTAAGTAAAATTTCACTAAACGTAGACGTATATTAAGTAAAATTTCACTGAACGTTGACATATATTAAGTAAAATTTCACTGAACCATACACAAATTTTAAGTGAAATTTCACCTTTCAATGACTTTTTAAACAAACTAAGAATTAAATTAGACTTTAAACTCTTGGTAGTTGCTTCGAGAAATTTTTGCCTAAATTTCTATAAAAAGTTTTAAGGTTTTACACTTTTAGTATTACATTTTACCTTTTTTTAATAAAAAAAATATTGCATTTTACCATTATAACATTAACAGCACATCCTATATGTATAATTTAAAAATAATGGATGAAAAATCATAAAAGTGAAAGAAGAAAAAACATTGAGGTAGTTTGTTACCCATAGAAAGGGTTCTAGAGAAAAGCCAATTTCACTTTTATAACTTGGGTGAACCGGCGGCAAGTTCAATTAGACGTAGCTGGCTACAAAACAAGATTTTTAATAGAATAATTTCTTTTAAGAATACATTTTTGCTCATTCTATTTTTGCTCACTCATATTTCTACTGGGTGACATGTGTCCTAATCAATTCTCATTTTGTCCCTGTTTTATCAACATAATTACTAAAATGGGACACATGTACCCAATGAAGACTTGAGTGGAACAAGAGTGAGCAAAAATAGAGTGAGCAAAAATGTTCTCTTCGTTCAATGCTTTCTTCTTCTTCTTCTTTCTTTCTTTTTCTTTTCTTTTTTTTTTTTTTTTTTTTCTTCGGTTTGGATTTATGGGATGAGACTCGGTAATGTTTCAACTTTCAATGCCTTGTTTAACGAAGGTGTCCCCCTTGTCAAATGTCAACAATAAAGACGTCCCATTTGTCCTTTACACACACACACACAAATATATATATATATATACCTATATATATACACACACACTAATACACCAACAAAACACACACACACACACACACACACACACACAAAAACGAGAAAAAGATTATAAAAAAAAAAATTAGCTTTTAACTTTTAAGTACTATAAGAGATGATTTATTTTTCCCAGATCCCGCAATGATTGAAATCTTGTGCACTAGACTGCCATTTTAAGAGATGTGTCATTTTACCCTACTTCTCTGTTTTACAGTGTAAAATTTTAAATAAAACATTTACTTTTTCCAAAAATTGCTAAATGTAAAGCTTACTTTTCTTCTTTCTCATCTTAAGGAATTCATCTTCTTTATTCCCTCTCTAGTCATTTTTCTCATTAAACTATCACCAATTCCTGTCACTATTATTTCACAGGGCCATTAAATGTTTGGACATTAATTTCATGAATGACTACAAAATTCTACACAATGACGTGAAGACCAAACTTTACATTCATATAGTGCTTTACCTATTAAATTTGATGTATGCCAATACAAAATGTATATAATTAAAACACACTTATATATATATGTCTATTTATGGAATATTGGAATGCTTCCCAAAAAATATCAATTATTTGCATAGGTCCAATAAAAAACCAAAAAAATACGATAAAATAATTATCTCGTGTAAAAGAGTTTGCAGGAAAAATATTCTCTTGTACATAACAAAACAATTTATACCAAAATAGGCTAAGCTTTGTAAATCAACTCACATTCTTGATTTTTATTATTACAAATGGAGGGGGCAGTCAAAAATCATAGTTGTTTTCGGTTAAACTCTTGGAAATTAAATCCATAAGATTAATCCTAAAAAAATCAATCATTAATGAAGTTAAATAACTTTGTTAAGATGTGTGTGTGTGTGTGTATATATATATATATATTCTTTCCTGACTCATTAGTCTAATGCAGTCAATTAAAGGAAAATCCAAAGATTGCCTAACTATTGAATAGAGTTAAAATGATAGAAGACAAGAGTAGTCTAACAACTCATTAGGCCCAAATATGGTTGTGACTGTCAT
Organism: Hydrangea macrophylla; assembly: GCA_033977485.1. Classification (NCBI taxonomy): domain Eukaryota; kingdom Viridiplantae; phylum Streptophyta; class Magnoliopsida; order Cornales; family Hydrangeaceae; genus Hydrangea; species Hydrangea macrophylla. Next base: position 90,465,454 of record CM066995.1, read on the forward strand.
ATCATAAGATAAAAAGTCATATACATAGGTATTGATTCTATAAAAGTATAAGAACGAAAACACAGGGCCAAACAGAGCCTAAAAAGAGATGGTGGGTGATGATGAGGATCGCAATTTATGAGACATATGTTGCAGGGGACCAAACAATATGCTAAGATTGGTACATCCTTGAAAAATGAAAAAGAAAAAAGAAAGAAAGCAGAGCTCATCTAAGTTAATAAAGCATTCTTTCTATTTCTAGTTTGGGAAAAGAAAAAAAAAGGATATAGTAATTTGCTTTAATTCACAAAGTTATTGCAAATTTTCAGTTTTTCTTTTATGGTTTTATCTACCAAAAAAAAACCATATCTGTTATTCCATAGGAAAGAAACCACTTATAAGTAGTGTTAACCCCACATCTGGATGCCTTTCGTTAGTTTGGATAAATTGTCCGTTTTAATTAAACTAGTCCCGAGATTAATAATCTTACCCCCATAGGATAATTAGTGGCCCAAACTTAGGACTGGTGTCCCAAACACCGAAGTATTTCAACTAAAATCCTTTATCCTACACAACAAATGCAGCTTTAAAGTTGGAAGGTCACTATACTTTCTTTATCTATACCAAACAAAATTATATAATGAAAAACTTGCATTCAATTTGGGAATTTTCTTCTTTTACCAAGTGAGCATTCATTTAAAAAAAAAAAAAAAAAAAAAGGAACACACACACAGTTAACTCATATAGTTATAGTAATCTATCTATCTAATTTGAAGGGGTTTTATTGAAACATCCGATGTCATCTTGATGTCTTTTCACCTCTCTCTCTCTCTCTCTCTCTCTCTCTCTCTCTCTCTCTCTCTCTCTCTCTCTCTCTCTCTCTCTCTCTCTCTCTATTCTTTTGTAATATTCAATTCTTACTTTGTTTTGTTAATCCAATTTGTATTATTTAGAAGAGGCAATGTGGTCCATATCACACAGGCTATAGCTAGATACTTGTATCATTTCGCCCCTTTGAGAGAGTAAAATAATTGAATAACTAGCTTAGTCAATCAATTAGGAGATATATAAAAATTGTTAGATATTTTGATACATTTTTTTAGAGTCCAGACATTAGACTTTGTCTCATATGTAATATCATAAGGGATACATCAGCATTCTCTCTCATGGGCCTAGGTTTTGTCACAATTTGCCATGGGTCTAAGTAGTTGGAGTTCTTATACTCTATGCACAAAATAATGCACTCTTTACAAGGGTTATATTTATTATGCATCTATATCTGTTATTCCATTTTCCAAAAGTACCATACATGCTTTTGAGTTTCAAGTATGCTAATCAAAGAAAATAATTTCAACATATGTAATAATCATCAAGAGTCAAATGTAGCAAATTTACAGTTATATCGTCTATAATTTATTCATTTTTTTTTGTTTTCCTCTACGTCAATACTCGAACATAACCAATTTTCCTATGATTTTAGCACTGATGTCTGCAGTGATATTTCCATTTTCCATTTTTTATTTAAGTTGGCCTTGGCCTTGTGTACTTACGTTTTATAGATTTACATTTGGAGGGAGGAGGAAGAAGGCGGGACTTGGGGCAACCGCGATTGTTTTACTGCGTGGTTGTTTCAAAAGTTTGGAACGCAAAAGTAGCTTCTCCGCATGTGTGAGTGAACTTATGTACACAACTGAGTTTGAAGGATAACCTTAAATAGTACTATCCATCCTCAGAGTATGTGTACACAAGTCTACATATTTTATTTATTTTTTGATAGAAGTACACAAGTATACATATTGGACAACAATTCATCATTTTTCTTTCACTCGGTCTCTTATCCACCAGGAATATGGATATGTGATTCCCTATTTTCAAGTGTACGACGAAGAAGGAAAGCCATGCGAACATTGGTACTCTTCCTTCATCGATGTGGAGAGAGAGCCAGAAGTGAGGCTTTGTGCCTTCGTCAATTTCCATTATCATGACAGGCTACGCCATAAAACCATTCCTACTTGGGATGCTATGGTCACAGCAATTCTAAGAAGATCCGTCTATAGAGATTTTTTTTTATAAGGGAACCATGGAAGAATTCAGGATAGAAATGTTGTGGGCCCACATGTGCTTCACATAGACAACACTTTGACCAATCATTACCACAAACTACACCGTCCATACTACGGGAAAAAACTGAAGTCCAATCCATATATACATATACATATACATATATATATATATATTGATACGGAGAGGCTCTGGTGCGGACATCCGTTTATAGACCTCTGCCTTTAGCGACGAAAGGTGAACTACACCTTTAGCGAATGTGTTTTTCACCTTTATTCATCGCTAAAAGTGAGATCCGTTTACAGAGCCAGCCCGTATATAGATATTCAAGTATTTTAGAAGTATATGTACTTTTCTACTTTCATAATTTTAATTTTCATAAAGGGTATGAACTAGCATCCTATGGGTGTAAATGCAGGAAGAATGCCAGATATCCAACTCATTGTCCATGTGCAACTCCAGCCAATCCAACAAAGGACATATCCACCCCCAACTTATCTTCTTTTTTGTGCTCCATTAACTAAACAGCATCATCCAAATCTCTCCTTCCCCTCTTTGACCAAACTCCCCGCCTTATTTTTGGATTCTAATGGTGCAATAAGATTATAATCTTGACAAATGTATAATCTAACCAGTATCACTTTTTGTATTAATATAAGTCAGTCATAAGTTCTATTTGTATTGAAGTAAAAAGAGCATCCTATATGTTATGTTTTACAGAAATGATAATTTTTCCCAAAATTGTGGGAGACTATCACTATATTAAGTTCAGGAAAGGGATCGAAAGAAGGGAAAAAACTTAACAAGTAAGATAAAGGAAGGAAAAGAGTGGTCTCCTTTACAAGGAGAGAAAATGACTTATCTTGTTAGTCTAGGAAGGGAAAGAAAAGAAAGAAATTTGCTTTACTTCGTAAACCGTATGGTTTGCGCACAGCCGCCCACCGCACTGAACAAAAAAAAGAACAGTCATTTTCTTATCTTACCTAATTATGGCCCCTCCTAAAATTGACACTTCTTTGAAATTTTTTATCACAAATTCAGGTTAAATAAAACTTTTGTCAAACTGAAACCTCTCACCTTGTAATCTTCAATTACAAATTTACCCCTATCTATGCAGTCACACGATTTAAATTTTTAAGAGGGCCTGTTGATTCTGCTTTTTCTATTGAGTTATTCTGATATATAGAGAGGAGCAAGTTGATAAATGGATAGCTATTGAAAGTATGAACTTGAACTTTTAGGAAACTAGAGAGAAGGGCCTATGCGTAAATATGGACAAAGTCTATGACACTGGCTATATATAATCAATCAAATGGAACCAAAAAATTTGTCATGCACGTGTAAGCAAAAATGATACACAAGTTATAATCTAAATACCCGATCCAGTATAGGGTTTCACTCAATACAAAAATGTAGCATTTCATAGCAAAACATACTTGTACTCCTCTTATGTAAATTCTTCTGGGTTTTGCAGAGATTAAAAAAATAGAAACCCAACTAGATTACGTTGAACAAAGCACAACTATGACTACATGTTGCCTGTGTTATTCAAACTGGCCTAGGTGAATATTTCGCCGTTATATCAAATCTTAAGCAGAACATTCAAAAGAGAAAAGCTTTCTTACATATAGAATTCTGTATCTCACAGCTGTGGGTGTTCTTCCGATAATCGTCTCACTTCAGCATGAGAAGTGGTGATGGTGGATGGCTTGGCCTGGGAATGTTGGTCTGTGTCTGTGTTGTGCACATTTGCAAGTTTTTCTGCTTCATCTCTCTCGAGTAAAGCCTGTTTTTGCATGGCTCTCATCATCTCCTTCATTGTCTTCTCCTCTCCTTCAAGCTGTATTTTCATTATCATCTCAGCTTCCTGGTCAATTGGTTTGAAATAATCTTCAATCGCAGCCTCCTGCACATCACACCAGAAAAAAGCATCGAGGTAAAGCTTTAAGTTCCTAAGAGGAGTCCAGTGCAGATTCTGCCACAACCTCTGCTACAATAGTTAATGGCTCTAAAAAAAATTAAAAAATAAACATAAAAAAATAACTTTTTGAAAAAAGAAAGCAAGCAACAAAATTACAAGCTCAAAAGGCTCAAAGGGGAGGAAGCATCTCAAAAGCTGAACAAAATTAAATTATCAATATACGTAACAAAAAAAGCACCAATATCATGGAACCTAATATTAGCTAAAGTCGATCTTCTCAAAGTTTAAAAGAGGTAGCAGTCCAAGCTCAAGAATTGTTAATGAAACAGTTGACTCCTTTCAGTGGATCATACTAATGGGAAAATATCTGCAACTAAAACAACTCTAAGCCAAAGTAAGAGCTCCTAACTCTGTGCTTTTGACTTCGCATTGTCCATTACAAAACCGAATACAATGCATAAAATGACCTTCCGAAAGATGCAATGTAATACAATTGACCCTGGTTGGTCAAACAATAATAACCAAAATTGAGTCTTAAGCCTGATGGAGAGGACATCAACCTTTGATTGACTTTAAACCTATACATTATTTGAGAGCAGAAAAGCCCCTGCAATTCTAAGTGAAAATAACTAACAGTAACAGATGCACATGTTTATGATATAACAAGCTTCAAAAAATTGGGTTCATGCCAATCACTTCAGTTTAAGTTTCATAAACTTATTTAGAACTATCATATATATTAGTGACTAGAACATATTACAAACAAATAAATTCCCAAACGGTGTCCAATCAACAGTTTTGAGAATTGAGTTACACGTATAACCTGGGAAGATTGTGACCTAATTGCAGAGTGCAGGTTTTGGGCTGCCTTCTCTTGGCAAAGGGAACCTAACAACCCGGTGATATCTTTATTTGGAAGATCAATGAGTGCATCTCGATTCTCCAAGGATGTGACTCATAAATGAACTTGGGGACCCAGAAAGATGTTATAAAGGTGGCTAGCAATTGTAAGGTGTCATATGTTAAAAACACATAAACCAAAGCCACCCAACAAGCTCTTTACAATAAAAGTTTTTTTGTTTCTTGTGTAACGACCAAAGTCATTTTTCTCAGGACCTCGTAATTATTGAATGACCTCGTAATTCCTTCATCACAACCCAAAAATTGGCCTCCAAATGAAGAAGAATACTAGACCTGGCATTCCATATGTTTTTCCCTCAACTAAACCATTAGTTCAATGAAGAAGACCGCAGTTAAGATAACTTTATCAAAGAAAACATTCACTACAACCAAACTAATGTTTCCCCATGTACTTCATCATTTATTAAATAAAAAGGGCAGCCCAGTGCACAAGGCTCCCACCATTGAAGGGTCTGGGGAGGGTGAGATGTACGCAGCCTTACCCCTGCAAGCACAGAGGCTGTTTCCATATTCGAAATCATCAAATACTGATAGGTGCAGTTAAGAATATCTCATAGTGAAAGAAATCATCACGACTCACGAGGCAAGCCAAAGTTGTCTGTGTTGTGGTTCAATCTCAATATTAAGGATACAACCTAATACTTAAGACACAACAACGAAAGTGGAACTTACGGTTTCTTCCAGCTTTCTATTTAGAGCTTGCATTTCCTCAACCATACGTCGAACCTCTGATAAAATAACCTGTTCGGGGATCTTTTTAAGGGCCGCCTTCTTTTCTTGTGCCTAGCACGTGACAGAGAGGGAGAAGCAAGTCAGTATTTTGTAACAATCAAAGCCTCAGGATGAGAGTATCACAGAGATGAAAGAACAACCAACAAAAGAGAAAATAACATTGAGAACATCAAACTACGGAAGAAATTTGAAAAGAATTGGAATGAGATGGTAACTTGGTTTCCCCTTATAGCATACAAACATACTGACAAAGAGCAACTAACAAAATTATTACGTAATGTCTACCATGGATGACTCGGAGAGCCAAAACCTAAATGCATTCTTAAAGAGGGGATCCAAGACTCTAAATATCTAGAAAAGTGTATTGAGGGGTCCAAATAATCTTCTACTACAAACAACTTACATCCAGTGATAAATAGTTGCCTGATTTGAACTTTCTTCAAAGCTTTAGCGTGAAATTGCAATGATGTGAACATGGAGCTTGTGAAGCATGGAATACGCACTGTAAGTTGACAACATCCTAGCTACATTATTAAAAAATTTCCATGATTAAAATGTTAGAAGCCATGACCTCACAAATGTGGACTATTCCCAAGTGGCAGAAAACTCTATACCTTTATAGACCAAAATTAAACAAAACAATCTCAAGCACTGCACTCGAGATGATAAAAAGAGTGAAACAAGGGCAGGAAATGGTTCTAGTCTTCTAGACCAGTAAATATTCCCTCAATGACAAGAGTGCTACTAAAGGTGATATATTCAGGGCTTCTGCTGTCATTTGTCTATGCAAAATCAAGTAAATAATGCATACAAGGATTCAAAGTTGGGAAGGAAAATTTTGAAGAAACCCACAAAAAATATTACAGTAGCATGCCCAAATATAATGGTGTGGAGACACAAACTTTATTAGCAATATAAGCAAAAAAAAGGTGCATTGGATAAATATCAAGGATGTGGAGTCGGGGACTTTGTAACACAATTAGCAAAAGGCTTGTCCGTGCCATTTCAATAGATTGTCAATATGGTAGGATGAATACAGGGACACATGTACATGATAGGTAACATGAAAGACCAACATTTTTGTTGATTGATTTATAGTATGGGAAAGAATGTAAGTGATGGGTATGGAAGTGCCCAAGATCTAGTCTCAAGAAAACGGTATTTGATAGGACAATCTGACCAAAGTTAGCTTGTGCATGCAACCAAAAAAAAAAAAATTTGGATAGTAGACGTGTAGGGAATCCTAGTTCCAGTTGAGCTCAAGTACACCAAAGAGGCACCTACATTGCCATACTGCCAGTGGGTTTAACGAATAATAAGTAAATAAAATCTAAAATGGTTTTACTTGAATATGTCACTCTAGGTTGAAGTAGTCATCAAGTACTTAATTCTGATGCCTTGTCTGATTGAAAAGAAGTTCCATTGCGTAAACAGTGATATAAATTCACCATCATGATTTTGGGCATTCATACCGGGTGACTGACGATCAAGACAGGATTGGTTTTCTCAGAAATTTGTTTTTTTTAGTTTCGTTCGTCCTAAGTCCTAACTCTTAGTACTTACTGATGATTCACATTTAGCCTTCTATCCACACATAGCGTGTCAGAAGCACCAGCCCTTAGGTGTCAACTTTGTTCTTGCATTTTCACAAAAACCCAACTCAATAAATACAATCACAATGGAGAACTAAGCAAAATTACGCTCAATTTTTTTATTCACTTTTGTATCAACAAATTCAATTTTGCATTAAGATAAACATTCTATGCGCGCACACAATCACACACACATATTAGTATATAGATAGATAGACCTGTTGGAGGCGGGATTGGAGCTGCAATCGATAAGATCTGATTCTACGCTCCTCGTAGCCAGAAAGAACCCTAACGTAGAACATAGCTTTCCTCCCAAAATCCAATATCTTATTCATATTTTGTACTGTAATTCGTAAAAACACACAAACACACACTACCACTCTCAAAATCAAAATCAAAATCAAATCTCAAATCAGAATCAGATCAACAATTTGGTTGGTTCACTGTATACAAAGAATTCGAACGTGTAGAGTCTCTCTCTCTCTCTCTCTCTCTCTCTCTAGCTGCATCGTTAAAACCCCATTTCCCATCCCCCAAAACTTAACTACTCACTTTTTTTTTTCTTTTTCTTTTTCTTTTTCTGTTCTATGATTCTATCGCATATTTTAACTGGGGGATGGTGTGCAACGGGTCGGGTCGGGTCGGGTCTGTTTGGACACCAAATGCTGTGCAGATAGGCCCCAGTTTTATTTGAAAAATACTTCTCAATGTAACTTGTAAATAAAAATAAAGGGGAAATTGGGGAAAGGGTCACCAAATAAGCGAAAATTGGAGCTTAGTCCAATTAAAATAACAAAGTGGGCTTAAGGACATTCGGTTGTTTTGTGTGTCCAAAAGTCCTAAATGCCCTTGGCGCCTTGATTAATTCTCGTCATGGCACATGTGAAATTAAAGCTGTGAGTGTATACTGAAAGTGTGAAACGAGAGTGGGAATCATTTGGAAACACTCTCAAACTGTGTGTTTGAGAGTCGAAATCATTGAAACCAGAATCGAAGCTCTAAATCAAAACCCTAAATCGAATCATTTTGCGGAAACAACTACTGATCGTAAGTTGAAACTACAAGCATTTGTGGAGAATCGTTTTTTTTCGAGATTTGCCTGCTCAAAAATGGTGCGATTGAAAAGTAAGTTTTTGGTTTTAGGGTTGAGTTTAGGAGTATGAACTGTGGTAGCGTAATTTTTCTTGATTTTGTCAAATTTTATTCATGTTTTCGAGTTTCTGAGTTTCATATTGATATTGTTAGAGGAATTTTACTTATGATTGTTTGTGGATAATCTGCTATAGTCTGAAACGAAAATATTAGGGTTGAGTTTAGAAGTATGAACTGTGCTAGCCTAATTTTCCACGAGTTTGACAAATTTTACTGATTTTTCAAGTCTCTGAGTTTCATATTGATATTGTTAGAGGAATTTCACTTATGATTGTTTGTGGATAATCTGCTTTAGTCTAAAACATAAATATTGGGATGATTTTAATTATTTTTAGTTTTGTTATGGTTCTGAGATACAGTATATAATTGACTGTTGGAGTAACGATTGAATAAGCTTTTCTGAGATACTAGTATTTAGAGGTATTTCACTTATTACTTACGTGATATTGTTAGTGTATGCGTTGTGCTATACATATTGGTACTGTTAGAGTTTTGATATTTGTTATATTCTAACCTATGACGGTCTGCTTTTAAGTATTGCTGCTATATTTGTGCTATACAAATTACATATTAGGAGAAATTCCACTCATCAATGAAATATGAATTTCACTTATGATTGTTTGTGGTTAATATCCTGTAGATTGTAGTCTGCAACTTAAGTATTGGTATGATTTCATTATTTCTAGAATATAATCGACTGTTGGATTAATGATTTAATTCAACAAGATTGTCATAGACTAGCATTTAGAGAAATTTCACTTATTTCTTACATGATACTATATATGTTGTTGCAGGAAAAGCAAACAGACAGCTAACTCCCAGCAGTCCTAAAAAAAGGGCAAAAGTGAATAGTGAATTAACTCCTAGCAAAAGCAAACGAAGATGTATTAGTCTTAGAATAAAAGGAAGGCGAAAGAGTCAATCAGCTTCCAAAAAACTTATCAAACAAGCAAGGAAGCGCAATGGGTTGTATACGGAAAATTACTATTTGCAATATAGGTCAACTTTGTGTAGTACCGCATGTCTTATAGCAACTTTGAAATTGAAGGAAAAGCATATTAAGCTGTTGAGAACAACACCTTTTTGGAACTTTTTTAAGCAGTTCATTGATAAGAAAGTTGAGTATGACAAGAGTCATGATGAGGTATCGTTGCTTATATTACAAGCGTATAGGAGAGATCGTAGAAAGTTTGAGATAGGTGGAAAGCTGATGATTGATGAATCAGACATTGGACTGATTTTTGGGATTCAGTCGGGGCCGATAAGGATGTCTTCTTATAGTTATGGCCGAAAACCGACAACTCCTTTTGTTGAGAGAAGGTTTCCTGATGATAGAAGGTTAACTTTAACTTACATACAAGATGTTTGTAAAGTTGCATTGGCTGGCAAGACGAAAGATGATGTTGAAGATGTTGTGAGGTTACTATGCCTTCACTTAGTGTTGTCCCTTTTGTTTGCAACTTCTGGCAATACTGTGAAATGGGGTTCTTTCCATACATTGAGGACATTGAGAGCATGAATATGTATTCATGGGCGTCAACAATTAAGGTTGAACTTATAATAGGAATAGAAAGGTCAAGGGATCGGACGAAAGTCATTGGATGTGTACTTGTATTACAGGTATTAGCTGTTTAGAATGCAATTTATTTGGTTTTTGGTTTTATTATTGTTTAATATTAGACTAAAAAGTTTAAAAATTTCAATCGTAATACTGGATTTTGGAACACACCAATTTAATGGATCCATCAGTCGACAATTTAGCTCCGAGGTTTTTGAAGTGGGACCTGCTGAGACTGTTGAAATTTGTTAAGGACAAGAATTTATCAAGTCTGAGAGGAGTTAAGGTATGTCTTCAATTATGTTTATCATAAGTGAAATTTCATTTAGTATATACAACATAAGTTAAATTTCACTTAGTATGAAGCATTTTAAGTGAACATTCATTGGTTATATGTACATCTGATATGCTGTCTAAAAATACTAATTGCAGGTTTCATCTGAACCGTTAAAAATGACTGAGAAAGAGATAAAATTAGATGGAAAGCATGGGATTCAGTTGTTGGCTGGGAAGAAGGAAAGTAGTAGTTCCTCTGATAGTGAAGAAAATGGAAGTGAAGATTCACAAGGTTCATCAGGCGAGTCAGCCGATGATGAGGCAGAGTATTCAGATGAAGGCTTGAAAGAGGAGTTGAAAGAAGGTAGGAGGTGTGAAAGCCGTGATGATTCAGATGGAAGTTGGGGAGCACGTATCAGCCAATATGTGTTGAAAAAGAGACTAGGCAGTGATGATGGGGTAAGAGTTAGGGACCATGATTACAACTCAGATAGTAATTGCAAAAAGATTGATAATGATTTTGTACAAGAGATATGTGGGCAGGATAAAATGGACGGTAGTGCCAATGAAGTTTTTGGTACTGCAGAGGACAACATAGAGGTAAAATGAAGTGAGAGTCCACAAAAAACTTGTGATATTGGAGTTGATATTGATGACAACGAAAGAACGGACTGCGATGAAAAAAGCAAGAGTATGAAACAGAAACTTGAAGATGCAAAGTCTGAGATTATGAAGTTGAAGAAAAAGAATAAAAGATTGCAAGAATCCGTGGAATATGAAGTAGGCGATTTGAGGGCTAGAAACATTGATTGCATCCAGAAAGTTGAAGATGTATTGCGGTCAAATGCAGAGATAGGATATCTACTTCAGCAGAATCTTAGAGAAATGCAAGAGTTGAAGGACGAGTTGGTGACAAAGGATGAACGAATTAGATTGATGAATGAAAGGGTAAAATACCTCAATGGTGTGATTGCTTCCAGTGAAACTCAAGTTGCTGATTTGTTGGTGCAAACTAATGGAGAGTTGTATTGTGATGGATCTGAATCACCAAAGACTCCTGAAGACCCTAAAATTCAGGCAGTTTTGAACCTTACGGTGAGTCTGGACAGAGCAAAGAAGAATGAAAGGTGTGCACTAGATATGTGTGATAGTTTAGAAAAGTCAAAATCGGAAAAATATCAGAGATTGGAAACTAAGTATAAAGATGTTGGAAGGAGAAATGCTGAACTTGAGAAGAGGTTGCTTGATTTTGAGGTTGAGATAATATCACTTCAGGTATACATAAAAGGATTATAATTTCACTTTGTAAATATGTTGTGTATAATTTCAATTACAATATATCATTTGTGGTTGCAGGGTGTTATTGCGAAGAAAGACCTGGAGAAATCTGGAACAGATATCGACAAAGACATGAAGGATGTGAACAGTGAAAAGACACCACATCAGGTACATCAACCAAGAAATTCACTATATATATATATAAGTTGTATGATCATTACATTAAAATTGTAAAAACACTGCAGGAAAGTTGTATCGAGAAGAAAGTGAATGAAAATAAGCAATCCATGACTCAGTCAACCCCAGAAATGAGAAGTTTGAAACGAAAAGGAGCAGTGCGTATCAAAAGATCATATTCATTCTTTAGAAGGTTAAAGGTGCGCTCTCGAAAGAAAAAGAGGCTGAAGGAGTTTGTCTATCCTTCAAATAAGATTGCGAAAAAGCTGAAGCAGGATAAGGAGAAGAAGGATGATGAAGACGATGGGAATAAGCTGAAGCACAATAAGGAGAAGAGTGATGATGCAGAAGATGAGAATGTAACGGGGAATGTTAAGAATACAGTCCAGCCTATAATCTTGAATCTAGACACGATGTCAACTCCAGGGACACATCAGAGAGACATGTTCATCATACCAAGTGGGAAACGTTTCAAAGTCTTTCATTATCTAGATAAGGTTGATCAAGAAATGCTTCATTCCATATATATGCTTGATAGAAAGTACTTGCATTATTTGAGGTTATTTTTACTCTGTGTTTAATTTGATTTTCAGTTAAATAAGTCTGATTCCCATTGTTTTTCATGCAGTGGAGCAGTTTACAAGCCCGAGGATGGAGTTGACTATGTTACACTAAAAGATATTGTTGACATAATCCATGAAAAATCTCTTCCAAACAATGTAAGAATTAAAAGTAAAATCAGTTTCAATTATATTTTAAAGTCGTTTCTAGCAAGTTTCTTACATTTCTTAAATGCAATCTGTTTTTTTGTGTTTCTTAAAAATTTGCCTTAGAGTTTTACTTAAGTTAAATTTCACTTAGAGTTGCACTTAAGTTAAATTTCACTTACCATTCATGTATGATAAGTGAAATTTGACTTAATATTTTTGTATGAAGGAAATTTGGCTAATCAACTATCTTTGTTTTTTTGTTTTGTTTAATGTATCAAAATATTATAGTCTAACGTTGTAACACCCGTACCCGGAAAAGAAGATTAATGTGATAATAATATGTGTTAATTAAAGATAATTAATGCATGAGATGAATTAAGGTGAGGTTATGAACCCACATGTGAAAAGGTGTTCAAATGCGGACACAGATGAAAGTCTTGTGAAAGGCAGGACTGGTATAAAAGTGGGGCCCAACGAGGGTCTAATTAAAATAATTTGCATTTTGATGTCATTATGTGCTTATATGATTATTTGTTTAAATGCTCATTGATATTATTATGTTTTATGATAGGAAAGGGGACCAATTTGGGTACCCATGTGAGGGCGTATTTGAATAAAATTGATAACTGATAGGTTTTATAGCAACCTCATAATTTATGTGGGACCACGTTTGGGACCCACGCGGGACTTAGATTAAATCCTTTTAGAAAAGATGGGTAGATAATGTAATTAACATGGGGGTTTCATAATAAAGCTTAAGAAATAGTGGGGGGTGTAAATGCAATATAGGGTAAATCAATGACAACACATATGCATGAGGCATATGTGTCTCATTAACAAGATATCTCCAGCAAATTAGAGAGAACGAGAGCTCGGGTCGGCGACGGAAATTCTCGACGACGTTTCTTGCCGTTTCTTTGCCGTCCGGCGTCGGATTTACGATCCGAGACCACTTTTGGACTCGTGGAGGTAAGAGGATCACATGCATGTAATTTATTTTCATTTTCGACAACGTTTTTACGGCAACCGTCTTTGATAAATGATGTTCTTGGTACCAAACTTGTGTAGGATTATCACCAACTAGGAATTGAGCTAAACTTGGGAAGGAATTGGGGAAATCTAAGCTTAGTTGTGTATAAATCAAAGAGGTGAGTGTCCTAATCTCTCAATTGGATGTTTAGCTATGTTAATGTGAATATTGTTGTTCATAGTTGCTAAACTCATGCTCATGTATGTATATGTTGTTGAATTTGGGCAAAAAGCATGCCAATAAGGTGAAATTGTTATGCTTATGTGCTAAGTTTGCTTAAATGTTTATATGGATCAAAGGAAAGTCAAGTAGTGGTCACCATTTATAGGTCCCATATGTAAGGGATAGGAAGTCCTCAATGATTAGGACGTGGTGACGACCACAATGAAATGCCGGTGACGCCTTCGGGGTCACAAGAGAGTGTGTGTTGCGCTATATGCGCCAAAAGTGAGAAAGATCCGGGGTGAGAAGGACCCGGGGGTGGTGGCTGGAATGACTTGACTTTCCCGGAGATCAATTTGTTGTCATTTATAATGATGGTTGCATTTACATACTTTGCATTCCAATGGCATGATTAGTTCCCTCACTAAGCGAAAGCTTAAACGAAAATATATTTTCTGTTGTGGTTATTGAATAACCATCGCAGGTACCAAACGAGACGAGGAGAGGAAATGATCCGCACGACGGGTTGGGCTTGGGAGTTGTCCTTGTGTATATGTGTTCATATGCCTAGCTAGTTTATGCTTAGAATGTATCTTTTGTTGGCAATGTAAATGTAGCTTGGGTTTGTTTTTGGAGACTTGTCATATGTAAAGTTGGGTATGGTTGGTTGGTTGTTCATGTTCCAAACCATGAGTTGTACTTGCAAGTTGCAAGTTATATATTTTGGGAGTGAAGTTGGGAAGAGTTAGTAGTTTTGGTTGTGAAACTAACTTAGTTTCTCCTTATGTGTAAATATTTATGTGCGTGTTGGAAGAATATGGGTTTGAATGTAAAATTAAGGTTCCTAGTGGGAATTCTATGGATTATTTATGTTTAAACTACTTTTCAAATGTTTGGAAATGGTTTGGAAGCCTTTTATGATGTTTGGGTGAAGTTTTGAGCCACTTTAGAGTGCTTTCCAAATGGATTTGGTTGTATTTAAAGGGATTGTTATGTTAGTCAAGTTTTTGACAGAATTTTGATCATGTTTAGTTAAATGTTGGGGAGAGATGGAAGCTTGTATTATCAACTTGAGTTGTCATTGAATTTAGTTTTCTTTAGTTGAGAAGTCATACAAGTATTGAGTTAAATATGTGGGTTTTGATGTAAGTTCTTGATCCTAAGGATTAGCTCGTGTGTGTTTTGATTGCCAATTCATGTTTGGAGATATTGTGTTGAGGTTTAGAAACATTTGGAAAAGTTTGGAGAATGATTTTGGATGTTTCCACAAAGTTTGGTTTAATTTGGTTTGGGTTGGTTCTTATTTAAAAAAAATGTTTGTGGATATGTTGTGGAGGTTTTGGAAGAGTTTGCAAGTGATTTAGGCATATTTGGTGAAGTTTTAAACTTGCAAAACAGGTTGTGAGAAGTTGCTGCAGAATTTCTACAGCAAGGCTCTCTGTCCGGTTGACCGGATTTTTCTGACTCTCTGTCCGGTCAACCGGCCTGGTGTGTTTTGATAAATAATGATGTTTTGTGGTCATAACTTGGGCTAGGAAGCTCGGATTCGCAAGCCGTTTCCACCGTCGGGTTTAAAATGAAAAATATTATATTTTGACATTGAGTTTGACTAAAAATTTCAAAATGACCATTTTACCCTTGGGGTTAATTTCATACAAATGAGTTTAGTGAAGAGTTTAAGAGAGTGTTTAAACTTGTTTTATGTTATATGTATTGAGGACATGTCTTAGTAACTTTGTTACACGTGTCCTAATCTGCCCGAGGCGGGTTGGGGTGTGACAAACGTGATCTCCATACCTCAGGTAATTGATGCCTATGCTGAACTTCTAATGCTAGGACAGGAGGTCAAAATTGTTGAAGATGTCATATCGACTAGTAGTGGGAAATCGTACATTTTCAAAAGCTTAACTCTGGTAAGCATTAGTTGTATAGACAACTATACTGTACAAATAATATAGTGTATGGTAATGGTTTGTATACTATTTGTGATAGGACGCAATAAGAAAGAGGATTCTGTTTTCCTCGATAAGTTTGTTGATCAGCCACTTTCCAAAACAGCGGGTACAGTGCAATATGGAGTGTTTCCTCTTCTGTGTAAAGGGAATTCTGAGGTTGCAAATCACTGGGCTTTGGGAGTATTAGATCGCTATGAGAAGAAATGGCAATTCTACAATTCATTTATGTCAAGAAATAGGAGAACAAAGGATCCATATCTCAAAGACCTTCAACTCATGGTCATCTCACTGTCTATACAGAAACATTCTGTAATCATTTTATCAATCTTTTTGAATTGTAAAGTGCTTTTAACCTACATTATTCATTTGCAGATTGATTATGAAAAAGATTACTCCAAGAGGAAACTAGCTGGAAGAGACGAGTTTGAAGGTTTAGACTTTGAAACAACAGTGGAGGTTGTTGACGATTGCCCACAGCAGCAATCCGGAACGTGGGTAACGTTGGACTCTGTTACCAATTATTGTTGACATTTTCTGAATGAATTCTAACAGGTTAATATGCTTTGAAATGCAGGGTAGACTGTGGAGTAATTGTGATTGCATTGATGGAGGATATATTGGAACAGGTAGAAGTCAGAAATGAATGTGATGCGATGAAGTTTAGAGCACATATAATTCATAGGCTACAGAACACTCCAGGCAGATCTTGGAGCATGAAGCGATTGATAGAGAAGCAGAGACAATTGGAGGAATGTCCGTCATTTAGGTTAATTTGATCGCAGGAATAGGCTGATTTGTTTTTGGGGGAAGTGTAATTGATTAGATGTTGTTTTGGCAATCTGTGATTAGATTTTGTTCTGGTAATATGAAAGTGAAAACTTTTGTACTGAATATTTTTGGTAATCACTCTTTTGGTAATGGGTACAGTGAATGTGAATAGTTAATGTTGGTGGTGATTAGTTGTAACGCCCTGTATTTTATTATCATTAATAAATAAATACGGCATTTCATTTCCATGAGGATCTGTTTTAATTTCTATTTATAAATATTTATCTGGGGTCAAACCGTAATTTCCAAAATATTTTCTGTGGTTTCAAAATCGATATCTATAATTTTGTATAACCGGGAATTTAATTCCTATGTTAATATAATTTTCTGCATTTTAGTTTCAACCGTAAAATACCAGTTTCATGTTTCAAATCTGCGTTATACCGCGTTTGGGTGTGGGAGCACGTGAGCTCAACCACACCGGTGGAATTCCTTGTCTTTCTTGGAGCCCAAACATATCAGTTTATATATATGAATAACAGTGTCTCTCTCTCACTCACTGTGTCTCTCTTAAATCTCCCTCCATTTCTCTCTTCCTCTCAAGAACTCTCACAATACACACACACACTTTCAGATTATATATATAATCAGTCACATACATAGACACACATATATATACATATATATTGGGATACCAAAATCAAGAACGGAGGAGGAAATTCTTACAACGACGGATATTACGGCGAAAGTTCTCGGCTTTTAATTTTCTGTATAATCGTCTCTGTGAGTAATTTAAACTCACCCTCAATGTCTATATGTGTATATTTCAGTGTATATATGCGTGTATATGTGTATATATATCAATACACCATTAAAGCTTGGAAATTGAAGTTTTAGAAATCGTAACCAAAATCGATTCTGTAAATTGGGAATGGAAGATATTGATCCCGATAAGTTGTGGTTCGAATCCTACGCAGTAATTTACCCGTATCGCGACGTATTGTTGATTTTAAGTTTTGTCACTCTAACTTTAATCGCAGAAATTAATCGATACAATCCGTATTAGTTAAAATTGATCGCGTATTCTTAATCTACGCGGAAAACTGAAGAGATCCATATATTGCACGACATAATTGAAACAGAAAACAGAAATGGGTAATTTCAGTCCAGAAATTGAAAACATGGGAGAAAACGAAGAAGATGGCATTCTGCAAGAACTCGCGCGCGCGACCCGCTCGCGCGAGGCTCGCTCGCGCGGCCCGCTCGCGCGGACCATTTCCCCCTTTCGCTCGCGCGACCCGCTCGCGCGATCTGGCCTTCCCCTTCGCTCGCGCGACCCGCGCGCGCGATATCATCTCTCTCCCGCTCGCGCGACCCGCTCGCGCGACCCGCTCGCGCGACTTGGCAGTTTGAGCAGTTTCTATGTTTCCTTAGTAGGGACTGTTTGGAAAATGTTTTAAAAGTTTTTTAAGAACAGTTTGGCAAAAATATTGTTTTAAAGGTCTATGTTTTAATGATTGTACGAAACAAGAACAACTTAGGCCAAAATTTATGCTCGTACGATTATCCGGCTTTGTGATTTATTAATGGTGTTATTTATGAAACATTGACATACATATTAGGGTTGAGGTTGTGTCAACATGCATGTGTGTGAGAAAGCGTGAAAAGAGTAAAGAGTGGCGGTCTGGTGTGCGACCTCAATATCGATCGGATAGTATTCCTGGTATTGGAGGCGACAGTGTTGTGTACGACTTAGATATCGATCGGATAGTATTCCTGGTATCTAAGGCGCGCGTTTCGGATATTGATCGGATAGTATTCCTGATATCCGAAGCGATGGTGATAGTGTTGTGTACGGCTTAGATATCGATCGGATATTATTCCTGGTATCTAAGGCGCTTGTTTCGGATATCGATCGGATAGTATTCCTGGTATCCGAAATGATGGTATTGAGTGTGGCTTAGATATCGATCGGATATTATTCCTGGTATCTGAAGCGATAGTTTGGTGTGCTGTTTTGGATATCGATCGGATAGTATTTCCTGGTATCTGAGATAATGGTTTGGTTATGTTGAGTTTTGTTGAGAGAAAAGAGTCAGAAAGATGAGATATTACATTGCTCATGCATGGTCGCTTATTTATTGCTTTCTTTATTTTCCCCCGTGGCTTATGTTGGAATTGGAACCTTGAATTTGTTGCTCTTAAAAGTTAAAATGCACCGTTGTTTATATGCTTATATATATACATTGCGAGCACTTGTTTATTTTGCTCACCAGCTTTCATAAGCTGACGGCGTTGATGCGTCCTGGACTGTATGTCCAGATTTTCAGGGTCAGGAGCAGCCAGGGTATTTTGACTATGCTACTTAGAGTCAGGAGACTTTCCAGGAGGCTGCTTTATATTTTCCTATGTCTTTTAATTTGGGTTTTGTAATAAACTAGTTTAGACTTTTGAATAAGGCGTTTTGTGCCTAAGACTATGACTGCTGTAATAGTTTAGTAAATTTTATTTCGGAGCTTATGTTTTTGTTAGTATCCTTTGCTTTAGAAATGTTGTTAAGTTATTTGTTTGCAGGGACAATTGGTCATACTCACTTGTCACGACCTACGAGTCCATAAAGGAAATTAAATGCTTTCCTGAATTATGCTACGTCGGGGCGTGACATTAGTGAATGTGAATAGTTATTGTTAGTAGACTTCTTTTGTATGAGTTTCCATGTGCATTTTGAATTATTCTCAATGATGATTATGATATAAAAAAGAGTTCAGTTTATTGCAGTTAATTAAAGATATGAAATGTTGAAGGTATTGTTAAATAAGTTATGTGAAATTTAACTTAAGATATATCTTTCATTTTTTTTAAAAACTACTGATGAATAAACAATTGTTGCTATGTCCTAGTTTCAATTATATGGAATGTTGATTATATCATTCAGGCATCACAACTAATACTCGCTTCACCTTCCTCACGAGCTCTGTATCATTATAGGTTCATTTTTAATTCAAAACAATCGCACTAATCGTATTACTGAATTGTATGGAAATTATGTGAAATTTCTCTTAGGATGTATGCTACATAATATCCAAACCAACTATTTACACATACAAATACTGATGTGTTTGTTTGGTGAGTTGCACATAAGGATGATGCTTAAGAATTAGTTACTGCTCTACATCTCATTCTGTATCCAATATCATAAGAGAATTTTACTTATGATACTGAATGTGAAAAAATATAGGTTCATTTTTTTTTTCAAACCTATCTCAATAATCATATGATATGGGCAAGAGTGTTAAGTGATAAATCATACATATTGAATGAAAATTCAGTAAATTGACGATCAATTGAACAGCTAAAGTAAGAGAAATGAACACATTTTATTCCATTGAAGTCTAAATAGTGAATGACAATTACATTGAACACATACAAATACTGATGTGTTTGTTTGGTGAGTTGCACATAAGGATGAGGCTTAAGAATTAGTTACTGCTCTACATCTCATTCTGTATCAAATATCATAAGAGAAATTTTACTTAGGATACTGAACAGATAAAGTAAGAGAAATGAACACATTTTATTCCATTGAAGTCTAAACAGTGAATGACAATTCCATGATCAACCAAGGTTTAATTTGTGTTATTATTTCAAACTTTTATTTATAGAATTGAAACTTCATAGTGGCTCTTTGCAAGTTTTCTTGTTATGATATCCAACAACACCACACCTACCACACTTTCTCTTTCTCACAACACCTCCTTCAAATTTGGATGGGATCCTATTTTTCTTTGGCCTTCCGGGTTGTCTTTTGGTTTGTGGTGGTAGGACAAGTGCATCTTCAGTACTTTGTGGTGGTGGAGGTTTTTCAACTGTGACTACGGGGTAGATAGGATGTTCATAGCTCTTTTGGTAACTCCACACGTGAAAGTAACTCTCCACGTGGTCTCTTACGTCCTTGCCACTGCTAATTAGGATGGCAGCAACGTGTGAACACGGGAAACCTTTCAACTGCCATTGGTAACATGAGCACGTGCGTAATTCGAGGTTAACAAGAACCGATGGATGGGAGTGAACTTCATAAACTGTTTTCGAGGATTGGCTGACTAGCCATGATCTGCAATCTTTCACAGCCTTTTGCCATAAGTCTTGAAACTCGGGGCAGAAAGTGTTAGTCCATTTTGCGCTTTTATTTCTTCTTTGAGTCATTTGCTGCATTAGTTGTAACCTGATCTTGTCTACCATATCTGTGACTGGAAGGTGTCGAACCTCCATAATTTGAGCATTGAATGACTCAGCTGCATTGGAGTACATTTCTCCGTATCGCTGCCCCTTAAAGTGAGCATTGGTCCACTTTTCGATCGGCAAATCAGAGATAAACCTTTGTACTCTTTCGCCACCCTCAGTTGTTAGTTTGGAGATGTGATGCAGAAATGTAGTATCCGTTGGAGCGTAAGCAACCTCTGAGAGTTGTTGCACCATCTTATCTCGGAATTCCTTCTTTACTCCTCCGAGCTTCTCTTTCAAATTCATTGTCAAATGTCGTAAACAAAAAGCATGTTTACATTCAGGAAAAACGCTACCAATAGCATGTACCAAACCAGGGTGTCGATCTGATATGAATGTGAACATACGATTGAAGATGAGAATTTTGCGTAATTGGTTGCAAAACCACATCCAATTGTCCTTGTTTTTGGAAGTAACAACTGCATATGCAAGGGGGAACAGCTCTGCTACAAATAAGACATACACCATGTCTTTAAAGATTTGTAAATTTAAGAATGTATGTCAAAATGAATGAATTTGACATCGGAATTAGGCTGCAGAATCAGAAAACTGTCTGTTTTGAGAAGTTAAGTCAAATTTGACTTAACTTATTTATTTTTCATAGAGTAACATTCTGAAATAGAAAATCTGACAAACATAACACAAGCAATCTGTGGTTATTTAAAGAGGATCACTTACGTTGATTGGCATCTTTTCCGGTTACACATAGCAAGTTCCCCTTGTACCTTGCTTTCAAGAATGTGCCGTCAAGAAATAACATTGGACGACAAAATTTAAAACCTTCTATGCATCCATGAAATGCAACAAACAACCTTTTGAAGTGCTTACTGTCAAGATCATAATCAAGCTGAATATGACTCCCAGGATTTGTCTTATTCGCTTCATCGACATACCATCGCAATTGATCGAATGATAATGTTTGATCGCCATAGATCTCTTGCTTTGCTTTTTCAACACTATACCATGCGGCGTTATAGGAAATTTCTAAGCCATACTTTTTCTTCATATGCTTCTTCACATTAATTGGTCGTGTCAGAGGATCATCACGTACATCATCGAGTATAAGACTCCCAACCAAGTTGGAAGTCACTCTTGGATTCTTGTTTGTACGAAGGACAGCACCACAAGTATGATTGTTTTCCAATGTTTTAATGTAGAAGTATCCATTTGCAGTCTGTAACGTAGCATGAACTCTCCACAAGCATCCCTTTGATTCCCTCAAAGAACAAACTGCTGACACTCTTTTTTTGTCATTCTTTAGGTAGTTGAATGTGAACCCAACTTCAATAGAATACTTTGTAAGCACATTCCGAAATTCTGTAACACCTCCTTCAAATACATCACCCACGTTACATATCCCTTTAGACCAACTATTACCCAACAACATCGTCTCATTATGATGACAATACTTTGCTAGTAGATCAGTCTCAGTCCTTTGATCATTACGACTCTCAACCTCGTCAACATGATATGCATCAACTACTATACTATTCGAAGAGATTGCACTATCTTCAAAGACACATACTTCTATGTGGTCAAGTTTTAAACAATATGCTAGGGACAGCAAGTTTACAAAGTCATCATTACTGTTAAGAATGCATTTAGAGTTTCCGGGAATAGCGTAAGAAAGATGAATATGTGTATCTTGCAAATTTCTCCACTTCGAATAGACAAAGTCAAGTAAATCCAGATAGTTAGTTTCATCAGAAACTTTCAACACTGCTGTAAACTCTCCATATTTAAGGAGAAGCAAGACAGTAATATTCATTGCAGGCTACAAAAAATAAAACACCAACATTAGCAGACAGATGGTATGTTAAGTAAAATTTCTCTTACTATCCCATATATCATAAGTGAGATTTTTATGAACATGTATGACATCCAATATATAGATTACAAAAGACTGTGAATAATATTCTTAGTCAACATACGAGCAATATAAGTTGTGTTTGGATTGCGATACATGAATTTCAGTTATCATACTTTAATGTTAAGTGAAATTTTACTTAACATACATAATTTTGGATTCCAAGACCACCACACATTCAATGACATTTTCTCTGAACATATAAACAATGTAAGTAGAAGCTAAGTGTAATTTCAGTTATGATGATACAATTGATGAGAAAATTAACAAAATTTTCATCGAAAAAGGACAGGGAATTAACAAAATCTACTGGAACTGGATTGTATTCAGTTACTTGTATATATTGCAATGAATGTAACTGTTATCCATGAGAACGAAGCAAATGCATATACAATTTGACTCTAATCAGTGAAGCTGGAAACATTAGGTTGAAAACATAAAGAAATGGATTGAATCTGTAATAGTTAACGAATTGGTGATTGAACCTGTATGGAATCGCGATCTATGATTTTAAGATGATGAACTCGCGATCTATGATTGATCTGTGATGAACTCGCAATCTATGATTGATCTGTGATGAACTCGATTTTTATGATTGAGAATGATGAACTCGATTTTTATGATTGATCTCGATGTTTCTGTGATGAACTCGTCTTGTATGATTGAGAATGATCAATCGAAGAGAGATGCAGAAGATTGAGATCGCTAATCAGTCTGGAGATGAAGATTCAGGTCGTCGTTGAAGATTGAGAGAGACAGAGTGTTCGTTAGGCCTGTTTGTTTGGAAATTGATGAAATAAGGGTATTTTGGTCAGATGAAAAAAGTAAAATGGACTTGAAAAGTGAAAGTTGAATGTTGTGGATTGTAGGTAAATGTGGGCTTGGGCTTTTGTCCTAATAGAGTTTTTTGTTAATGGGCTGTCTTTTAATTCAAGTATGTCCAATCTTAAGGACCTTATGCCAAGCCTCCCATAAATAAATATGTCTGGTTGACTGTCTTTTTTTTTTTCTTTTTTTTTTTGTTAATCGGGGTGTCCGGGCCAGCTCACTTCGATTAATCCCCCAAGGCTCTGGAGTCGTCGGTTGAATTCGCCAGTAGCCACGCTCTCCAAAACTCGAACACTAAACCTCTTGGATGGTACACCCAAGACGCTTACCACTCGACCACAAGGGATGTGATTAAAAACTGGTTGATTATCGAGGAAAGAAAAAATGAAGAAAAGCAACAACAAATAAGTAAATCTTATGTATGTTTCTATCATTTTATAAAATTCTTGTATAGGTTTTTATTGTTCCATAATATTATTTGTCCATGTACTTATCATATATAATAATATGAGTAAAGCTATGCTTTCCAAATTTTGTTTTCCAAATGTTTCCCAAGTACACGTGGTAGATTCACTGGATTTTGATTAGAGAATGTTGAAGTAATTCCACTATTATTGACGGTGGTCCCACTCCTATGTAAATTTGGAAAGTATTTTGTATACAAAATTTTAGAAACATATCATTATTGATCTCATATATATTCATATATGTATTACGCATACGAATTTGCACAAGTGGACTAGTCAAATCTCAAAATTCATACAACAAATAGACTTAGTATTTTTCCTTACTTTAGATATAGTTTGAAGTCTATATGATCCACGTTGTAACAACCCTAATTTTCTAAGTACTTTTAGTAATTTTTATATTATTATTTTCGAGTATTGGACATTAACTGTGTGTATGTATCTTAGTGACACCTAATAAAAATGTTGAAGTAGCGTGTACGAGTAGTTAGTATGTTAAGTAGTGTGCTTAACATAAAAATTTAGTGCATGGGTCATGGGTACCCATTGGGCTAATCATTTGTCACATTAGAATGCATTTTGGGTCCATATAAAGCCTTTTTGTGAGGCCCTTAGATAAAAAACGGGATTCACATGTTTGTGTGTGTTTTATTTATAAGTGTTGTGTGTGAAATATATATACACATATATTAAACCCTAGCCCCCATTTAACAAAAAATAAAAGGGAAGAGGAGAGAAGAAACTAGAGAACAGACGTATGTGAGAGAGAGATAGATAGAGAGAGGGAGAGAGAGGGAGAGAGAGGGAAGAAGAAGAAGAAGAAGAAGAAGAAGAAGAAGAAGAAGAAGAAGAAAAGAGGAACCTCAACCTTTGGTTTGTGTAATCATCATCAACCTTGAAGCCCTAAATTGGTGAGTTAACTTGTTATTTTCTTTCAATCTCGTTTGATTGAAATTTAAATAGATAGAATATTAAATTAGTATGGTTATGGATTATGAGATTTAAGCATTTTTTTTTACAATGATTGAAGTTGTGATTTGAGATTTATAGATGAGCATTGAATATGCATTTGAGCAATTATTCATTTTTCGGATTTGGGGTTTTCACGGATCAGATTTGAGTAGAAAATTCATAATAAATCATACGTTCCCAGTTTTCGTGATTCTGTTCGCGTAGGCTGTAGGAAACGCAATTCTAAACAACTTTCGTCTAATAGTGTTTTTCCCAATTCTGCACCGTTTGGGCAGAAAATTTATATTACAGTAGCAGTTTTATGAATGTTAAAATAAGTGTTTTTGCCATATCACATTTTTGTGTGATTTCGTGTTCGTTAATATGAATTAATTTGTTTGTACTTAGGGAGCTATGAGTTTTCATGTATAGTTGAGTTTTCTAAAATTGTGACTGTGCAATTTTGTAAGAGTT
Source organism: Hydrangea macrophylla (assembly GCA_033977485.1). Classification (NCBI taxonomy): domain Eukaryota; kingdom Viridiplantae; phylum Streptophyta; class Magnoliopsida; order Cornales; family Hydrangeaceae; genus Hydrangea; species Hydrangea macrophylla. Next base: position 90,490,594 of record CM066995.1, read on the forward strand.
ATGAATCTGTGTGAACATGTAGCTGTTAATATGATTTTAACGGGAATTTGATTTGAGATACATGAATCTCTTACAAAATTGAGTTTTGTGAAAAATGTGGATGTTTGAACGTTAGAAAAGTCCTTAGAGTTCACCACTGCTCCTTATGATTTTAGGCGGCGACTTCGTGGATGACCCGTCTTTGTGTGATTAGACGGCGACTACGTGGATGACCCGTTCTTATGTGATTAGACGGCGACTACGTGGATGACCCGTCTCTTCATTATTAAGCCTTATGCCCGGCTTGTTGGTCTATTTCATGTGTATTTAGACATTGTTTTATTGACGTCAAGAACGTAAGGACTAGCCTTTCGGTGGATACTCAAATCCCAGTGATACCCCATGGGAGTTGGGACCGGAGTGGGAGTTAGTATTACGTTAGGAGACACATGGGATATATGTGTAGGCTGAACCATGGATGGGTGGCCGAGGTGGTGAACATAAGGTGTAATTTGGATCGAATATTATGTGTTTTTTTTATTTGCGGATTGACAGTTGTAATGTGGTTTATGATTTTCAGTTATATGAAATTCTAGGAATTGGTAGTCGTGTAGTTTTCAGGATTTTAAATAATTTCGGTATTGTGCCCGTTAGCTGAAACCTAGCATTCTATGTGTAACGTACCATTTTTGGGAACGTAATAATTTGATAATACAATGGACCAGATTAGTAAATTGAATATTTTGGATACTTAGATTCATAGTTTATGGCCGTTTCGCGTAAACTGAAGTAAAACGACGATCCGAACAACTTTCGTGTTTTACATTTTTTCTAAAAACGTCATCTTGACACTATTATCATCGATTTTCAGAATCTGCTGAACATCGTCTATGTAAGAGCTGAATTTTAATAATTAATTTCTGAATTATCTATTTAGAATTTATGAACGAGGACGCGTGTCATTCCTTCAAAATTTTATTCTTGACATTTTTCGTGGTTTAAGTTTTGTCTAACTCCAGTTCTTTGTTAGAGGTAAAATCATTTTAATTAATAGCACCTTATTATTGGTTTATATTATTGTGTTAAGTTCTATTTGTACAAGATGGTAGGCCTACTAATGGTTTGCAGGTATCGGCCTACCATAGTTAAGAAAGGTAAGTATTTAATTATTTTTATTCGGGCAAGAAACTACTTGCCACCACATAAATGGAAACTACTCTATTGTCCAGATATGTGTGTGAAACTACCTGTCTTGGCCCAAGAATGTTGTAGTATGATTTGTAGTCTACGGGTTCAAGTTGGATCCCTAAGACTTGTGTTTTGTTTAACTCATATCAGTCATGTGACTGACCCGAGTGTGTTATGCATTCGGGTGCGTTTCTGTTTGAAACGTAGTCGGATGACAGGTGCAGGATAGTATAGTTGGAGTTCATTGTGGAGCAACCGATTTGTTCGTGAAGTTGAAGATACCTTCTTTTTATTCTTTAATTACTATATGATACTCTTTTATTTAGTTGGCATTGTGAGCCATGGTTGAGAACTTGTATTAGATGTAGTTATATTTCAGTTGTATTATTGGACTTTTGGGGACGTTTATAGCAGATCTGACCTGAGATAGAGTAGTGTTGAAATTATTCCGTTTATTATTATAACTAGATACTTTTATTGTGATTCGATGGAGGAAATTATATTATTTTATGTAAAGGGAAACGTTTGGTTTTCATTTTGTAATAAATGAGAATGGGGCAAATTTGAAACGTGGATTTTTCTTGTAATGTTTTTGGGAATGAATTTGATGATAAATGAGTTTCGTTTAAATAGAAATCATGTGGTTTATGAAAGCAATTAAATTCAGTTTATCTTAAAATGGTCTTTTAAAATTGGATATAGGTTGTCACCCTTGAATTTTTGGGCGGTTGAATATTGATTAGGATATGCACTTGATTGAATATTTGTCTTTCCAAAAATCAGAGTGTGACACACGTATACAAGTATGTATGTCTATATGACACATACATGATGCAAAGGTGGACCAATCACATCTTATAACGTAATAAAATTGCATACGAAAAAGTACTAAAGTATTGTTCATACTAACAAATAGAGACTTTTTTGAAAATTTGAACAACTGATCATTAATAGAACTAGCACAGTATTGCAGAATTATGGAAAATTCACATCATGTTAGAGAATTGCGAAATTCAACATCTCATGCTTCCAAAAGATATGTACCATCAAGAGAGAGACAAAGCACAACACCCTATTTGACCTACCATACTTCTAACTATTAACATTTTCCTGAATTCTGTTGAGAGAGAGAGAGAGAGAGAGAGAGAGAAACACAAAGTTTGTAGGCAATTAGTCACAAAAGCTTCCTCATTGTCCAGCTGCTAATTCAACAACTCTTCTTCTTCTTCTCCTCCTCCCTCTCCCTCGAGTTCTTCGTCTGCAACAAAATACAGGTCAACATTCACAATGATAATGTCTACTGTATTTTATCTTATCCACTGAAAAATATGAAATCAAGAACAACTTACCACAATCACAAGGATTCGGACAAAGACAGCAACGAAGTCCATGAAAAGGGTCAGGGCATGCTTCACATAGTCCATATCACCCGAGTGTGCCTCCTCGATTATCTTCTGGGTATCCACTACCGTGTAGCCCACAAACAGTAAAAGCCAAAAATATATCTGCAAAAAATTGTTATTAGGAAAATCGGTGAAAAATAGATGGAATTGCTTCACCTAGGAAGCACCAGTGTCGGTGTCGGTGTCGGTGCGGTTACGGGTACGGGTACGGGTACAGGGAGTTCGTCAACTTTCTCAGAATTAAGAGTGCTTGCGGGTGTGGTGCGATACTCATATAAAATAATTAAAAATCTACTTTTAAATTCTTTTGTAAACGATATACGTTGCCTTGATTTTTTTTTTTGCAAATAAGATGAAAACCAAGCATAAATAAGAAATACTAACATGTTGACGTGTATCCAACTCCCAGCATTCTTAAATTGACTCGAAATTGCCTAAAATTTATTACAATCCTTTTTTTTTATAGCAAAAATAATCTAAAGAAACACCCCGCCGCATCCGACAAGAATTCACACTAGGTTGGGTGCTTCAACCTTTTAGAAGAGTCTGCGTGCTGCCTAGTGCTTAACTAAATCTATCATATACCTCAAACATGAAGAATGAAATAGGGACCCCAAAGATGTACGATGCTAAGTGCAACCAGAAAAGGATGCAGCAGCCAGAGGAAAGGAGGCCTCCCAAGTAAAGGTACTCTCTACGCCTTGCCAACATGGCTGCCATTGAGAAACACCCAAAGGCCACAGCAGTTCCCACAAAAGTACTGATCACAATGCTGCAATGGAAGTAAAATATTTAGTTCATTGAACAGAAGTTGATCAATCAATGGAACTCATCAAGATATTTATATCCTAATAACCTCAAACATGAGAGGATTGTAAAGATGCAAAACACTTCACATAGGAGATAAATCACAACGATGCAAATTCCCAATTCCTGTTTCAATCATATGAAGCCACAACAAATAAGTGGAAATGATTCCTCCAAAATAGAAAGATAATTGAACACCACAAATAGTGACGTTCAGATTAAATATTCAAACTACCAGCATTTTGATTGGAAAAACAAATGTCACTTAATATTCAATCACTAAAATTAAACACCAAAAGTGAGACCATGATATCAGATAAATTAATAAATCAAGAAGCAACATGTTGCACTCATAAATAGGAGGTAATAACTTTATGATAAATGACGCAGAAACTACAACTCTACCTGAGGCAATTACCGACTAGAAAATAGGCATGAATTTTATAAAAACAAGCTTTTAGATGAAATTTGAAGTGGCAAACCCAAATATTCATTACAAGCTCATTTCTCAAAAACCCAAAAAGTACGAAATTTTTTACCAACCTGGGTGATCTTTTATCTGTGGAATTTAATTAAACTAAAATCGCACATACATATTTCCAGAATAAGGCAATCTGCTTAGCAACATCAAAAGTGAATTTTACATCCTTACAGCAAGTCGGAGAATTTGAATACAAGGGGGGTGTTGGTTAGATGGCAGGAATACCAGACTGGCAATTGAATTCATATCACATGAACAAAAAACAAAGATATTAAAGACACCATCAATCATCTTCAAGATTCCCAAGAATTCATAGAGATGTACTATAACTAAAACCATATAAAATACAAGTTGGAAAACGGATACGTACCCCGGGTCAATGGCAATCAATATTACATGTATTAAAAAAAAACCCTCTTAAAGCCACAATCAATCATCTTCTAAATTTCCAACAATTCCAATAAACATATGATACCTAATATCACAGTAAAATGCGAATTGGAGATGTAAAAGTACCTCGGGTCAATTTTAATTGCCAAGTCAGCCAAGTCAATAAAAGGACCAATGGAGGCACCTTCAAAGACTGCACCTACCATAAGAAGTGCAACCCTTTTTTGCTGCACATGAACAAGAAACGTAAGAAGATAAAACAATAACTTGAACAGAAAAATGAGACATCAAAAGGCAACAAAAGTGAAAAGAGATAATCTACTTCCTCAAACAAGGGTGTGGCAAATATCCAAACAATGATTCCAATGAATCCCAGAGTAGTGAGAAAGCCGCCAATGTTCCAAAGGATGTGGAGATAGGCTCCCAAAGAAGAGGCAATCAGAGCGCAACACAAGGTGAGATAAACCTACAAGTGAAAAAAAAAAAAAAAAAATCAAAACCATTACAATGTTGAATTAGATTCTGTTACGTGCTGAAAGCAATAAGATGAACTCTCAGTTAGAGTAAAAACCACTAAAACCCACATCCATGGAGACAGAGTAGATCATAAGTAACCATATTCAATGCAAGAAAGCACAATTAATTGGTTCGTGAATGTATTACCCAAACAGATTCAGCTAGACAACCAAATTAATGAAAAATTACGATCTAAAAAACCCTAAAATCCAAGTTACAGTAGATCCTACTCCTAAGTAACCATATTCAATGCAAGAAAGCACAATTAATTAGGTTCACGAATAAATTAGCCTAACAGATTCAGCCAGACAACCAAATTAATGAAACATAACGATAAAAGAAAAGAAAAGGAAGAAAAAAAAAAACACTTAAATCGAAGTTAGAGCTTGGTTCCCACGAAAAAATTGAACAAAAACGAAACCCTAAATGCCGTTTAATTGCAGAGAACAGAACAACTTGGATGTTCGACTTCTTCCAAAATCAAGAACAACATAAAACACAAAACTCCGAAACTTCCCTTTCCACTTCCATTGGACAATAAATGGTGTGTGTGTGTGTGTGTGTGTGTGTGTGTGTGTGTGAGAGAGAGAGAGAGAGAGAGAGAGAGAGAGAGAGAGAGAGAGAGTAAACCTTTTGGAGATGAGTTTGTACGGCGGGAGAGATCTGGCGAAAGGTCTTGAGAGAATCGTAACTCCAACTGCTCCAAGACGCCGATTGCGATTGGAAGAATGACGAGAACGCATCCATAGTTGCTTCAAAACTGAAACTTCACAAACAATCACCAATGCTGAGAGAGAGAGAGAGAGAGAGAGAGAGAGCAAAGGAATCTTGTATATGGCAAGTGTATTTAGAGAGTTTGATTTGAACGCCCCCAATATATATAGTTTTCGCAGTCACTGATTTCCCGGAAATTACTAGGCGGCAAAAGGCAGCTTGTCCCTTTAATTACGAATATAGCCTTTGGTCCTTGACCCGGAAAATTGTTTGCTCCTTTACCCCGAACCCGAAAAGGTTTACTTTGATCTTGAGCACTGTGTTGAAATCAAGTTACATCAAAATTACTAAAATGCATGATATAACCAAAAATCATGAGGATTTATCATAGCATTTTCCTACTTACCTAGCTCCATTTTGGGAGAACCTTGATCGGAGGGCAATCCAATGATTGCATTGCAATCTATGAGCCTGTTTGGTAATTAAAATGAGTGTTGTGTTAGTTCGATCGTGGATCATTTTTAAAATAGATACGAATTTTGTATAGCTAAAAAACGACTACACAAATATTTTAAAATTGGACAAGACTTCAGTAAAGTTGTTTCAGTACATTTTATTAGGTTACTCTCACATAGATGCACAATTTCCAAAACAATTATTTTCAAAAAAATACAATATTAAAAAAAACAATTTTAAAAACTGTACTGAAGCAACTTTACTGAAGTGTTGTCCTTTAAAATTTATAGAAGTTATTTTTAGAATGTCAATAAAGTATCACATAATAAGATGTACATAATTTTTGCATGCAAAAGTTTTAAGGGCTAAATACAATTTATTATCATGTGATTGGATCCATTGTTACTTCACACCTTCCACATTTCCAAATTTGCATCTCAAATGTAATTTCAAACACGTGATTGTTATAGTATTTATTTATTAGATGATGTTGAAGTGATCTCACCACTGATAAATATGATGTATTGGGAACCACGTTTGAGATAGAAATTTTAAAAAGCATAAAATTATTTAATGAAAATAGGTTTAATAACAGGAGTACCCGAGTTCTCCAAGCCTTTTCCTTTGTAAAATTGGGTAGTTGATTTTGGACCATAACTCAACCCGAAACGTTGACCACCAAATAAAAAATAAAAACCGAAACGGTTTGCACAATTGCACCCGAATCCAACTAAAAGTCCGTTTCAGGTTCTGTACTTAATTGAGGGGCATTTAGGGGAAAAAAAAAAAAGAAAGTTCGCCGTTCTTGGACTATTCATGACGTCATTTAACAATGAGATTGAAATCCAATTGGTCAGTGGAATAGAGTAATATTTGGGACACAACCTTCATACAACTTTTATACAACCTCCCTAAAAGATGTGTCTATCTCTCTCCTGTGATGTCACTGGACCCCACAATGACACAGGAAAGAGATAAACACATCGTTTGGAGAGGTTGTATGAAAGTTGTATGAAGGTTGTGTCACAAGTATTACCGAGTGGAATATAAGCATCTCTTTCTAGCTAAGCAAAATATTTGATTGGTTGTGGAATTTCAATTCATCTTAGAGCGCCATTCGTAGACCAGTGGTTTCATGCCACATCAACACTTAAGCTTGTAATAACCATATCAAAATTTTAAGTAGATCTTAAATTGTACCGAGTACCGAGTTAATTCCCCATGTTTCACATATTAACGATGTATAAACATATATACATGTATATATTTGTATATGTGTATATATATATATATATATGAAAAACAGATCCTATTACTTCATTTGAGGTTTTTTCATACTTAATAAACAAGTCAAATATTTCACCATCACAGTTACGTTCTTTAAGAAAATTCTTTTTTGTCATTTGTCTTCAAAAAAAAAAAATTTAATAATAAAAAGGAAAAAGAAAAACAGTTTCGAAAAAAAAAAAAAAACTTGTTGATTATGAAAATGACAAAATGAGAGCGAGAGAGAGATAGAGATAGTTACTCTTTTCAGATAGTAAACAGAAAACTCCTCTTATCATCTTCACAGTAAACAAAAATTAACAATACAAGCAACCTTTAATTTTTCTATTACTCTTTGAAACATATCACAAACAGTCGAAAACTGAAACGTCTGCTATAGAAGTTAATTCGTCTTAATTTCAACAATGTCATTAAAAAATTAAATCATAGCTGAATTTTAAAACAATCAAAAAAACCAGAAGCAATAGGGATTTGATTTTGGGCAGCACTTTTATCTACCATTCCATCAACATTTACCAAAACAAAATCCATCTTCCTCCAAGTTGTTCCCAGAAAGAACCCAATGGAAAAAAGAGGTAAGTACTCTGAACAAGTCCATGGATGTAATTGGTTACACCACATTATAAATATCTATGCGGACTATATAATCTCTAAAAAGAACCAAGTTCATGTATCCATAAATAAGTCTATCTACTTAAATTTAGTTCCAAGAAATTACACAATTACAGCATGGTAAAAAGGATTTTCTTTTTCTTTTTCTTTTTGGTTAAAAAAGGGATTCTCTGCAGCAGAGGAAGATGTGGTTAAAGATGTTAGTTGAAATACAAATTATTATACAACATTACAGCATGAAAAGAAAAACCTACAAAGCTGCATAAAGTTGTTCATGGTAACCTTTAGGAGTCTGTGCAAGTTGGTTAGTAGCAGAGTCCAAGCCAAGGCCCTGCCTGAGCAGCCTCTGCTTCCTGAAAGCCTCATGGCATGGAGCAAAAAACTCATGCCTAAGTGCTTCTTCTGCACTTATTCTCAATCTCGGATTCACCGTCAAGCACTTGTCCACAAGATCGAGTAGTGATCTAGGCATAATCTCAATGAAGTCTGGTTTTTTCGTGCTTTGTTCGCACCAATCTCGCAGTTTCAAAGATGGTAAGAATTGTATGTCCAAGAGATCCTGTGAAGGCAAAAAAAAAAAATAGTATCAGTTAATAGAAGAACGTATTCAATGCAACAGTGACACCATATCATGCCTATCACAAATGTAAGGCCCTGTTTTAAATAACTTCCTAATCACACATTAGGAGCCAAACATGCTTTTGCAACCCAAAACACATGTAGTAGCCCGTCTGAATAATTGTAAGAAGCACTTTAGAGCTCCAAAAGCACATTTCGGCCGGAGCAGGAACCATATTTCAGCCCAAATGTGATGTCAGAAGCAGATTTGAATTTCAACAACTTTTTCTTAGTACCCATGGTGCCCTTGTGATTAGGGCTTCTGCTTCTGTCAAAATGTAAAAACCACAGCTAATCCAAATATACGATAATATTAATGGATATATGGTGCATGTGTAAATATGTTTTCATGAAACCAGTGTAGGTGTTTGAACAGGACATTGAATTCGCATGCGATTCAACGTCATCAAAATAACAGATGATTTTATCCGCAAGTAAAAAGGAACTGTTTGAGCAAACTATACTAGATACACTATAATTCAAGTGACGAATACCGTTGGGAAAGAGGATTCTCGATTATGTAGCTTGGCCACTTCCCAGAGATCTTCACTGCCTCTCAATTTTGCAATTTCCTTTATGTTCCTGGAACAAGAGTAGAGGTACACGAGAGATAATGAGCACTAAAGTCATGGCATACAAAGAATTTTCTTTATATATAAAGTATATAGATATAGTGATGAAGGGGAAGGAAACCCACTGTTCAGGATCACCAGCAAAGGGTGTTCTTCCAACCATCAGGTAGAGTAACGTTACCCCAGCAGACCAGATATCAACCTTGGACCCCTGATGTGGGGATCTCAACAATACCTACACACATAATCAACATTTAGGCTCTATTTCAGTCTACAACAAAAATCAGGAAATACAAGATTAATGGCTAGAAACCTAGAATGTTGAAGGGTTGGCCAATATTTTGGCCAAAATTCTTCGAAAGTTTGATTTTGGGAAGAGCAAGTAGTAGATTATCTAAACAATCTAAGGATGAATTATCCTAATTTTGACTTAACAAAATGATTCTTATGAGATGAACGAGATGAAATATAAAACTAGCTGATAATGTTTCTGTTACTATCTCAATTTCTCCCTCCGCACAATTATGATGCAGCAACAATGGTATGAAGTACTGAATGACAACAAAATTAAGACCGGAGCATTGATTAAAAAAAACACTAAGACTAATTTCTCACCTCTGGAGCTCGGAAGCCCTTGGTTCCAACACAAGGACCTTCTCTCTTGTGCTTTCCATCCCCTAGGATCAAGTAAGACACTATGAATCTGGCAAAATTATACATACATGCAGAAATTGCAGATAAATCAAGCCAATCAACTCGGCTGACATAGGAAACACACCTTTGTTTACCAATAAGCCGGAACCAGCAACTGTAATTCCGGTAGAATGAAGTGGCATTGGAGTAAGATACAGAAGTTTTCTGTCCACTTTTCCGGGAGGGGCAGCGACCCTCTTTCTCTTAGAAGCAGGAACATTCAGTGGTTCATGACTTGGACCCTGCATTGCTTCCTGAACAAGGCTGATCAGCTCTTTTCTACCTTGGCACGGCATCGGTTCTCTTAACCTTTCGGCTGAAGGGGTTCGAGTACTTGTTGCGTCCTTTGCCGAGGTTATCCCGGAGCCATCAGCACCTTGGCTTTTAACTATGGTTCTACTACCCAAGTCAATCAATGCCTTTTTTCTGTCCACAGTTTTCCTTTTCAGGTACTTGGGTGACTCAAGAGATTTAGGAGTCAGAAGCTTCCTACTTTTTGTAGGAGGAAGAGATTTGGAATTGGGAAGTGGAACATGATTGAAGTTACCATCATAACCCACCTTTGATTTATCTGTAAAATGATAGAAACACTTCCATGAATATATCTTATATTATGGCATTGTGAGACCAGATAAAAGTCACCACAAAAAGAGCTAAGGGGCAGTTTGGAAAGGCATAGAACCTGCCTGTGGTTCACTAGTAAACTAGTTCTACACATTCAAGTGTGTGGTAGAGGCACTTTTGTTGCATAACCTGAAATCGCTCCTAAATTGGTTCTTCAAAATGTGGGTTTTCATAAGAAACAGATAGAAATAGGAATGGTACTGAACCTAGTTTGTTTTGTGCATTTCCAGACAGGCCCTAAGCAAGTGGCAAGTTGAACGTATAATTTGGATGGAAATTGAGAAATCAAGTTTTGTTTACTTGTTTGTTTTATGCGGGTGAATCACAAATCAGGTAAAACATAAAAGAAAGAAGCAATTATATAGAATTTGTGAAGACTCAAACAAAACTTACCAATAGTTCTATACTTCTGATGTAGATCCTGTTCAAAGAAAAGTGTAAAGAATGAAATATATAAACCATTGGAATTCATTACACTTTAGTGAATAAAAAATGAGAAAGAAAATTGATGGAAACAAATAGAAGCCTAGAGAAGAAATGAACGCAAGTAGTACTCACCATAGCTAGGTTGAAATCAATGAGGTAACCTTTATTGACCTTGCGAGAGAAAAGGAAGTTGCCAGGCTTAACATCTCTATGTACTATCCCCTGCAAATAGGAAGAGAAAGACTAGAGGCCGTTATGGTATAGCCTTTTTGGTAAGTGAGAGTTTAAAAGCTCCATTTTGTAGATTTAAAAAAAAAAATCTCCTATTCCAAAAGTGATTATCTTTCGAGCTAACCCAAATGGGCACTAACTTCCATTAATTCAGGAAAAGCCAAATAATATACGTCCAGCATTAACAGTTTTTGTTGTTTTGTGTGTGTGTGTGTGTGTGTGTGTGGGGGGGGGGGGGGTGGAATTATAAACAGTATTTGTTGGTAACTTGGTATGGTTTCCGACCTGCTTGTGTAGACCTGCAAGTGCTCTGAACATGCAATACCCATACCACTGAAGCTGAAAAATATCTATTTCTCTTTTTAAGACCTATAAGTCGAACAAGACTAAATCAGTGAAAGAACAAAAGAGAAAAAAGAAAAGAGAAAATAAAACAAAAAGTACAGATGTGTCTGATACTCCAATATTTACCTCGGGCCTGTCATGCTCAACATGCTCTAGAACGAGGCAATCAGAGTTCCCACTCTTGAAAGACCCTTCATATTTGATTATGAAGTTCTTACCGCTGCATTAAAAGCACCATTAAAAGATAAAAGATCAAATCCTTTTCAATTCAAAGTGAAGTACCAAATTCTTTACATGAACGTCATCAAATCCTTACCCAAATTGCTCCAGCATCTTCAACTCATTGTGGACATGGTGTCTATTAGCATTTGCATGAGGACCTGCAAAACAAATAATAAGCTATTTAGCATCATGTAAGGCTGTAAGCATCTCCAAGATAACATTATATCAGTGTTCTTTCAGTATGAGACATTCTAGGCCATACTTGAATCATTCTAAAAAGTCATTGTTGCAACTCAAGTTGATCTAGAATCAGAGTAACAAGCAGGCAAAAATATTCAGTACTGATTCACATACTGTACTTTATTTACACATCTTCGATGTGTTTTCAAGCTACTAGGCATAACTTTTCATTATCCATTCCAATCAACAATGTCATTTGACATCCTAATTAAATCAAATATTGGGACAGCATCACTTGAGTTGCAGGTCTACAAGCCCATAATCCAATTATGTAATTCAATCTTTGGGACTGGACTAATCTTGAATACGTACAATATGCAGATCTTAAGTGCTCTGACTATTTGAACTGAAAAACAAAGGAGCAAAACACACTCTTTCAATGGTATGGGCTTGTTTTCATACAACATAGACTGTTGACAAGAAAAATGTAAATTATCATCTCGGAGAATTTCGATTGTGCACATTTTCCGTACACAAAAAAAGAGGAAAAGAAAGCTCTAGTGATTTATATAGTGTCATACTATTTCCAAGATTGGAGGAAAAGTAAAAGAAAGCTTGGAGCACCACAAGTGCTACCTCTCCCCTACCCTCCTATAAGCTCTGATCAACAGATTTCCAACTTCCAAGTGATCATTTATTTTCATTTTTAAGTCTCCACGCTCTTAACTTCTCAGAATGAGGCACAGTGATGTTCAACATCGGCACTCAGCTTAGCCAATAGACAATGCAAATGGCATGATTTGCGCTCTTCAAAAGCGAAAATTGTAGTAGAACATTAGCAACCGTGCGTGGCATTCTAACAGTGAGTGCTGGGATGACGGATTGGACTCGTGTTGTTACCAGTTTTACCTCACAAAAAGTTGCAGTTTCAGGGGGCATCTCATTTTTAGAAAGTCAGTCTTATACAAAAACATTACAAATCTTGTACTACTGTCAAAGATCTCAAATTCTCAATATTATAAATTTATAATCAAGTGCCATGAGTGAAAAGATCACTGCAGCTATGCACTATCCACCTTGCTTAATAATCAGATTTCGGAATAAGAGAAGGTTTATAGCATCATTTATGACATTATTGACCACCATACATTTAATAGCAAATGTTACTCCGTCATTCTTCCTCTGAGCCCGGTAAACTGTGCCATAACCACCTGCATGTTTTGGTAATAGGTGATCAATAAATCTATATTATGACAAATGGTTCCCAGGAATATAGCTGAAAACTAGTAGGCAATCAAAACCTTTTAATACCTGAACCTTCCTCCTCCTCTACGATAAAAGATTCAAAGTTTGGTAGTGCCTTTGGCTCCAGTTGATTCTATAAAGCAAGCCCCGATGCTCTAATTATTAATCGACATAATCCGCAATAGCAAACTTAAAACCCAATCAGAGTAAAATATAGTAAACAGGACAGTATCTTACATGGAGTGCAGTGGAATAAGGCTTTTCCTTTTTATCTTTAGAAATTCCATTGTTTTCTTTAGTGTACATGTTGTCACAATTATGCTTTAACTTCTGCTTAATGTAGATTGACTTTTTATCTCTTTGATGCTGCTCTATAGAAGCACCAACAGTCTTACTTTTCTCTAATGTCTTGCAAAGCGCTTGGGGTCTAGGACTTGGAGCACCCTTATGCACTATCTTTTTCTCTCTGTCAATAGACATATCAAGTGACCTCACTAGGTTCATTCTACAATGGTCATCTCTAGGTAAAGTATGCATTTGAGCAGGATTAATTGGCAGCACAACATTTTCACTATCTCCTTTATAGCCAGAACAGCCAACTGAAAGATCTTCATTCTTGCCTTCCAGAGTTCTTTCTTCAACTGTTCTGACATTTGCATCTTCACAAGCATGAACAACTTTCTCGGCTTCAACCGGAGAAGTTATAGTCTGCACATCTAGTTCTGGGTAATATGGAGCATTGAGATCAATTCTACAGATTGGGTGTGTCTCAACCATCTGAGCTTCCATTCGTGTTTCTGGATTTCCCACCATACCAGTCAGAATAGACGATTCTAAGTGAGGCTCAAATGGCATTATTCTTTCTACGGTAACTGAATTGGTTAAACGCGCATTTCTTTCATGATTGAATAATCTGTGCTGACACTCTGGTGTATATATATAGCTTTGCGTTTTCATGTTCATAAAGGTATCTACACCCTTTTGGCTTTCATTGTCGAGATTATCCAACCCATAGCTCAACAGTCCAGCATTGGGACTGGGAAGCAAGGATGTTTCGACCATGACTTCATTCAAATTCCCAGAGTCAACTGCCATTAATGTGGCGTCACCAGGCTGTGTGTTCGTGCTACAACCAATGCCATCATTTGTATGGAAATGTACCTGCATGAATGTCAGGACTTAGCAGCCATCCAGAACTGTGACTTGCTAGTTCAACAGTGATGATAGGCAAAGTGCAATGAAATTAAATCAGATCCAGAATACTAGGGCTATTTCCGTATAACAGTATATGTATATCTTGATAAACGGTATTGGGGAAACCCCCTGTTTTCGTCCTTGCAGCTGAAAGATGGCACTTGTCGTAGAGAAATATGTAAACCTCAAATTAATGGAAAAGAGTCAAAAGACGAAATGGCATGAGAAAACCTCCTTATTCATGTCATGCAATAAATGCGTCCAGATTATAGTCTACTCTGACTGAGCCTTTACTACAACATAACTCGCTCTCTCCTAATTTTCATTTCTGAAGTATAACCAGTGAGTGAAATTCAAGTCCTAATAAATTCTGCATAAACCCAGGTAGATATTTTCACTTTTTTGTGTCATACCAAATAGAGTTGTTTCCACAATAATTGTGGAAATAGTACTTAATTATCAAAGTACGATTTTTAACTTAAAGACAGAACCCGAGTAAGTCGTCCTTACTAAGGACGACTTTAATGATGTCGGTTTTAGGCTTAGTTTGGCCCCACGTGGCCTTTTAAAAGTAGCTTATGAAATTTATTATTAAGTTGTTTGAAAATTTTGTACAAGTGACACATTACTCTTCAAAAAAACATCATGAAACCAAAAGCAAACTTGAGCTTTTAAAAACTCCATTCTAGATCTTTTAAAAGCTCCCCCCAAAAAAGCCCTAAGTTCAATTTTTGCAAAGCTCATACACTAATTACCAAATGAATTAACATGAAATTGTGCTTTAAAAAAAGAGAAGCGCCAAAATGGGGGCCAAACTAAGCCTTAGTAACACCAACTTTATATGTAGGAAAAGAAAAAAAATTGATAAAAGTCGATCTTACAAATATTGACTTTAAAGTTGGTGTTAGTAAAAACAAATTTAATAGAAGTTTATTCAACTTTTCGGTTGCTCATCAGGCGTCAGACAAAGTCGTCCTTACTAAGAAGGACTTACTTAAAAACCACCATACTTCAATAAATAAGTATTACTTTTACAACTATTGTGGAAAGAGCTCTAGACCAAATACATAATTAAGGTGCTAAACTGGAAGGACAGAGAAACAGAAAAAAATACATACATATTTTCTACAAAAAAAAAAGGTACCAAATTATGCTTGAATAAAGAGAAATCAACAAAAAGATGTAGACAATTTACTTGAAAAAATGATGCACAATTACCTTAGAACATGCATTTTGATTACTGCTAGGCAAGGCCAACACGATTTGATATTCTCTCTTGGCTGCAAAATTCAACATCACAACAATCCACTTAACAAGTTAATTAAGGGGGGAAAAAAACCTAAAAAATTGAAGAATTTCACTCTTCATTACCATCCACAGAACTGAAAACCAAGCGCTTTTTAGCCATAGGCAAATAATCACACGCAAACGTCAATCGCTTCCGCTTCCTATAGTACGTTCGTGCAACCTCTTCCCAAACTCTCTTAGGTCCAAAAACTCCGTTCGAAATCAACGGCACAAGTGCAGGAATTGAGTTCAAATTCGATAAAAACTTTCCGAAAGCCTGAAATGAGACCAGCGATGGCGTGACGAGCAGATCGGCGGTGAAGAAGAGTGGCGAATTAGGGATTGAGCATAGGTATTCGACGAAATCAGGCGGTGCTTGGAACAAATTGCATCGATGAGCGAGCTCGAGAGGACGAGCAGGGCGGCCGATTTTGAGGAGAAGAGCAAGGAGGTGCCAAGCTTTGTGTGAATCGGTGGCGGTTACTCTGCTGAGATCTGATGTTGTGAGCGTAGCTTCCATGGAGGTTTCAGATCCGAAGAGAGAGAGAGAGAGAGAGAGAGAGAGTTAGGGTTTGTGAGTGGTGAAGATAGCGAGAGAAAGTGTTTGATAGATCTTCACATGGTGAAGATGGTAGATTGGAGATCGGAGATTCATGTGGGAGATTTGCAGAGGTGAGAGAAAATTGAGAGAGAGAGGGTAGAGCGGGAAGGGACGAAAGGCTCTTTGTGTAGGGTTTGAGATTTGGCACGTGGGAAGTTCCCGCCAATACAATCAAATTACAAATTATTTTGATTAATTTATCGGATAAGATAGTACGTAATATTTGGTCCACATGATGTCATGAATCGTCCTTCTGAAGTTTTGAGAAATGAAATTGTTGGTGATGATAGAGTTGGCCCCAAAAACTCCTAGAATAGGGCATCACAATCTATGTGTATCAATTTGTTTATTTTTTAAACAGTTTTTTTTTTGTACTGTTTTAGGTAGTTTTTTCTTATTTGTTGAAGTAGTTTTTTTTAATTGATTGGACATTTTAATATCCTTCTAATATTTTTAAGAAGATAAAGTGTATTGGTTTAATTTAATTATAGAGAACTTAGAAAATAATGTTGGTACCTCTCCCTTTTTCCCTTTCTAATAGTATAGATTTGGAAAAAGAGTGTAGTTTTGCTCACTCGAAATTGTTCATTTTTTGCTTTTTCTCCTTTTTTATTGGCTAATGCAGTGGGATTCAGTACTTTACACCATTAATTAATTCTCATTTAATTCTGAGTCTCACTGTATTAGCCAATGGGAGAAGATGGTGAGCAAATGTGAACAATTTTGGGGTGAGCAAAAATTTATTCTTGGAAAAATTTGAAAACAATTTTTTATTTAATTAGTAAAAAATACAAGTAAATGGTGATTTAATTTTTAATCATCCAGTTAAGATCAATTTTTGTCTCCTAATGTCTAAAAAATATATAATTTTGCCCCTAAACTTTAAAACTGAACAAAGGATAATTTAGAGGATGAATTTGTTCAGTTTCAAAGTTCAGAGGGTGTTATTATAATTTACCCAAATTTTTTTTGTTTTTTCTGAAGTTTCCACGTTGTCCGACTAGCGAATACGGAAGAATAAGTTGTTGCTTGTTTTGCTTCCTTTCCTTTTTCCCTTCACCTTTCTGACATTATACAGGATGAGAAAATATCTATTCATCCCATAATAAAAATGCTTTATGGTGGATTCATAGTGTTATTTAGGAGCTCAAGTTTAGTTAAGTTCGATCGATCGAAGTGGGGTCGATCGATTGACAGTGGTCCACGTTTGGATTTCAGATCGACAGACTTTCGATCGCTCGAAAAAGTTTCAATCGATTGAAAAAACAAAAGTTCAATCGCTCGAAAGACGTTCGATCGATCGATCGAAAGAGAAATTAAAGGAATTGTAAATATCAACATATTGAATCTTATTAATATCAAAAGTAGTATAAAATTACAACGAAAATACAGGGGATTACATTAGTTAATTCCAAGGCATGTGAATGCTCGGTGTGGTTTCATGTAGTTCACTATTCCCCTCTTGCTCCCTAAGCTTTAGGTAAGGCAAGCGTTGTAGGAGTAATTACTGTAGGTAGCCGACCTATAACGTGTGTGCTCTAGGGCTTTTGACTCCTCTATCATGGGTCGCCTATGGGGTTTGTTCCCCTTATAGGTTGCGGACCTAAGTGGAGTTAGTGCATCGGGTGTGTTCTGAGGTCTTCTTGATGCCTCGGGCGTGATCCCGAGGTCTTTTGGTGCCTTAGGTATGATCCCGAGGTGTTTTGTTACGTCTCGGGTGTGATCCCGATGTCTTTTATTATTCCTCGGGTATGATCCCGAGGTCTTTTGTTGTGCCTCGGGTGTGATCCCGATTATTATGAAACACTGGTAAGGAACACTGTTTGCAAGAAAAATTCTTTATTCAATTTGGAAAACTACTGTAAGTGCTCGGAAAAAAGCTACAACTTACTTAAAGAAAACATAAAATCCCTAACCAATACTAACTCTGATTTTATTAAAAGTACTTTCGTAGATGCTCCACGTTCCATGGGTGTGATAGGTCCTGCCCTTCTAGCGTTTATAACCAATAAGTTCTCGGTTGGTTGACCCAGGTAACCCTATAGGGCCTTCCCAATTTGGCCTCAGCTTTCCATGGCTAGGGCTCTTAGTGGACAGGTTAACTGTTTTGAGGACGAGGTCTCCGACATGGAAATTGCGGTGCTTTACCTTTTTGTTGAATATTGTGAGACTCTTTGTTTGGAGGCTGCCATTATGAGGTATGTGTGGTCCTTTTTTTCTTCAACTAAGTCGAGCTCTCCTTTGAGCGCTCCTTCGTTTTTCGAGTCATCGTAGTTTGTCACTCAGTAGGTCAGGAATTCTAGCTCGATTGGGACCACTGTCTCGTAGCCATAGGTGAGTGGAAACGGGATTTCTCTAGTGGCCTCTCGAGGAGTAGTCTAATAAGCCCACAAAGGCTGGGGAGCTCCTCTGCCCAGAGTCTCTTTGCTGCCTCAAGTCTCTTCTTAATGAACTGTAATATGGTACAATTGGTTACCTCGGCTTGTCCGTTGGCCTGGGGGTACTCGGGAAAGGAGTAACGGTTGGAGATTCCATATCCTAAGCAGAATTGCCTAAAGATCGGCATGTCGAATTGTCTGCCATTATCACCGACTAGGACTCGGGGAACCCCGAACCTGCAGAGTATGTTCCTTTCCATGAAACTTTCCATTTTATTCTCAGTGATGATGGCTAACGGCTAAGCCTCTATCCACTTGGTGAAGTAGTCAACTATTATGACATCAACCTAGATTTGTCCCTTGGCCATCGGGAGTGGTCCGACCAAGTCGATACCCCATTGAGCGAACGGCCATGGACTAAGGATCGGGGTCTATTCTTCCGCCAGGCAATTGATCATGCTTGCATATCTCTGGCATTTATCACACCATTTCACATAGTCCTTTGAGTCCGGAGTCACAGTGGGCCAGTAGTACCCTTGTAGTAGGGCCCTTCCAAACAAGGCCCGACCTCCAATGTGGCTTCCACACACACCCTCGTGAATTTCTTGCAGAATGCTCTGAACCTAAGTCTAATGGATGCATCAGAGTTAGGGAACAATGAAGCCCCTTTTATAGAGTACTTCATTAGTTATGTGGTACCTTGTCGCTCGGTATTTGACTCGCAGGGCTTCAGACTTCTTGGGCGGTAGGTTCCCGCTCGTGAGGAACATTAAAATTGGGTCCAACCTGTTGGGAATAGGCCCTCAAACCAGCTAGTTGGACAATGGAATATCATAATGCATTTATGTATGTAAGTTCATGAGATGAATATTAGACAGAAATCCTTAAACATCATTGTATGTGATTCATTTGTGTATGTGATTGTACATATGAGATATGAATCACAAATCCTTGTTGTTTCAAATTAGTCACAGTGGATGATAAGTCTGGATAACTTATCAAGTATACACTATAGCGTGATTAACGTCTATGGGGTAGAATGATGAATCTCATTATAAGGGTCTTTGACTCTTGGTTAATATGCTGGTGCACACGGTGCATTGACGAACCTGAGTTAAACCTATTGACACCTAAACGCTGTCAGCCTGTCACCGTCAATAGGAACATAAAACTTGTATAGGGATACATGTCCTTAATCCTGAGACGATTATGGACACAAGTTATATGCTTGGTTGCTTTGATTTACCAATCGGTGAGGTATTGCAAGATCAACACCTGGGTATCTTGGGTAATCAGGCATACAACGTTGGGAACATATATTATCAAGATGGAATTCTACCCTCGTCTATAAAACGAAGAGTAAGTATTCCCTCGAGAATGTCACTAGGAGTGATTACCGAGAGTTGGCCAGCCTTGTCAATAAAGTGTGTTGTTGACATGTTTGGTAATCCAAGCGTAGTGAATGATACTCGAGGAATATAAGATGTATCAATCTATTGGGTCGACAGTATCTTAAAACATACATCCCAATGAAGAATACGAATACTGCCTGGTAGAGGGACATCTGTATCATATTATGCAAGTCTAGTAATCGCTTATGTATGTGTGATTTTGTTCTTATGCACTGGAGTGCAATTATCATTCTATAGTGGCATTAATGATAATTGATTAACTATTGATTCCTTAGTTAAAGAGTATTGACTATATGAAATAATAATTAATCGGAGCCAGTAATTAAGAACCTAGGAGATCCCACTTTTAGCTCTGCAAGAATGCTTGGAAAGGCAAATGAGGATGATGAACCAATGGATTGAAAGAGTTTCAATCATGTTCAATCGATTGAACAATATTCAATCAATTGAAGGTTCGATCGATCGAACGTTTTCGATCGATTAAACCCTGGTTCAGTTCGATCGATCGAAACCTAAAGTCGGTTTGGTTTGGGAATCTATAAATAGGGCAGTCGCATGCAGAATTAAACAAAATATCGTTTTTATAATTCCAAATCTGCAGAAACTGTTTTAGGGTTCCTATACCTTTCTATCATCTCCATTAGAGATCCCACCATCTCTAGCCTCTCCGGAAAGCGTCGAGCAGACATAAGGGTGAAAATCACCTAGAGGTTGCTGCTGGATATTGCAAAAGGAAGCCATATTCAGAAGTGGGTTCAAGACCGTAAGGTATGACGTTCTCTCCCTCTTGTTCTACGCATCTATGGAATTGATAAGTAGTAGATCTGGGTATACCAAAAAGTTTTTTAAACTTTGTTTTTTCGCTGTGCATAAAATAAGTTTTCGAAACCTATTTTCCTTTCAATTGGTATCAGAGCCTCGCTTATTTGGATCTATAGATGCGTTTTGGAATGCTAGTTTGATTTGCATGTTAGTATTTAGTGTTGTTTTTTAAACTGCATCGTCACAGATCTATTTCTGCAGCAGTTTCGTAGCAGAAAACAAATCTGTGATAGCATTGGATGCATGGCCGTTTCGATCGATCTATTGAAATTGTATGTGTTCGGTCGATTGAAAGAGTTTCAATCGATCGAACCAATGCAGTATTCGATCGATCGAACTAGCTTCGATCGATCGAAATTGGTTCTCTGTCCAGATGTCCTTTTCACAGTTTTAAAAGTTTTAAAATTATTTACTTTAATTTTTATACTATTCTATAATTTTTTAAAATCATTTTGTAAACAGTAAGTTCAATCGATTGAACTAGGTACAATCCACTGAAGGTTCGAGTGATCGAGTTTTCTTCGATCGATCGAAGTGTGACAGAGAACCAGAGATGATGTTTTAGTTCTAATTACTTCCATAAAGTGTTTATGGTGTATACGAATCAATTAGTAATTCCATTGGATATATATATATATATGCGTGGATGTGTGTATATCTAACCCCTTTGTAGCAAGACTAGTCTGCTATCTCCCATGGCACTCAATGGCTTTGCAGAGTATCTTAAAGAACGGCAAAGCATCGGTCAATCACTCGGGACACGAATCTATATAATGTTGCCACCGACCCTGCCAAACTCTGAACTTGCTTTTTTG
The DNA here is from genome assembly GCA_033977485.1 of Hydrangea macrophylla. Taxonomy (NCBI): domain Eukaryota; kingdom Viridiplantae; phylum Streptophyta; class Magnoliopsida; order Cornales; family Hydrangeaceae; genus Hydrangea; species Hydrangea macrophylla. Next base: position 90,512,092 of record CM066995.1, read on the forward strand.
ACCTGGGTGACTGCATATTGATAATTGCTTGAATCTTCTCCAGCTTGGCCTCGATTCTTCGTCCACTGACTAAGTTCCCCAGGAACTTCCCGGACGAGACCCCGAACGCGCACTTTATCGGATTCAACTTTATCTGAAAATCTCGAATTTGTCCCGGCTCTTGACCAGGAGGTCATCTACATATACTTCTACGGTCTTTTCGATCAAGTCTATGAACATGTGATTCACTAGGCGCTGGTAGGTCGCCCCGGCGTTCTTGAGGCCGAAGGGCATCACTTTGTAGTAGTATGTTCCCTGGTCGATAATGAATGAGGTCTTTTCTTATCGCCGGGGTACATGTGGATCTGGTTGTACCCCGAGTAGGCGTTCATGAAGGAGAAGAGTGAGTGACCGGTCGTTGCATGTACAAGGAAATCTATCCTGGGTAGTGGATAGCAGTCTTTGGGACATACCTTGTTTAGGTCGATAAAGTCCACGCACAACCTCCATTTTTTGTTACTCTTCTTGACTAAGACAACATTAGCCTGCCAGTCGGGGTACAACACTTCACGGACTGACTTTGCTTTGAGGAGTTTCCCAACTTCCTCGCGTACTGCTTCCTGATCTTGTCAAAATCAAGATAAAAAGTAATACTCTACTTTAAAAGATTTGTAGTGTGGAAGTAGAGTTTGAACCCACTGACAAACACTGAATATTGCACATTCATGTGCCAATATAATAGATATAATGCTCATTTAATCCCCCAAATTTCTAGTTTTACATGCATATTTGAATTAATATAATTTAATGGTGATGTCACTCAAATGCGTGTAATTATGTGTTTTTACATATTTTATATCTTTAGGTAAAAATGAAGTGAAATAAAGGGAAGAAAAGAAATAGCAACTACACTATAGTATCTCACATATGTTAGTCAAAATGTTAATAGTAAATGTCAGAAAGTTTCAACAGTAAAAACAATCCAAAGCAAAAGGAAAAATAAAATAAAAAATAAAAATAAAACAAACAATCAACAACCAGACAAAGGGAGAAAGATAAAAAAAAAATAATAAACAAAACAAGAAATTCAACTAGGCAGTTAATGCCTTGAATTTCTGTACGTATGAAACAAATGGGTTTTGTCTATTTTTCTCTCGTTCTCTCTCTCATCACACAGGTTTTCAAACATGTCAGAGAACTGAAGAAAACAGGGACGAAGCGAAGATAATCTGCAAATCTCGTGCCAAAGCTGATGAACGCAGTGACGAATGCATCACAGATTTCGTCTATAAAAGACAGCCTACACACCAACAACAACACAGCTTCACACATAATGTTATAGAGAGAATAGTTTAGAGAGCTTACCATGTGAGCACTTATTATTGTCCCTAGAAGTAAGAAACTTTAGTTTTTCTTTGCTTTTTTCGAGTTCTAGTAGTTGTAAAAATTTGCTTTTATGTAATTGATAATTTCATGTTAAAAAATATGTAACAAAAACTTTGTGTACTGTATTTCTCAAAATAAAATATTTATTTTCTTGTACAACCTTTGCTAATTTCTAGTAGTAAAATATTCCTATTTAAAGTTTAGATTTAATATTTTTATTCTAGTAGTACTTGTAGTTGTCCCATAAAATAGTTTGAAATTCCAAATTTTCAGTTTTTATAGCAATATTTCTATTCACTAGAAGACAGATTTTGCAAGTAAATGTCAAATTTCTTAGTCACGTAGTTGTTATAATCACCTACCAAAGTCCCAAAGCACACCCTATCCATATGTCACTCCCAAATTAGATTAAGATTTGGCTTGACCTTGCTTGTGTTCTTGGAGTTCAACCACCGTGACCCCACAAGAATTCAAAATCAAATGTTTAGTATTTTATTTTTAGTTCAGTATTTTCATTTACTTATATTTTATTAGCCTAGCTAGTTGTACTAAACTTTGGTATTTTGCAAATTCCACAAATTCAACCCCAACTTATGTTAAGTGAAGAAAAAATATATTAATATTATATTTTACTCTTACCTTGGTATTATAACCTTAATTTTAATAGGAGAGTTACTGTTTTCATCTATTTAATCTTTCTTTAAAAGGTTATTTAGAAGACAGTTTTAATTCTAAAATGGTAGGCTAAAACTTTAATTGAGGATATGCAATAAAAACTTAGAAACCACAACTTCTGTGCACTAATCTTAAAATGGGCAAATTTATCTACATGAGTTGTTTTTCCATTTATGGCCAAAAATATCTATGCATCTATAGTTTATGACCATTTAACATGTTTATATACTATGGCTATATTGGACATCAAAAGATTATATATATGAAATAAGAATCTAATTATGTGGATTGTCAAACTATGCCTTTTTGTCATAAAAAACACCTAGTATACTCAAACAATTCATTTAACAAAATTAATATTTCAAATATGTGCTTATATATATTTCTACCCATTAATGGACAGGCAATTGTGTAGTGGCACAGTGGTGGGGACTGGGCGCCTAATAACCCACGTCCGCGGCGGGTCACGGTTCGCACCTGGCTACTGCCCAATTGCCTCTTTATTTTTCTTTAAACCAAACGACGTCGTTTCATATCAAACCTGACACACTTGATATGACCTCAACTAGTAAAAGTTTATATTCAAATAAAGACTGACTCTGCGGTCTTAAATGCCAAATCCTTTTCAAAAGCATAGAAGTTGTGTGATCTAGTGTTGGTTTGCATATTCTCAATTCCTTTAAATCATTTCTTCCCAGTTAATTAATATTTATTGTTTTTTAGATAACTTTGCTTAACTATTTGTATTATTTCCTTCTTTCGCTATAATAAAATCCAAAAAGTTCATTACATATAAATTTTGCTTTTATTTCTTTTTCTTCATTTTCTTACTAGTATTTTAGTTAATTTATTTTGCACTGTTAAAATCTTTACCGTAAATTACTTAGGAAAAAATAGCTTTTAATTAGTTTTATTGCAAAAAATATATAATTAGTAGTTTCGTAAAACCCCACAAGAATCCATCATCTATTACTTTCTTTTTAGTGACAAAATAGTTACTGCCTATCTTTGTTTTCCGTTCCCTGTGGGTTCGACCTGGACTTTCAGAACTTTATTACTTGTACAATCACCTACATTTGGGTGTGATAAGAAAACGCGTCAATAGGATGTCGTCAAGTTTTTGGCGCCGTTGCCGGGGAACGGTTAAAAAAATAAATAAATAAATAAATAAAGTTAGATCTAAGACTATTTCTCCCAATCTATATTTATGTATATAATTATTCTATCTTATAAATAATTAAGTTTTCTTTTTAAGAAAATGATAACATAAGAACAAAATAATAATAATAATAATTCAAAAAATATATATATATATATAATTTTTCCTTGTTAAATATATATAAATATAAATTCATAAGTATTTACGTGTCTATCTTCTAAAAAAAAAGAGGATATATATATATATATAAACATATCTTCTATAAAAAAATATATATATAAAAATCTAAAATTTAAAAAAAAAGAAGTTTGTTTTTCTTAGCTATAAATAATAATAATAATAATATTTTATCACTTAGTTTTTCTTTTATTTCTTATGTCCTTAGATACTACTGAGGCTTTATATCAAGTACCACACAGTTCAAATATTTCTAGTGATTCATCTAGTATACAGTTTCCTAGAATCATGGCTGAATTTGAAGGCACAGAAGGAATAGCTGATGATGCCCATAGTGAACAGGGGGGAAATATACTACAATTTATTTTACCAGAACGTGAACAATGCTCTTTACGTGATTTATTTACCCCAGAACGAAGCATCACTCCTTGCATCACTCTACCTAGACATACAAGAAATTTTCATTTTAGACAAGGTATGATTCCACTGTTACCAACTTTCCATGGAATGGGGTCAGAACGTGCTTATTTACATATTCGTGAATTTGAATAAGTTTGTAGTACGTTCTCTGATCAAAGCTGTCCTAATGAAGTAATCCGTCTTAAGCTTTTTTCCTTTTTCTTTAAAAGATAAAGTTAAAGCTTGGCTTTTATCTCTCTGTCCTGGATCTATAACTTCATGGCATGATATGAATGAAACCTTTCTATTCCAAAAAAATTTACTAATAGTATGATGCGTCAAATTAAACTTTTTATTCAAAAAGAAAAGGAACCATTCCCTGAAGTTTGGGAACGTTTTAAAGATCTCCTACTAGCTTGTCCACATCATGGATTTGAAAAATGACGTCTAATTAATTTCTTTTTATGAAGGATTAGAACAAAAATCAAAGAAATTAGTTGAAACTATGTGTCAAGGAGAATTTTTGAGTAAAACTGCCGACGAGGCTGAATCATATTTTGATTGGCTTGGAGAAAATGCTTCCCAGTGGGAAACCGAAGAAATTAGTAGGACGGAAAAAGCCAAAAGTTTATACCAATTACAATCAGAAGATGAATTTACACTGAAATATGAAGAATTAGCACGGAAAGTGGAAGCTATAACAGTAGAAAAAAATAATCCGCCTAAGAAGAAAAGAGACCTTTGTGACAACTGTCATACGTTAGGACATCCTACGAATAAATGTCCTAACAGTTCAAATTTTCAAGAAATTGTTCCAGCGGAGATAAATGCTGTGAATAATTATAGGGGTCCCCAAAACTCCTATGGTAATTCATATCAATCTAACTGGAGGAATCCTCCAAATCATATGTATACCAAAGAAGATATTTTACAATTTCAACCTCAACAGTATCCTCCTCAAAATAATCAGTCGTATTTACCCCCTTCACCTCAATTTCAACAAACACAAAATACATATCCTAATACACATGTAACACCCGTACCCGAAAAAGAAGATTAAGTGATATTAATATGTGTTAATTTAAGATAATTAATGCATAAGATGGTTTAAGGTGGGGTTATGAACCCACAGGTAAAAAGGTGTTCAAATGCGGACACAGATGAAAGTTCTGTAAGGGGTAGGACTTGTATAAAAGTGGGGCCCAAAAAAATGATTTGCATTTTGATGTCATTATAAGTTTATATGAGTACTTGTTTAAATGTTTTAACATATTGTTATGTCTTATGATAGGTTAAAGGCACCAATTTGTGTACTTATGTGAGGGCGTATTTGAATACAATTGATAATTGGTAGGTTTAATAGCAACCTCGTAATTTATGTGGGACCACGCTTAGGACTGTCACGCCCCGGAGTAGCCAAAAATAGAGAAAATTTAAAATTTCCTTTCTGGACCCATAGGGAATGACGAGTTACATAAAACTGACATGTCTTTGCAAACATTCTAAACATAGAAATATCAGAGTAAGAAATTTCATAAAGTCTAATGGTATTCATGGGAGAACTCAAAGTGTTTGCTACTTAGGCTATTACAGAATTCTAAATGAAAACCACAAAAGATAAGTTTGGGCGATCGACGCCACTTAAGTTATTATATCAACCAAAATATAGTTTTTTAAAACATAAAGGAAGTCTTAATACGGAAGTAGGTCAGAGTCCTTCTTCTAGCTGGCAAACCCATAACCTTCGTTATCATATTCTTCCTGATAGTTCCCATCTTGAGGATAGTGATATTCATCTTCATGGTTACCTTGATAGTCCTCCTCATTATAACCTAGACGTAATATGTCCAGGGCAGAGGGAAGAGCCGTTAGCTTTTGAAGCTAAGTGAGTTGACCTAACCGATCACTCCTAATACAAACAATAATATACAAGTACAACAAATATCTCGAACTTGAATATTTGATAAGCATTATCTCAATATGTATGATTGATGACATGATAATATGAATGAGATACGACACGATGCATCATCGATATATTCAACTTTACTCAACCATTGATGTTGACTCATGTGACTTGTTACATTACCAGTGTAACGCCGTTGGCTTAGAGTAGAATGATTACGTTGCTATCATCGCCTAGCAGGGCCCTATAGTAGTTTTGGTTTTAAAAATAGTGTAATCATTGGACTCTTAGGTCCTCGTGACCTTGTCGGGATAATAGAATAGTTACAGCGCTATCATCGCCTAACAGGGCCCTATAGCATTTGAAAGGTAACTATTGTATTCAGATGGATACTTTACTATCGTCGCCTAGCAGGGCCCTATAGCGTATCAATCATCAACTCATACATCACTTCAATGATATCAATGGAAACTTTGGCTATCGTCGCCGAACAGGGTCCTATAGCATTTTTTCGTTGTTCCTATTGATTGACCGTACCATTTGGACCACTGCGGTCCACTCAACATGAATAACCACATGACTGGGTTAATCTCCTTGATTAACCGGATGTCAACATTGACATCATGACTCGATCATGATTATGTGAATGTTTATGTAATGGTATAATCGTAAAAATATGATAAGCAGGAATAGCAATGTATATTAACTAGCATGGAGTATAGCTAATTATTATGCATTCATCATATAAGTAGAAATCTCAACATTCACATATTTAAAACTTAACAGCTACGTCCACACAGGGCACACTGGGTATTTACATAATACACATAGAATAATTCTATAATATACCAAGTGAGTTAGGAAGACTCACCTCGATGTGGTTGCGTAAGGGTAATTGTGGTTCCTACTGTCACAGCCCGGTCCCACAATAGCGGAACCGAAGCCCGTGGCACGCCACCGCGGCTAAACCAATTCATTAACGTTCTCAAAATTAGGTTTGAAGAACACACGCAGCGGAAAAACAAAACACATTTTTAAAAACCAGAGGTTCAGTCGACTGCTCAGTCGACGGAAGAAGGCAGGGAGTTTTCAAAAGGTTTAATAGCAATTCCAGTCGACTGAGGCTGGGGGTCCAGTCGACTGAGACGGGGCCCAGTCGATTGCTTTTGCTATAACAAGAAGCAGTAGCTAACAGATACAAGGATCCAGTCGACTGAATCAGGGATCAGTCGACTGCTCCCCTGACAGCAGCACATTCTGTAGCATTTCAAGTTTTAAAAGCTTTCTAACTTTCACCAATGATCAACCACTCAATCCAAACTCAGTCCAAAGTAATTCTAGCTGTATTAAAACATTTCTAAAGCAGGATTACAACATATCACTAACTATTACAATGGTTTAAAATCCATTCTAACATACCAAATTAAACATAAGTTAAAACGATAAAAACTCTTATTACAACATCCTATTGTCCCAAAACTACAAGGTTTACATTCAAGTTGCCTTCTAAAAGAACTCCCAACCCACGTACTCATTTCTCCGATTCCTCGCCAGCATTAACACCTGAAATGGTTATTTGAATAACCACACATATTTCGATTTGTTTAAGCTAAAGCTTAGTGAATAAAACAACATATGTACATGAATGATAAACATATCCGCATTCACATCTCTACATTTCATACTAGTCGCCGGAGACTCACGTGCCCGTCCATATTCCCAATCCGCGACTCCTCGCCAATAAGTCCACGCGAAAGGGTAAGACCCACGATTCTTCTCTTCAATCGTGCGACCTTAATGCCTAAATCGGCTCCACAAAATGGCACGGTGACCACGTGCTCCTTCTGACCCAAATAAGCAACTTAACATGCTCAAATCCATATCACCATACTCGCGAAAATCAAAACATATCACCGTGCTATTGAGCCTACTTATCAATATAAATGCTCAATATGAACTACACAATATATCTCTAAGAATTAATACATGCTATTCAAACATAACATGAATACATGCCAAGAAATCATTCCAAAACATAGTTGAATCACTCACCTCCGATTTACGCTCTTAAACTTCGATTCAAAGAAGACCCGTGTACAAAGAACGTGCAGAAGTCCATCTAGTAAAATTCCTATGGATCAGAATTCCATTTATCAACTTTTATGAAAAATTCTATAAAATAACTTTTCGGAAAACTTGGCAAAATAAGCCCTAACATATATCAAAACGAAGCTCTTACCTCGAGGAGCTCGAATATGAAATCTGGGAGAAACCAGACTGACGGAAGGTCGTCGTTTGGCGTCGCAAAGCTCTAAGCTCCTAAATCTCCCTCTAGCCCCCTTTTGGCCTCCTTTTGGAATTTAGGTTAGACTTATGAAAAATATCCCAACCATCTATATATATATATAGGCAACTCTTTTGGAAATTACGTTTACCTCCCCACGAGTTTTCAAAACTCCTAATCAGTCTCTGAAATTTTCTATACAACTTATTCTTAGCTTTATAAGTGAAACTTTCAAAATTATAAAAGTTTTTGACTAAGTTTCGTTTGGTCGCTAAAACACGAATTTCTACATGACGTTTCCGAAGTTGCTAATTAGCCTACCAAATTAATAGCGTGTTAATTCGTTCTCACCAGGATACTAAATCTAACATCAGAAATATATTCTAAAACAGAAAATAATACAGACATTGAAATACACAGGTAAACATCTATTTTCAGGTAAACATTTAAAATGTTCCACAGTGACCGTCTCACACTCGGAGAGACTTCACAAACAATAAATCCTCAATCACAACAGTTTCAAAGGGTTCTCTAATACAGACACCCAATTCAACTTGTGAGTCAAAACTCACCCAAACATGTGTCATAGGACACGCCATATCACATTATCATGCATGACAATGTAATGCAAATGAAATAACACAAATGTGGGTGTTATAATACTCTCCCCCTTAAAAGAAGTTTGTCCCCAAACTTGTACCTCATGTCTCGAAAAGGTGCGGATACTGAGTACGCATCTCATCTTCTATCTCCCACGTCATCTCTTCCGTAATTTGGCTACGCCATAACACTTTCACTTTCGATATTACTTTATTTCGTGAGACTTGATCCTTCCGGTCTAAGATCTCTACCGGATATGTGACATACGTTAAATCACTCTGAATCTCATTCGATGTCGGAGTCATCACTTGATCTCTATCCTCCACTAATTGTTTGCGTAACAACGATACATGAAACACGTTATGAACGTGAGCATACTCGCTCGACAAGTTCAAACGATAAGCTACGGGTCCAACCTTTCCAATGATTTCAAAAGGTCCTACATATCTCGGGTTGAGTTTCCCGTATCTACCAAATCTGGTTATTCCCCTTGAAGGTGACACCTTCAAATACACTAAGTTTCCCACGTCAAATTCCAACGGTCGTCCACGCTTATCGGCATAACTCTTATACCTACTCTGAGCTGTCAGTAACCGTTGTCTAATTACCTTTATCTTATCCGTCGTCTCTTGTACAATTTTCGGCCCTTCAATCTTTCTTTCTCCCACCTCTGTCCAACTAATTGGTGAACGATATACACGACCATATAAAGCTTCATAAGGAGCCATTCCAATACTCGACTGAAAACTGTTGTTATATACAAACTCAATCAACGGGAAATGGTCTTCCCAATCACCCTGAAAAATCAAGTACACATAGCCTAAGCATGTCTTCCAAAATCTGGATTACTCTCTCTGATTGACCATCGGTCTCAGGATGAAAAGCGGTACTAAAGTGTAATTTGGTACCCATTGCTTCTTGCAAGGCTCTCCAAAACTTTGATGTAAAACTACTATCCCTATCCGAAACGATAGAAACTGGAATACCATGTAGTCTCACAATTTCGCGAATATACAATTTAGCTAACGTCATCGGCTTTGTCGTTCAAAGTGGTAGGAAGTGCGACGACTTCGTCAAACGATCAACAATCACCCAAACAATAGTGTTCGATCTCCTCGACCTCGGAAATCCACTAACAAAATCCATTGTTATGTGCTCCCATTTCCACTCGGCTATCGGTAACGGTTGTAACAATCCCGAGGGTACTTGGCGTTCGGCCTTTACTTGCTGACAACTAGTACAACGCGAAACGTAACGTGCTATTTCTCTCTTCATTCCTGGTCACCAATAAACATGTCTCAAGTCTCTATACATCTTGGTGCTTCCCGGGTGAATGGTATACTTTGTGTTGTGTGCTTCCTCTAGGATGTTCCGTTTCAACTCCTTCTCGTTAGGCACACAAATTCTACCCCTCAATCTCAATATATCATTCTCAAAAGTAAATGCCGGTTGTTTGCCCATTGGAATCTCATCACAAATTTTCTTCAAAGCCACGTCTTGAAGTTGTTTCTCCGTGATCTCGTGAATCAAGAGTGGTTGTGCCACCATCGTCGACATCAAACCACTTTCAATCCTCGGAATCACTTCAAGTTCTAAGTTCTCCATATCCCTTATCAATTCTTTCTGAGAAGTCAAATCTGATGCGGTATTGGTTGGTACTTTGCGACTAAGAGCATCGGCGACGACATTCACCTTGCCCGGATGATACTGAATTGACAAGTCATAGTCCTTCATCAACTCTAACCATCTCCTTTGCCTCATGTTCAAATCTCGTTGTGTAAACAAGTACTTTAAACTCTTGTGATCCGTATAGATCTCACATTTCTCTCCGTATAGATAATGACGCCAAATCTTCAATGCAAAAATCACGGCGGCCAATTCTAGATCATGTGTTGGATAATTCTTCTCGTGCGGTCTAAGTTGTCTTGATACATACGCAATAACTTTATCACCTTGCATAAGAACGCAACCTAAACCTCTATATGAAGCATCACTGTAAATAATAAATCCTTCAGTCCCTGACAGAACGGCTAATATTGGTGCTTTCACTAGTCGACCTTTCAACTCTTGGAAACTTTCTTCACATTCTGGACTCCAAACAAAAGCAATATCTTTCCTCATTAACTGTGTCATCGGCATTGCTATACGCGAAAAGTCTTTTATAAATTTCCGATAATACCCAGCTAATCCTAGGAAACTTCTGATGTCTGTCACATTCGTTGGTCTCACCCAGTTGGTAACTGCTTCTATCTTCTGAGGGTCTATAGAAATTCCTTTTGCCGACACTATATGTCCAAGAAACGCAATCTCTGCCAACCAAAACTCACACTTCTTCAATTTCCCAAACAATCTCTTCTCACGTAATCGTTGTAAAGCTAATCGTAAATGATGCTCGTGATCTTCAACGCTTTTGGAGTAGATTAGGATGTCATCTATGAACACGATAACGAACTCATCTAAATAATCTTTGAAGACACGGTTCATCAAGTCCATGAAAGCAGCTGGTGCATTAGTCACTCCAAACGGCATAACCAAAAATTCAAAGTGACCATATCGAGTCCTGAAAGCTGTCTTCTCAACATCTTTCTCTTTGACTTTGAACTGATGATAACCGGATCTCAAGTCGATCTTTGAAAATACTTGAGCCCCTTGTAACTGATCAAACAAGTCATCTATTCGTGGCAACGGATATTTGTTCTTGACGGTCAACTTGTTCAATTCCCGGTAGTCGATGCACATACGCATTGTCCCGTCCTTCTTCTTCACAAACAAGATTGGAGCTCCCCATGGTGAAACACTAGGTCGGATAAAACCCTTCTCCAACAATTCTTCTAACTGAACTTTCAACTCTTTCAACTCTATCGGTGCCATTCGGTATGGTGCTTTGGATACCGGTTGTGACCCTAGTACTACTTATATTGTGAACTCAAGTTCTCTTTCAATCAATACGTCGGGTAATTCATCGGGAAAAACATCTGGAAATTCTCGAACTACTGAAATGTCTTCTATTAGTGGTCCAAAAACTCGCGTGTCGATAATTGAACATAAGAAACCCGAACAACCCTTCTTCAACATCTTACTTGCTTGAATCGCCGATATCAAGTACGGCGGTACGATCACTCCCTTACCCTGAAAAGTAAACTCTTCTCGCCCTGACGGATAGAAACTAACCCGTTTCTGTTCACAATCGATTCTGGTTTGATTAACCGACAACCAATCCATACCCAAGATAACATCAAAGTAATTCACCGTCAACGGAATTAAATCAACGCTCAAGAATTTATCACCTATCTTGATTTCACATAACTTGAATATCAAAGAAGTAACTAGCGGTTCACTACTAGGCAATGATACACACAAGTCATATCCTAGCGGTTCTGACTTAACAGTTAAATGCTTAACAAAATCACGTGATACGAATGAATGCGTTGAACCAGAATCCATAAGTATACGTACAGGATACGAACAAATAGGAAGAATACCTGATACGACGGTATCATCCGTATTCCCCGGTCTGAGCTGGAAGTATCGTCCTTGTTGTTGCACGACTCCTTTCCCTTTATCTACTCGAGGTTCTACCCTTAATCCGCTTGGCACACTCGATGCCCCGGTACTCAATCCCGGTTGTCTCTTACTCGGGCAATTCTTCGCTATATGCCGCGGTTGGCCACACTCAAAACATTTCCCTCTTATCTCTGGGTTGTAGCTCTTGGTGTTCGAGGTGGTGTTCAGTGTAGTCATGTTTGTATTCATAGGGCAATTTTGGGATATATGTCCTAATTGCTTGCAAAGGTAACAGGTGCTCAATCGATAGTAAGTCCCTCTGTGTCGCAGGTTACATGTCGGGCACAATGGTCTCGAATCTCCAACAAACACACTTCCTCCTTGACTACCCATATTCGATCCTGAACCTTGCGTGAACGGTTTCTTCGCATTCCCTTGGCTCTTGCCCCTATTGTCATTGGGTCTCTTTCCTTGTTGCCCTTGTCGATATCGGTCGACACTCTTCTTAGCTATACGGGCGGCTTCTTCGACTAGAGAAACGGTCGGGTGTTGCAACATGTCCACACGGCCACGGATATTCTCTCTAAGCCATTCCTCAAACTTACGAGCTTTATCCCTATCAGTCGGAACGGTAGTCTTCCCAAATCGTAACAAGGCATTGAAACGAGAAACATACTCACCCACGGTCATATCTCCCTGAACCATACTCGCAAACTCTTGATGTTTCTGAGTATAAGCAGATTGAGGAAAGAAACGTTTGTTGAATTCCTCTTTAAATGCTTCCCACGTGGTTGGTTTCCCTTGTTCAAGCACGTTGTTCCACCAATCCAATGCTTCGCCCATCAACGTATAGGATGCGCATAAAATTTTCTCCTCATCGGAACATATTACCTGACGGAAGTGTCTTTCCATGTCCATCATCCAATGATCGGCCAAGTCTATATCAACTTGTCCATGATACAACGTCGGTTTTCGCTTATGAAACTGTTCCACGATTGTGTGTTGAGGTCGCGGTGCCGATGGTGCATTGACATAACGAATTTCCACTTGTGGAGGCTGAACGTTCATCTGTTCTCTTTCACTTACCGCTTGTATGAAATTTCCCACCATATTCACTATTTGGTCCATCCGCGAATGCGGTGATAATTCTCTTGGTGGATCAGCCATAACGTTTCAAATATTCCCCTGTTGAGTTCAATGCATAATGACCATGCATGCTATGCCACTATATAGATATATGTGCACAATTCATCACAATCAACAAATGCTAATGCATGAAGCATTTCTACAATGATAACCATTTTCTTTACAATTACACACTCCACTCGACGTCGCTCAGTATATATAACGTCACTCGTTCCCAAGGCTCTAAACTTAAGCTCTGATACCACTAAATGTCACAGCCCGGTCCCACAATAGCGGAACCAAAGCCCGTGGCACGCCACCGAGGCTAAACCAATTCATTAACGTTCCCAAAATTAGGTTTGAAGAACACACGCAGCGGAAAAACAAAACACATTTTTAAAAACCAGAGGTTCAGTCGACTGCTAGTCGACTGCTCAGTCGACGGAAGAAGGCAGAGAGTTTTCAAAAGGTTTAATAGCAATTCCAGTCGACTGAGGCTGGGGGTCCAGTCGACTGAGGCGGGGCCCAGTCGATTGCTTTTGCTATAACAAGAAGCAGTAGCTAACAGATACAAGGATCCAGTCGACTGAATCAGGGATCAGTCGACTGCTCCCCTGACAGCAGCACATTCTGTAGCATTTCAAGTTTTAAAAGCTTTCTAACTTTCACCAATGATCAACCACTCAATCCAAACTCAGTCCAAAGTAATTCTAGCTGTATTAAAACATTTCTAAAGCAGGATTACAACATATCACTAACTATTACAATGGTTTAAAATCCATTCTAACATACCAAATTAAACATAAGTTAAAACGATAAAAACTCTTATTACAACATCCTATTGTCCCAAAACTACAAGGTTTACATTCAAGTTGCCTTCTAAAAGAACTCCCAACCCACGTACTCACTTCTCCGATTCCTCGCCAGCATTAACACCTGAAATGGTTATTTGAATAACCACACATATTTCGATTTGTTTAAGCTAAAGCTTAGTGAATAAAACAACATATGTACATGAATGATAAACATGTCCGCATTCACATCTCTACATTTCATACTAGTCACCGGAGACTCACGTGCCCGTCCATATTCCCAATCCGCGACTCCTCGCCAATAAGTCCACGCGAAAGGGTAAGACCCACGATTCTTCTCTTCAATCGTGCGACCTTAATGCCTAAATCGGCTCCACAAAATGGCACGGTGACCACGTGCTCCTTCTGACCCAAATAAGCAACTTAACATGCTCAAATACATATCACCATACTCGCGAAAATCAAAACATATCACCGTGCTATTGAGCCTACTTATCAATATAAATGCTCAATATGAACTACACAATATATCTCTAAGAATTAATACATGCTATTCAAACATAACATGAATACATGCCAAGAAATCATTCCAAAACATAGTTGAATCACTCACCTCCGATTTACCCTCTTAAACTTCGATTCAAAGAAGACCCGTGTACAAAGAACGTGCAGAAGTCCATCTAGTAAAATTCCTATGGATCAGAATTCCATTTATCAACTTTTATGAAAAATTCTATAAAATAACTTTTCGGAAAACTTGGCCAAACAAGCCCTAACATATATCAAAACGAAGCTCTTACCTCGAGGAGCTCGAATATGAAATCTGGGAGAAACCAGACTGACGGAAGGTCGTCGTTTGACGTCGCAAAGCTCTAAGCTCATAAATCTCCCTCTAGCCCCATTTTGGCCTCCTTTTGGAATTTAGGTTAGACTTATGAAAAATATCCCAACCATCTCTATCTATATATAGGCAACTCTTTTGGAAATTACGTTTACGTCCCCACGAGTTTTCAAAACTCCTAATCAGTCTCTGAAATTTTCTATACAGCTTATTCTTAGCTTTATAAGTGAAACTTCAAAATTATAAAAGTTTTTGACTAAGTTTCGTTTGGTCGTTAAAACGCGAATTTCTACATGACGTTTCCGAAGTTGCTAATTAGCCTACCAAATTAATAGCGTGTTAATTCGTTCTCACCAGGATACTAAATCTAACATCAGAAATATATTCTAAAACAGAAAATAATACAGACATTGAAATACACAGGTAAATATCTATTTTCAGATAAACATTTAAAATGTTCCACAGTGACCGTCTCACACTCGGAGAGACTTCACAAACAATAAATCCTCAATCACAACAGTTTCAAAGGGTTCTCTAATACAGACACCCAATTCAACTTGTGAGTCAAAACTCACCCAAACATGTGTCATAGGACACGCCATATCATATTATCATGCATGACAATGTAATGCAAATGAAATAACACAAATGTGGGTGTTATACCTACAAAGTATGTAAATTCATAGAATGTTGATTAATATGCGTACTAAAATCAAGGGTATAATGGTAATTGTGCCGGTGGGTTCCTAAATCTCAACATGATGATCTAGTCATCATTCTGAGTTTAACGCCATTGACTAGACTCAAATCGGAGTCCGTCGCATAAAAGGTTGGATTTTCTATATCAGTGTGGGCCTAAAGATAAGCTGTATTTTTTACCGTGTCGAAAGATCACCAAACTTTAAGGGGATGTTCTAGACATTATTCTAAGACTCTAGGAACTGACCGCGTATTTTTCTGAGCTACGGTTTATTTTCTGTGAATTTCTGAAGTTTAATCGTCTAATAATAGACTTAGGAACACCCTATAATAAGATATATTTTAGGAAGACATTTAGCCCTAATAAATATTTTTATTAAATACTAGGCCTTAAATTAGGTTAGTAGTATTTCTCCCATAATTTTCGGAGTTCATTTGGTATTTAAATAATTTAAATGCAACCAAATGGGTCCTTTTTATAATTAACAATAATTATTTGAAACACTAAAACTTGGGTTTTATAAATACTAATTTATAAAATAGAGGCATTAGGCCTTGGGAAAATTTGATATAATTTTTCCCTATTTAAAAGTGGTCATTAGGTATCTATTACCCAATTATTTTAATTTAAAACTATCTCTTATTATTTACTTAAACTAATAAATAATAAATATACTATATAAGAATAGTCCATAATTTCAAAATGTAGGAATATTATTTTATTTAAATAATATTTCAAAATGTACAAAATTTATTTATAGCATTTTAAAACTATTTTTAAAGAAGTTAGAACCATTTAAAATCATTTAAAAATCTATTTATAATTAACTATAGCCTTTTATTATTTATTGAGACTAATTAAACACTAAGTATATTATATAAGAAAATACATTATAATTTTCATAATATAAGATTATTACTAAAAATAATATTTCTGATTATTTAGAATATCATTTATAGCTTTAAAACCATTTTTTGGATAATTTAAACTAACTAAAGCCATTTATAACTATTTATTTAAAATATCCTAACATTGATTGTTTATATAAAATAGTATATGACTAACATTATATATATTAAATTAGTAATTTCAGAATATTATAAATATTAAATTATAATATTTCAGATTTTAAAATAATATTAAAACTAATTTCTCATGTTATTAAAACAATTAACAATTATATTACATTAATTAACTAAATAATAATAACAATAATAATAATAATAATTACAGACCTGCGGGTCAACCCAGATCCGTACCCAACCCAACTGGTCATCCGTATATACACACACAGAGATCCAACTTAAAAGATCCGAACCAGATCCATTTTATTAATATAACCCGAACCATTAACCATTTAAACAAACAACTAAACCCACCCATTTACGAACCCGACTCGACCCAACGGGTTAACGATATAACCCGGACCCAAACGGGTCTCTTCTTCTTTACGAAACCCACGCCGTCGCCGCCGGCGAGCCTGACGCCAAAAATTTTCTCCCTCCTCATTACTCCCTCATCTTACCATGGCAATGGCTCTATCCAACGCCATTAGGACCAGTTTGGGACCCTTAATCACATACTAGGAGTTGAGAATGTGGTTTATTCATTTTCTAAACCCACTATGAGATTATTCTTTTTGGGTTTTAAAAGAATAATGCTATGCATGGCCTACCAAACAAGCCCTAAATCAAAAACTGCTTATGGGGGAGTATGTGGGGGTCAAGGGGGTCTGTTGGTATAACTTTTAGGGGTTCTAGTTGAGTTTGGGAAAACGAGCTCCGGCGAGGGAGCTCTAATGGCTACTCGAGCCTGTTGGGAGCTTTAGGCTCTGTTTGGTTTGTTCGTGAGGGTCCAGTGAGGTGTGTGGAAGGGTGTGAGTGCATATAGAATGAATTAGAGGGGTGGGGTTTACCTGTGGGGGTCTCGGGTCCTCTCTCTTAGCTCCGGCTAGTCTCTCTCTCTATTCCCTTCCTCTTCTTCTTCTTTTATTGCTTCTCCGGTGGGGGTGTGTGTGTGCTGGTGAGGAACAGAGAGGATGGTGAGGCAGTGAGTGTGTGTATGTAAATTTGGTTGGTCCTCTCTCAAACTCTCGGTGATATATATACACTAACCCATCCATTTACAAACCTATACATGCACACACCTGTAATCATCTTCTCCAAGACTGAAATGACCGTGCCTGGAGAAGAGGAGCCGGCGTGGGCGTTTGGCTAAGTCTGCACGTAACTCCTTCTTCTCTCAATGGTCCAATTATGGACACAAACCTTTCCATACATACATGCCTAAGCATGTGCATGTTGAGAATATGCCCTCAAACCAGTTAGTTGGACAATGAAATATCATAATGTATTTATGCATGTTAGTTCATGAGATGAATATTAGACTGGAATCCTTAAACAACATTGTATGTGGTTCATCTGTGTATGTGATTACACATGTGAGATATGAATCACAAATCCTTGTTGTTTCAAATAAGTCACAGTGGATGATAAGTCTGGATAACTTATCAGGTTTACACTGTAGCATGATTAACGTCCACAGGGTAGAATGATGAATCTCATTCATAAGAGTCTTTGACTCTTGGTTAATATGCTAGTGCACTCGGTGCATTGACGGACCTGAGTTAAACCTATTGACACCTAAACGCTGTCACCGTCAATAGGAACTCAAAACTTGTATAGGGATACATGTCCTCAATCCTGAGATAGTTATGGACGCAAGTTGTATGCTTAGTTGCTTTGACTTACCAATCAGTGAGGTCTTGCAAGATCAACACCTGGGTATCTTGGGTAATCAAGTATGCAACGTTGGGAACATATAATGTCAAGATGGAATTCTACCCTCTTCAATAAAACGAAGAGTAAGTATTCCCTCGAGAATGTCACTGGGAGTGATTACTGAGAGCTGGCCAGCCTTGTCAACAAAGTGTTATTGTTGACATGTTTAGTAATCCAAGAGTAGTGAATGATACTTGAGGAATATAAGATGTAATATCTATTGAGTCGACAGTATCTTAAGACATACATCCCAATGATGGATACGAATACTGCCTGGTAGAGGGACATCCGTATCATATTATACAAGGCTAGCAATCACTTATGTATGTGTGATTATGTTCTTATGCACTGGAGTGCAATAATCATTTTATAGTGGCATTAATGATAATTGATTAATTATTGATTCCTTAGTCAAGAGTACTGACTAGATGGAATAATAATTAATCGGAGCCAGTAATTAAGAACCTAGGAGGTCCCACTCTTAGCTCCGCCAGAATGCTTGGAAAGGCAAATGAGAATGCTGTCAAGACTGGTTCGATCGATCGAAGTTGTTTCGATCGATTGAAGTCTAGACAGGTTCGATCGATCGAACGTGGTTCGATCGATCGAAAGTTCGTTCGATCGAAGTCACTTCGATCGATTGAAAGTAAGGTCGGTTCTGGGAATCTATAAATAGGGCAGCTACGTCCAGAAATTAGAGGTCGCCGGTTTTAACGTACCAGTTGCTGCAGAACCTGTTTAGAGTTCCCAAACCTTCCCTATTCTCACTATTAGGGTTCCCACCAACCCTAGCCACTCTGGGAGCATTCAAGGAGACATAAGGGTGAAGATCTCTTAGATAATGCTGCTGCACATAGAAGGAGAAGGACTAAATCAGAATTGGGTTCAAGACCATAAGGTAATGCACCTGTCCCCTCTCCTGTACGCATCTATAGAGTTGACGAGTAGTAGATCCAGACAACCAATAAAAGTTTTGAACTTTGTTTTTCCGCTGTGCGTTTAAATAATTTTTTAAACCTGTTTTTCCTACAGTGCATACACACATCTCCACGCAGGTACAACTGCTGCTTGTACAATCTGCGGGCTAGATGTATTTCGTGGGTTCTTGGGGGCTGTTTGGGTAATGGGTTTAAATGGGTTGGGTAAGTATACTAATGTGCAAGCCAGTCCAGGTAATTGCAGATTTTACGAGTCCGCGTTATATGTCAGTCCAGGTTAAATTTTACAGTCTAAGTTAATAATAAAAATAATACGTATTATACATGTAGATATCAGAAATAATTAATTAAAAATACGGGGCCTTTTTATTAATAACAGAAATTTACGGGCATTACAGGGACCCATGCGGGACTTAGACTAAATCCTTTTAAAAAAGGTGGGTAGTTAATGTAATTAGCATGGGGGTTTCATAATAAAGTTTAAAGAAAGTTGGGGGAGGTAAATGAGAATAAAGAGAAATTGTGACAACACATATGCATAGTAGCATATGTGTCTCTCCATTGTTAATTACAGCTGGGAATTGAGAGAGAAAAGAACCGAGAGCTCTCAACGAAGACGACGGTAATCTCGACGACGATTTCTTGCATTTCATTCGCCGTCCAACGCCCGATTTACGATCCGAGACCACTTTTGGACTCGTGGAGATAAGAGGATCACATGCATGTAATTTGTTTTCATTTTCGGCAACATTTTTCTGACGACGGTTCTTGATAGACGATGATTGATGTATCAAACTTGTGTAGGATTACTCTAGAACAAGAGTTGGGTTTGAATCTATCTTGAAATTGGATTCTAGGAGCTTAATCGCTAGTAAATCGAAGAGGTGAGTGTTCTAATCCCAAAATTGGGTGTTTATATGTATTTATATTATAATTGTTATCAAAGAATGCTTAGTTCATGGACTTGTGGTTATATGTTGATGAAATTGAAGTAAAACATGTCAATTATATGTAAATTGCTATGTTATATGTTAAAGTTGCGTATATGCTTATGTGAATCAAAGGGAAGTCAAGTAGTGGTCACCATTTATAGGTTCCATATGTAAGGGATAGGAAGTCCTCAATGAGTAGGACGTGGTGACGACCACAATGAAATGCCGGTGACGCCTTCGGGGTCACAAGAGAGTGTGTGCTGCACTATATGCGCCAAAAGAGTGAGAAATTCCGGGGTGAGAAGGACTCGGGGGTGGTGACTTGAGTTACTTGACTTTTCAGAGATCATTTTGTTGTTATTTATAATGATTGTTGCATTGCATATTGAACATTCCAATAGCATGATTAGTTCCCTCACTAAGCGAAAGCTTAAACGAAAATATATTTTCTGTTGTGGTTATTGAATAACCATCGTAGGTACGGTACGGGAAGAGGAGAGAAAATGATTTGCTCGACGGGTTAGGCGTGGGGGTTGTGAGAAGTGTTGATATGTGCATATGTATAGTTGTTTTGAGGTTAACTTGTAATCATAAACTTTAATGGTTGTAAACATCTTGTATTTTGAAGATGTTGGTTAACTTGTGACTTGAGAGGTTTCTTTTGTAATAGGCCAAGTTGATTTAGTGTGGTTTACATAACTTGTGATGTGTGTTGTAATTGTACTTCACAAGTTATGTGTGTTGGAGGATTATAAGTAACATTTGAATGGAAACCACACTTGTTTTCTCTTTGTTGTGATATTACAAGTAATTGGGAAAAGGTGAATTTTAAATGCTACTTAATGGTCTTGGAGAGGAATTTGAGTGTTTCATTGTTGTGACACTTTTGGGTACCTTGAATTTATGTTTTAAAAGTACTTGGAAATGTTGTAGAAATGATCCTTGATGTTTCCTCAAGTTTGGGTTAAGTTTGATTTTGGTTTGGGCATGTAAAAAATGAAGTTTTTAATAGTGGGGAAGTGTTCTGGGGAAGCCATATCGATCCGGCCTTGAAGGGGGATCGATCCACCCCTTTTCGAGAACTCTCTGCCAGAAAATACCATACCGGATCGATCCGGCTTTAAAGGGTGGATCGATTCGCCCCTGTTCCTGGCAGCTACTGGGTTTTACGGAAACAAACATAACTCTTTCTAGAATGATTGGATTCGCGCGCCGTTTTTTGCGTTGAAACCGGGACTCAAATACCTATCTTTTGGTGTAAAATTTTGATATCCTTTATAAATGACAATTTTGCCCTTGGGGCTGTTTTGTGTCAACAAAGCTATTCTGTGAGGTCTAAATCATAGTTTTCTTAGTAATTGAAGGGTGATTTGGCGTGTGGGCTTTGTTACACGTGTCCTAACTTGCCCGAGGCGGGTTGGGTGTGACAACACATCACAAAAAAATTCTAATGTTTATGTGCCTCCGCACAAGAAAGTGCAAGAGGAATTTTTACAGTCTATGATGCAACAATTAATACAAATCATGGGAAAACTACAAACATCTGTGGATAAGATTAATAATCAACATATTCTAAAGGAAAATATTTTTTTCCTGTCCAACCACAACCTAATCCAAGGGGACAACCACAAGGTGATCCCTCAACTTCTGGTAATAGTCAACATGAACAAGTAAAAGCTATAACTGTACTAAGAAGTGGTAAGGTTGTTGGACAAGAAACTTCACCTTCTTTAGAAAAAAATGAGGAAGAAATAGATGAAGATAAAATTGCTAATGAAGTTGAAATTGAAACCTTTGAAAAACAACAAAATTCTCAAGAAAATGAAACATCTTATATACCAGTGGAAAAAGAAACAGAGGAAATTCCTGAATATTATCCTCAAATTCCTTATCCACAACGTTTAAGAAAATACCAAAATGCTAAGAATCAAGAATATTTAGAATTATTTAAACAAGTGCATATTAACATTCCTCTCTTAGATGCGATTAATCAAGTACCTGCTTATGCAAAATGCAGAGAGCTCAATTCTGAGAAGCAATTGATCCGATCGACTGGCTTGGTCCAGTCGACTGAGTTTTCAAAGGTCCGGTCGACTGGTCGGAGGCTCCGGTCAACTGGATCGGGATTTACAGAGAGTTTAACCCTGAGAAAAGGTGGCCCAGTCGACTGTACTCCCGATCAGTCGACTGGTTTGCACCGGCAGAACATTCTGTAGCAACATTAAGTAAACATCAAGCTTGAAACTCAAACCAAAACTGTCACGCCCCGAAAACCGAAGCGCGAGGAAAGAGAAAAGATAGAGAGAAAAGAATTAAAATCCAATCACAAATGCGGAAGCGACATTGGGAATCCCACTGGGATTCCTACGAGGATGATTTACTAACATACAAGCCAAAGTGGGCTTACATGTTAATGAGTCCAACAAAGATGAAAACATTTGAGAGTTAAATAAAAAGGCTATCCGAACAAGCTCTAGTTCAAGGAATACAAAAAAAAATGATAAAGGACCATTTTTGGATAATTTCTGAATTTTAAAACACCTATAATTAGCTGTGCCTTTGGAATTTTCATATTCTGTTCACCATTGTCAATGTAAAATTTAATTTTGCACAACTTTCGTCAAATGACATTTTTTCCAATTCCTCACCGTTTGGGCAGAAAACTTAAATAACAGTAGCAATTTTTTTTTACCGCAAGTTTGACAGCACTTTGACAGCATTCCGAAATGTTCCCAACTATACTAAATCCTCAAGTTTAAACATCAATACATGTCTAAACAAGTCCTAAACGATATACAACACGAGTCTAAACCAAACGGAACTTCATGTGCTCGAAATTTATTGAAAATGAGAAGTGAAAGAGATAAAGAGAGGAAGAAGGGGAGAGAGAGAGATTGGGAGAGAGATATAGGGAGAGAGACAGAGGGAAAGTATTCTAAACACACACATACACACACACACACACACGTGTATTTTCACATTCGAAAACATTTTAAAGAAAAAAAGAAATACAATTCCAACATAAGTAAAATAAAGAATATTTTAGAAATGGAAAGAGATCAAAAAGAGGGAGGAAAAGAAAGAGAATGGGAGAGATTTGGAACGTTTAAATATTTGAAACCTTGTTGGAAATAAGAGGGGGGTTTGATCCGGCAAGGATCCAAGTACAAAACGAACTAAACTACAACAAATGAACTTTCATAAAAGAAACCGCCCAAACCGATCCGGCAAGGATCCAAACACAAGGGAAAAACTAACAATGGACATGTAAATCAAAAATACAAGAACTTAAAGAGGTTCAACAACCTCGAAAAGTAAATACATCATCATAAAGTGAGTTTAACAATTGAAGGTAATAACTATGAAAGCAAGGGCTAACCCTTGTCCAATCAAAATCAAAGAAGTTTATCAAATACAAGAAATGAGAGCCTAAGCTCACGAAGTTTTTGTAAAACCTTAATACTCTAAGTTTCAATGCATTAAACATTTACAATCTTCCAAAACAACTGAATCAACAAGAGAGCTATTCATATACATAACTAAGCACAAGTCTTCAAAATAGGACAAAATGCATCAACGTCTACGCGTCGGGTCACATGTGCCCTTTGCCCTTATCAAGCTCACCTGAAAAATGTTTTGTCGTTTTTCTGAGAATGACGGCTCGTAGATAACATTGTAGCAAGTCTATATGCTATCCATGACTAAAATGAAATGAGGTGCAATGAATCGCCACCATGGCTACAATGAAATGTTTAAAGCCGCAAGGCTATGCGTGATATATGTATATCTCTCATTACCGGACCATGAGCCACCCACGCATGGAGTGTAGCATACCAACTTCCGGGAGCTACCTGAATATATTTTGGAGTTTGAATGTTTCTAAGGGTCATTCTCGCTGTCTCACATCACAACCCACGTCCGGATTTCTTAAATCAAATTCCCACACATAGGGTTTTTCTCTCTTTTTCAAATAAAGCATTTGTGTCGTGATACATGAATGCTTGCCGATTTGGCCTCAATGTATGTAATGTTTAAAATGACATTATAGATGCTCCAACAAAATAGTGAACACAATAATTCTTGCATGTTGAACATGTATCAAAGACATCAAGAGTTGAATTAAAATTCATAATATAGCATTCCTAACAAGGATTTCTAAACTAACGTCCTAACATGCTTTTACACATAAAGGGAGTATCCTAAGCACCACTAGCATCACATAATCAAATATAGTACAACTAGAGCGTGTAAATTCACAATTTGTCATACAACTCTAAATTTACTACTTTGGGGAAAACTTAATGCATGTGTCTAAATTATTCTCATAACATCATTTTAATTACATTTAACACCCCAAAATCACAACTTAGCGCAACCAAGGCATATAATCACATTTAGGCATAATAACTCTAATATTACAACTTTGGGAAAAAAATCCTAATACATGTGTCTAAGTCTCTCCTAGCATATAAATATACTCATAGCATCTTAGACAAGTATAACATATAAAATTGCAACAATGTAAATCTACCTCAAAGCTTAGCTTCCAAAAATCAATGGCAACTCAAGAGAGCTAAGCACATCTAAAATAACTTCAATGCTTGTGCTAGGATCTTGAAGGATGCTTCAAGTATACACCTCTAATCAAGAACAACCCAAGGTTAGGATAGGAGTCATGAAGCTAGTAAACCCTAGATTGTTAGAGATTGGGAAAACTTACCCATACTAGAAATCCTCCATAGAAATGGTTAGGATGTGAAAGAGAAACTCTATATACTCCAAGGAAGCTATAAAAGAGAAGAGAAGTTCAATAGAAACCCAAATTTTTGAAATCTAGTAAAACCCTAGAATTTGGGGGTTTTCTAGATTGCTTACCAAATGATGATTCCAAGCTCTAGGATGGTTAGAGATGCTAGATAATGAACTTCTTGACAATCCCTTGAAATTTTGAAGAATGAAGCTTGAAAGAGAAGGAGAACTATGGAGGTTTTTGTCTCTTGGA
Organism: Hydrangea macrophylla; assembly: GCA_033977485.1. Taxonomy (NCBI): domain Eukaryota; kingdom Viridiplantae; phylum Streptophyta; class Magnoliopsida; order Cornales; family Hydrangeaceae; genus Hydrangea; species Hydrangea macrophylla. The sequence continues at coordinate 90,537,291 of CM066995.1, forward strand.
AGGAGAAGAAGGAGAAGAAGGAGAAAAGAAGAGAAGGAAGGAGAAGAAAAAAAAAAAACTAACGTGAATGAGGGGGGGGGGAGGAAGTTTGGCCGGCCATATATGGGAGTGGGGTGGGGCCCACTCTCTTGTATGCTCCAAAAATAACTGTTTGGTGCTCCAATGGACAGTCTGACCCAACGGTGTAACCCCGAAATTAAATAAACACACCCACAAGCACAGAAATAAATTTCTAAGCACATGAAAGGCTAAATAAAATAATTCAGTCATGCTCTGGAATTAAAAATACAGTCAAATAAAATAAGGTCCACAACAGGAAAGGCAAAATTACCCCATTACCCCTTAATTAAAAATTCTGAAACATTACCCCATTACCCCCTTACCCCCTTAAAAGGATTTCGTCTCAGAATCCAGAACGGCGATCACGCAAAGGGAGCAACGACTTGCTCAACCTTAACAACAACAAGGAAAAAAGCACAGCAAAACACATAGCATGTAAAGAAGCTTACACTACTCGGGAAAAAGATGAGGATAATTCTTCCTCGATTCACCCTCGTCCTCCCAAATCACCTCGAAAATACCATGATGATTCCACTGAATTCTCACCAGTGGAATAACTCTACCTCGTAGCACACGGTCCTTCCTCTCAAGAATCTGAACAGGTTGCTCCTCATATGAAGCAACTTCACAAGAGGCAAATCAGTCCAATCAAGTAAATGCAACAGATCGGGATAAGGCTTACGGAGCAGATCGGGATTATACCGACGAAGTACCGAAACATGGAACACATTGTGAACACTCGATAACTGTGGCGGAAGTGCCAAATGATAAGCAAAGACGCCAATCCTCTCAAGGATCTTAAATGACCCAATAAACCTCGGTGCCAACTTATCACTCTGACCAAATCGTTGCAACCCATGACGGGGTAAAACTTTCAGAAATACAAGATCACCAACCTCAAACTCAAGTGGTCGATGATGACGATCGGCATACGATTTCTGACGACTCTGAGCTGAAATCAACTTCTCACGAATTACTTTAATCTTTTCTGAAGTCTCTCTAACCATATCAGGACCATGAAGGATAGTCTCACCTACCTCACCCCAACACAAAGGAGATCGACACAGACGGCCATACAATGCTTCGAACGGTGCCATCTGATAACTGATGTTGGATGTAACTCGGCTAACAGAAACTGTTCTTCCCAATTACTACTAAGTGTTCTAACACTATTCTCATGTTTTCCAAAATCAATCGGAGTAGAAGGAGCTGAATACCCTATACTTATAGCAAATTATGCCAGGAAGGAAATACAACCTTCGTATCACGGTTAAACACATCGACACTGATACACTACAGCGTCTCACGATCATACGGACGTGAATCACACTAAGGGAAACTACGATGTCGGTCACTCTAAATGGCAATGAATATATAGATGTGGTCCAAACGATCTACAAGGATCCAAAAGAGTGTTATCCTTACGCAAAGTTCTTAGAAATGCTGTAACAGGCAATTAAAAACGGTTGTAACAAACCTGTGATTCTATGGTGTCGGTCTTTACCTACTGGCAAACCAGATAAATTCAACAATAGATCTCTTTAACCCTTTCCACTAATATTGGCGACGCAAATTATGGTACATCTTTGTACCTCCCGGATGTATGGCAAAACGGGAATGGCGGAACTCTTTCAACACATCTCCACGGCAAGCAACGAGAACGAACACTCGGTCTCGAAGTCTCAAACCTCTAAGGTCACCAAAAGTCCAACCTTGTCCTAAGTCTCCGATAAGCATACGGAATGCCAAGGCAATGGTCTCATCATCGAGTTTCTGTACTGTTAACAACTTCAAGTCAAAACTTTCGATTACGCATTCAAGTCAAACGAGGAAATTTGAGCAAAAGTCTCCGAACCACAATTCTCAAAGTCATCACAACGTCTGTAACACGACGGAAAGTAGTCTTAAGAATCTCACTTTCCCTAGTGCGCTACTGGTGATAACTCTATTTCAAGTCAATCTTTGAAACTAAACACGTTGAACCACGAAGTTGGTCAAAAGGATCTATTGATTCTTATAGTCACAAGATTCGATGTCATAAGCAATACTCAACTTAAGCGAACCACCTATCTTCTTGGCACAGGGAAATGGGTACTCTCTAAGGAGATGGATTAAGACGAATGAAATCGCTAACCTGTAAGTTCTCCAACTGAGTCTTTAATTCTTTCAACCCTGCGGATGTCCTTCAATACGGCGACGTCAAAATAGATAAAAGTACTGGGTATTATCTGTCACAACTCAATTCTCACGGATAGGCGACAAGTTATGTAGATCCTCAGGGAACACATCGGTGTACTTAACCCACGACGGGAGAGAACTCAATCAAATTTGGTTCATTCTCATTGGAAAACAAATAATCTATTTAATGAGTCAATACGATTTATTTATTTATTTTTTCCTTACCATTGCACAAACTATGAAGCGGATATATCGAAGTCTCTATACGATCATTCACAAAACAATTAAGATTCTCGGGTGGTAATGCAAATGCTACCTTCCTCTCGAAATAAGTCACAAGTGCTCGGTAAGTACTCACTAGTCCATACTCATAATCACAAATCAAAGATGGTGCGCTGGTTAGCTATCACAACTCGCAGCCACGACACACTCGATCCAAGGGAACTCAGCCTCCAACGGAAGTATCAATTAACAACTAACAATGTAGGAACCAAATGACTCATTCCTCAACTCAATGATGATGCACAAGGTGGTATCCTAAGGGATACGATGCATCGATATCTACAGGCATAGTGGCACTGGGACTGAACACGAACAACTTACCTCGGATCACAGAAGCATCGGTATTACCCACGGAAGGTGCGGCGGCAAAAAGATTAAACTGTCCTTATTGTCCTCCTAGGGATGCTCGGCCAAAAATCTGAATTGAAGGAGTTGGCTGTGGTAATAACAAAGGTGGTCTACAAGCCTGCTGAAAAGGTGGACGAACTGGGGGTGGTCCAACTGACTGTTCTTAGTCGGTGCACAAAGTTCTCTAAATTTTTATTCGAGCTCAAATACCCAAATACTAATATTTTCTGAACCACTTTACTACGTACATTCAACTCGAATCCAACCACGTTGGTGCATAGGCCTGGACGAAGTCCATTCTCAAAAGTTCTTACCTTCATTCTAGTGTCCAATGTTATATCGAAAATGAGTCTAGCCTCATACTCAAGAATTGTCATGGCTCCCTAACGAAGATTTCAGAAATTCAATCCTCTTAGCTCGACGAACTACGAATGAGAAATACTGTTCACGAGACAATCGGTTGAGGGTGTCCCATAACATTCTCTCCAAAGTCGGTGTAGTCAACACTAACCCCCACTTAAATCTGACTGAAAAGTTACAGCGTCTACTCGAAGATCCTTCTTAAACCGTACCAAGGTACTCCAAATTATGAATACGCGTTCAAGCCACAGTTCCACGTGAACTGGGCACGAATCTCTATAGTTTAAACATTAATTAACACATCTCTTGGAGGATACGTATACTTAGCATGAGATCACATAGCTCACAACATTAATCATGTTCACATATAACATATAACGTTTCCCTTCATAATTCCATTTACATTTGCGAACGATAATACCATATAGCTTTGTAAATCAACTCGATACTTAACATAAACAGCAAGGATAGTATAGGAAAGGCAATCAACATCAATATGGATTACTAGCAACCTTAAGCAATTTATATCATGATTCATACTAATCAATGCCTATCATGACCCATGGGAACATAGAGCACTGAGAATATGCACAGTTATAACATAATTGTAGGGCACGTTAAACATGAATGCACTTGGCATGTACCCTGAACACATATAAATGTTGGAACCGATAAGCTCATAGCACGTAGAACATGTACGCATATCATGTGTATACATCAACATAAACATCAAATTCACATAGAAGCATGCTCATCAACAATAAGGAATCTCATTACTCAACACGCGTCAACACATCTTAGAACGATTGAAAATCATATAAACACTTAGCATATCAGTTATGGAACATGTAATCTTTGACATGTAAGCACTTAGTATATACGTACTTAGTCTCGAAAACATTCAACCTTAAGCATGTTAGCATTATACTCGCCTTGCATGAAATACGTACCCTTCACATTTTAGCCAAAGGAAATGCAAAACACGATACATAGAGCAAGTAGGCTTCACATGAACTCACATAACACATAAGATATGAAACATGTAAACACCTTGAACATGTAACAATGTAGGTCCCTAAGGAATTCAACCTCTATGCATGCCCCCACGGCATCGCATCATCTCAACGAAAAACCTCAACGAAAGAAACGAAAAGCAATAAACAAACTTAAGCATGGACGGAAACGAAACAAGCCCGAAGTAAACACCCATAGCCCCTAGGTATTCAAACCCGGTTAGCTCTGATACCAATCTGTCACGCCTCGAAAACCGAAGCACAAGGAAAGAGAAAAGATAGAGAGAAAAGAATTAAAATCCAATCACAAATGCGGAAGCGACATTGGGAATCCCACTGGGATTCCTACGAGGATGATTTACTAACATACAAGCCAAAGTGGGCTTACATGTTAATGAGTCCAACAAAGATGAAAACATTTGAGAGTTAAATAAAAAGGCTATCCGAACAAGCTCTAGTTCAAGGAATACAAAAAAAATGATAAAGGACCATTTTTGGATAATTTCTGAATTTTAAAACACCTGTAAGTAGCTGTGCCTTTGGAATTTTCATATTCTGTTCACGAAAGTTTATGTAAAATTTAATTCTGCACAACTTTCGTCAAATGACATTTTTTCCAATTCCTCACCGTTTGGGCAGAAAACTTAAATAACAGTAGCAGTTTTTTTTTTACCGCAAGTATGACAGCACTTTGACAGCATTCCGAAATGTTCCCAACTATACTAAATCCTCAAGTTTAAACATCAATACATGTCTAAACAAGTCCTAAACGATATACAACACGAGTCTAAACCAAACGGAACTTCATGTACTCGAAATTTATTGAAAACGAGAAGTGAAAGAGATAAAGAGAGGAAGAAAGGGAGAGGGAGAGATTGGGAGAGAGATATAGGGAGAGAGACAGAGGAAAAATATTCTAAACACACACACACACACACACACATACACGTGTATTTTTACATTCAGAAACATTTTAAATAAAAAAAGAAATACAATTCCAACATAAGTAAAATAAAGAATATTTGAGAAATGGAAAGAGATCAAAGAGAGGGAGGAAAAGAAAGAGAATGGGAGAGATTTGGAACGTTTAAATATTTGAAACCTTGTTGGAAATAAGAGGGGGGTTTGATCCGGCAAGGATCCAAGTACAAAACGAACTAAACTACAACAAATGAACTTTCATAAAAGAAACCGCCCAAACCGATCCAGCAAGGATCCAAACACAAGGGAAAAACTAACAATGGACATGTAAATCAAAAATACAAGAACTTAAAGAGGTTCAACAACCTCGAAAAGTAAATACATCATCATAAAGTGAGTTTAACAATTGAAGGTAATAACTATGAAAGCAAGGGCTAACCCTTGTCCAATCAAAATCAAAGAAGTTTCTCAAATTCAAGAAATGATAGCCTAAGCTCACGAAGTTTTTGTAAAACCTTAATACTCTAAGTTTCAATGCATTAAACATTTACAATCTTCCAAAATGATTGAATCAACAAGAGAGCTATTCATATACATAACTAAGCACGAGTCTTCAAAATAGGACAAAATGCATCAACGTCTACGCGTCGGGTCACATGTGCCCTTTGCCCTTATCAAGCTCACCTGAAAAATGTTTTGTCGTTTTTCTGAGAACGACGGCTCGTAGATAACATTGTAACAAGTCTATATGCTATCCATGACTAAAATGAAATGAGGTGCAATGAATCGCCACCATGGCTACAATGAAATGTTTAAAGCAGCAAGGCTATGCGTGATATATGTATATCTCTCATTACCGGACCATGAGCCACCCACGCATGGAGTGTAGCATACCAACTTCAGGGAGCTACCTGAATATAGTTTGGAGTTTGAATGTTTCTAAGGGTCATTCTCCCTGTCTCACATCACAACCCACGTCCGAATTTCTTAAATCAAATTCCCGAACATGGGGTTTTTCTCTCTTTTTCAAATAAAGCATTTGTGTCGTGATATATGAATGCTTGCCGATTTGGCCTCAATGTATGTAATGTTTAAAATGACATTATAGATGCTCCAACAAAATAGTGAACACAATAATTCTTGCATGTTGAACATGTATCAAAGACATCAAGAGTTGAATTAAATCTTAAATCTTAAATCGCGATGCTAATGGTTAGCCAAAGTTCACTCAACCATTGCATCCAACTGCTCTGGCTGGCCAATTCCCACGCCAAGCAAGTAGTCATCACTACTAAAACTCTCTAACTTTGAGAGGCGTACCCTGATATGAAATTATACCAAACTCCCCTTTGACCCACATAAATCTTTAGCATACTCACATAATCATCACACCAAGCTATTCAATACGTACTCGCTGAAATTAACGGGCCTAATTTAACACATGAATTTTGCCCGGATCACAATTCATACAAAATATCTAAAACATCCAAAATTGTCTATACTTCATAGGTTTGGAATTCATACTTCGTGCGATTTATCTCAAACTTTGAAGGATCGACTAGAGGCTCGATGAAACGTCGGATCTCAAGTTTTACGAACAACCTACAAGTTTATATGCGTTTTCCCCAAATTTCTAGAATTAGAATTTTCGTAAAACTTAGCCAAACATGGCCTAATGACTATCAAAACGTAGCCCTTACCTTGGGGAATCCAAATATGAAATTTGGTAAAAAATAAACGGGCAGAAGTCCGTCAATTTGCGTCTTGAAGCTCTAAGCACTCAAAACCCCCAAATTTCCTAAGTTATCCACTATTTGATTTTAGATATTTATGAAAAATATCTCAAGGTTTCTATATATAGGCACAACTCTCGGGAATTACATTTAACTCCCCGCGAGTCCTCAAAACTTCTAATTAACTCTTGAAACGTCGCACACGTCCATTTTATTACTTCACGAGTGAAAACTAAAAATTATAAAAGTTTTCGTCTAAGACTCGTTTGGGTCCAAAATCATGTCCGGAAACTAAATTCCGTGAAATCTCTAGAGGTCCTACCATTTATATAACGTGTCACTCATGTTCTCACCACAGTGTTCAAAATATTCTAAAATCAATTCAAGTTTGCCAGAAATTATTATACACAGGTATAATTTACTATTCATAAAATACCAGAAACGTCAGATAACATTAAGCCATATAAATGTCATTTATTCATGTTGATGTCACATGATTTTCCTATTACCGTGTCTTTGATTAACACCTCACCGTTGACCTCCAGTCAACCTCATCCACAAATATCAATTAACACTGATCATTCACAAAATCTCATTTATGCAATTTAAGTGATTTTCCCGAGACGGGTGTGACAAGTATTACCATGAACTTCCCCTTCAACATTTTCTTCTGCTATCGGTGCATCCGTTTCTGATAGCGCTACGATCCCTTTATCTTTTGTCAAATTCTTTTTCGGTGGCATAATGAACTACTTAATTCACTATATTGTCCCACCAGGCGTGCCAGAAATTGTATAGCTGGAAAATATGCAAGTTCTAAAGTGCGTGCGTGCCAGACAAATGTCCTCTTGATGCGAACAATTTGACAAATCAAACGAGTAGAGAAACAGAGGAGCGAGATTTCTCCAAATAGGTTCCGATTGCTTTAACCAAAGATTAAGGACTTGAAATGTGATGAATATCAAGATTAGTAAAAGAAATAACAAAGAGGAATTTCCATTAAATCTCTTACAAACCATTGCAATTAGAAGTGGTAATCTCGCCTTCTAATTAGGATTTAAATCAGAGCTAATCCTAAAATAAGGAAATAAACTGACAATGAAAGATAAAGGAAATACAAAGTATGAATTATGAAAAATGCTAAGTATTCTTGATCCTTAGGCCTCCCTTCTCTCCATTCCTTCATTCCTTTAAATAGGTAACAATGGGTGTAACCGCTGAAACCGTCCACTATCTCCATGTTTTGGGAATAATGGGCTTCACACATAACCGCGCCTGTCACCACTTCTGCATTACACGTGTCATTAATTTAATTCAACATAACTGCCAATAACCGCCTTGCCACTGACGTGACATACGCACTGGATTATGGCGTTGTTGTGTAGTATCAGTCTGCTCTCTTCATCAGCTTGCCTTCGTGTACATTCCGCGTGTAATTCCCAGTGGATTTAATAGGCCCATTTTTAATTTTATTTTGTGGTGCAAATACACACACATGCCTAGAAATTAAATTTTGTATTTTGATATTACATACACAATGCCTATAAATTTAGTTTTATATTTGGATATTACCCACAATCTAAAATATTGATAAAATATTTTATACACACATGCTTAGAAATTTAGTTTTATTACACACACTTAGTAATATTGTTTACACACACCCATGCCTTCAAATTTATTATTATATTACACACACACTTATATTTTTATATTACACACACACAATCCTTATAAATTTAATTTATATTTTGATATTACAAACACATGCCTATAAATTCAATTTACACACATGCTTAGAAATTTAATTTTATTACACACATATGCATTTTATTCAACACGTGCAACACACGTGTTTTTACCTAGTATATACATATATATAGGGAGAGGCTCTTAGGTGCACTGGGCTTTTAAGTCTAAAAAACCCGCAGGGAGCGAGTCAGCGGAGCAGTCTGCTGGTTTTGTAGGCTTAAAGCTCAGTACACTAGGTTAGTGCACTTACCCAGTGCACAACCTCTCCCTAGCTATATATATATATATAAAGACCAAAATAAAAGGCCTTCTAATAGGCTATTCACATCACAATCCTTCCCTTTAGAAAAAAATCCTATGTGGCATTTCCTTGATTTTTCAAATTTTTTTTTTCTGATTTCTTTCTAATTCTTCTTTTTTGTTTTTTCTTTTCGTGACTATCTATCTAATTGGAAAGAGAACCTATCTATTTGTCACGCCCCGACGTAGCATAAATATGGAAAGCGTTCAATTTCCTTTATGGACCCGTAGGTCGCGACATTTTGAAGGATCGATTCCGTCCCAAACGTTCACAACATAAACATAATAATCAGAGCAGAGCAATCAAAACTTATAAAATTTTTCTAACTTAATAGTTATTACAGCACGGGATCGCTAAAGGCACAAGCCGCCTTAAATCAAAATAATAACTTATTGTCTATTACAGTCATCCTTATTACAAACCGATTCATAACTTTAAAACATATAAACTTAAAGCATGTAACAATTAAATAGTTTTCTCATCCAAAAGCAGCCGTTCTCAGTTAGCGTAGTCATAGCGTTCAGCCTGATCATAACCTGAAAAGCCTAGACACGAATGTCCAGGACGCATCAACGCCGTCAGCTTCAAGAAGCTGGTGAGTATTAAAAACATAACTTTGAATGTAAAACATTCTCATTTACCCTCATTCCATTTTTCAGTTTTGTAAAATCAACGGTTTAATCAAAGGAAGAATTCAATTTATAAAACAACGAGGAATATATTAAAAGTCTTTCATTCATAAACATATGATCATGTATGAGACAATGCGCCAAACTCACCTTACAGACTCTTTTCTCTCGACAGACACAACAGCCCACTATCTCACACCAGTATCTTTAATACGCTAAGATAGCCACACTTTAGCAACGGGGTGCCAGGGAATGTCCAGTTTACCTCACATTTTAGCACGAGGTGCTAGGGAATGTCCAATGCCTCACACTTTGGTACCTAATCCGCCTCGCAAATACATCACACAGTATCCAGACTCGGGTACCAGGGAGTGTCCGTAGGCCACACTTTAGCACTACCATGGGTGCCAGGGAATGTCCAAGTCGGCGTCACACACTTTAATGCTACCATGGGCGTCAGGGAGTGTCCAGTTTTTCCACCGTCGCATTTCAAAGACACTCTCGCCGCAATCTCAACCACAACACACTTTGGTACTCACTTACCAGGGAGTGTCCACAACACAATCTCAACCACACGCTCTTTTCCACACTGACTACCACAACATACTCTTTTTCACACTGACTACCACACACCATGCATGTACAACAGACTCTACATGTATGTCATGAAACCATAATCATAAGGTAAATCAATGAAATAAAGAAACATCGTGCGTACGGGGGATTGACAAGTCACGATATGTCGTTTTAATCATTCAAACATAACCATTAGCATTCTGATTTAATAAAATTCCCAAACAGAACCTTAACAGTGCTTTAAAATGAATCCAAACAGTCCCTTAGAAGAAAACACACAAAAACCAGACACTGGTAGGTCGCGTGCGGGCCGCTCGCGCGATGGGTCGCTCGTGCGGGCCGCTCGCGCGATATGCCCCTTTTTCAATTTGTATATATATATTTTTCTGACTGCCTGAAAACACGAGGCTCGCGCGCGCGGATCGATCGCGCGGGTCTCTCGCGCGATTAGCCAAATTTTTATTTTTCTTTTATAAAACTTTCCAAACGGTCAGAATTCACAGAGCTCGCGCGCGCGGATCGCTCGTGCGAAAGGTCGCTCGAGCAAGCCGCTCGCGCGAGTTTTTACTGAGGCTTCTTCTTCCTCGCTGGTTTTCCCCTATTTCAGAAATCAAGGGGTCTTTTGACCCATTTTCGAAGACTGAAGTATATATAACTTATCATATATGGATTTCTTCGGTTTTTCGCAAGGATTAAGAATCCGAAATCAATTTTACAGGATTCAAACCATATCTCTTTGATTTTATGAAAAACTAAAAGTGGTCAAAATTTGATTTCTAATATACTTTCTTATATGAACAAATTAAGCTCGAATATTTTGACAGTGACTTCTATGAACCATAATCTTTCTAAATCATCTATAAAAGTGGGTTTTGGTTAAGTTTGGAAAAATCTCCATTTTTCAAGCTATCAACTTCAACGTGCAAACATCAATGGTGATTCTTAAAATTAACTACACAAATCAATAAATAAGGAATGGATTACATTTTGAGTGAGTTAGTAATACTCACTGAGTCTAAGAGAATGGAAATAGATGTTGAGAAAGATAGCAAATAAAAATCCCACTCCAAGCTTTGGCTATGGAGTTTGAAGCTTCCTCTCTCTAAAATTAATTTTCAGTTAACAAAAACTCTCAACTTCTCTCTCTGTATTTCTGTATTAAGCAGAGAAAGTGCTTGTGTGAGAGTGTATGAGGTATATATATAGATTCTAATACTTGGTGGCCAAGAACCACCCTCAATACTCAACAAAATAGATTTTGATTGTTAATTACATAATATTTGAAATACACAGCTCATGTACACAGCAATGATAGATACGTATAAATTGTATAACTCTCAGATTAGCCAAGAGTCAAGTTTAGACTAGTAGGGGTCCAAGCTTGAGTTGTTTGGGAATTATGGCTTGAGGCATAACAATTACACATTCACAAAAGCATTATCCAAACAAGGCTTTAAACAATCATTAGCAACATTAAATGGATATAAAGCAATTGTCCAATCAGTCACTTCCAAAATATGTGGAAGTTCAACACAACGTGCACAGTTTTGAACATAAACTGGTATTTTCGTGACGCGGTGTCCGTCACAAAAATACAGAAAATTCATTTTAACGTAGGAAGTAGTTTTCTGGTTTCATAAAAATACAGTTTGAGTTAACAGAAAATATTTTCACTGTCTTGAATTACAGTTTTGAAATCTAACACAGGTATTACTAACTTTATAAAAATTACAGTTTGACCCCGATAAGAATTTCAACATGAAATACAACAAGTAATAATATTTAGACATGAGAGTTTGCAATTTAAAACAATCCTACGAACACAGATTAAACATGAAAATTCAAATTAAATTTAAATATGTCATATGCAAGTACAAGTAATTAAATGGAAATGCAGGTTGTTACATCCTTCCTCCCTTAAACAGGATTTCGCCCCCGAAATCAAGACTAACTAGTCCTGAAACAACTCTGGGTACTTCTTCCTCATATCAGCTTCTACTTCCCACGAGGCTTCATTCTCGTCATGGTGATTCCACTGAACTTTTACTAACGGAATGTCCTTATTTCTCAGCTTCTTGATACTTTGATCCAGAATCTTCACAGGTCTCTCCTTATAAGAAACGTTATGACTCGCCTCAATATTGTCATAACTAATCACATGTGAGGGATCTCGTATGTACTTCATCAGCATACTAACATGGAATACATTGTGAACTGGCAGCGCTAGTCGATAGGCCACTTTCCCGACACGTTCCAAAATGTCGAACGGTCCGATGAAACGCGAAGCCAACTTCCCTCTCTTGAGACCAAAACGTACCACTCCTCGGGTCGGTAAAACCTTAATAAGCACGTAATCTCCAACACTGAATTCCAAATCTTTCCGACGTCGATTGGCATAACTCTTATACCTGCTTTGAGCGGTTCTCATCCTTTCCTTGACCAAAGAAATCTTCTCGTTGGTTTCTCTATCCAAATCTGGTCCTAACAATTCCGTATCTCCAACCTCTACCCAACACAACGGAGAACGACATGGTCGTCCGTACAATGCTTCGAACGGAGCCATACCGATACTCGTGTGATAACTATTGTAAAAATTACAGTTTGACCCCGATAAGAATTTCAACATGAAATACAACAAGTAATAATATTTAGACATGAGAGTTTGCAATTTAAAATAATCCTACGAACACAGATTAAACATGAAAATTCAAATTAAATTTAAATATGTATATGCAAGTACAAGTAATTAAATGCAAATGCAGGTTGTTACATCCTTCCTCCCTTAAACAGGATTTCGCCCCCGAAATCAAGACTAACTAGTCCTGAAACAACTCTGGGTACTTCTTCCTCATATCAGCTTCTACTTCCCACGAGGCTTCATTCTCGTCATGGTGATTCCACTGAACTTTCACTAACGGAATGTCCTTATTTCTTAGCTTCTTGATACTTTGAGCCAGAGTCTTCACAGGTCTCTCCTTATAAGAAACGTTATGACTCGCTTCAATATTGTCATAACTAACCAAATGTGAGGGATCTCGTATGTACTTCCTCAGCATACTAACATGGAATACATTGTGAACCCCAGACATCCTTGGTGGCAACGCTAGTCGATAGGCCACTTTCCCGACACGTTCCAAAATGTCGAACGGTCCGATGAAACGCGGAGCCAACTTCCCTCTCTTGAGACCAAAATGTACCACTCCTCGGGTCGGTAAAACCTTAATAAGCACGTGATCTCCAACACTGAATTCCAAATCTTTCCGGCGTCGATTGGCATAACTCTTATACCTGCTTTGAGCGGTTCTCATCCTTTCCTTGACCAAAGAAATCTTCTCGTTGGTTTCTCTATCCAAATCTGGTCCTAACAATTCTGTATCTCCAACCTCTACCCAACACAACGGAGAATGACATGGCCATCCGTACAATGCTTCGAACGGAGCCATACCGATACTCGTGTGATAACTATTGTAAAAATTACAGTTTGACCTCGATAAGAATTTCAACATGAAATACAACAAGTAATAATATTTAGACATGAGAGTTTGCAATTTAAAACAATCCTACGAACACAGATTAAACATGGAAATTTAAATTAAATTTAAATATGTCATATGCAAGTACAAGTAATTAAATGGAAATGCAGGTTGTTACATCCTTCCTCCCTTAAACAGGATTTCGCCCCCGAAATCAAGACTAACTAGTCCTGAAACAACTCTGGGTACTTCTTCCTCATATCAGCTTCTACTTCCCACGAGGCCTTATTCTCGTCATGGTGATTCCACTGAACTTTCACTAACGGAATGTCCTTATTTCTCAGCTTCTTGATACTTTGATCCAGAATCTTCACAGGTCTCTCCTTATAAGAAACGTTATGACTCGCCTCAATATTGTCATAATTAACCACATGTGAGGGATCTCGTATGTACTTCCTCAGCATACTAACATGGAATACATTGTGAACCCCAGACATCCTTGGTGGCAGCGCTAGTCGATAGGCCACTTTCCCGACAAGTTCCAAAATGTCGAACGGTCCGATGAAACGCGGAGCCAACTTCCCTCTCTTGAGACCAAAACGTACCACTCCTCGGGTCGGTAAAACCTTAATAAACACGTGATCTCCAACATTGAATTCCAAATCTTTCCGGCGTCGATTGGCATAACTCTTATACCTGCTTTGAGCGGTTCTCATCCTTTCCTTGACCAAAGAAATCGTCTCGTTGGTTTCTCTATCCAAATCTGGTCCTAACAATTCCGTATCTCCAACCTCTACCCAACACAATGGAGAACGACATGGTCGTCCGTACAATGCTTCGAACAGAGCCATACCGATACTCGTGTGATAACTATTGTTATAGGCAAATTCAATTAGAGGCAAGTGTGTCTCCCAAGATTCTTCAAAATCGATCACACAAGCCCTAAGCATATCTTCCATGATCTGATTAACACGCTCAGTTTGCCCATCTGTCTGAGGGTGAAAAGCAGTACTCATCTTGAGTTAGGTTCCCATAGCTGCTTGCAAACTTTCCCAAAATCCAGAGGTAAAACGGGCGTCTCTGTCTGACACGATCGACACAGGTGCACCGCGAAGTCGCACAACTTGTTGTATGTACATCCGGCTCATCTTTTCCACCGGGTATGTCATACTATAAGCAATGAAGTGAGCTGATTTCGTTAATCAATCCACGATAACCCATATGGTGTCATGATTCTGCTGCGATCGGGGTAATCCTACTACAAAATCCATGGTTATGTGCTCCCACTTCCAACCAGGAATAGGTAGCGGTTGCAACAGTCCCGAGGGTCTCTGATGTTCGGCTTTGACTTGTTGACATGTCAAACACTTGGATACAAATTCGGCCACATCCTTCTTCATACCTTCCCACCAGAAGTTTCTCTTCAAATCCTTGTACATTTTTGTTCCTCCCGGGTGAACTGTATATCTAGACTTATGTGCTTCTTCCATAATGTCTTTTCTTAGCTCTCCACAATCTGGCACACATAATCTATCTCTGCATCGATATCCTCCGTTAACCCCCACTTTCCATTCTGTCGGGTTTTTCTCTGACATCTTCTCAAACCACGTCCGAAACTTCTCGTCTTCTTTCTGTGCTCCAATGATGCGGTCGATAAGAACAGGCTGTAGGATGAGACAACCAAAAAGTTTCCCTTCTCTTTCCTCAGCACTCTGTACGTCAAATTCTGCCAACGTCTCCAATGCTCGCCTTTCTCTAACCATTAAGGAGGCGATCGTCTCATGAGTTTGTCGACTCAAAGCATCAGCGACCACATTAGCTTTACCAAGGTGGTATTCTAATGTGAAGTCTTAATCTTTGATCAGCTCCATCCATCTGCGTTGCCTCATGTTCAACTCTTTCTGTGTGAACAAATATTTCAGACTCTTGTGATCGGAGAATAAATCAAACTTTTCACCATAGAGACAGTGTCTCCAAATCTTGAGTGCAAATACTACGGCTGCTAATTCCAAGTCATGAATGGGGTAGTTCAATTCGTTCGGCTTCAGCTGTCTAGATCCGTAAGCGATAACTCTACCATCTTGCATCAGTACATACCCTAATCCTTGATAAGACGCGTCACTGCAGATAATAAACTTCTCATCGGGCTTGGGTATAGCCAGTACTGGTGCGGTAGTGAGTCTCTCCTTTAATTCCTGAAAGGCACGCTCATGCTTCTTTATCCATTCAAACTTCAAATTCTTCTTCGTCAATCCAGTCAAAGGTGCGGCTATCTTGGAGAATCCTTCAACAAATCTCCGGTAATAGCTTACGAGTCCAAAAAAACTTTGAACTTCTGTAGGGTTGCTCGGCCTATCCCAGTTTGACACAACATCGGTCTTGGATGAATCCACAGAAATGAGATGACGCTTTGTGTCCCAAAAATTTCACTTCTTGTAACCAGAACTCACACTTACTGAACTTAGCATACAAGTGGTGGTCCTTAAGTGTCTGAATTGCAATCCGAAGATGTTGCTCGTGTTCTTCTGCTGACTTAGAATAGATCAAGATATCATCTATAAAGACGATGACAAATTGATCCAAATAAAGCTTGAACACTCTGTTCATTAGATCCATGAACACTGCCGGGGCATTCGTCATTCCAAACGACATCACCAAAAATTCATAATGACCATATCGGGTTCTGAACGCAGTCTTAGGTATATCTTCCTTCCGTACCCTCAACTAGTGATATCCCGACCGTAGGTCTATCTTGGAAAATGTCGTAGCTCCTTGTAGTTGATCAGACAAATCGTCGATCCAAGGTAAGGGATACTTGTTCTTGATAGTTACCCGGTTCAATTCTCTATAGTCGGTACACATCCTGAGTGTTCTGTCCTTCTTCTTCACAAATAAAACTGGTGCTCCCCAAGGCGATGTACTTGGACGTACAAAACCTAGGTTCTCGAGCTCTTGTACTTGTTTTTTCAATTCCAATAGTTCGGTAGGCACCATTCTGTAGGGAACCTTGGTGATCAGAGTTGTACCCGGTATGAGCTCAATACAGAACTCTATACTTCTCTCGGGCGGTAGACCAGAAACGTCTTAAAATATTTCTTCGAAAAAGTCCTTGACTACAGGTATAGATGATGCTGTCATCTCTGCATCGACGACTTCGATATTCGCCAAACATCTTGTGAGGAACATATCTCCCGAAGGGTTACATTGAAAATCAAAGGGTTGATTCTCATTATTGGGGAATGTAATTCTCTTCCTCGCACAATCCAACTTCGCTTGATTCTGAGAGAGCCAATCCATTCCTAGGATTATGTCAAATTCCTTCATCGATAGGACAATTAGCCTTGCAGGGATTTCACGATCTCCTAATCGTAAGGGACAATCCTTGCACACGTGTCCTAACTTGACTGCAGCTCTTAGTGGTGAGGTAGCCCTCAAAGCTTTCTCTAAAAGATGAGGAAAGATACCTAATCTCCGAATAGTATTAATATATATGAATGAAAGAGCAGCACCCGTATCAAATAACACTTTAACATGGGAGTTAAACAGGGTTAATGTACCTTCTACCGCTTGCTGATCAGGTTGAGCTTCTTCATAATTCCCCTCTTCGTACACAGCTCCATCATATCCCGTTGCATCAGGGATAACAGCATTCAAGCGAGTCTGACCCTATTGACCATAAGTCACCTGCTTAGGAGCAGTACAGAACCTGCTGATGTGACCTGGTTTACCACAGTTGTAGCAGACTATGCCTTGCTGAGTAGCACGCCTTGGTGCCTTACAATCTTGAGCCAGATGACCAGGGTTGCCATAGTTGAAGCATTTTCCACCACTTATTCCTTCTCCTACTCGAGGTTGAGTCGGATAGGTGACAACTTGGGTCCTCTTGCTTCCATCAAAATTTCTCTTCTGCCCTTGGGTACGATTCATGGGTGGTCTATTCCCAAAATTACCCCTCTAAGGTGGCCGGAACTCAAATTGCTTCTGATTCACCCGAGCGTCCTCTTCCAGATCAGTGGCCAGGCCAACCAATCCCTCAAAAGATTTATCCAGGTGATCGAGAGTCAGGCGGCAAATTTGTAGTGCCAACCCTTGGTTGTACTTCCTTATCTTCTTATCCTCTAATTCCACCAGGTGAGGAGCAAATTGAGACAACCTCTCGAACTGTGTGGTGTACTCTTGCACTGACTTGGTCCCTTGAGTCAGGTCCATAAACTCATTCTCTCTCATGTACCTCTCCGTAGCCGAAAAATACTTCTCCAGAAATCTTCCCTTGAAAGCGGTCCACGTCATTCCTATTGCGGCAGCGTCCCCGATGGTAGCTATGACAGAGTCCCACCAATCTGCGGCGACATCGGTTAGTTGAATGGTAGCTAACCTCCTCTTGTCCATCTCATTGCATTGCACAACTTCGAACATGCGGTCCATCTGTCTTAACCACTGTTCTGCCTTCCAGGGCTCCGCGGTACCCGCAAACTGCTCTGGCCTGAGCGCACGAAATCTCTCCAATAGTTTATCTCCAATTTGTCGGTCTCGTCGGTTATCGTTTTGATTACTAACCCTTTCGAGACGTCTGACGAAGGCTTTGAACATTCCCATGAGATCGACAGCCTCAGGTGCTCCCTCAATCAAATTCCTGTTCCTCCTTAGTCCCCCAGCCATTCTATGTATGATAATGATAACAAGATGAGGAACATGCATAAAGCAGAAATGTAAAGCAGTTTAAGCAATGACGATATCAAAAGAGTGTTTCTATATTATAACTTCTTGTCAAGTTAATACAAAAAGCGTGTATGATCAGATTAGTGCCTACCCTATCCATATGGGTTAGGACGTACATCGTCCATGCAAGAGTTTAAAGTTACAAAAATGGGGTCATTGCCCTATACTTGAATGCATGTAAATACAGTTGCAAAAAGAGATAGAGCTGCTAGTAAAAAATAGTCAATATATATAAGGCGATATCTGAACGGTCAGTCATCGCCGTAGGTAGCCATCAAAAGGTCAAGCGAGTCGGCCTGATGAAGTCGCTATACATGAGAGGGGCCTGCCCCAAAATTACAGCTATATGAGGTCAACAATGAAGTAGGTCCAGGGGCATCTGCCTCAAGCAAGGCTGTCTCGAGTACAAGTGCCTCCTCAAGGTCGACTGCGAAGTCGTCCCATCCTAAGCCATCCTCCTCGGCGTCCTCTGAAATAGGAGCGAGCACAACGTCAACGTCATCCTCAACAGCAGGGACGACTGGTGGAGGCATCTCCAGCTGTGCAAGGTGAGCCTGCACGACCTGAACCTCCAGAGGTAAATAGAAGGTATCGCTGTTAACCAAGCGAACCATCTCTACAAGTACTAAGCGCTGGATCTCTATGAAGTAAAGAATCTCGAGGCGAGCGCGAGACAAGTTGACCAGCTCTAACACGTGAATCTGGTGCTAGAGATCTAACTCGACGGTAGCAGCTGCACGCTGCCCAACAACGGTGAAATAAAGGGTCGCCGAAGCCGGCACTATCGCTCCCACAGTGACCCAATGCCCTCCAAAAGCATCAGGTACAAAAAGGGGATGTACTGGATCCATACCTGAAAAATGTACTAACTTAAATCAGGACAGAGATAATCTTAAGCGTTTGGGTTCTGAGTCTATCCTCCCTGTCGTATCATCGGGTGTGTAACACTTAATGGAATGTGGAATCGGGTCTATACTTGGTAAACCCTAACCTGGCTAAACTGTTCTGAGATAACCTGGCTCTGATACCACTAAATCCTGTCATTCCCCGACGTAGCATAAATAAGGAAAGCGTTTAATTTTCTTTATGGACCCGTAGGTCGCGACAGTTTGAAGGATCGATTCCGTCCCAAACGTCCACAACATAAACATAATAATCAGAGCAGAGCAATCAAAACTTATAAAATTTTTCCAACTTAATAGTTATTATAGCACGGGATCGCTAAAGGCACAAGCCGCCTTAAATCAAAATAATAACTTATCGTCTATTACAGTTATCCTTATTACAAACCGATTCATAACTTAAAAACATATAAACTTAAAGCATGTAACAAGGGTTTTTGGTAATTCAATTTAACAAACGGGAATTTATAATTGTAAACACTTCAAACTTTAAGCTCTTTTCTTTAAAGTATAGAAACAAAAGGGTAATTTGCATAAGGCATAAGAGTAATTTAGCTATTCAATTTATAATTGTACACACTTTTATTCAATTTTGGTATATAATATATATTCAATTTATATATATATATAATAAAACAATATTTATATATATATATACATATCCACACAAGGGCAGTTTACAAAAGGAAAAAGAGTAATTTGATAATTCAATTTATAATAATAATAAATTTTAATATGTATATATATATACACATATATACAAAAGGGTAATTTATAAAAAAACAAAAGGGTAATTTGGTAATTTAATTTAACAAAAGGGTAATTTGATTATTCAATTTATAATTATACTGTCACGCCCCAACGTAGCAAAATAAGGAAAAATTTTCATTTCTATTTTGGACCCGTAGGTCATGACAGGTGAGGGATCGCTTGTCCTGTACTTAGCTTAACATGTACCAGAAAAACAGAGTATATAAAACGGCAGGGAAGAAAACATAGATCAACATTACAAACTTAATTAATATTACATTGTCTCAATGAAAGTGTTTCTTAAGACACAAGCCGCCTTATTCAAAATAAAACATTATTCATATATTTTATTACAACTTTAATAAATTATAAAAGCAGCTCTGCAGACTTCTCTAGCTGGAATAATCATATAATCCTGCATAGCCATCTCCTGGACATTTTGGGTGTCCAGGACAAAATAAAGTCATCAGCTAATGAAAGCCGAGTGAGAAAAATGAACACACAAGCAATGTATATAAAAGCACATTAACTGTCCTTGTATTTAGTATTTTACAGTACTGTTAGTCCATTATTCTATTCGTCACATATAAACAATAAATGAATAATTAAATCAGTTATATAAGACCGTGCATGAACAATGTAACCACCTCGTGTTACTGACTCTTTCATCTCAACCATAACCTCTCAACTCATTCGGTTCGCCAGAACCATCCGGCACGAGGCCGTTGTTTTAGACCGGTCTACCGTATCCGAGTCAGCTTGGACACGACCTGATTGGCCTGCCGTATCCGAATCGACCTGGGCTCAATCCTTCCTAATTAATCTACTGTATCTGAGTCGGCCTGGAATAATTAAGGTAACACAAGACTCTGATTGGCCTACCGTATCCAAGTCGGCCTGCGCTCAATCCTTCCTAATTAATCTGCCGTATCCGAATCGGCCTAGAATAATTAAGGTGACACAACTCAAAACACCCTTTCATTACTTATTCCTCACAAGATGTATATGTTGACCCAAACGACCCCTTTCCAACATGCCAACTCGACTATGCATGTGTATGATTTATTCCATTTACGATTTTCTTTAACATGGCAGTGGTTATTTTAAACATGTGATTATCATCAAGTGAACCCATTTAACTTAATTTGATTTTAGGAAACTGACGACGTAATTTTCGGTGTCATAGAATTTTTATTACAATTTTTAGAAGATAAAATAATATATAAATTTAGTCACAAGGCCCTTCTTAATGACATAAATATTGTAATAACCTGCATTTTCATTTAATTTCTTGTAATTGCATTTGACATATTTAAATTCAATTTGAATTTCCATGATTAATCTGTATTGTTAAATCTGATTTCTTGTTTTATTTCATAATTAAAATTCTTTTGGGGTCAAATTGTAATTTTAATACCTGTGTGGATTTCAAAATCTGTATTTCAAAATGGTGAAAATATTTCCTTTTGACTCAATCAGTATTTTTATAAAACCAGAAAATCATTTCCTTAGTTAAAATGAATTTTCTGTATTTTTGTGACGACCACCGCGTCACGAAAATACCAGTTTATGTTCAAAACTGTCCGTGCCGCGTTAAACTTGCACAGTTTGTGATTTGGACGTAAAGGTTGAAGTGACTATGCTTACTTACCAATTATGGCAACTCATGATTTACTTGTGCCTTGTTTGGATATTGCAATTTTGTATGCGTATTCTTAGGCCACAAGTTGTTTTTCCCAAACAACTTATCTTGACCCCTATACCTCTAATTGACCCCTACTGCTCTAAGTTACCTCTTCACAATCTGAGAATGGATATACGTATGTATAACTCAGCATATATGCTCTATGTTATTGTTAGTTCAATTAGTAATTAAGGAAAACAATTTAGTTTGTAGAGTGTGTTTCACAACTCACAACTTGGAGCCCAAGATTGTGAGATTCTATATATACTTACACTACACACTCACACACACACACATTGAGCTTCTTACTGAATTCTTGAGAGAAAAGAGAAAACACAGAGAGATAACACAGAATTCTTATAGAGAAAGGAATCTTAATCCCCATAGCCAAAGCTTGGGTTTGAATATCCTATTTGCTCTTCTTTCTCAACAATTCCTCTATAATCATCTCAGTGAGTATTATTAACTCACTCCCAATGTAATTCATGCCTTGATTTTGTTTATATAGCTTGATTTGAAAAATCACCATGGTTAATTTTACGTTGATGTTCCATAGCTTGAAAATCATAATTTTCCAAACTAAATCAAAATCTGTTTTCGTAGATAATAATGAAAGATTATGATATATATAGACTGTGTT
This sequence comes from Hydrangea macrophylla, assembly GCA_033977485.1. Classification (NCBI taxonomy): domain Eukaryota; kingdom Viridiplantae; phylum Streptophyta; class Magnoliopsida; order Cornales; family Hydrangeaceae; genus Hydrangea; species Hydrangea macrophylla. The sequence continues at coordinate 90,559,612 of CM066995.1, forward strand.
TAAAGTATTGGGGCTTAATTTGATCACTTGAGGAAGTATATAAGAAAATAAGTTTTGACATGTTTTAGTTTTTCATAAAATTGGAGAGTTATAGTTTGGATCATGTTAAATTGTTGATGGATTCTTAATCCTTGTGAAAAACTGAAGAGAAACATATACTATAAGGCCTAGTAACTCACAGAATGGAAAATGGGTCAACTTAGTCCCTGTTTTCTGAAACAGAGCAGTTTTTGCGGGAAAGATGAAGCCTCTGCTTCATCTCGCGCCACGATCGCGCGCGCGAAGATCGCGCGAGCGGCCCGCGCGAGCGGCTCGCGCGCGCGATCCTCGTTTCCACAGGCAGACAGAAGAGTTTTATTATAAAAATGAAGATTGGACAGGTCGCGCAAGAAACCCTTCGTGCAAGCGATCCGCGCGCGCTACCTTGGCTATTTCAGGCAGACAGAAAAGTTTATATAAAATGAAAATTAGGCATATCGCACGAGCGGCCCGCGCGAGCGACTTTTCGCGCGAGCGGCCCGCGCGCGCGATATCTGGCAGATTCTAGTTTTGCTTGTTTTATGTTAAGGGACTATTTGGTTCAACTTTTAAGTACTGTTAAGGTTCTGTTTGGGAGTTTTATTAATACAGAATGCTATTAGTTATGCTTGAAATGATTATGGCAATGAATTACAAGTTATTAATCCCCGTACATTCGTTGTTCCCTTAGTTCAGCGATTTACTTTATGTTTAAGTTCATGTCATTCATATGGGGTCAAGTGGTACATGCATGTGGGTGTCAGTCGGTGTGGAAAAGAGTAATGGTAGTGTGGAAAGAGTATGAGATCGAGATTGAGTTTGAGATTGAGATTGTGGTTGTGGTTGTGGTTGTGGTTGAGGTGACGGCGTGGGTATCTTTGAAATGCGACGGTGGCAAATATGGACACTCCCTGACGCCCATGGAAGCGTTAAAGTGTGTGAAGCCGAACTTGGACATTCCCTGGCACCCATGGTAGTGCTAAAGTGTGGCCTACGGACACTCCCTGATACTGGAGTCTGGATACTGCGTGAGGGGTTACCCCGGTATTTGCATGGCGGTTAGGGTATTCAAAGTGTGAGGCATTGGACACTCCCTGGTACCCCGGACCAAAGTGTGAGGCAAACTGGACACTCCCTGGCGCCCCGTTGCTAAAGTGTAGCTATCTTAGTGTTTCAAAGATACCAGGAGTAGGATAGTGGGTTGTTGTGGCTGTCGAGAGAAAAGAGTCGGCAAGATGAGTGCGGTGCATTGTCTCATACATGAGTATCTGTTTTTACGAATGAACGACTTTTAATATATTTCTTGTTGTTTTATAAAATGAATTCTTTCTGCGGTTTAACGATTGATTTTACATATTGAAAAATGGAAAAAGGTAAATGGGTATGTTTTACATTCAAAGTCATGTTTTTAATACTCACCAGCTTTTTGAAGCTGACGACGTTGATGCGTCCTGGACATTCGTGTCCAGGCTTTTCAGGTTATAACCAGGAGGAATCGTACGACTATGCTAATTGAGAATGACTGCTTTCGGAATGAGGAAACTGTTTATTTATTATATGTTTTAAGTTTTGAACCGTTTTGTAATAAGGATGACTGTAACAGACATTAAGCTATTATTTTGTTTCAAGGCGGTCTGTGCCTTTAGATGACCCGTGCTGTAATACTTATTAAGTTAGAATAATATTTGTAAGCTTTGACTTCTCTACTCTGATTATTATGTTTTGTTGTTCGACGTTTGGGACGGAATCGATCCTTCAAACTGTCGCGACCTACGGGTCCATAAAGGAAATTAAACGCTTTCCTTATTTATGCTACGTCGGGGCGTGACAAATATATAAAAGTAGAGGGTATATGTTTTGACATTATTTTTAATAGAAAAACAAGGCATTAAAATACAATTCTGCTATTTTTTCATAAATTTAGAAGTACCAAATGTATTTTGAAATAATTAAAATATTAGTTAAACGACCACTAATTTATTCATTAACAACATCAAGTCCTAGTTTTATAATTTGATAAATTACAAAACTATATAAAAATAACCTCTAACATGTTAACAATAATATAGAATTTAATAGAGTCAATAAGTACTTTTAACACTTATTTTATACTAATATATTTACTATTTATTTTTATGATAAAAATAATAATTTACAAACTTATATGTAAGTAGCAAGTATTAAACTCCCAACCTTGGGGTTAAGGAACTAATCAATCAACAAACTATTTCAAGGGGAACTAATTGGGATCCTAATATTTAATTGTCAATTTACAGAATGAGTTTTCGTTAACATTTTTGGTACCACTAATTTTGGACCTCCATGGCTACATATACATATCTATACGTACTCACTTATTTTCGAACCCTACGGATTGCGCATAATGACTTAAAGTACATTAAGAGTGGGTTCAAAAGACTCACCCGTTACTAAATTGGGCGGCGTAAGAGACCGAAGAATTCCGTAAATATCTGCAATAATGGTTCGAGCTATATCAATGGCTTCTTTGATGCTTTGGAAGCTTACTGCACTACTTTTCTTTCTATATTTCCATAACTGTAAGCACTTGTGTGTATATGTGGTGATTGAATGGAGAGAGCAATTGAGAGTGAATGAGAGAGGTAGGAGTTTGTGTGTGAAATGCTCAGCTCATGTGTGGTGTTTTATAGGCAAAACATGTTGTGGTAAGTTTGGTTCATGGTTAAAAGTGTAGACACATATCACATATGAATTAACCACACAATTCACTTGGCTTAAACATAAGCACACCTCTCCTTCTCAGCCATGTTCAAAAAATGATGGAACTTCAGTAGTTGTAAAACTTACGCGGCTGATTGACGTCCGTCAATCAGTCATTTGATTAGTTATGTTAGTTAATTCAGTCCAGTTAGTCCAGTTTGGTCAGTTAGCTAATTAAAATGTCCCAAATAAAATTATTAGGGACAAAAATGTAGGCGACGTGATATTATATTTTATTAATGGTTCTAATCCCAAATCATAGGGTAACTTAGGGGCGCAGTCTTAAGTAACAATACAATTAAAACTACTAAGGGTTGTAAAAATTAAAGGCATTGTCTTTATAAATGTTCACCCAAATATTATTTATTTATTAAGATAATATTACTACTAACGTTAATACACAGTAGTAAAATAAAATGGAATTGAGTTATCAAATTAAGAATACTAGTGCCAATTATTTAGAAAAAGATTATCATAACTAAAAGAATAATACACATTAATGGAATAAAATTAACATTTTTATTTATTAATAGGGACGTGAAAATACAGGTTGCTACATATACGCACTTAAAACTTTAACAAAATGGTACTTTACAAAAGGCAAAATGGTAATTTTAATAATATAATAAAATAATATATGCATACATATACACACAAGGGTAATTACAAAAGGCAAAAGGGTAATTTGATGATTCTATTTAACAAAAGAGTATATTGGTAATTCGATAATTGTACACACTTTAAATACATAAATTATAAAATGTGTGCATATATATATACCCACACATATATATACAAAAAGATAATTTACAAAAGTAACTTAAGGCTTGTTTGGTAATTATAGGATTCCTTAGAAGTTGTCTTATGACAACGCTTGCCAAACAAGCCTTAAATTTCAAAAGTAACCTAAGGCTTGTTTAGAAAAGTGACTTAAGGCTTGTTTGGTAATTCAAAGATTCCTTAAAAGTTGCCTTAAGGCTTAAACAAGCCTTGCCAAACAAGCATTAATTTACAAAAGTAATCAAAGGCTTGTTTGGTAATTCAAAGACTCCCTTAAAGATGTCTTAAGGCTCAAAGAAGCCTTACCAAACAAGTCTCAAGTTACTATTGGATAATAACTTGATGTAAATTGATTGATGTGACATTACCAAATAACCAAATTAGAAATAAAAAATGACCAATAAGGCTAAATTAATTTGACATCTTTAAAGAATATTCCATTTAAGCCTCTTTTATATAATATAAATAGTATAGATATACTAGCTTTTGAGCCCGTACAATGCACATGAGATTTTAAAATTTTAAATTGCACATGAATTTTTTTGAGAGTGTGATACATTATTTAGTTGAAAATTCTTGATTCCAATTTATGTGTATTTGACTATGTAATATCACTGAATCAAAATTTTAAAGTAAATTTTAATGTATGTGGTAGTGTCACATACAATGTGGTAGTGTCACACACAAATGCAATGAAGAAGTCAAGAATGAAGACCAATATGCTCCCGAAACAAAAACTAAGAAACAAAAATGTACAACTGTATACAATAAATGGATTGACTATGAATCCACCAAGTTAGCTATTAGTTTGTCAAATGGTTTTCGGCCCTCAAGTGCCATAGATTAGTAAACATCTGACATACAAATCAATATATATACAAGCATGAGGACTTACCCGGTGATAATGTTGGCTTCTATGTGAACAAATTGCTATCACTTCCAACACCATTGATGTGTCACATATTGATGCTAAAACCAACTAAGCAATCTGATGACATAATACATGTGGATAGGTTCTTTATCAAGATTATTAGCATGACAAATCCTAGGTTTCTAAGGGGAAAGACACAATATAGAGAGAGAAACTTGAAACAACGCAGCAGAGTGGTGGTGTTGAGATGAGATTGCTATATATATATATACATATATATATATATATATAAGAAATGTGAAAGAACCATGAGAAAATATGGCATCGTTAGAAGCGAATCAAAACTCAATTCAATCAAACAAAAATGGTCAAACAGTTCCCACAAGCAGTAATATTCTGCATAGTCTAATTTCACTGCTAATCATTAGCCAAAAAGATTAAAAATAACACACTGGAATAGAAAACAACATAGTAAATAGATATGACAACTGAGAGGGTTACAACAAAGAAAAAAACCAATTAGTAAATACCTGTAAGAGCTCCGGAAGGAGTTCCACAACAATGAAGCCAAATCTTGAAACAATTCTCTCTTCTGAAAAAGGTTTTTTTTTTAAGAAAACAAAGTGTTCTTTGAATAGCATGACAAACTAAATATGCATCTAACTGGAAAAAATAACGTAGAGATAGAAAGAATCCTGGAAAACCAATTGCGCAGCGGAAGAGGTGGTGGTGAGAAGAGAGAGAAAAGGTGAGAAATAATAAATAAGAAACGTGAGAAGAGAGAAAAATAGAGTCGTAAAAGTGAGGGGGTGGGAGATAAGGAAAGAGAGAGATAATAGAAAAGAGAAAGATAGGCGTGAGATAAAGGTGTAGGAGTTAAGGAAACAAATACATATCAAATATTCCATTTAATTAATTACCAGGCTTCTCACTTTTCTTTATACAAACTATACATATATGATATATATAGTCCCGTATATTATATATATGTATATAATACATATATATATATATATGTTTTGCATCTATAAGGTAGAAGTCAAATAGATAGAAACAAAGGATAGATTACAAAATTATCAACATCAGTATCAGAATTTTCTTGTACAAATTGCACACATATATTTATAATATACATATATGTTTTGCATTTACCTTAAACATCTATTTATACATGGGATACATTATATGTAGGTATTAAAAATAAGGAAAATAAAAAATAATGCAAAACTCATAGAGCAGCCACGGTAGATTTGTAACCCGTACACTGTCTGGGCTGCAGCGTCCCCTGGTGGTGGCCGCTGCCTCAATCGGGGATAGTCGAGGACTCTCAATGTGCCAGCTGGCACCTCTATGGCCCACATTTGGGGTCGGACCAATTGCAATTTTGATGGGTCGGGTAGGGGTCATTGTGAGATTAGGGATTACGGTGGAGTCCTACAATGCAGGTGTTGGGGATTCCCACCAAACACCTTAGTCGAATATGCCCTAAATCAGTTCAACAACTTGGATATCTTTGACATTTCTCTAGTCGACGGATTCAACATACCTATGGACTTTAGCCCGACATCTGGCGGGTGCCGAGGCATCCAATCCACAGCCGATATCAACGGGCAATGCCTGGGTCCTTTACGGATCGCGAGCGGGTGTAACAACCCGTGCCCGATTTTCAAAACAAATCAGTATTGTTGCATAACTGGACCATGTGGGCCCACTGATTTTTCGAGGTTTTTCAAGGATAGGTGTCGTGATGCTTACATTTACCCTCAAGATGATCCCACAAGCACATTCATTTGTCCTGGTGGGTCAAACTATAGGGTTGTGTTTTGCCCATTGGGGTCCATTCATTCTGATAATTTCCTTCTTGAAATGCCTGGGAGTGGTGATGTGGAGTAAGAGGTCTTTGAATTGGCCTGTGTGCCTAGGCTTGTAAGAAACCCTAAATAATGATGATAGAGTTGGTTATGGTAGAGAGTTACTACCAGCATTGTTTGTTGTTAAATGTTATGCTGATGTTATAAAAGTAAGGGAAAAAAGCATTTTGCACACCTAATGTATATACTGTTTTGGACTTTGCACTCTAATGTTTCAATTTTCTCAAACTAGCCCTTAATGTATATGGCGAGTTGCAATGTGGCCCTTCCATCAGAATTTCTGTTAAAAACTAATGGAAACTCGTCCATGTGTTAGTCATGTGACTTATTTAAGGGTATTTGAGTCATTCACTATAAATTAAAAGCATTTTGCATCCTTGATGTTTGGTTTATTTGGCGATTTGCACCCTTAATGTTTAGGTCGTTTGGACAAGTTTTAATTTTTTTTTTTTTATGAAAAAAAAAGTGTTTCGGCATAATTTTTGAGTGCCTCTACTGCTACCATTTAATAATAGTAAGAGACCTAATCCAGATAAAATAAAACAAATCCAAAGTTACCCAGCCTATATATCCTAATTGGAATTTTAAATAAACTTTAATTCTAAAATGAAAGGAAATAAAATAAAAGGAAAAAATTACAAAGAAAATGCAATAAAAGATTTCCAAACGAGTCAGATATAGTGTTTAGGGTGAATGAATGCATAAGGAAAAGAGACAGAATTTACATGTGGTTTATCGCTTTAAACTCAAAAATCTCACTTTGATCCACAAATATATATATATATATATATTTAACTAAATAAATGACTTTGATCCATAAATATCACTATGATCCTAAACTTCTAAAGATTTTTTGTTTTGTAGGTGAAACTAGTGTTAAAAATAAAAGAAGAAATAACGCATATGATCATTTTTATAAAAAAAAAGGGGCAATTTACACTGACCTCCCTTGAGGTATATGACAATTACAGGGACCTCCGTTCTAGTTTGGAAAATAACACTCACCTCCCCTCTACCTACTTTTTGAGTGTAAGATTACCAATTTACCCCTTTTCTCATTATATATATATATGCACATGTGTTTGTATTTGTGTGAATGTGTGTGCGTGCGCGCGCATTAGATAAAATTATATATACATTAGTAAATTTTACAGATTTAGATTTATAGTATTTAGCCCTAACTTTATAAAAATTTGCAACTTGAAAAAAAAAATTATAAAAATTTCAAATTTAGGTTTTATAATCTTCAGCCTAACCTACAATAGTTTACAGATTTAGTTTTTTTAATTTAAGCCATTTAACTTTTTTGTCCAAGTAGTAGGTGAAAGATATTAGAACATTTATTTAGAGTAATACTATGCTTCCCAAAACTTCATCCCAAATGATGTTGAAGTGGGACCACAGTTGAACCGCTTTAACATCACATCCAATCAAAATCAACTGGGTCCACTGCTACATGTGTTGGGAAACACTTTTGGAAAAGAAACTTGGGAAGCGTAACATTACTCTTTTATTTATAAATATCAATAATAATTTAAAAACATAAAAAAACATCAACAAAATAATATACCACCACTTTAAAATGAAAAGAATAATAACAATAATGAAAAAAAAAATCAACAATTTAAAAAAAAATGAATAGTTATATTGCATTTTTGTCTGCTTTATTTTCTAAAAAAAATATGCTCAGTGGAGTCTTATACACACACACACACACACACACACACACACACACACACACACACACACACACACACACTAAGGCAATACCCGTGCAAGGCCTGTACTAATTAAGCTTCATTGGAGCAGCTCATTTACAATGTTGGAAGCAAGTTCACAATTTTATAAATATAAAGCAGACAAAAAATACAATATAACTACTCATTTTTTAAAAAAAAAATGTTGATGTTTTTTTTTCATTGTTGTTATTATTCTTTTCATTTTAAAGTGGTACGTAGTAGATAATTTTGTTGATGATTTTTATGTTTTTTAAATTTACTGTTGATATTTTTTTTTAAAATTTTTTTTTTAGTAAAAGCATGATTTGGTATATACTGAAATTTTGTCGATGATTTTTTATTTTTATTTTTTCATAATTGTTAATATATATTTTTTTCATTTTAAAAGGTAGTGGATAATTTTTTGGATAATTTGTCCAAGGGTATAACAGTCATTTTTAAAATAGAAGGGAGGTGGGTGTAATTTTTGAAAATACAGGGGAGGTCCCTGTAATTGTCAGATACCTCAGGGGAGGTCAGTGTAATTTGCCCAAAAAAAATGAAGAGATTTAATTGTTTATCTTTAGGTAATTCTAAAACTCACGGAATAATGATGCAATTTTTTAAGCTCAAAGGTACAGTTTCACCACCCCCCCCCCCCCTCCCAAAAAAAAAAAAAAAAAAAAAAAAAAAAAAAAAGAATAACAGGCCAAGGGCGCTGCCCCCAAGCCACCCCCAGGCTCAAATCATGGCTCCACCACTGGTTGTAATACTTCTTTGAATCAACACTAATTTCCATTGCGATTAAAAAAATTATATATATATATATATAGTGGGCAAAAGAAAAAAAATCCAAAGTTGAGGGATGCAGATATATATAACCTAAAATATATAAGGTAAAAGTAAACAATATACTCTCAAAAGGTGGTGAATTTAGCAAAAAAGGTGGTGGATTTAGCCCCACCCTTTTAGAAGTAGAGTTTATTTATAATTCCAATTATAATAGGTTGGATAACTTTAGATTTGTTTCATTTTATTTGAATTAGTCATCTTACTATTATTAATGGGTAGCGGTAGAGGCACCCAAAAATTATGTGGGAACATCTTTGTTTTTCATAAAAATAAAAATAAAACTTGTCCAAATAACCTAAATATTAAGGGTGCAAATCGCCAAATGAACTAAACATCAACGGTGCAAAATGCTTTTAATTTATAGTGAATTACTTAAATACCCTTAAATAAGTCACATGACTAGTACATGGGCGAGTTTCCGTTAATTTTTAACAGAAATTCTGACGGAAGGGCCACATTGCAACTCACTATATACATTAAGGGCCAATTTGAGAAAATTGAAACATTAGAGTGCAAAATCCAAAATGGTATATTACATTAGTGGTGCAAAATGCTTTTTATCCTAAAAGTAAATTATTTTTAAATAAATAGCGGTTTCTTCACATTTGTTCAAACTCTGGTTCCAATTAAGAGGGACACATTGATCCAATGAATTGATCATCAGAATTGTTACATATACATATGGTAGATATTTTATATGAAAAAAAAAAAAAAAACCTTTTGAGGTCTTTAATCAACTTTTTCAAACTTTAAAATGTCCAAGTCTAGAGTCATATGCATTAAATTTACTGAAATAAATACTGGTTAATAAAATTAATTTGTTCACAATTCTTCATACTTTTGTTCCAAAGAGGGACACATTCATGATTTATCCGTTGAAACTGATCAACAGAACTATTGCATATGTGTGTATTGATATATATTTTGATCACTATTAGACTCACACAGTGAATCACACTTTTTTTTATATACAGCTTTAAATGTTTGTACCTTATACTGTATATGTAGGGCACAAAAAACTATAAAAAATTCAAACAACACAAGCTACATGCATTTAAAACTGTGTATTAAAAAAATGTGTAATTCACTATGTGAATCTAGCATTTTTCATATATTTTTGTATGAAAAGAAGAAAAAGAAACCTTATTGGTCGGTCTTTAGCCTTTTTATCACTTTGAAATGTCTGAGTCAAGTCCTTCATCAAAAATGTCCAGGTGACTGCTGAAAGGTTTACGTGTAGACACTTAATAAGTAAAGTTTGGACATATGACAGGCAAGGGGTATGTACAAGGGGTTCGGCCGCGCTATAGGCCCCTCACCCACACAATTATTTTTGTAAATATATATATGGGTTAATTACAGAAACATCCCCTGTGGTTAGACCTTTTATCAGTTACCCCCCTATACTTTAAATCTTATCACTAATACTCCCTGTGGTTTGGACTAAAGTGAAATAATCACTTTTTCCGTTAAAGTTAACGGAAAATAGGTAAAAATACAAAATTACCCCTATTACATGCTAATGAGAACGCCCTTATATGCTTAAATGTTTATTTAGGCATATGTGGTATACTATTATATTATTTTGATATTATATTTGTTGTTGGAGACAATCCTGTAGTCACTTTGAGGTACATTCATGAGAGCAAATTTATTTAATTTTTTATTTTATTTTTGATCTACCCTTGGACACACACACCACAAACAGTCTTGGCGATATATTATTATTTTTTATTTTTTATTTTTATCTACTCTTAGACACATACAATCTTGGTGATATATTAGTTTTTTTTTTAATCTACTCTTGACCACACACACAGTGAAATCCAGTGTAGTGATGTACTAAGATCTAAAAAAAAAAAATTTATCCCCAAAATTTTTTGTGTGTGTGTATCAAATTCGCTCTCACTAAGGTACCCCTAAGTGACCACATAATGGTTTTTAACAACAAATGTAATATCAAAATAATATAATAATGTTCCACATATGCCTAAATAAACATTTAAGCATATAAGAGTGTTATTATTAGTATGTAATAGGGGTAATTTTGTACTTTTATCAATTTTCCGTTAACTTTAACGGAAAAAGTAAATGTTTCACTTTAGTCCAAACCACAGGGGGTATTAGTGATAAAATTTAAAGTACAGGGGGGTATTTGATAAAAGGCCTAACCACAGGGGGTGTTTCTGTAATTAACCCTATATATATATATATATGGAGAAATTTTATTTATTTATTTTTTTTTATATATATAACGTGTGTAATTAGTTCTTCCCAAAAATATTATTATTATTATTATTTTTTATTGCAAAGCATGAACATTCCATTACTCAAAAGGCAAGTTCTTCCCAAATTTTGAAAATCTTAGGGCTCGCATGGTAACGTTGTAGTTTTTGATTTTCAGTTTTCGTTTTTTATTTTTTGTATTAAATTAGAAACATGCATCAATACAAAAAATGAAAACAAAAATTGAAAACAAAAAATCACAGCGTTACCATGCGAGCCCTTAGTTTATGTGAAATATATTGGCCCAATTAAAGTTAAACTCAACTTAATATTTGTCCCTTCACCTTTTTTTTTTTTTAACCACTTCTCAATTTAATTCAACTAAAATTGTATTAGCATCAGTCAAGCAATACAAATTATAATAAGCGATCAAACCTTATTATTTGAAAGAGTGATTTGCAAAAAACATTACAAGAAAATGTGATAATCATGTCAAAAAAAAAAAAAAAAATTCGCTTCGGGGGCGCTGCTCCCGAACCCCGCATAAATCCATTCCTGTGTGCACTTTCATCCAATCCTAGCCCCCGTAATTAAAAATCCTAGCTCTGACCTTGATGCCAGGGACACAAAAACAAGATAAATTCTAGTTTAAAAAAAAAAAAAAAAATTGCATGTCGACACTGCAGAAAATATTTACTGAAAACGGCACGACATGCAACACATTAACTTCTTAGAAGTGGCAGTGCTGCCTAGAATTGTATAATAATGATGATCACTAATCCCTAAAAATTGAAGAAAAAAAAGTAATTTCCTTTTTTTTTTTTTGGCTTTTTTTGTTTTTGTTTTTGTTTTTTTGTGTTTGTGTTTGTGTTGTGTAGATATCGCTATATGCTAACCAAATAGATTTGTAATCACATTCCACAATATGTTTAGTGTATAGCGCTAATAAGTAATATTTTTATTTTAATTTTTTAAACTAATTTCTAACTTATTAGTTACATATGCAGTGATCTAATATGGGTGGTGTCCTCGAATGTACACATTATGTGTATATATTACATGTTGTGGACACGCGGAATTCCACATCTCTTTCTTATGTTTCGAGATTTGTTTTGAAAGAGAAAAGAAAAGAAAAGAAAATGGTCTGTTAAAAACAGCTACAGAGTCGCCACTTGGTCTTTAGGGAACCAAGAAATCCAATTTTGACTCACCCAAATGGATAAAGGGCACCGACCCTTCATAACCAAAGAACTTGGCTCGGGGTTTTGGTACGAGAGAGGAAGGAGCCTTTGTCACGACTAAAACACCCTCAACTCGCCCCGTCTCTTGACGGGCCTCAATTAGCATCCAAATAATCATCTTATACTATGTTTGGTTCGACAGTTAATACTATGATAGTATATTACATCACATAAGAATTTTGAAATAGAAGATTAAAAGATAAGATATCATTCATAAGATCTAAGCCAAATATCACACAATGCAAAAGTGAAAGATCACACACATAAGCCTAGGAAAAATCGTCTAATCATATATCAAGTAATCAAGTTTTCCTAATCTAAAGGGGACATGGATTGTTCTTGAAACAAATAATCAAAGAGATCAAAATATGCTTAGCAAGCTAGAATGATGCATGTTGATTCTTGGAAGAAAGAAGATTTCTCAATCCCCGAGACGGATGAGAAAGGATGATTAGATCGAGGGGAAGCATGGACGTATGATCCAACTCATTCCTTATAATCTTCTTAGATTAGGAGTCACAAAAGCCCCAAATCTTGCATGTATGCAATGTATGATCCTAAAGGTGCAAAGAAAGTAGTGTGTTTCTGTTCATGAGTTTTCTAAAGTGATTTAGAAGTCTAAAATATGCATGAATGTATGAAGGAAATCATCCTAGGATATGTACAAATGTAGTATGAACTACTTCCTAAGAGATGAGCTAATTTGGAATGCATGTAAGCATCAAATCAAAGAATGAAAGTTAAAATGTGCTAGCTGTGAATAGTGGACAGAACAATAACTAGATATTGTGGGAATTGAAAAGTGGAGTTAGGAATGTTTCCAATGCATGATTTTTTATGGAGATCATCCTTATTGTGTCTAGAACACAACCCAAAAAGCCAAACTTGAATAACTATCACAGATTGGGAGAAATCATATAAACAATAGAGGTTACTCAGAAACAGAGTTCGTACTGTCGACTGAAATGTTAGAAAATCTTAGAAAATGAAAACAAAACATCTCGAGGCCCATATTATACAGAAAGTTTCCTAAGACATTGATGTTTAAAGTAAAAATAAGTTGGGACCACTCTCTTTGGAAAAGGTGTTTGGAAAACAAGTTGAAAGTCAACCAAGCTGCTGTGACAGTAAAGACAGAATATCTAGAGAGAATGTTTTGGTCCCAATGGACCACTTCCAAGTCATTTCAAGTCAAGCCAAAAATCATGGGTGTTCTATAATGAGTTAGGAAGGTATTCCAAGTGGTCTTGCATCCATACCTTGAGTGTGGAATTCTAGAGAAATCTTTGAAGTCAAATAACTCACTGTTTTGAAGATTATTAGTAAAACAAAGCTTATTTCTTGAAATCCCAATGTTGGGGGTTTTAAGGGGGTTTTGAAATAGGGGTTTTGAAAGTGTATTTCCAGCACCTAAAGGAAGATTATGACCACTTGAAATATTAACATTGAACCCATATCAAGAACCTCCAAGATTGTTGGAAGGATTTGTTTTCATTTGGATATGACTTCAAGAATACATAGGAATGTATTGAAGTCATAATCATCATCTATCAAACATGTTTTTGAGGTTAAGAGCTACTATCCATAAGGATTCACTCACCTCAAACTTCATGTCATCATCTAGATGATGATGAACTAGTAAGTAAATAAAGAAAATCAAAAGAAGAAATGAGATTAAGAAGAGATGAGCAATGTATATAACAAGCAAGATAAACAATCAATAGATGATATTCATGATAATGTTGGACTTGTAGCTTGATGTTTCACTCATATATGGTGACATTGGACATGGAAGTAGCTTTCTCTCTCTTAAATACCCACTAAAATGGTGGTTGGGTGTATTGAATGTGAAGTAAATAGAAGTAATGAATTAGAAAACAAAGTTTAGAACTCACTTTCTAATTGAAAATCAAAGAAGGAAGCTTCTTTTCTTCTATTCTAACCTTATCTCTACAACTTTCTTTCTAAAAACTTCTCAAAGCTTGTATTTGGCACCCCCTAAATGAGAAGTCAAGGGGGGTTTATATAGGCCAAGTTGGGGTGATTTTGGAGTTTTAGAAGTACTCCCATTGGTCCCAAACATCTGAAATCATAGAACTACGTCGTTTTGGTTTCTAATTAATCAAAATGGACCCCCAAAAGAAATTACAAAAATGGACTGTTCTGGGGGAGAGTGCCGCGGCGGCACTGGGCCTATGTCGTGGCGGCAGTGGGCCAGTGCCGCAGTGGCACTGCTCCTCATTCGTCCAGATAATCCTTTTTAGGCCCCCAGAAGTTCCGGTATTCGCAAAAAGGCCCTATTTCGTCCGAAATTCACAGAAAATGCGTAAGAACTCCAAACTGAGCTTGTGATATACCGTTGGAAAGGTATTGGAGTCTAATTTCTATAAAAAATGTTCCGGAGTCAGGTCACTTTGAAAAGTTTTGCGGTATTCGCGATAAAAGTCGATTTGATTGCCTTTTTCACCTTCGAAAACTCATAGTAAATTTGTTTTAAATTCAAAAATTATGTACGATATACCGTTGGAAGCTATTGACCTCTAGTATCCATGAAAAATATTTAAAAAATGATACGGTACTCCGGTTTCAAAGTCAACTTTTGGTCAAACCGGTCAAATCAGGGACCTCTAAGAAGTTCTGGGAACCTCTGGGAGCTCCCCGGAGCTGACGTTTTTGTATGTTTTTTCTTTTGAAACTCGTTTTAGTACTTTTCACATGATCTAGCATGATCTCAGAACTCTCGGGCGATTTTGGTTGACTTTGGTCAAACCTTGGTCAAACCGGTCAACAGGGACTTTCCGGGAACTTCCGGGACTTCTGGGGGTCTCTGGGAGCTGACGATTTCATCTGGTTTTGCTTAAAAATTCTTTTTATAGTTTTTCTTACGACGTCGCGTGTTTTCATAACATTTGGTCTAAACCTGGGAGTGTTTGGGCTTTCAGGAGCATTTCGGTCATTCGTACCCTTTCTTGAGTATTTTGAGAGATAGAACTAACTTCCAGGAGTCCTTTTTAAGTCTTTTACAATCATCGTGAACCATCAAGCTATGGGTCTCCTAACTCTGATAGCCGACAAAATGGGGTGTCTACAGTTTGTCCTTCTTTGGCATGAACTTGCGAGGCAACGCATGTCGCAAGCGAGTGCCAAAGCTTTGAAGAGACAGGTCTTTTGGAGACTATAGGTTTAGGAAAAAGAAAGCGTTGCAAAAGATGCAAAGATGATGCTGAGATTAGTACTGGTCGCGCTCCATGTGAGCTGCCTACGTATCCAAAGGGAATCAGACCAGGGCGTAGTTCGGGGCACAGACACATGCAAGTATGCAACAATTAGGTAGATGCTATACATGAATGATGCTATGTATGGATGTCAACGAGCTGTGTTCAGGGTCCTATCACGCCTAGTGTCCCGATCCTAGTATGAGCTGGTGCTGTGGGGCGTGTGCCATTCCTTATGGACTTATGTCATGCTGATGTTTGAAAAGACACCAAGGTTTGGGAGACTTTGGGTCTCGGGGCAAACTTCCTGATTTTCAGGGAGCGTGCTTTGTAAGTGAAATGAATCAGACGCGGGGTCTTAGAGGATGACAATTAAAGGCGACCGAGAAATCTCGTGATAAGCTACATGTGGGAAAACTATGATAATGGACAAATGAGAAAGCTCATGATAATCAGGGGACACGGAGTCGTGAATGTCTGGTGCCCGCCTTCGGAATCCGGGCACGGGTGGTGTCTTGGTGGTACCTGACGATCGACCTCCGGGAGTCGGTTTCTGCTTTCTGCTATTTTTTGCTAGGGATAGTGGGGGGCTAGTATCCTTCTGTTTCTTTCCTCGGGGGATGGTGTAGGACTTCTCGGAGAATCTCTCTTAACGGTTTCTTGATCGGGAACCAGGACCCATCTCTGAATCTCTCACGGTTGATCAAATCTTGCGGCGCCCAATCCAAAAGAGCCGGTTAGGGCCTTCGGGGGCTGATATCTTTCTGTTTCTGTCCTCGGGGGATGGTGTAGGACTCTCGGAGAATCTTTCTAGCTGTTTCTTGATCGGGAACCAGGACCCATCTCTGAATCTCTCACGGTTGATCAAATCTTGCGGCGCCCAATCCAAAAGAGCCGGTTAGGGCCTTCGGGGGCTGATATCTTTCTGTTTTTGTCCTCGGGGATGGTGTAGGACTCTCGAAGAATCTTTCTAGCTGTTTCTTGATCGGGAACCAGGACCCATCTCTGAATCTCTCACGGTTGATCAAATCTTGCGGCGCCCAATCCAAAAGAGCCGGTTAGGGCCTTCGGGAGCTGATATCTTTCTGTTTTTGTCCTCGGGAGATTCACTGATTCTGCTGGGGATAAATTGGATCTACTGGGGAGAAAACCTCAAAAAAATTTATTAAAATGGGCCACCGGGGCTAATCGGGGTCAAAACCAGGCTGAAATGGGTCAAAACGGGCCAAAATGGGCTGAAATTGAGCAAAGCGGGGCCCGCGGGGAGCAGTGCCGCGGTGGCACTGGGCCACTACAGCGGCGGCAGTTGGCCAGTGCCGCGGCGGCACTGGGTGGCCGGACTCCATGGGTGTATTTCTTGAGCTCTTGATCATTTCAAGCTCATTTTTGGTCATTTTTGGGTGCTTTTGAAGCCAAAATCTGCCAAAAGACAGTTTGTGCCCACTCAGGTAAGCAATCTCTTCCCATGATTGGATTTTTGATTGGGTTTTTAGTTTTCTCAAAATCTCAAGAAGAAAGTTGAGCTCTCATTTTCATTTTCTTTGTAGATTCATGGCTTCGAGCTTAAGGAGGCCGTCCAAGAAGGCCAAGGAATGGGCAAAGGCTGAGAGCCATCCTCCGGAGTTAGTTTTGCGCGACCCTCAGCGTCAGCTCTCGGCTGCGGCTTTAGCTCGTCAGGTATGTGAAACTTTCAGTAGTTCAGGACTATCCCTATGCAATGTGCTAGTTTTGTGAGCTGTAGTGTGCACCTAGAGGTCGTTGGAAGTTTGATTTGTGCTCAAATGTTGATTTTGTGAAGTTGGAATTTGGGTTGTGAGTAGTGATTTTGTGCTTGGTTGTTACCATTTTTTATGTGTGCAGGTGCCGGAAGTGACATTGAAGGGCCATGGTAGTCTCGCCCACGCCTTCTTGTGGTACACCCAGCTGTCGCCCAATGTCAAGCAGATGGTTGATGACGCAGGTTTTGGCGGCTTTGTCCATCTAGTTTCAAAGAGCTCTAATGATCTGGCCCATTTCTACGCTCTCGCTGAAAGGTGGTGGGACATGACCAACACCTTCCATCTCCCGTTTGGCGAGATGACGATGACGCCTTATGATTTCTCGATGATCACCGGCTTGAGGGTTGGCGAGAAGCGCCTGATCTTGGATTATTTCTATGAGATTGACCCTAAAGCTGTCGTGATGCTGATTGGGGCTGTTCCTCCTAATCTGGAGAGGCACTGGTTTCCCTGCGGCTGGCTTATTGGGCCTATGGAAAAGGGGGACACACTTTGAATGATCGGCAGTTGTTACGGGTCTTCCTGCTGTATGTTCTCGATTGTTCAATTTTTGCGACACAGAATGACCGGGTGAGCCTGCGGCACCTTACTTGCTTGGCGACCATTGACGAGATTCCTTCCTATGATTGGGGCGATGCTGCTCTGGCCCACCTTTACAAGCACATGGGTGAGGTCTTCCGTGGCGGTATCAAATCCACTGGAGGATTCTGGCGTGCTTGGGAGGTATGTTCTGCGAATTCTTTTTTCCCTTTGGTCATTTCCTGCTTCTGCTTTCTGATTTTCACCTTTCTCTTATGCAGCTTTGGAGTTTTGAGTACTTGAAGATGCTAGCTCCCAACCCTGCTGATGAGTCGGGTGAGGATGAGGATGGCATGGCTCCTGTGCCTTTATTTCCTCGGGGCTTAAGGTGGCGGAGAGAGGTGGTCGGGGTCAAGAGCGGGGCCCATCGGATTGTCCTTTTGAGGAACTTCTTATCTGAGCTGACGGTGGCCAGCGTTGACTGGACGCCTTGGGAAGGTGTTTCTTATGCGGCTCCTGAGGAGATTCAGGCGGTGAGGCCTCTTGCTTCTAGTCGTCTCTTGTGGAGAGTACCGAGGGTAGGCAATGGTACCTTGGAGAGCGAGTATCTCGGCAGGCGATCGGTAGCCTGAGGTATTTTGTTTCTCATGATCCCCCTATGATGGATGTTAGTGACCTTTCTAGTGCCGCTCTGCCAGCGATTCTTGCTGGTACTGACATTTGGGATCACATCCGCTCTGAGACTGGTTACGAGACATACCATGGCCGCTTCCTGATGCCGAACTTCCCACTCCTGGATGTGAGTTTTACGTTTTTGTCTTTATTCATCACTTATGTTTTTGACTCGTCTTTTCCCTAACTTGTCTTGTGCCTACAGCTTCACGAGATGTACAGGAGACAGGCTCCTCCGGCTTTCGACCCTATCCCTCCTTGGGATTGGACCGTCAATGTTCTAGGCACCGATGGTTCTCCTCAGGTGATGGAGGTGCCACGGGTCACATGTGGGTACCCTACTCAGCCAGCGGGCGTCTTCAATGTTCCTTGGAGTTACGCTGAGGAGGGTCACGCCTTGGCGGCTAGCTTACGGTCCTTGGTCCTTACACGAGACCACCGGGTATGTCTTTATTTTTGCGCTTTCCTAAGGTTATGAGATTCTAACACTAGATTTTACCCTTGACAGATGGATAGCATACGGCAGTTTGCCACTAGCCAGATGGCGTCCTTGGTAAGTTTCTGACTCGACTCCATTTTGTACTTTTATTGGTTCTCGACTGACTGTTTCCTGTTTCTTTTGCGTGTGCAGTGTCGTGGAGGTGGTGCTGGCTCGTCGAGGACCAGGCCACGGTGCAGGGGCGGAAGGAGGAGGCCATCGCCGACGTACACTCCGGGTGGTCCGACAGAGGATGAGGAAGAGGAAGAGGACTGAGGCCTCAGGAGCGAGGATTTTTGTTTTATCTCCATTTCATGTCTTCAATTGGGTTGTACTAGATATTTTGTGAATGATGAATGATGGATAGGATGATGTATTATATTTTGACAGGATATTCTGACGTTTTGCCTCTTTGGGCCGGATAGCTTCCGGTCTGGAGGCACAGTTGTGTGCCTGTTTCAATTAGTGATCATGTGGCGATACATGTGCATTGTGATTCTGTGATTGTTGATGTTACTGCAAGGAGCAGCCTTGTGATAGTGAATGTGTTTGCCTTGCAGGTGGGATAGTCCGTGAAACGGGGAGGTGCTGCCGAAATTTCAAACTTTGCTAGAGCCGCGACAGAAGATATGGCGTTGTACGATCCTGCTCAACTTACAGCTTGGCTGAATATTACGGATGGTGTGGAACGGATCAACCTCTTTAGCTATGGCCTGACCGAGCTGTTTTCTCTTCTCCAGATGGCCCTGAACATTGAGTTCTTGCGTGCTGCTATTGCTCACTGGGACCCGGTAAATCATGTTTTTCGCTTCAACGACCTGGAGATGTGTCCTTTGTTTGAGGAATTCTGCGCCATCCTAGGCTTTGACCCGGATTCGGACTTGATCCTTCCTCTTGCCAATACTCTTAGTCCCACGCACGACTTAGCTGAATTTATGAACTGTTCAAATGCTATCTCTCGCCAACTGATTCAAGGTGAGGTTCTCAATATTGCCTTTGTTATTGCCCGTTACGCTGATCCTGGGGATCCCAGCGTATTGACGCTACCCGTGGGGCTGCTCTGATTTTGTGCATGACTTCGCATTTCTTGTTCTCGAGTATTTCTTGCGACTTAGTGCATGGGTGCCTCGGACTGAAGGCAGGTAGGAATCCCATGGCTATGGTTCTAGCCGAGACTCTGAATGGTTTGGATAACGCCTTCAACCAAGGGACTCCTCTTCTTTCTGGGGCGCCTTTGGTGTTACAGGCTTGGCTATATGAGCGCCTTCAGCTGTGGACGGGCCGCATACTACCGATTTACTTTCATCGGGTCGTGCTTCATCCTCTCTATACTTTCGCTGAATGGGTTAGTGCAATGGGCACTTTATCTGAGGTAGACATTTGCTGGATTGTGGGGCATTGGGGCCTTCATGCTGTTACTACAAGCCTCAGGGATTACCAGAGAGTGTGGTTGATGGGCCTGAGAGAGACTTCTTTCTATCATCCTCGCCGATTAGCCAGGCAGTATGGGCAGATTCAGGAGGTCCCTCGGGGGTTTACTGAGAGGGTCTTTGCTTCCAGGATCAGGGCTGCCACTATTGCTGCTTTCATTGAAGGTTGGATCGACCGAGTAAAGGTCTACTTCTGAAGACCTTTGAAGAAATAAAAGAAATAAAAAAAGCTAGGCTTGACTGATTCTGCTTATTCCTCCAAGTGTCTTTGAACATGTGTGATTGCTTTTTTTTTTTTGAAAGACTTTTATTTCTTTGATCATTCCTGCTTATGTAATATTCAAAGTTTATTTATCGATGAAACTTGGTTACTTTGGGAATCTCATTTTATGCATCTTAGCTTTCTAGAAACATTTTGCAATCGAGATTTCATTTAGATGCTGCTTTCGGGACTTGTTTGGGCATGCTCGGGTGGTCGGAGGCAAACGAGGCGGGTAGCTGAAGTTTGCCCCTAGTTTGGGATATGGGTAGTTGTGAGGCAAACGAGGTAGGTGACTGAAGTTTGCCCCTTGTATGAAGGGTAGATAGCAAAATTCAGGCAAACTAGGCGGGTAGCCGAAGTTTGCCCCTAGTGTGGAAGGTGATTTCTGGCTTGAGGCAAGGACCGTGACTTAAATCTCTTAGATGCTCATAAGTTTTTCCTAGGCACCAGTGAAGTGACCTAGCGAGCTCTTTTCTCTCTTTTATTATTGCTCACTTTGGATTTAGCTCTAATTTTTGCCTAGGTGTCCTTTCGGATTTTCGACCTAGCGAGCCATCCTTCTTTTCTTTTTAAAAGTCTGCCTACGTACCCCCGAGTGGGGATCAGGTCCAACGTAGTTCGGGCCAAGGGTTTGAAAGAAAGGGGGTGATTTTTGTAGGTGGGACGACCGAACTAAGGTGGTTGCCTACGTATCCCCAAGTGGGACTTAGGTCAAGCGTAGTTCAGGACAAGGTTTTGAAAGAAAGGGGGTGATTTTTGTAGGTGGGACGACCGAACCAAGGTGGTTGCCTACGTATCCCTAAGTGGGAATCAGTTCAAGCGTAGTTCAGGACAAGGTTTTGAAAGAAAGGGGGTGATTTTTGTCAAGCATAATACTTTTTGAGGCGATCCATGTTGATTGGCTCTTTGAATTCGACGCCGTCGAGGTCCATGAGGTAGGTTGCTCCTCCAGAAAGGATGGTTTTGACGATATAAGGGCCGACCCATTTGGGTTTGAACTTTCCTCGTGGATCGAAGATCGGGGCTCGTAGCTCTTTCAGGACAAGATCACCTTTGACGATCTTTCTTGGACGGACCTTCTTGTTAAAGGCACGAGCTATTCTCTTTTGATAGATCCGGACATGGTCGGCTGCCGCAAGGCGCTTCTCGTCGATGAGTGCCAACTCTTCGTATCTTTCCCTTAACCAATCAGATTCTGCAAGTTCACATTCAGCCATTACTCGCAGGGAGGGTAATTCTATTTCAACCGGGAGCACTGCCTCCATCCCATATACTAGTGAATAAGAAGTCGCTCCTGTAGACGTCCTTATCGATGTTCTGTATCCCCAAAGTGCAAACGGTAGTTTCTCATGCCAGTCTTTGTAAGTATCGGCTGACTTTTGCAGTATGGCCTTGACATTCTTGTTTGCGGCTTCGACTGCCCCATTGGTCTGTGGCCTGTATGGTGATGACTTATGGTAAGTGATTTTGTATTCCTCAAACAGGTCCTTAACTTCTGCTTTGAAATGACTACCATTATCTGAAATAATCTCATGGGTAACTCCATAGCGACAGATGAGGTTCCTTTTGATGAACTTGGCCACTTCTTTGGCTCCTAACTTGGTGTAAGACGCAGCTTCTACCCATTTTGTGAAGTAGTCGATGGCTACCAGAATGTATCGGTTGCCATTTGAGGCTTTCGGGATAATTTCACCAATGATATCAATTCCCCAGGACGAGAATGGCCAAGGGGAGGTCATACTGTAGAGTAGAGACGGCGGTACGTGCATCATGTTTGCATGGATCTGGCACTTGTGGCACCTTCTTACGTATTCACAATAATCTTTCTCTAATGTTGTCCAGTAATACCCTTGCCTTACGATTTTCTTGGCTAGCATGTGACCATTCATGTGTGGACCGCATACCCCTTCATGTATCTCTTCCATCATCGTTCTGGCGCTCTTTCCAAACAAACAAGTCAGGTTGTGGCCATTATACCCTTTCTTCAACAATTTACCTCCGCAAATGATGAATTGTGCTGCAAACCTTCGAATTGCTCTCTTATCTTTCTCGGAAGATTCTAGGGGATACATCTCTTTCTCTATGAAGTCCCATACATCTTGGTACCATGGTGTTTCGTTCTCTTCTTCTTCGATTGCGGCGATTATGTTGAATGAAGGCTCGTACCTTTGCTCAATTACCAGAGGCATCATCTTGACTCCCACGGGAATTTTGACCATGGAGGCTAAGGTAGCCAACAAATCTGCTAGCTGGTTCTCTTCCCTGGGCAAGTAGAAGAATGCTATCTTATCAAACCGTTTCTTGAGTCCATCGAGATGATCATGATAAGGTTTCAACCTTTCCTCTTTCACTTTCCATTCTCCTCTAGCTTGTGACACAATGAGGTTCGAATCTCCGAAGACATCCAATTTCTGAATTTGCAATTCTAAAGCGGCTTCCATCCCCAAAATGCATGCTTCGTACTCAGCAGTATTGTTGGTGGAGTTGTAGTTTAGCTTGACTGCTAGTGGGGTGTGGTCTCCGTTCGGTGAGACTAGAATCATTACCACTCCATAGCCCTTCATATTGGCTGCCCCATCAAAGTACAACTTCCATTGTTCTTCCTTGATTTCCATGATATTCTCGTCCGGGAACGGGAAATCACCATTTTCCTCAGAATCAATGGCGTGTTCAGCAAGATGCTCAGCTATAGTTATCCCTTTTACTGATTTGCTTGTGACGTACTTGATATCGAATTCAGACAGTAGAAGTAACCAACGGGATATACGACCGGTCAGGGCGGATTTTTCAAGGAGGTATTTTAGAGGATCCATGCTGGATATGAGCACAACTGGAAAGGCCAGCATATAGTGTCTTAGTCGGCGAGTGCACCAAACCAAGGCCCAACATGTTTTCTCGAGGGTAGAGTAGTTGAGCTCATACCCAGTCATCCTCTTGCTAAGGTAATATATGGCTTTTTCGGAGTGGCTTTCTTCTCCTTCTTGGGCTAACATGCAGCCCATGGCATTTTCGGAGACAGATAGGTAAAGAAGTAAAGGCTTATCAGGGATAGGTGGTAAAAGGACGGGTGGTTTTTTGGAGGTAGGTTTTTATTTTGTCGAAGGCGGCTTTGCATTGGTCATCCCATTGGAACTTCTCTCCTTTCTTCAGCAACCGGAACAAGGGATCGCATGTGGTTGTGAGCTTGGAGATGAAACAGCTAATGAATTGGATTCTCCCGAGGAACCCTCATACTTCCTTCTCACTATGTGGTGGTGCCATTTCTAGAATTGCTTTGATCTTGGAGGGGTCTACTTCTATCCCTCTTTGTGTGATGAGAAAACCCAGGAGCTTTCCAGAGGTTACACCGAAAGTGCACTTCTTTAGAATTAGCCTCATCTTGTACTTGCGCAGTCTTTCAAAGAACTTCTCCAATGCTACTAAGTGTCCTTTTCTATCTTTGGATTTCACGATCATGTCATCTACATACACCTCTACTTCCTTGTGGATCATATCATGCAACAGAGTTGTGGCAGCTCTTTGATAGGTTGCCCCAGTGTTCTTGAGTCCGAAAGGTATTACCCTATAACAGTAGGTCCCCCATGGCGTGGTGAATGTCGTCTTTTCCCGGTCTTCCAGAGCCATTAGAATTTGATTGTACCCTGAAAAACCATCCATGAACGACAGTAACTCATGCCCTGCAGTGTTATCCACTAAAACATCAATGTGAGGAAGTGGGAAGTCGTCCTTTGGACTTGCCTTGTTTAGATCATGGAAGTCGACACACACGCGAACTTTTCCATCCTTCTTGGGAACTGGCACGATGTTGGAAATCCATTCCGGATACTCAGTAACAATGATGAACCCCACCTTGAATTGCTTCTCCACCTCTTCTTTGACTTTGAGTGCCCATTCTGGTCTCATGCGCCTAAGTTTATGCTTGACGGGTTTAGAATTGGAAAGAAGGGGGATATGGTGTTGGACAATGTCGGGATTGATCCCAGGCATGTCTTCGTAAAACCAAGCAAAAACATCTTTGAATTCTTTTAGCAAGAGAGTCAATTTTTCTTTTTCTTCTTTATTAAGCGTTGAGCCAATTTGCACAATTTGTGGATTATCTATTTCACCTAGATTAATCGATAAAGTATCTTCGATTATTTCATAAGCAGGTGGTTTTTCAATTAGTTGTTTTAGTTCAATTGGGAGATCCTTGGAGGGATCTGTGCATTCACAATTATTAGACACAAAGGAGTAAGCAGAATCGTCTTTCATTTCATTCATGACAGGTGGAGTGATTACATCAGACAGTGGCGGGTTTACAGTAGCCGGCTCTGGTACAGACTCGATAATTGGAAGTACAGACTCCGGGGAAACAGGGGATAGGGAGACATAGACAGATGACTCTACAGCCTGGTTGCTCAGACCCTCCTCAGTTGGTATGATCTGATCATATTGGCTCTTGGCCCTCTTTCCTTCCTTCTCTTCAGCAAATTCTTCCCACATTTTCTCAATAGCTTCAGTGTCCAGATACTTCAACCAATCTTCCTCTGGGGTTTTGACAGCTTTTTCTGGATATAACGGATCTTGGTAGGGAGGCCTTTCACAGTCAGCGAAGATTTCAAGGCCAGGATACCTCTTCATAGTAGTTTGATGGGTCCAAGGTTTAGGGAACCCAAAATAGGGGAAATCATCCTCTTCTTTGATGAATTGCCCATTCAGGGTCTTGTGGTATGGTGGGAGACTTCTCACTCGCTTCTTCCACGGCCTCTGCAGCTCGATGTCTTCTTCAGTGGGTTTGTATCCCAACCCAAAAGTACTTTGCTGCCCTTTGATCTGAGGGAACTCGCGGATCCCTTGCTGACGTCGGCCCAATCCCATTCCGGGGAAATAGTTCATTTTGCGGACAATGTTGACAACTGCAGAGTGGATCTCTGGGAACTTGTCTTCATCACCAATCATGTGGATCTCTTCCATGAAGAATCCCCCAATTTCTCCCTCTTCTAGTTCAGGTATTTGGATTTCAAAGGCGGGAGCGTAGCTTGGAAAGGCTTCATTTCCCCAACTATTGCCGAGGATGATTTTCACCTGCTTCTCATGAATGTACTTGATCATTTGGTGTACAGTGGATGATACAGCTTTGTTCACATGCAACCAGGGTCTTCCAATCAGTAGATTGAATGAGGCAGGGATATCCATGACTTGGAAGAGTTCAGTGCAGACTAAAGATCCCACTTGAATTTGAAGAGAAACTGTCCCCATCATAGTTCTCTTGGTGTTATCATAAGCCCTTACGGATTGTACAGACGGAGTGATGTCTAGGATGTTGACTCCCAAAGCGGTGGCGGTCCTTAGAGCGCAGACGTTTAAGGCAGAACCCGTATCGACCAAACAGAATGGCACTTACTGCCCCTTGCATCCAACAGTGATGTACAAAGCTTTGTTATGTGCGGACCCTTCCGGCGGCAGGTCTTCATCAGAAAAGGTAATGATTGGGTCAGGGGTGAGTGTACCCAAGAAAGCCACCATATCTTCCGGTGCGACGTCGATAGGGACCTCAATTCCAGCTAAGGCATTCAACACGGCTTGCCTATGCTTATAGGATGTCATCATGATGTCCCACATCGAGAGATGTGCTTGGGTTTTCTTCAGCTGCTTTATCAATTCATTATCCTCTTCGATGACCTCATCCATTTTACCCTTCCCTTTGTCTTTGACTGGTCCCAAGGTTTCAGTGGCGGGCTGTGGAGGCTGATAATGACGACCCAATCTAGTCAGATGATCAATCTCGGCGGGAGTAGGCCCTTCTACAGTCCCATCTTCTTTTGAACCAATCACAATCTGTTCCCACAAACGGTTTTTTTCGGCTCGTTCCAGATAGAAGCATCACTTTCATTGTTGGGATCATACCATTTGAGGTCCACCGTCCCTAGCTCATGTTCTTCCAGGAAGAATAGATCTTGTTCATCATCCAGCTGTTGCTGCCACTCATCATTCTCCCCTTCGATCAGATGAATTCCCACAGAATCTGGGATGTCAATGAGGGGTAAAGGTTGTCCTAGGGGGGTGATATAGGTAGCGGGGTTGAAGGACACAGGGTTGGACTCAATGAGGTTGACATTTTGGTGGTTTGGTAGAGGATTTTGAGTGATATGGAGCTGCTTTGGAGGTGGCTCAATGATATTTTAGTCAATGAGGTCTTGGATATCATGGCGGAGGTGCATGCAATCATTGGTGTTGTGGCCAGGGGCTTGGTGGTAGGTGCACCATTTGGACATATCACAATTTGGCGGGAGCGGGGTATTTCGAGGCTGGAGGAGTTGGAGGTGGCCCTTTTGAGGAGGCGATCTAATGCTGAGGAGAGTGGAATTTCTAACTTGGCGAAGTTGCGAGGGGGCTTTTTCTGGAAAGGGCGACTTGAGGAGTTTGCTTGGTTGGAGGGTTGGTATGGCCTGAGAGGGTAGGGTATGAGTTGACTGCTAAGGGCATTGACATCCGGGGGATTTCTGGAGTAGTTGGGCCTTTTTGACTGACTCGGAGGCTCTTCCTTTTTTATCTTTCCTTCCCTGATGGCGTCTTCAATTCGAGTTCCAACTTCAAACAAATCCTCAAAGGTGGAGATGGATTGATATAATAGCTTCTCATGATAGAGTGGCTGCAGATTTCGGATAATTAGCATTCTCACTTGTTTTTTCTCAACCGGCCGGTGGGTTATTTGGGCTACCTTATTCCTCCATCTGCTCAGAAATGCAGCGAAGGATTCATTATTGTTCTGCCAGGTTGTTTCCAAATCCCTGATAGTGACATCAAGTTCTTGGTTGTAGGAGTGATGATCAACAAAGACCCGGACTATATCTTCCCATGCTCGAGTTTTGGAAGCTTCTAAGGTAAGGAACCATGACAGTACAGACTTCGCGAGAGTCTGTGGGAACATCATTGCAATGTGTGCTTATGAGTGCAGCCCATCGATTGAAAAATGTTCATGCACAGCTTTACGTGGCTTTTCGGATTTCCGGTTCCATCAAAATGGTTAATGGCAGGCATCTTGAATTTTTCTGGCAGCTTCAGCTTAACAGGCTCAAATAGTCCCTCCAAGTTTAGCATGTAATCATCAACCCCTTTACTCTTCCTTAACACACTTTCCAGCTTGTCAACTTTGTCCATTTTCTCCTGGAGCCTTTTCTCATATGTGAGCAGTGGGGCCCCTTGAAACCAGTCTTCTTCCTCATTGTTCTCGGGATGCGGTACAAACCTAGGCGGCAGTTCAGGGGGATACTGCTAGCGCTGCTGTTTCAGTTCTTCCATAAACTTTAGGACTTGGGCCAGGCTGTCAGATTGCTGGCTTATGGTGGCTCCTAATTCGGTGACCTTGTTTTCTAGTTCCTCTTGATTCATGCTGAAATAACTCGGCGGGCTGATTCTGACCAAACGATTATCGGAATTTCTGACCCAGGACGAAGATCCCCGCTGCTGACTTTGAGAATCTATAGTGGCCTGTAAATTTGAAAGGATTTGTATCAGATTCTGACAGTGACGACTTTGGACAGACGGTGACAGTGATGTTAACAGACGTGGACTGACTCGTGTGTAGACTGACTGAGATAGTGTGTGCAGACCGATAGGAATGGTGCATGCATATGAGACAGACACACGGATGTAAGCCCTAATCTATATGATGCTCCTATTTCTAGCAGGTAGCAGTTAAGCAATTAAGGTCCTAACCATACAGAGTGTGCTAACTTTACTTTCCAGTATGATCACCAGAGGATAACAGGAATTTTGGTTATATCTGGGATATTTGGACAGAGTTTCTGGAAGAAACTGGTTAACACGATTATATCTAGGATATTTGGACAGAGTTTCTGGAAGAAACTGGTTAACACGGTTATATCTGGGATATTTGGACAGAGTTTCTGGAAGAAACTGGTTAACACGGTTATATCTGGGATATTTGGACAGAGTTTCTGGGAGAAACTGGTATTTATGACGAGAGCAGGCGGTGATGGTGATCATACTGTCTAGCAAGTTTTCATACTCCTATGACTTTGGACCAAACAAACAAGTTTTGCGGTGTATATCTTTGTGAACATGGAACAGACATCTTTGTCATGGTGCCTAGGCAGGTCAACCCAATGTAATTTACATGTGAGTGATTGCCTTGGGAATCATAAGAAGGAAGTCTTGTTCTATGCCTACATAAGTGTCCACACCGCGCAGGTAATCCCGTTAGGGCATACAACAGTTATATCACATTGTTCTATCTGAAAAGATAAATCAACAGCCCTACGAAAGGTTCTACAGGAATCTATATGCAAAGGCTGGGTTTAGTCAAAGAGGGTCCATTGACGAGAGTTCCAATATACCGTCAGAGAGACAGTACTGATGTTTTTACTCTTTTTGATATACCTTGGAAGGTACAGTATCAATGGTGACTTGTGCCCTGGCACAGCAAGACCTGAACAATGTCAGCGCCGTGTTTCAGACACAGTCGGAGGGGGAAAAATGCAAGAGTGTAATGCGGTGAACCAGACACAGTAAAAAGATGATTTTAAGGATGCTTCTTATGAGTCAAACCACTGTATTATTTTGTTATTGAAAATAAAATCCCCAGTGGAGTCGCCAGATTGTGGACACGTGGAATTCCACCTCTCTTTTTTATGTTTCGAGATTTGTTTTGAAAGAGAAAAGAAAAGAAAATGGTCTGTTAAAAACAGATATAGAGTCGCCACTTGGTCTTTAGGGAACCAAGAAACCCAATTTTGACTCACCCAAATGGATAAAGGGCACCGGCCCTTCATAACCAAAGAACTTGGCTCGGGGTTTTGGTACGAGAGGGGAAGGAGCCTTTGTCACGACTAAAACACCTTCAACTCGCCCCGTCTCTTGACGGGCCTCAATTAGCATCCAAATAATCATCTTATACTATGTTTGGTTCGACAGTTAATACTATGATAGTATATTACATCACATAAGAATTTTGAAATAGAAGATCAAAAGATAAGATATCATTTATAAGATCTAAGCCAAATATCACACAATGCAAAAGTGAAAGATCACACACATAAACCTAGGAAAAATCGTCTAATCATATATCAAGTAATCAAGTTTTCCTAATCTAAAGGGGACATGGATTGTTCTTGAAACAAATAATCAAAGAGATCAAAATAAGCTTAGCAAGCTAGAATGATGCATGTTGATTCTTGGAAGCAATGTTCTAAAAATCACTAGGCGCTAGTCAGGCGGCAGAGGGGGACCTAGCGCCTAGGGGCCTAGGCGGACGCCTAGGCGGGGTCTAGGCGGATTTTTTTTATAAATAAAATTAATTATATAATAGATATATATATATATACGAGTTATGTGGTGTTAATTAAAAATAATTATAGATTTGTGGTTCAAATAATAGAGATATATATGTATATATAAGGGTTATGTGGTGTTTTTTGAAAATAAGTAAAGATTATTAGAAGGTTTTAATATTTAAAAAACTATTAGGGATCTCTCCATAATTAACTTAAACCTTAAGTGTATATATAGACTAATGTTAGGGTTTTTTTTTCCAAAGAGTCAGACTCAAATAAGACTCTCTAGCATTCTCATCCTAGCCCGCCTAGCACTGCCTAGCCCGCCTAGCACCGCCTAGACCCCGCCTAGAGGTCGACTAATCCACTGGCCAATTTTCACAAACGCCTAGGGAAAATCTCGGCGGCCGGGCACCGCCTAGTGCCTAAGCGGCCGCCTAGGCCGATTTTTAGAACACTGCTTGGAAGAAAGAAGATTTCTCAATCCCCGAGATGGATGAGAAAGGATGATTAGATCGAGGGGAAGCATGGATGTATGATCCAACTCATTCCTTATAATCTTCTTAGATTAGGAGTCACAAAAGCCCCAAATCTTGCATGTATGCAATGTATGATCCTAAAGGTGCAAAGGTAGTAGTGTGTTTGTGTTCATGAGTTTTCTAAAGTGATTTAGAAGTCTAAAATATGCATGAATGTATGAAGGAAATAATCCTAGGATATGTATAAATGTAGTATGAACTACTTCCTAAGAGATGAGCTAATTTGAAATGCATGTAAGCATCAAATCAAAGAATGAAAGTTAAAATGTGCTTGCTGTGAATAGTGGACAGAACAGTAACTAGATATTATGGGAATTGAAAAGTGGGGTTAGGAGTGTTTACAATGCATGATATTTTATGGAGATCATCCTTATTGTGTCTAAAACACAACCCAAAAAGCCAAACTTGAATAACTATCACAGATTGGGATAAATCATATAAACAATAGAGGTTACTCAGAAACAGAGTTCGTACTGTCGACTGAAATGTTAGAAAATCTTAGAAAATGAAAACAAAACATCTCGAGGCCCATATTATATAGAAAGTTTCCTAAGACATTGATGTTTAAAGTAAAAATAAGTTGGGACCACTCTCTTTGGAAAAGGATTTTGGAAAACAAGTTGAAAGTCTACCAAGCTGCTGTGACAGTAAAGACAGAATATCTAGAGAGTATGTTTTGGTCCCAATGGACCACTTCCAAGTCATTTCAAGTCAAGCCAAAAATCATGGGTGTTCTATAATGAGTTAGGAAGGTATTCCAAGTGGTCTTTGCATCCATACCTTGAGTGTGGAATTCTAGAGAAATCTTTGAAGTCAAATAACTCACTGTTTTGAAGATTATTAGTAAAACAAAGCTTATTTCTTGAAATCCCAATGTTGGGGGTTTTAAGGGGGTTTTGAAATAGGGGTTTTGAAAGTGTATTTCCAGCACCTAAAGGAAGATTATGACCACTTGAAATATCAACATTGAACCCATATCAAGAACCTCCAAGATTGTTGGAAGGATTTGTTTTCATTTGGATATGACTTCAAGAATACATAGGAATGTATTGAAGTCATAATCATCATCTATCAAACATGTTTTTGAGGTCAAGAGCTACTATCCATAAGGATTCACTCACCTCAAACTTCATGTCATCATCTAGATGATGATGAACTAGTAAGTAAATAAAAAAAAATCAAAAGAAGAAATGAGATTAAGAAGAGATGAGCAATGTATATAACAAACAAGATAAACAATCAATAGATGATATTCATGATAATGTTGGACTTGTAACTTGATGTTTCACTCATATATGGTGACATTGGACATGGAAGTAGCTTTCTCTCTCTTAAATACCCACTAAAATGGTGGTTGGGTGTATTGAATGTGAAGTAAATAGAAGTAATGAATTAGAAAACAAAGTTTAGAACTCACTTTCTAATTGAAAATCAAAGAAGGAAGCTTCTTTTCTTCTATTCTAACCTTATCTCTACAACTTTCTTTCTAAAAACTTCTCAAAGCTTGTATTTGGCACCCCCTAAATGAGAAGTCAAGGGGGGTTTATATAGGCCAAGCTGGGGTGGTTTTGGGGTTTTAGAAGTACTCCCATTGGTCCCAAACATCTAAAATCATAGAACTACGTCGTTTTGGTTTATAATTAATCAAAATGGACCCCTAAAAGAAATTACAAAAATGGACTGTTCTGGGGGAGAGTGTCGCGGCGGCACTGGGCCTGTACCGCGACGACAGTGGGCCAGTGCCACGGCGGCACTGCTCCTCATTCGTCCAGATAATCCTTTTTAGGCCCCCAGAAGTTCCGGTATTCGCAAAAAGGCCCTATTTCGTCCGAAATTCACAGAAAATGCGTAAGAACTCCAAACTGAGCTTGTGATATACCTTTGGAAAGGTATTGGAGTCTAATTTCTATAAAAAATGTTCCGGAGTCAGGTCACTTTGAAAAGTTTTGCGGTATTCACGATAAAAGCCGATTTGATCACCTTTTTCACCTTCGAAAATTCATAGTAAATTTATTTTAAATCCAGAAATTATGTGCGATATACCATTGGAAAGCTATTGACCTCTAGTATCCATGAAAAATGTTTGAAAAATAATACGGTGCTCTGGTTTTGAAGTCAACTTTTGGTCAAACCGGTCAAATCAGGGACCTCCAAGAAGTTCTGGGAACCTCTGGGAGCTCCCCGGAGCTGACGTTTTTGTATGTTTTTTCTTTTGAAACTCGTTTTAGTACTTTTCACATGATCTAGCATGATCTCGGAACTCTCGGGCAATTTTGGTTGACTTTGGTCAAATCTTGGTCAAACCTGGTCAAACCGGTCAACAGGGACTTTCTGGGAACTTCCGGGACTTCCGGGGGTCTCTGGGAGCTGACGATTTCATCTGGTTTTGCTTAAAAATTCTTTTTATTGTTTTTCTTATGACGTAGCGTGTTTCCAAAACATTTGGTCCAAACCTGGGAGTGTTTGGGCTTTCAGGAGCATTTTGGTCATTCGTACCCTTTCTTAATATTAGGTGCACATGATTTTCAAACTCGGGATGAGACTTTGATTAATAGAGAGGATAGGTGATGGGAAACTTGGTGACACCACCTCTTTGGTCGAAAGAGGTGAGGGTTCATGAATATCACAAGAATCTAAACAGGATTTAGATTTTTCAATTATATCCTCCCTAGGGTCACTATCAAATGTAGGGGTAGAGTCAACAGGGGACTCATCCTTTCCTAATTGCGTGCAGTCACCTAAACTCTCATTATCTGTAAAAAATCTCATTCTCATCTGTGTAACTCTCCTCACTATATATGTCATTTATTGCGGTTCTTTGGACAAAGGAATTGTTCAACTTTATCCAGGCAGTGAAGAAGTTGATGTCGGGGGTTGTATATTGAGGAGAAGATGGTTTTATAACTTCATGCTCAATGGTTTGGTTTTGGAGTTCTTGTTGGGTTATGACTTTCTGGAGTGATTTGTTAACCTCATTCGGTATAAACCCGTCATAGTCCTCTATTTCCATTCCATTGTTAGTGTCTTAAAATTCTGGTTGTAATGTTGAAGAACTGGTATAGTCTTCTAAAAGTTGGCTAGTATATGCTTGTTGATATCTAGTTTCTAATTTATCGAGTGCACTATCTAGCCTTTTCATTTCACTAAGCAGCAATTTTAGTATACCATTATCCTCAACTTGGTTATTCTCCTCATTATTACTATATGAAGTTTCGTCCCATTGTTGTTGGTAGTAATTCCCATCCCATTGTGTTTGTGGACAAGACTCGCCAAAGGGAAAGTCTTGGTGTGTTTGGTAATCGTGGGAGCTACTACTATATTCTACATTATCATTTTGGTTATATCCCCATTGCGATTGATAGAACTCACTATGTGGAGGTTCTTGATACGTTTGATAATACGGGGGACTACCACTATCACTTTTCCATTGTGGTGGTTGGTAGCACTCGGGTTGATAATGCGCGTCATAAGTGGGTGATTGCCAACTCGGGGGATAACTATTGTGGTTTTCAAGTGTGTACCTATTATTGGTGCTTGTATTGCATGGAGGGCAATATGGATAAGACATGTTTATCCAAAAAAATTTTAACAATAAAATTTTTATTTATTTGCTTGTGATAGAAAAAGTCCAAAGGTTTTTTTTTTTTTTTAATTTTTTTTTTTGCAAAGTAAAAAAAAAAAAATTAACTTGGAAATAACTTAGTAAAATCCTATCCTAGTTGCCTTCCCCGGCAACGGCGCCAAAAATTTGACACGACTAAACAGTTGTGCGCTCTTGTGCAACACCCAAGTGTAGGTGATCGTGCAAGTAATACTGGATAAGTCCAGGTCAATCCCACAGGGAAGGAATAGAAAGAATATATACTAAGTTACAACCTAAAGAAAAAGAAAAGATCATAAAGGAGCGAAATTCTAACGAATCCTAATTAATTAAATTAAACTAAATAATAAACTAAACATAAAGAAACATAATAATTAAACAACTAAATTAAAGGTGTTGGAAACACGTGAATCCACATTGATCCTAACCATCTACCATGCATACTCACTAATGTTCTATGGAGTTCATTCCTCTTTAGTATTCCGTATTTTTCTAAAGATAAAGAATCAGTAGCCCTTTCATGACCGGGACTACATCATCACAAGTGATTTAAAATACTTAGAAGACGGTTTAAAACAATGGTTATTACTTGCACTCTAAATGGTGTTAGCATTTAAAGTGTGGTTTTCAAAAGTCATTGAAGAAAATAGCCTTAAGACTTTAAGTTCTAAAAACTGTTGTGACAAACTGAGCTTATAGGGACAATTTGATGACAGATTTCTAAAACAAAAAGTCATGAAATACTTAAAAAAAAGAATCATCTCAGGAATTAACATGTTCGATCGATCGAAGCGCTCTCGATCGATCGAACATCTTCATCCTTCAATCGATCGAAATGCCTTTGATCGCTTGACTATGGCTCTGGTTCGATCGATCGAAATACCTTCGATCGATCGAGCCCAAGGTTTCTAAAGATTGCATGGCAGAGGTTGGGAATCAATGTTTCATCACATATTCCCAACGTCTAAACTACGGAAACATAATAAAACTAGTACAGAAGTAGTAAACTAAAGTAATCAAAGTATCTAAACTAATAAACAATCAAATAGAGAAAAAGGATAAGAGAAACCTGTAAATAATCTGAAATAAACTTGTAGATAACTTGGAATAAAGTTGAATCTTCAATAATCTTCAATAAATCAATGGAAAAGAGGAAAAAAAACATGAATCTAACCTAACCTACTCCTAATCTAACCCTAAAACTACCCTAAACTGCTGTTTTTCGCGTTCTGGAGTGTCCTCCCTTCATCTGGCGTCAAAACGACTTATATATAGGGTTCCCGCAGAGTTTACGCAACTTTTGGGTGAATATGAAGTTTGATCGATCGAGCGAAGTTTGATCGATCGAGCTTAGTTCGATCGATCGAAGGTTCGATCGATTGAACTCTCCTCAATCGCTTGAACTCTCTGATTTTGACAACTCTGCCCACCGATGGGAGAATGGCCATAACCTTTTACTCGGACCTCGGATTGACCTCCCGTTTGCGGCCATACGACTGTAACTCAAAGATCTACATTTCATATCTCTGGAAAAATATTCCAAATCTGAAGTCTTCATTGTCCAAATTGGCGTTTTCTCAGCTGCTTCCGTTGTTCTCTTCACCAGAATCACTTTTCTTTAACTCCACTTCATTGATTTGCATTCTAATACCTATAAAACAATGCAAAAACATATGTTTTAGCATTAACACAATAAAAAGAACATTGTTATTAGAATGCACCTAAATGTAGGGACTTTTGGGATAAAAGTATGCATAAAATACCACATAATACATTATAAATATGCATTTTTCACCTCGAATCACACCCCCCAACTAGCTCGTTGCTAGTCCCTAGCAATGAAGCGAACTACAGCAATGTTCATTTAAACTCTAAGAATTGAAAACAAAAGAAAGTAAAAATCTTAACTCACTTTCGCAGGAATCGCGATTGCATTTAGCGTATGCAACAAGCCTTTAAACCCCTAGTGGATGAGTATTGTCTCGTGTGGGTTTGTAGTGAATTTACCCACAAAATTCCTATTTATGGTAATGGTTCTCATTTCAATGTTTTCAAGAAAATTTTTCCTCTCATTTAGCAATATAGTTAAGCTCAACAATCTCATGAAACTCTCTAGTATGCCATTGCAATGCAACACACACATTACAGTTAATCTACTATCAAAGTCATTAGAATATTCCATACCTATTAATCTTCAAGTGTGTGTGTGAATGGACAACCAAAATACAAAACTTTAATTTCAAAGCTTGCATAACCTAAGACGCTATCAAGAGGCATGGGCTTTTGAAGTCCTAAACAAGTGGGGTTTGTGTATGCCTATATATATACACACATATATCATAAACAAACCCTAGGTGATGCACACTAACATTCAACAGCCTCTCTCTCTCTGTCTCTCTCTCTATATATATATATCTCCTCACAATTTTCTCTCTCTCTCTATAGCTTATCACCATAGAGCTTGAGATTTAGATCGTGGAATCATCAAAGATTGCTCTATTAGTTCTCTTCGCGACTGATACGAAGCTTGAGAGAGTACACGGAGGCAGCATGTTCGTGGTTCTTGTTGGGGGCTCGTAACAATGCCGACTCGTCGATTCCGTCGGGCTATATTCCGCTAGGTAAGTGACCTAAACCTGACTCCATGCTTGTGTGCATATTTATCTACATTGGTATTAGAGCCTATAGGTTGTTGTTCGCCTACATGTGCCCAAAAACGAATCCACCATTGATGGATTTCAAGCTTTTTTTGTAAAACTTTGAAAAATCGATTTTCAAGTGGGTCTAATACAAAACTCCAATAGGGGTCTGAATTTTTTACATGGTTGTGTTCCTAATGGTCCCTAGAATCTCCCCATAAAGTCCCATGGCCTGATTATCCCAAACGAGTGAGATATTGCAAAACCTAATTTTTTGGGTCAATAAAAATGAATTTTTTTTTCCAACTTTGATCCAACTTTTTGGAAGATTTACACGTGCGATCAATATGTTTTTTGGCATGATCTTGTAGTACTCCATGTGAGCTTTCCAACCATATATAATACATGAGTTTTGAATCAATATTGAGGGAGATATAGCCTCTGAAAGTCGGAGCCACAAGCAGCCCTATTGCTGCGTTTTTTTTTGGGGGGGCCAAAGGTTGAAGATGACCAGGCCAGGCCAGGCCAGGCCATGCCCAGTCGCGGTAGGAAGAGTGGAACCCACTCGCCGGCTTCCGTTGGTCCAGCGACCATGGGTCCGGCGAATGGAGGTTCGCCTCTCGGCCCCAGTCCATAATATATATTTTATATATTTTTAGTGGAACAATATTTAATTATTTTATAATTAAAACAGTTTCTGCTATTAAAATAAATAGACAAGTGTGTGTGTGAATGGACAACCAAAATATAAAACTTTAATTTCAAAGCTTGCACAACCTAAGACGCTATCAAGAGGCATGGGCTTTTGAAGTCCTAAACAAGTGGGGTTTGTGTATGCCTATATATATACACACATATATCATAAACAAACCCTAGGTGATACACACTAACATTCAGCAGCCTCTCTCTCTCTCTCTCTCTCTATATATATATATATATATCTCCTCACGATTTTCTCTCTCTCTATAGCTTATCACCATAGAGCTTGGGATTTAGATCTTGGAATCATCAAAATTGCTCTAGTAGTTCTCTTCGCGACTGATACGAAGCTTGAGAGAGTACACGGAGGCAGCATGTTCGTGGTTCTTGTTGGGGGCTCGTAACAACGCCGACTCGTCGATTCCGTCGGGCTATATTCCGCTAGGTAAGTGACCTAAACCCGACTCCATGCTTGTGTGCATATTTATCTACATTGGTATTAGAGCCTATAAGTTGTTGTTCGCCTACATGTGCCCAAAAACGAATCCACCATTGATGGATTTCAAGCTTTTTTTATAAAACTTTGAAAAATTGATTTTCAAGTGGGTCTAATACAAAACTCCAATAGGGGTCCGAATTTTTTACATGGTTGTGTTCCTAATGGTCCCTAGAGTCTCCCCATAAAGTCCCATGGCCTGATTATCCCAAACGAATGAGATATTGCAAAACCTAATTTTTTTGGGTCAATAAAAATGAATTTTTTTCCCAACTTTGATCCAACTTTTTGGAAGATTTACACGTGCAATCGATATGTTTTTTGGCATGATCTTGTAGTACTCCATGTGAGCTTTCCAACCATATATAATACATGAGTTTTGAATCAATATTGAGGGAGATATAGTGTAACACCCGTACCCGGAGAAAGGGTTAATTATTAACTTAACATGCATTAATTGATATAATTAGTGTATAAAATGGATTAAGGGGAGGCTTGGACTCGCCCATGGAAAAGTCCCAGTGAAGAGGGACAGGTTTGAAAATGGAACCCAGCAAAGGGTAAATTGGTAATTTGCATGTTACATGATTAAATGCATTTTATGTGATTACATGAATATTTGCTTAAATGCTTTTATATTATATGTTGATATATGTGTAGCATTTGGTACTGATTTAGACACCCAAATAAGGGTATAAGTGAAAACGATCTAAATTAGTAGGTGCGATAGCAATTTCACAAAATATGTGGGATCCACGTTGGGACCCATACGGAACTTAGACAAACACTCATTAAATAATTGGGTAGTTAATGGAATGTTTGGGGGATATCATAATAAGAACTTAAGAAAATCCGGGGGTGTAAACGAAAAATGGCTAAAGTGTGGCTTTGACACCTCATGCTTGTGCATGAGTGTGTGTGTCAAAGCATGAGACATGTCTCATGTATCACTGAAATTAAAAGAAGAAGAGAAGAGGTGAGCTCCGAGAGAGAAGACGGACCGTCACCGACGCCGTAATTCCGCCGTTCCGTCGCCGCCGTTCATCGGATTTACGATCCGAAGCCATTTTCGGACTCGTGGAGGTGAGAGGATCGTCTCTATACCTTTCATTTTCAGTTTCGTTAACGTTTTTCCGCGACCCTCTTTGAGGTGACGATATATATACATGATATTTGTATGTAAGAATATCATTGGAGTTAATTAGAGCTAAAATTTGCAAGGAATTTGGGGTTCTAGGCTTTTAATTGGAGCAATTTGTGAGGTGAGAGACTCTAATCCATGGGCTGAATGTAAATCATGTTAAATGTGTTAATTTACATGTTAGTTTGTTGAATTCTTGTAAAATAGAGCATGGACATGAGAATTGGGTATATATGAACATGTTGATTTATGTGGGTTTGGCTAGTTTACTTAAAATTGGAAGTTAATATGTGTTAAATGGTGTGTGAATTACCATGCTGAGATGATGATGTGATTATGTGCTTATGTGGGTTGAAGAAAGCCTTATGTTAATTCACCGTGGATTTACTCCATAATAAGGAGAAGTGGAAAAACCCAACGGTGTAAGGGTACTCACCACACTAACTGTGTAAAGGTGTGTGAGTTGCGACCCAGCTGTGGAAGGGTGTGTGAGATTGTGTGAATTAGAGGTGCTATATGCACATAAGGGCAAAAGGCAAGAGCGACGACACGGTGAATTGATATTTGGTCTTTGGAGACTAAATGATATGTTAATTGTTGATTTGTGCATTGAATATGACATTATATTCATACATGTGATTAGTTTACTCACTAAGCGAAAGCTTAAACAAATGCTATTTTCTGTTGTGGTTATTGAATAACCACCGCAGGTACGGCACGGGAGGAGGAAGGAAAATGATCAAAACGACAAGTTGGGCATGAGGGTTATGAGATGTGTGTTGATATGTTTATAAATCTAGATATTTAAGTTTCCTAATGCAACTTATGGTTTGGAGATGTATAGTTAACTCATGACTTGGGCGAACTTGTAGATACGTTTTAAACTTATGTTATAATGTAACTAGTGGCTTGAGGTTCTTGACTTATGGACGGGAGAGAGGAGAGACGGGAGAGATGGGAGAGATGGGGGAGATTTGAGCCTCATGCTTGTGAACTTCTTTTGAACTTGTAAAATGATGTAAATTATGGTTTCTTTTATGTTAATGTTCATATTTGGGTTGTAGAAAAAGAGTTTGAATCCTAAAACTTGTATTTTGGAAAGTGAAAGTGAATTTGGAAACTAATGTGTAATATCTCTTGTTTTGCTCAAGTGTGGTGCAAGTAATGAATTTGACCATTTCGGCAAGTCCGGATGTGTCGCTAGTGTCTTAAACATGTTTCCTTAGTGTTCACAATGTTAGTTATGACCTTGAGTTAATTCCCAACAAGTTTCATGAATTTTGAATGAGAATTGAGTTTCAAAGTTGAAAAGATCATTGTATTTCAAATGAAATGAGTTTTTAGTGGATTTGACCAAATTGTGAATATGATTTTATGATCCATGCTTAATTTGAGTTTAAACATGTTTAGAAGTGTATTGGAGATGTTTTCCCAAAGTTTCATAAGGTTTCCATATGTTTTGGTTGTGTTTTGGTAACTTGGAAACTTGTTTGACAGCAAAGGAAATTTGAGCAGCAGATTTGTGAAGGGGATCGATCCGCCCTTTATGAAGGGATCGATCCGCCCTTTTTAGGGAGCATTCTGCGAGAATGTCAAGTAAATGGATCGATCCGCCCATAATGAAGGGATCGATCCGCCTTGTATTTTTCCCCAGCATGTCCGTTTTTACGGAAACATGCATAACTTCTTCTAGGAAACTCGGTTTCGCGTGCCGTTTGTTGCGTTGGAACCGGGACTCAAAATTCTAACTTTT
Source organism: Hydrangea macrophylla (assembly GCA_033977485.1). Lineage (NCBI taxonomy): Eukaryota > Viridiplantae > Streptophyta > Magnoliopsida > Cornales > Hydrangeaceae > Hydrangea > Hydrangea macrophylla. The sequence goes on from CM066995.1 coordinate 90,600,425, forward strand.
GGTATAAAAATTTTACATACTTTATAAATGACCATTTTGCCCTTGGGGCCTATTTTGTAACAACAGAGTTGTTTAATGGGGTTAAACACATGTGTTTCTTAGTAATTCGTATATTTCTTTACAAATTAATGTAATTGGGAGCTTGTAGCCTTGTTACACGTGTCCTAATCCGCACGAGGCGGGTTGGGGTGTGACATATAGTCTCTGAAAGTCGGAGCCACAAGCAGCCCTATTGTTGCATTTTTTTTGGGGGAGCCAAAGGTTGAAGATGACCAGGCCAGGCCAGGCCATGCCCAGTCGCGGTAGGGAGAGTGGGACCCACTCGTTGGCTTCTGTCACGACCCATCCCACTACGCGTGGAAATAGGACACGTGGCACGCCACCAAGGCTCATCCAAACATCAATATACTATACGCAGCGGAAAGAACTTTAAAACAACCCTGATAGTTTAAAACTTAGGAAACATTCCCTTCTGAGTTGTAAAATCCATCAAAAATTTGAGTTATAAAAAGTTTTGGCCAAATGAAAACACATTCAAAAGATTCAGTTATGAAAACAGGGGTTCAGTCGACTGCTCCTAGAGTCCAGTCGACTGTTCCTAGCAGAACCTGAAACCCTAAATTCCCAACAGAGGTCCAGTCGACTGATCAGGGAACCCAGTCGACTGCTCAGTCGACTGATCAAGGTCCCCAGTCGACTGTGCTAAGTAGAACCAAAATACAACATCTTACAAAGGGGGTACAGTCGACTGATCTGGGAATCCAGTCGACTGCTTTTCAATTAATAGAAGCAGTATCCAAAATTAACAGTGTTCAGTCGACTGTCCAAGGGGTCAGTCGACTGCTTCTCTTATAATATACTTTCAGTGTCTCAATCCCACGAGGTCCAGTCGACTGACCCTGGGCCCAGTCGACTGCTCCCCTGCTGGGCAGCCTGTGTTGAAAATTAACAAGTCCTGCTACTCAATACCAACAAGAATCACAACCAACACCAACTCCAACATGCCAAAAATAACTACAGACGTTCAATTACAAGATAACAATACTGTGAAACTGATCTATAATTCCATTACAACATATTACTACAATACCCAATCCTTATTCAAGTTTAGGATTTAAATACAAAAATATATACAAAGGTGATTCCCCGTTGTTCTTTAACGGCCTCACTCATCACGATTCTTCTTGTCCTTCTTCTTACCTGCAATGGAGTACATCTCCACTGCTCAGCTAAATGCTGAGCGTACAATTCTAAATGTATGCTTATATGACAATCCATGGTTTAAGCATCTAAAACACATAGAAATAGTCTCTAGGGTGAGTGGTACGCATTCATCCGGTCGATGCCGTAGGAGGCCCACCTCTCCCACGCATCTCGTACACTGGTTGGGCCTTCCTCCATACCAGGTACCGTGTACTGGTTGGGCCCACCTCCAATCCAGACACAACAACAATTCCAATTCCAATCAATCACAATCACAATCCTCAAGGTTCGAGGAGCTTACCCCGGATGAATTTGCACCAAACTCCCCTTTGACCCAAGTAGACACATAACATGCTCACATAAACAGTTATACGTGCTTTTATCATAATTTCACGTGCATAATTAACGGGCCTAACTAATACATGAATTTCGCCCGGATCCAAGAATATCAAAAATGATGTTCAAAACATGAAAATCCATATATTTCATAGATCTAGAATTCATACCTCGTGCGATTCTCTTCAAACTTTGAAGGATCGTCTAGGGGACTAAATAATCGTCGGATTTCAATTTGTACGCGATTCCTACGAGTTTTACCTGATTTTTCCCAAAAGTCTAGAATTAAGATTTTTACAAAAATTGGCCAAACACGACCTAAGTAGTATCAAAACGTAGATCTTACCTCCACGAGTTCAAATATGAAATCTGGAGAAAATCTGGCGGACGGAAGGTCGTCTAATGGCGTCGTAAACCCGTGGCCACCAATCTCCCTTCTCTCTCCTCTCTCTAGATATTTTTAGAAAGTGTTTGGATGAGAATGAATCTCATCCTCATCTATATATAGACAAAAGTTATGGAAATTACGCTTACCTCCCCACGAGTTCCTCAAACTTCTAATTAGTTCTCGAAACTTCGCGCACATCCATTTTATAACTTTACGAGTGAAAACTATAAATTTCAAAAGTTTTCGACTAGGTTTCGTTTGGGTCCAAAAATCACGTCCGAAAACTAAATTCTGTGGAATCTCTACACATCCTACCTTTTTAATTAACGTATCACTCACGTTCTCACCACAGTTCTCGAAATGATATATAACAATATCACAATTACCAGAAATTACCAACACAGGTATAAAAATTACTATTCACAAAATACCAGATAAAGCCAAATAACATTTAAATCACATAAATGTCATTTACTCATGTCATTGCAATATGAGATACCATGTTCCCGTGTCCTTACTGACACTTTACCATTGACTCACAGTCAACCTCAATCCACCATTATCAACTAACATTGATAATCCACAAAATCTGAATATGCATATTAAAACCATGAAATTTTTGGAACGGATGTGACAGCTTCCGTTGGTCCAGCGACCATGGGTCCGGCGAATGGAGGTTCGCCTCTCGGCCCCAGTCCATAATATATATTTTATATATTTTTAGTGGAACAATATTTAATTATTTTATAATTAAAACAGTTTCTGCTATTAAAATAATTAGATTTTAATGTTTTAAACCTGTTTTAATTACTTGAAAATTTTGGAAAAATGTGAAAATTTACTTTTTTATTTTTCCTATATTATGGAAACTGTGTGGGACCAGAAATAATTTTATAGTAAATTGTTTCATTATTTTTGGTATTTTAGAGCATAAAAGATACTCCCTCCGTCCCATTTTATGTGTCCATCTTTCCTTTTTGGGATGTCCCAAAATTGTTGTCTACTTTCCTAAATTAGTATGCAAAATGTACTTAGTTTCCCAAACTACCCTTCCTTGCAATCAATTCCAAAACAAAACAAAAAAAAAGAAAGTGCAATGATTATGGGCAATTGTGGAAAGTAGGTGTAGATTCTTTTTGTCCCCTTAAAAAGTTGGATTCCCCAAGATGGACACATAAAATGGGACGGAGGTAGTATGTTTTAAATGTGTTTTTAATTGCTTAAAATATCCAAAAATGCATATTAATTTTTGAAATTAATATATAATGTTTATTACACTGTAAGGGACTCTAAGATAATTTTTGTATAAATTATCATGTATTTATGGTATTTTAGAGCATATAATTAATATTTATGGTCGTTTATTTAATTGCTTAAAATAACCATAATACATTATTAATTTTTGTAATTAATAAGGGATATAAGGGACACTATTTTGAGACCATAAAAAATTTTGTGGGACTCATAGATAGTTTTTGGTAAATTATCTAAATCATATTAATATTTTAGAGCATATAATCATGTATTTTTGTACACGTATTAAATTGATTAAAATATTTTTATTGATTATTAGTTCAAGGAATTAACACAATGTGTCTAGAACACTAGTGGCAGCTTGAGGAAATTTTTTTTTTGTGAATTTCCTCGATCTTTGTAATATATTTTAGAGCATATATTGTGCTGAGTTACCTGAGTACACGATATTTATTGCTTAAAATATAACAAAAGAAGTTGTTAATTCTTGAATTTAATATATAGTGTTTTTGTCCACTGATTGGAGACTTGAGAAAATTTTTTGTGAATTATCTCATTTTTGTTTTGGTATTTTAGAGCATAAAATTTATGCTTATGGGCATTTATTTTATTGCTTAACATAGCCAAAATAGACTATTAATTTTTAAAAAAAATTAATATAGGGTGTTTAGAACACCATATTAGACCACTAAAAATCTTTTAAGAACAAATTCCTTGAAATTTTTGTATTTTTGGGAATTTTTGTTGCTCATAGTTAATTTTTGTTTAACTAGATCAATTTATTTATTTTGTTAAATTGATTCAAAATATTTTTTGTGCCTTGATAAATTTTGGAAAATTCTTCATAATGAAAAATCAGTTTTTCAGTTATTTAAATTTTTTCATGAGGTATTAAATTAATTTGTTAATTTAAAAGCCCTTAATGAATTGGTTTTAAAATATGTTTTAAGACCGAAAAGTGTGTTAAAATTAGAGAAAAATTATCAGAATTTTTCATTGATTTTACTTAGCTTATGGGAGCAATTCGGGCTGTGCAATAATTATTTTATTGCAAATTTTATTATTTCTTAGAGGCTCACTGCATTGTTGGTCATGTTTTAATTACTGTTGTTTGTGATTGGATGACCCGAGACCTCTAATCCTCCTCCTTAAATGGAGTGATGGATTAGTCCATTCATTTTTAAATAGACCGCATGAGTACTTGGTGTATGTGATTAATATATTTTTTAATCTGGCTTAAATGAATGGACAATAATTGACAATTTATAGAGCTTGTGTCCTCACGATGTATGTTTAAGGTTGTTCTTGTATATATTTATCAACAAAGCATCCCAATTTTTTTGGGCTATAAATATAATGTGAGGACGAGTGTTTTATTTCTTGTATTGGAAAAGCCTACTTGTAAAGGGATGGTTTTCTTTGTTCATACATCATACACTTGAATTACCTTAACATGAGCTCTAAGTTGTCAATTCGGACCCACGTGGGGGTTCATGCGCATTTTTGTTGTATGGCGCACTTTATATTATTGTGGATGATCTTAGATAGGTAATAGTACCATCTAATTGATGTTTGTTTGGGAAAATCAATTATAAAAGGTTTTTCTTGATTTACATAATTGAGATTTGATTAATGAGCAATAGCGAATTTTTTGGTCTTAAATTGTAAAAAGGAAAAAAATTCATTTGTAATTGGATTTTAAAACAAATTTTATGAAATGTGCAAATGATAATGTCAATCCCTTGCGCATGTTCCCAAATGTTTTTCAAACCACACTTTGTTAATCTTTACAAATATAATAAGTTTAAAAGAGACTAATTTTTGTAATATGGCACTGCAAAGTAACACAACTATAGAATAAGTAATAGCTTATGGGCTTTAGACTTATTCTATGGTCTAACCCATTGAACCGAATAATGGGCCTCAGGCCCAATATCGTTAGAACCTTGAAAGCCTATAATAATTGGCTCGAGAAGGATCATGGCATGCGCTTTGTGATAAGCAGCATGCACCATGATCTTGTTAGGAAGTATATGTACTACCCAATAGCCAAAGAATTGTGAGATCAGCTCGAATTTGTTTTCGATGTCACATTCACAACTAGATTAAGCATCTAGTTATGAAGTTCGGGAGAGTAAAGGAAACGTTCCAAGTACACGATGACTGGACATCTAAGGTCGATGACAGGTATGATTCGTGATTTCAGATTACTCGGAACATCTTTACTGGCGAACAGCAGTTTCAGGCTATGATTAGTTCTATGCCTGATTCACGGGTCCATAGAAAATAAATCATGATCCACAACGGATATATTAAATTTTTGGTTTTTTGACATTTTCTGACATGTTGAGCTGAATACGGAGCGCCAAAAAGGGTAAGGCGAACCATATAGCTACACTCTTGACCACGGCTTCCATAAGTGGAATTAAGTGCAAGGCCAGTGGACCTAAACGCAATGGTAAAGGTAAACCCACTTAGAGGCAGGGTGGGCCTAGTAAGTTTGCGCCCAAGGCTAACAAGGTGGAAGAGCGCAATCGAGGGCGTTTTTCAATTCGGTGTTAATAGGATGGATACTTTTTGGTGGTAGTGTTACTAGGACATGGTTATCTAGGGATAACTACTTAAGAGTTGTTTTATATAATTCTAGTTTCCTCTGTTATTCATTTATTCTGAGACATGGCATGCTGGACTTGAACGCATAGGATGTGATAGGATGACTTGATTAGCTTAAGAAGCCCTTTTAGGCCCACTCGCTGAGGTTGCCCTGCCTATGTGTGAGTCTTGCTTAGTTGGCAAAGCATGTCGAAAGCCTTTTAGAGAGGCTATATAGAGCTACTCAAGCATTAGAGCTAGTTCACTCAGATATCTATGGACCTATGGTTGTAAAGGCATGTCATGGCGCCTCTCATTTTTTCACTTTTATAGATAATTTCACGTGATATGAGGATCGTGAGTACTTATCTAATTAGTTCTTGGAACTGTGTGAGGAAAAAGGGAAACGCAGACAACTTCCTGTTCCAGAAACTCCATAACAATATGGTGTTGCAGAAAGATGGAATAGGACATTTCTAAATATGGCTAGGACAGTGATGGCGCAAGCCAACATCCCAATGTTGTTTTGGGGGGATGTACTCTTGATTGCTGCCTACATACTAGAGTGCCTCTTCTCAATCAGTTCCTTCTACCCCCTTAATGAGCTATGGAAAGGTAAAAAGCTCATTTTGAAGCATTTGTGCCTGTGGAGCTCAGGAGGTTATGTTCACTATACCTCGCATAAGTGCGAAACTACGCTCGAGAGCTAGAAAATAGACCTTTATAAGGTATTCTAATAGCTCGAAAGGCGATGTTACGAATAATGAACTACAGGGTATAGGAACAGAAGTGGTGTCACATGATATTGAGAATGACATCCCCAAGTTGGTAATACTAAGAGATATCTTGACCTCTATGAGTTAGAGGATGTTGAAGACAACATACAATCTTTAAGCGAGGGTGGGGAGATTGAGATTCCACATCCAGTAATCGCTGAAAAATGGTACTAGTCTCTAGTCGAGTGGGAGTACACCGCTAGACGCTAGTGGGAGTGTACCAGATAGGGGAGTGCACCACTAGGCCTCAAGATTCTCAAGTAGTTCACTGTAGGTGATGAGGAAAGTTCTCTATCGCTGTTTTTGAAATTGAGGAAGACATTTTCATATGTGTGCAAATGTGTGCACAAGTGGATGAGGATGAATCTGCTTCTTTTGTTGAAGCGTTTTTCTTCGTCTGCTGAAGCTGAGTGGATAGTTCCTATGCCACATGAGATGAGCTCTATGGACGTGAACAAGGTCTGGGAGTTAGTTGACAATCCGCCTGTGCGTAAGACTATTAGAGACAAGTGTGTTTTCAATAATTTAACGCAAGGCATATGGTTCAATTGACAAGTATTAGGCGTGCCTTGTGGTGATAGTTTGTACCTAGAGAGGGTATAGACCATGGAAACATGTTCTCCCAAAGGGTGAGATCTGACTCCATTCGCCTTATCCTAGTAATCGTCGTATATTTAGTTTTGGAACCTTTTTAGTTGGATGTTCAAACTATTCTTTTCTCAATGGAGAACAAGACGACGAGATAAATATGGATCATCCCATTGGTATTGTGACTAAAGGGAATGAGCGCAAACGTGTGCTGTCTCAAACGATCTATTTAACAATCGTCTAGGCACTGGTACAATGTGTGTACATTAAATAGTCCAAGAAAAGTGTTCTAATTCTTTAAATATTGATGACGTCCTTCTAGCTGGGAATGAGATGAGTTCCATTATCGCCACTTGAGAGTGGTTGTCCTCTCAATTTGAGATTAAGGACATGGGTGATACCAACTATGTGTTGGGAGTTTAGACTGTGAGATATTTTTCTTAGAAGCTCGTCTGTTTGTCTCAAGGGACTCATAAGATGTAGGTTCTTGAACGTTTTCACATGAAAATCTGAAAACCCATTGACATCCCAATTTTTTGGGACTCACCTTGAACTTAGATCAATGTCTAATAATGAGAAGAGGAAACAAATGTCTAGTTTTCCATATGCGTCCGCAATAGGGAATCTAAAGTATACTATCTTGTGTACTCAATCAAATGTCTACTATGTGGTTGGTCTAATTAGTCATTGTCGTAGCAACCCTGGTCCTATGTAACACCCGTACCCGGAGAACGGGTTAATTATCATGTTATATGCATTAATTAATATAATTAGTGTATAAAACGGATTAAGGGGAGGCTTTGGACTCGCCCATAAAAAGTGTTCAGGAGAGGGACACTAGTTGGAAAATTTCCCAGTGAGGAGGGACAGGTTTGGAAGTGAGACCCAGTGAAGGGCCTAAATTAAATTTGCATTTTACATGATTAGATGCATTTATGTGATTACTTGAATATTTGCTTAAACGCTTTTTATATTATATGATGATACATGTGTTAGTAACTTGTATTAGTTTGAATACTCCAATAAGGGTATAACTGAAAAAGATTTATAATTGATAGGTATGATAGCAACTTCACAAAATATATGGGACCCACATTGGGACCCATACGAAACTTAGACAAAGACTCATTAGATAATTGGGTAGTTAATGGAATGTTTGGGGGATTTCATAATGAGAACTTAAGAGTTCCGGGGGTGTAAATGAAAAATGGGAGAAATGAGACTTAGACACCTCATGCTTAATGCATGGGTGTTATGCATGGGTGTGTGTCAAAAGGAGGAGAATCATCTCCATTTACAGGAAATTTAAGAAATTAAAGCAAAGAAAGAGAGGAAGAGCTCGGGAGAAGACGGAACTGCCACCGACGACGTTTTTCGCCGTACCGTCGCCGCTGTTTGCCGGATTCACGATCCGAGATCACTTTTGGACTCGTGGAGGTAAGAGGATCATATGCACGTACTTTGTTTTCACTTTCGGCAACGTTTTTCCGGTAACCGTTCTTGATAAATGATATTTGTTGAACCAAAACCATGTAGGATTTACTTTGGGTAAGAATTGAGCAAGATTTGTGAAGAAATTCTTCATTTCTAGCTTGAATTTGGGTAGATCTTGCTAAGGTGAGTTTTTCTAGCCTAAAGAATGGTTGTGTTAAACTATGTTCAAGGCATCAATGATGTAGAGATGTAGAGAATGATCTTATTGTGTTGATTATTCATGTTTAGAAAGCATGTAGTTACTAAATTGTGAATTTCATGTTAGCTTTATGAAGATTATATGTGCCTACATGGTTATGTGCTTATATGTTCATGTGGTATTCAATGAGCACCGGAAAAATGATTCATTAGTTGGGAGTAATAAGGGTGGTGAATAGGAAGAATCCGAGAAATACGGAAGTCCAAGGAATAGAAGTGGCCACGGGACCAAGGGAGGTCCCGGCTCTGAATGAATCATTGAACCGGTGACTCGGCGATTACAAAGATATGATATATGTGTTTATTGTTGCATTGCACATGTTTAAACATTCATCCATGTTTAGAATTCTCACTAAGCGTAATGCTTAAGAAAACCATTTTCTGTTTCTGTTGTGGTAAATAACAACCACCGCAGGTACGGAGCCATACCCGGAGAGGAAGTGATGTGCTCGGGATTGGGGAAGAGATTTGGGTCTTGTAAATATGTTTATAACTTGTAATATAGTTCAACTGGTGACTTAGTACCCTTGACTCGTGGATTGAAGTCTTGACTCGTGGTTGTAAAGTTGGAGAGATTTGGAACTAGTTGGGATTCTATGTCTCATGTGTTTAATGTAAATTTGTAGAAATTGTATAATTCTCTATGCTAACAGTTAGTTTTGGGTAAGAAGTTGGAGGATTTGGAGTTTGCCTTTGTAAACTCTATATATAAATCCTTAAGTAATAACTACGGATATGTGTGTGATGGTTAAGATTGGACCTTTCCGGCGAGTTCGGTTAGTGTCACAATCATTTTGGGTAATGGTTGTTTGCAAGCAAGAGGGTTGTAAAGTTCTTGACTCTTTGGTTTTAATGATTTTCATTACTTATGTTAGTTTTACCAAGTATGGGATTTCCATGACTCAATTTGTTCAAATGAAGTTTGAGTCATAACTTGATTGTGTGAAGGGATTTAAATATGTTTATGGTCATGGTTATGAAGTTTTTCAAGACTTTGGAATGCTTAGCAAATGATTTTAGAAGTGTCCTTGGGGATTGGTTTACTTGAGTTCATGTATAAGAGTTTGATTTTGTAGTAACCCGTGTTTTCATGTTTAAATTGACGATTTAGACTTCGTGTGCGATTTTAGCGAAAATTGGTCACAGGGGTATTTTGGTCATTTTTTCAATTTTATAAGTCATGAACTAAAAATATATTTTTTTTTTGGGAAAAGTTGCGTGAGATTAAATGATTTGGTATTCGTGTTGGAAGTTAAGATTTTTCGAGTCATATTTAAAATTAAATATACATTGTCTGCCTTTATTTTAAATTTCAATTCTTATGTGCAAAATTTATTTCTTAACTGATCTCATAATTGAAATTACTCTTGGGGTCAAAATGCGATTTTCATAAAATCTGGCAATACCTGTGTTAAATTTCAAATCTGTATTTCCAAAACGGTGAAAATAAATTTTTTTAACTCAAACTGAATTTTTATAAAACCGGAAAATTGTTTCTTTTAATAAAATGAATTCTCTGTATTTTTGTGATGAACACCGTGTCACGAAAATACCAGTTTAGGTTTAAAACTGTCCGCGCAGTGCTAAACTTCCACAGATTTTGGAAGTGACTGATTGGACAATTACTTTATATACAATTAATGTTGCTAATGATTTTCCTTAGGCCATTATGTTTGGTTATTTATACACTAATATTAGTGGAGCTATATGTGAATTAGTGTATGTTTACATCATCTTGCATATTCCTTATAAACTACCAATTAATTAGAAGTTAGTGGTTAATAATTAGATTGTTAGGCCATTATGTTTGGTTATTTATACACTAATATTAGTGGAGTTATATGTGCATTAGTGTATGTTTACATCATCTTGCATATTCCTTATAAACTACCAATTAATTAGAAGTTAGTGGTTAATAATTAGATTGTTAGGCCATTATGTTTGGTTATTTATACACTAATATTAGTGGAGTTATATGTGCATTAGTGTATGTTTACATCATCTTGCATATTCCTTATAAACTACCCATTAATTATAAGTTAGTGGTTAATAAGTGGATTGTTAGGCCATTGTCTCCAAGTGGAAGCTTGGCTATTTATACACTCACATACTCTCTCAAACACACACATTCTACACTTCTAGCATAGAGAGCTTGAAAGAGTCACACAGAGAGAGATTTATATATATATATATACACAATTATAGATATACATACACCTCGAGTTAGAAGAAGAAGAAGAAGAAGAGAAGTGTTTGGGAGTTGCTCAACATCATTTATAGGTACCGGGTTGTGTACAATATGCTTTCTAAATTCTCCGGAGTATTTCTTTGTTATCTCTACTTGTACTCTTTTTGCAGTTATGTTGTGTTTTCATTTGGAATCAATGAGTATGTGTTTATTGCTAAGTGCTATGGGACTAAAGGGTCATGGGCAAGGAGCACCTACCAACAGTCCAACAGGCCTCAGGGACCGACGTACTGGAGACGGGTGAGGTGAGGTGAGGTGTCTCTTGCTATGTGATCAAGAGGAACCTGGTATGATGCTATTGGTATGAGCGTTTGGGTAGTGTGAGCAGTTGGGTTGTGAGATTGGTCAATTGATTTGATGTCATTCTATATATTTGATTGTCATTATCCTTTTGAGCCTTTATTATTCATGTCATATTGTATACTTCCCGGTATGGTTTTTAGATGCAGGCAGTGCCGGTAACCGAAGCCTAGAAGGGAGATAAGGTTAAGGATGATATAGGAGATCCGTGGAGAATATGGACCTGCTGGGAGTTTTAAAGAAATTTTGTATTTTTATTTTAAAGAATCAAGTGTGATTTATTTAATTTTTCAATGGAAATACGCTTATTTTTGCGGGACGTTACAGATTTTAAGGAAACTTGTTGGATTTTATTGAGGTTATATTCATGAATCTCTGTTTGAAGAGTTTGAATTTATGTTTGGGCATGCTTGAGTATGTTTAAAATGGATTGGAATGGGTTCTTAAAGTTTCATGTGGGTTGGTTTGAATTTGGTGAAGTTTGAGACTTTTAAAACAAGGGAAATCTGCTAAAAATGGGGTTCTGCAGGAACCGGATCGATCCAGACCTTGAACGGATCGATCCGGAGCAGTTGGATAGTGCAGAAATGGCATTCTGCCAAATCCGGATCGATTCGGTTTTGGGGCGGATCGATCTGCAGGCCATTTTGATGTGCTGTCGACCTTTACGGAAACGGACATAACTCACTCTAGAAAACTCGGATTCATGCGCCGTTTTTTGCGTTAGAACCGTGACTCAAAGACCTATCTTTTGGTATAAAATTTGCTATACCTTATGTGACGCCCCGATTTTCATTACCAAAAATAAAAGAAATATTTACATTAAAATTGTAAATAGCCAAGTGTATTTTAAAACAACAAAAATATTTACACTTGAGTGTCCAAAAATTACAATTTAATTCGTTTACACGGCTAGGACCCAAATAACTCCAACCCACACGGTACTCTAATGTACTCCAATTTGACTGCTACCAATGGTACCTGCATCTAAAATAACACACGGGGAAGTATACAATATGACAGGAATAATAAGGGCTCAAAAGTACAATGAACAACCACGACGGATCAATAAAATAGACCAATCACTCAATCCACCCGTTCACACAATTTACCCGCTCACCCACAAGAGCATTATACCAGGTTCCTCTTGGTCACATAGCAAAGAGTCACCTCACCTCACCTCACCCGTCACCATTCCTCGGTCCCTGAGGCCTGTTGGACTGTTGGTAGGTGCTCCTTACTCATGACCCTTTAGTCCCATAGCACTTAGCCAAAATAATATTTTAATAATATTTAACCAAAAAAAAAGACATGGATTCCAAGAAAAGACAACATATGCAAAGAGAGTACAAATAGGGATGACAAGAAAATACTCCGGAGATTTAAGAGCATATTGTACACAACCCCGTACCTTAAAAATAATGTTGATCACTTTCTCCACTCTCTGAATATATATGTATATGTGTGAATATATATAACTATATGGGTGTGGATCAATATATGTGTGTGTGTAAAATGAATATATATATATATATGTCGAAAGATAGAGAGGCAGTGAGTGAAATGAGAGAGGCAGAGAGCTATGAGAGTTTGAGAGTGGTTGTGATTTGGAGAGATTATGTGGTGTATATATAATGAAACAAAAGCTTGGCCTCCACTCACAAAACACACTCCACATTATTCTCCACTCACAAACTTTCCAACACATCTTCCACTTCACAAACACCCACCACAAAAACACACGTACACACTGCACAAAATTATTTGAGTGGATTCCAAATGTTCATGAGGTACCCTTGTGTGTGTTGAGCTTACGCAATGATACACACACACAGGTAAAATTTCACTGTATAAATTTTAAATATGGTATTTTTTTTTTTTAAAAAGCGAAAATAAAATACGGGGTATTACACTCTACCCTCCTTAAAAGAATTTCGTCCGCGAAATTAAAGTATAAATATTTTGACAAACAACTTGAAATTTCAAAAGTTTTTTTTTTTTTTTTTTTTTTTAGACAAAAAATTCAAATAGTACAAATAAATAGTACTACCCTCATTGATTCCCCCAGGCGATGTGGAACTAAGTCCTACATTTCCGGCTGGGTACAGGCTCTGATACCATTTGTAGCGCCCCGCCCCGCCACGGTTCCCGGCGACGGAGGTTAAAGCGGAATTTAATAAATTAAGCAATCTTTACAAAGAATTTAAAAAAAAAAATTACATTTGGAATATTTCTCATTATTTACATAAAGTAAAACCCATATAGCCCCAACGCCCGCGGTACTCTCAACAGTGCTTCAAATTTGACTTTATTTCATTTCTTCAAAATTCGCTGCTACTGGAGCTCCCTGCATCTAAAAACCAAATCGGGAAGTATACAATATGACAGAATAAAAGCAGCTCAAAATTCAACGATAAAATTGTGAATACACGCAATTTACAGGTTCACAATAAATCTAGAACCTTCAAGAAATTACCTGTTTACCTCTAAGGCAAACTATCCCAAAAATGAACCGATTACCCCGAAGGGCATCATACCAGGTTCCTCTCGGTAACATAGGCAAAGTCACCCCTCACCTCACCCTGGACCTGGTCCCTAGGACGTACTGGCCCCAAAGTTCTCGGTTCTTGGCGGTGCACCTTACTCATGTACCCAATCAGTTCCAAGGCATTTAGCCAAAAACAACAACAATTCTAGAATAATAAAATATTCTAGAAAAATCATAGAGTCCATAAAAGACATCAACATAATATATGCGAGCTCTAGGCATCAACATATATTTCAAAGAGAATACAAACAGGGATATGAAAGAAATACTCCGGAGATTGAGAGCATATTGTACACAACCCGATACCTGTATTAAATTATGAAATTCACCAGGACTCTTCCCAAATGTCGCTTTAGTCGTCCTCGTACCTAAACATCCCAAGGTACAACATCGTATACTTTAAAGTACACCCTTTATATAGAAAATAAAGTTTAAATTTTTTTTATTTTTTTTTTTTTTTTTAAACTTCAAAAGATTCGTTCGTCGCGACCGTTATAAGTTATCACACGAAACTTGAAACATGGCCTCTTGGGGTCAATATCTTTCATTTGATATAAAGAAAACAAATTTTCGTTACAGTTTTTCTGCTCGCTATTTCTTAGGCCCTTAAACGGTATATATATGAGATATATATATATATATATATATGAAATTCTATATATATATATATGTGTATCAACAGTTTACAAAAATCAAAATTAAAAACTGAATTATCATAAAAATTACAAGAGAAAACTTACCCCATTTGAATTACAATGGTGGGATATATAGAGAATTCCAAAGAAAATAACCAAAACTACAAAGTTTTGATTTTCAATGTACTACTTTCTCTCTCAATATATATTTAAACTATAAATATATGTGTGTGATATGTTGCTGAGAGAGAGAGACATAGAGTGGCAGAGAGTTGGAATGAGAGAAATAGAGAGTTTGAGAGATTGAGTGATTGAGGGGGGGTTAGGTGTAGTATAAATAATATGTAAAGTGCTTGGCACTATGCATATAAAACACACCAAAGTTAGCACTACACACACAAGACACTCCACTCACAAAGCACTCCAGCACAAAGTTACGCACACGCTGCACTAATGTGTACACAAGATACCCTTGTGTGTGTTGAGCTCACGCAATGATACACACACACAGGTAAAATTATACTGCAAAAATTTCAAAACTGGTATTTTTCTCTGACGAAAAGGAACTAATAAAATTTTAAAATTTTTCGGGTCACTACACTCTACCTCCCTTAAAAGAATTTCGTCCGCGAAATTCAAGTAAGACTTAAGCCGAAAAAGTTTTATTACTACGCATGAACACCTTAACCCGTCGTCCCATAGTGTTCGACCCTGTTAAGCTCTGATACCATTTGTAACGCCCCGATTTTCATTACCAAAAATAAAAGAAATATTTACATTAAAATTGTAAATAGCCAAGTGTATTTTAAAACAACAAAAATATTTACACTTGAGTGTCCAAAAATTACAATTTAATTCGTTTACACGGCTAGGACCCAAATAACTCCAACCCACACGGTACTCTAATGTACTCCAATTTGACTGCTACCAATGGTACCTGCATCTAAAATAACACACGGGGAAGTATACAATATGACAGGAATAATAAGGGCTCAAAAGTACAATGAACAACCACGACGGATCAATAAAATAGACCAATCACTCAATCCACCCGTTCACACAATTTACCCGCTCACCCACAAGAGCATTATACCAGGTTCCTCTTGGTCACATAGCAAAGAGTCACCTCACCTCACCTCACCCGTCACCATTCCTCGGTCCCTGAGGCCTGTTGGACTGTTGGTAGGTGCTCCTTACTCATGACCCTTTAGTCCCATAGCACTTAGCCAAAATAATATTTTAATAATATTTAACCAAAAAAAAAGACATGGATTCCAAGAAAAGACAACATATGCAAAGAGAGTACAAATAGGGATGACAAGAAAATACTCCGGAGATTTAAGAGCATATTGTACACAACCCCGTACCTTAAAAATAATGTTGATCACTTTCTCCACTCTCTGAATATATATGTATATGTGTGAATATATATAACTATATGGGTGTGGATCAATATATGTGTGTGTGTAAAATGAATATATATATATATATATATATGTCGAAAGATAGAGAGGCAGTGAGTGAAATGAGAGAGGCAGAGAGCTATGAGAGTTTGAGAGTGGTTGTGATTTGGAGAGATTATGTGGTGTATATATAATGAAACAAAAGCTTGGCCTCCACTCACAAAACACACTCCACATTATTCTCCACTCACAAACTTTCCAACACATCTTCCACTTCACAAACACCCACCACAAAAACACACGTACACACTGCACAAAATTATTTGAGTGGATTCCAAATGTTCATGAGGTACCCTTGTGTGTGTTGAGCTTACGCAATGATACACACACACAGGTAAAATTTCACTGTATAAATTTTAAATATGGTATTTTTTTTTTAAAAAGCGAAAATAAAATACGGGGTATTACACTCTACCCTCCTTAAAAGAATTTCGTCCGCGAAATTAAAGTATAAATATTTTGACAAACAACTTGAAATTTCAAAAGTTTTTTTTTTTTTTTTTTTTTTAGACAAAAAATTCAAATAGTACAAATAAATAGTACTACCCTCATTGATTCCCCCAGGCGATGTGGAACTAAGTCCTACATTTCCGGCTGGGTACAGGCTCTGATACCATTTGTAGCGCCCCGCCCCGCCACGGTTCCCGGCGACGGAGGTTAAAGCGGAATTTAATAAATTAAGCAATCTTTACAAAGAATTTAAAAAAAAAAATTACATTTGGAATATTTCTCATTATTTACATAAAGTAAAACCCATATAGCCCCAACGCCCGCGGTACTCTCAACAGTGCTTCAAATTTGACTTTATTTCATTTCTTCAAAATTCGCTGCTACTGGAGCTCCCTGCATCTAAAAACCAAATCGGGAAGTATACAATATGACAGAATAAAAGCAGCTCAAAATTCAACGATAAAATTGTGAATACACGCAATTTACAGGTTCACAATAAATCTAGAACCTTCAAGAAATTACCTGTTTACCTCTAAGGCAAACTATCCCAAAAATGAACCGATTACCCCGAAGGGCATCATACCAGGTTCCTCTCGGTAACATAGGCAAAGTCACCCCTCACCTCACCCTGGACCTGGTCCCTAGGACGTACTGGCCCCAAAGTTCTCGGTTCTTGGCGGTGCACCTTACTCATGTACCCAATCAGTTCCAAGGCATTTAGCCAAAAACAACAACAATTCTAGAATAATAAAATATTCTAGAAAAATCATAGAGTCCATAAAAGACATCAACATAATATATGCGAGCTCTAGGCATCAACATATATTTCAAAGAGAATACAAACAGGGATATGAAAGAAATACTCCGGAGATTGAGAGCATATTGTACACAACCCGATACCTGTATTAAATTATGAAATTCACCAGGACTCTTCCCAAATGTCGCTTTAGTCGTCCTCGTACCTAAACATCCCAAGGTACAACATCGTATACTTTAAAGTACACCCTTTATATAGAAAATAAAGTTTAAATTTTTTTTATTTATTTTTTTTTTTTTAAACTTCAAAAGATTCGTTCGTCGCGACCGTTATAAGTTATCACACGAAACTTGAAACATGGCCTCTTGGGGTCAATATCTTTCATTTGATATAAAGAAAACAAATTTTCGTTACAGTTTTTCTGCTCGCTATTTCTTAGGCCCTTAAACGGTATATATATGAGATATATATATATATATGAAATTCTATATATATATATGTGTATCAACAGTTTACAAAAATCAAAATTAAAAACTGAATTATCATAAAAATTACAAGAGAAAACTTACCCCATTTGAATTACAATGGTGGGATATATAGAGAATTCCAAAGAAAATAACCAAAACTACAAAGTTTTGATTTTCAATGTACTACTTTCTCTCTCAATATATATTTAAACTATAAATATATGTGTGTGATATGTTGCTGAGAGAGAGAGACATAGAGTGGCAGAGAGTTGGAATGAGAGAAATAGAGAGTTTGAGAGATTGAGTGATTGAGGGGGGGTTAGGTGTAGTATAAATAATATGTAAAGTGCTTGGCACTATGCATATAAAACACACCAAAGTTAGCACTACACACACAAGACACTCCACTCACAAAGCACTCCAGCACAAAGTTACGCACACGCTGCACTAATGTGTACACAAGATACCCTTGTGTGTGTTGAGCTCACGCAATGATACACACACACAGGTAAAATTATACTGCAAAAATTTCAAAACTGGTATTTTTCTCTGACGAAAAGGAACTAATAAAATTTTAAAATTTTTCGGGTCACTACACTCTACCTCCCTTAAAAGAATTTCGTCCGCGAAATTCAAGTAAGACTTAAGCCGAAAAAGTTTTATTACTACGCATGAACACCTTAACCCGTCGTCCCATAGTGTTCGACCCTGTTAAGCTCTGATACCATTTGTAACGCCCCGATTTTCATTACCAAAAATAAAAGAAATATTTACATTAAAATTGTAAATAGCCAAGTGTATTTTAAAACAACAAAAATATTTACACTTGAGTGTCCAAAAATTACAATTTAATTCGTTTACACGGCTAGGACCCAAATAACTCCAACCCACACGGTACTCTAATGTACTCCAATTTGACTGCTACCAATGGTACCTGCATCTAAAATAACACACGGGGAAGTATACAATATGACAGGAATAATAAGGGCTCAAAAGTACAATGAACAACCACGACGGATCAATAAAATAGACCAATCACTCAATCCACCCGTTCACACAATTTACCCGCTCACCCACAAGAGCATTATACCAGGTTCCTCTTGGTCACATAGCAAAGAGTCACCTCACCTCACCTCACCCGTCACCATTCCTCGGTCCCTGAGGCCTGTTGGACTGTTGGTAGGTGCTCCTTACTCATGACCCTTTAGTCCCATAGCACTTAGCCAAAATAATATTTTAATAATATTTAACCAAAAAAAAAGACATGGATTCCAAGAAAAGACAACATATGCAAAGAGAGTACAAATAGGGATGACAAGAAAATACTCCGGAGATTTAAGAGCATATTGTACACAACCCCGTACCTTAAAAATAATGTTGATCACTTTCTCCACTCTCTGAATATATATGTATATGTGTGAATATATATAACTATATGGGTGTGGATCAATATATGTGTGTGTGTAAAATGAATATATATATATATATATATGTCGAAAGATAGAGAGGCAGTGAGTGAAATGAGAGAGGCAGAGAGCTATGAGAGTTTGAGAGTGGTTGTGATTTGGAGAGATTATGTGGTGTATATATAATGAAACAAAAGCTTGGCCTCCACTCACAAAACACACTCCACATTATTCTCCACTCACAAACTTTCCAACACATCTTCCACTTCACAAACACCCACCACAAAAACACACGTACACACTGCACAAAATTATTTGAGTGGATTCCAAATGTTCATGAGGTACCCTTGTGTGTGTTGAGCTTACGCAATGATACACACACACAGGTAAAATTTCACTGTATAAATTTTAAATATGGTATATTTTTTTTTTTAAAAAAGCGAAAATAAAATACGGGGTATTACACCTTATTAATTACCATTTTACCCTTGGGGGCTATTTTGTAACAATAGAGTTGTTTAATGTGGTTAAATACATGTGTTTCTTAGTAATTCGTATGTTTCTTTGCAAATTAATGTAATTGGGAGCTTGTAGCATTGTTCACGTGTCCTAATCCGTATGAGGCGGGTTTGGGTGTGACATCCTATCACTATAGAGTAGTGAAGAGTATATTGCGATATGTTCGCAGGACTGTGGACCTTGCCTTATGCTGTCCGCAATGGAAGCATAATTTGTGGTGGCTAGGCTCTTCACCTCATAGTGATGAGGTTGTGCTCATCTACGGTGATAGCACATAAGCCTGAGCATATGCAAAATATCTCAAAAGCCATTCAAGCTCGTAGACATTCGTTTTTGGTCACATTTGAGATGTGGTCTTCGCAAAGGGAAGTTGTTTTAAGGCACGTCTCCACTTGGGCATTTGATGTTCTTAGACATTTCATTGTGTTATTGACATTATTATTCAAGTTTTATTATCAGTTAATAATAAACTAATTGTTTTCCATACATATATGTTTGTTATGTGAATGGAATGAATGCACATTTCTAATATGTCACCGGGCACGAATCAACCTGCTCACACGGGTGATTCACCTTGGCACCGAGATAGCGAACTAGGACATGTGTGTCCATGGCGCTTAGATGCCGAGCAAGATGAGACATTTGTGTTCATGGCGCTTAGATAGCCAGCTAGGACATGTGTGTCCATAACGCTTAGAAAGCAAGCTTGAACACTTATATATACGCAGTGTAAGAATAGCGAGCTAGATATAAACCCTTATTATTCCTATATGTCGCCTTAGATGGAGCTAAGATGAGACCTTTATATTTGGTCGAACATAGAGAGATCCCACGACTCTATGTAGCCTGTTTATAGCCGAATTTGAGTTTTCAGACGGGCGCTAGGAAGGGCGACTCTGCTGGAAAACTCAGGTTAGATATTTTGTGTAACGTCTAAACTAAGATTAGTATGGCGTTACTTGTTTTTTCCAAACACAGAGTGACATGCCCATTTTTATGGAAGAACGCCATAGCATACATTTCATACTGTATGTGCTTTTGCGATCAACTGTGGAACAGTGAATGGATTCCTCTTCATTGCTGTGTGAGCCACGTGGCATATCCAAGACATTGGTTATCCTAAAAATTGGTTGCCTTCACTACCTGAGACTATATCATGAAGAGGATGCTTGATGACAGCTACTTTAGCATACTATCCTAGGACGAACGGATAATTCCGTTCTATGGGGTGTGTCTAGGCAAGCGGTCAAGTTAGTCAGATTGACATGTGGGCTCAGGGAAGACCATTCAATAACACACCATGTTTTGTGACTCATTAGCAGGCCTGCAACAATCGTATATTTGTTACTGATATGTCATGAGTACATTACATTGAGGTGGTGCAGCAATTCTTTTCTCCGAGGGATTGAGAATGCTATGTCCAGTGTGGTTGAATCGTCTAAGGCATACACGAGAAGCTTTCGAGTGATGTGTCTTGCTGGTTATGGTGATGATTTGGCATTACACTCCTATCGCTGTACTTTCTTTTCGTAAGGTCGCATGTTCTATTTCCCTGTATGAAGAGAAGAGATGTTCCGTTTTGAGAGATTGGTTTAGTACTAACCCTATGTGGGTGAGTGAGAGATGTAGAGAATAATGTGGCCTGGCCATACGGGCACCCACAGAATATTGGACCGGGTCTAAAGAGGCATGGGCTTTTGAAGTCCTAAACAAGTGGGGTTTGTGTATGCCTATATATACACACATATATCATAAACAAACCCTAGGTGATACACACTAACATTCAGCAGCCTCTCTCTCTCTCTCTCTCTCCTCACGGTTTTCTCTCTGTCTAACTTATCACCATAGAGCTTGGGATTTAGATCGTGGCATCATCGAAGATTGCTCTAGTTGTTCTCTTTGCGACTGATACGAAGCTTGAGAGAGTACACGGAGGCAGCATGTTCGTGGTTCTTGTTGGGGACTTGTAACAACGCAGACTCGTCGATCCCGTCGTGCTATATTCCACTAGGTAAGTGACCTAAACCCGACTACATGCTTGCGTGCATATTTATCTACAGTTTACAATAGGAAATGATTTCGGTACAATTGCTACCATACATGCCTCTCACAATTTGCACAGTTTTCCCAAAAAAAAAAATCAAATTTAAAATATATATATATATATATATACTTTGCAAACAGTGAGAGGCACAATTTACATAATATGGTAGCAACTATAACGAAGACATTTCCTTTACAATAGGCCATTAGTCTGAATTGCTACACACGTTTGTATTCTTCATTTTTTACTGACTTATTTCTTAGCAAAGTAATTAGGGTTTAGTCCAGTTTAGAGTACTTTTTAAACATCACGTACAACAAAAGACTTGAGTTGAGGGACTTTTACCAAAAAAAGTTTTTATTTTGTTCTTTTATAACCAATAACTTCTTCTAATGAGGGATTTAACACTAAATTTTTATTTATTTAACTGTAACATTAATGCCCTTGTGGTTTGTGCAAGCATTACTAAATTTGCTAAAAAAAATTTATTCTTGGATTAATTACAAATAGACTCCCTATAGGTAGCGCTTTTTTAGATACACCTACTATGCTGGCTTCTGCCCCGCTAAATTTTATTGATAACGGTTGCACATCAATACAAACTACATAGGTATTAGTAAAACGCTGGAAAGTACGAGAGCGTTTTTTATCACCCAAAAATAATCTCTCATTGTTCACCCAAGCCTCCACTGGGTAAGGCATATGTCCCATTTTAGTAATTATGTGGATGATACAGGGGTAAACTAGAAATGGAATAAGACACATGTCACCCAATAAAGACCTGTATAAATAATGGGTGATCAAAAGTGGGTGAGCAAAAATGTTCTCTTGAAAGTACATTGGAAAACACAACCTCAATAGGGTGTGGATTTGAAAGTAACGGTATGATAGTCACAATAGCCAATTTTGGATGGATCTAAGTGCAATTTTATGGACTAGACCTGGCGTATGTACAACATACAAAATTTTGGGCCCATTAATATTTTGGTTCCTTATGTTTTCCATCAAGGCTAGTCTTTTAAGTTCAAATTCATTGCCAACAATGATAGGGTACAACTCATTTATAATTATCTCTATCTCTTTTAAAAAATATTGTGGGGTCTGGTTAAATTTTAGTGGATCCCAGTGCCATTTAGGAGAGAGATAGAGATGGTTGTAAATAAGTCGTTAGAATAAGTTGTACCTGTATCATTACTTATTCACTGCCTAAGTCCACAAGGCCATAAGAGCATGATGTAATAACCTATAGAGTAATACTATGCGTCCCAAATGATGTGACAGTGAGCCCACTGAATTTTGATTAGAGGATGTTGAAGTGACCCAGCAGTGGTCCCACTGCCACATCATTTGAAATGTGAATTTAGGAAGTATAGCATTACTCTAACTCTTAAAACCATGAAATCCTAATAAAATGGGTCCACAAAGTCTTCACGTAAACCAAAAAACACACCCACACCCACACACTTGACCTAGGAGTGTTTGATAACTCAATTATATACTGAAAATAAAAAAAATTCCAACACTTATTCTTTTTTAGTGCGTTTGATAATGTGCCACTTAATTGAAAAGTCAACCAAGAACTTACTGAAAATATTAAGTGAAAAAATTCTACTAAAAATAATCAATGAATGTAGTCTATTTCAGTAATTGAAACACTGTTTACAGAGTTACAAACTTAATCGCTTAAAATTTCTAGTACTTAAATTTGAGCACTAAAATTTTAGTTTTATCATTTGGGTCCATTTGATAAAATTGAAAAATTAAGGGTTGAATTTTAGGTATTGAAAATTTTAAGTGATTGCATTTGCAATACTAAAAACATTGTTTCAAATACTAAAATAAACTGCATTTAGTGATTATTTTCAGTAGAAAATTTTCTCTTAAAGTTTTCAGTGATTTTTTGGCTGCTTTTTCAATTACAAGTGTTAAAAATTTTCATTTTCAAAACCTAATTGGGTTATCAAATGATGTAGTGTACAAAATCCTCTTATCAATACCAAAGCATGGGTAACACTTGGGACACATCTAAAAACACAACTTTTTGAGACACAACCCAAGTTCACAGTTCATGTCCCATTATATCTCCTGTTTTTTTTTATCACTGTCATTATGGTAGGCCCACAGTTCATGTCCCATTATTTCTCCTGTTTGTGGATCCAAAGTTCTGATCGAATTCAGCCCGTTAAAGATCCATACCCGAAAGCCTCATGTTGAAAATTGAAATAATGGGACATGAATTGTGGGCCTATCATAATTTTAGTAATTATGTGGATGATACAGGGATAAACTAGGAATGGAATAAGATACATGTCACCCAATAGAGCTCTGTGTAATGAATATGAGTGACCAAAAGTGAGTGAGCTTCATTCAAAAAAAAAAAAGTGGGTTAGCAAAAATACTCTCTTGAAAGTACATAGAAAATCTCAACCTCAATAGGGTGTGGATTTGAAATTAACTGTATGACAGTGATAAAAAAAAATTTAACTGTATGACACAGTCACAATAGATAATTTTGGATGGATCTAAGTGTAATTTTATGGACTGGACCTGGCGTATGTACTAACATACAAAATTTTGGGCCCATTAATTTTTGGGCTACTTAGAGATAAATCCCTTATCAATCAAAAAATAGGTAATACTTGGGACACACTCAGACATAATTTTTGGGACACAACACAAGAGATGTGTCTATCTCTCTTCTGTGTTACTGCGGAGTCTAATGACATCACAGGAGAGATATATACACATCTATTGGGTGTGTCCCAATCTTTACTCATGAAAAATATAGCAAAAAGTACATTCAATATTTGCATTTAATGGAAAGTCCCTTTTCTTTGACAAAAGGATAAAAGTGAAGCTTTACCAAACGCGCCACACACTTCCCACAGTCAGATACGTGCATTCCTTTCTCAGCCAACTCATACGGTGTGAGCACGCACACTATAGTAATGTCCATTTCAAAATTATTTTTGAAACTTTAAACCTCCGTAACTTTTGATCTACAGCTCCATTTTTCTCAAATTTTATACCGTTGGAATCATGTCGACGAGACCTACAAAACTAGTACCATTGTTGATATGTTTTAAACAAAAAAGAAAAAGAAAAATTCAAAATAAAGATATTCAAAAGTTTTGTGAAATTTCACAAGACTATTTTATTTCACAAAAATAGTTTTGTAAAATTTCACAAAACTATTTCTTCAAGTTTGACAAAACTAGTTTTGTGAAAATTGCTTTTGGTTTGTCAAGAATAGGGCTTGTAAAATTTTGATTTTCTTTTTTGCTCAAAACATATCAACTATGCTACTTGATGATGTCGAAATTTGGGTTAGAGATAAGAAGAAGAAGACAAGAGAAATTATATGTGATTCGGCCCTGTTAATGAAGAGACCTACGTCCACGTGTGTGTCGGAGCACTTTCACTATGATATGAAATCACTGGTGACCTTTGGTGAACCAACAAAGGGATGGAGCTACCAGAGACAGGCCAGGCAACATGTATGTGCGTATAAGGTAAAGTTGTGATCCCTTTCTATGGGGGTGAAGGGTTTCTTTTATAGCTCAAGAAACCTCCTCGTATATGGCAAGTAAATTGACAAGGCAATACAATCCGATTAGGACTGATTAACATGAATCATATGAGTTTGCTAATTGGATTAGGAAACAATCTTCACTTTCTATTAGTCTTCTAACTAGTATAGAAAATTGCCTGGAACACCCTGGGGCATGTCTCGTGGACTTGGATGGGCTGGGTTGGGCTGGGCCCACGACGAACCGAGCCCGTGTAGCATTTCTGACCTGTTGGTCGGGCCTGTTGTCACTGGGTGTACCGCTCGGGTTAATTGTGGAAAGGATATGGTCGGTCCCTAGATGACCTGGTGTTCCTTGATGCAGGAGCGAAGCTTTGTTTTCACTGGACATTTTTGTACGTATCACTACTAGTTTTGTAGCTCTCGTCGACACAATTCTAACGGAATAAAATTTGAGAAAAATAGAGTTACAGATAAAAAGTTATGGACGTTTAAAGTTGAAAAACATTTTTGGAAATGAGGGATACTAAAGTACAGCCACTCACATGGTGTAAGTGGCTAGCAAAGGGAAGCACACGCGTGAGAAGTGCGTGGGCTACGATTGGGAATTGTTTCTCCGTTTTGCATGACAAGGACTTCTCACTAAAATGAAAAAAAATGCGGCCACTTTAAACTTTTTGATGCTCTAAGTAGGGATTTAAACCTAAGTTACCCATAATTTTTTGTCTCCTTATGTTTTCCATCAAGGCTAGTCTTTTAAGTTCAAATTCATTGCCAACAATGATAGGGGCACAACTCATTTATAATTATCTCTATCTCTCTTCTAAGAAGTACTACGGGGTCTGGTTAAATTTTAAGAATATATTTTTGCTCACCCCAAAATTGTTCACCCATTTCTCATCCAACTCTCTCATTGGTTAATGCAGTGAGACCCATGATTAAAAAAAGATTAATTATGGTAAAAAATCATGGGTCCCACTGCATTAGCCAATGGGTGAGTAATTTTGGGTTGAGCAAAACTTCACTCAAATTTTAATGGATCCCAGTGCCACTTAGGAGAGAGATAGAGATGATTGTAAATGAGTTGTACCCCTTACTCATTCACTGCCTAAATCCACAAGGCCATAAGAGCATGATTTAATAAACCATAGAGTAATACTATGCGTCCCAAATTCACAACCTAAACGATGTGGTAGTGAGCCCACTGAATTTTGATTGGAAGATGTTGAAGTGACACAGCAGTGGTTCCATTGCCACAATATGTGGGACGTGGATTTGGGAATTGAATTTGGAAAGTATACCATTACTCTGACCCTTAAGACCACGAAATCCTAATAAAATGGGTCCACAACGTCTTCACGTTAAAATAATAATAATAATAATAATAATAATAATAATAATTATTGACGTGGGTGTGTTTGATAACTCAATTAAGTACTGAAAATTAAAAATTTCAATACTTATTCATTTTTAGTGCGTTTGATAATGTGCCACTTAATTGAAAAGGCAAACAAGAACTTACTGGAAATATTAAGTGAAAAAATTCTACTGAAAATAAACATTGAATGTAGTCTATTCCAGTACTTGAAACACTGTTTACAGATTACAAACTTAATCGCTTAAAAATTTTAGTACTTAAATTTTAGCACTTAATTTTTAGTTTTATCATTTGGGTCCGTTTGATAAAACTGAAAAAATTATGGGTTGAATTTTAGGTACTGAAAATATTAAGTGATTGCATTTGCAATACTCATGGCCGACCCAAAGGGGGGGGGGGCAAAAAGGGCAATTGCCCCGGGCCACCAAATTTCACAAAATTTTGAGGGCCCTCATGAAATTTTTATAATTACATTTTTACCTTGAGATTTTTAGTATTTGATATTTAGGCCTCCCATAAGGCCTAATTTAGTGTCATCAACTACATATATGTTGATATACATGTATATAAAACTCAAAAGCAAAGGCCCTAGAATTTTGGAAAATTACACTTTTAGTGTAAATTTTTTTTGAGTTTTAGAAATAGACCCCTCTAGAATTTTGAAAGATACCATACAATGTTTAAGTTTCACATATAGACTCATATTATAAGTAGACCCCCAAAAAATTGCCAATTATGTATAAGTAAACCCTAAAAAAATTGTCAATTGTGTATCAGTAGACCCCAAAAAAATCGCTTCAGGGGGCGCCCCCGAACCCCAGTATAAGGGCCTCCCTTTTAGTAATTTGTCTCGGGCCTCCAAATACTCAGGATTGGCCCTGACAATACTAAAAACATTATTTCAAGTACTAAAACAAACTGCATGTAGTGATTATTTTCAACAGAAAATTTTGTCTTAAAGTGTTCAGTGAGTTTTAAGCTACTTTTTCAATTACAAGTGTTAAAATTTTTCATTTCCAAGACCTAATTGGGTTATCAAATGATGTAGTGTACAAATCCTCTTATCAACACATGCCGAAGTATTTGGGCTTCATTGAACTTCTCTTGTTTGTGGATCCAAAGTTCTGATCCAATTCAGCACGTTAAAGATCCATATCCGAAAACCTCATGTTGAAAATTGAAATAATGGGACATGAACAGTGGCCCTACCACATCTAGGGATGGCAACGGGGCGGGTATGGGACGGGGGTGCCATTTCCTGACCCCGCCCTGCCAAACAGAACTTACTCCCCGACCCCGACCCCACCCCGCGTCACAGAACACCCATCCCCGACCCCGGTTGTAACACTCATCCCATACCCGTCCCATCTCCCCCGACTTGGTCAGACTGAGTCTTAGTTGTGCACAGCTGTATTGCACCGTACTTTAAGGGAATAAAGTGTTTTAAAATATATCTACACACTATCAGATGCACTTTATGACAAAAAATTAATATTCTTGCACATCATTCCAATGCACTCAAGAACAAATATTTAATTCTCCACACGATTTACCATGTACACGTTTAACTATGCATGTACTTTGCTATTCTACAAGTTGACAAAGAGTCACCTACTAGTTTTATAGCACAGAGATTTCTTTTCTTCTCCATGAGATTTCGATGTGGGACGTTATTTCAGTATAAAAGATGATATAATCGGGGTAATCAGGTTAGCTTCTTTCATCCCCGAACCCGCCCCGAACCCGTGACGGGTTTCACTGTCCACCCCCATACCCGCCCCTACCTTGTTTAAGAGTTCCCCAAACCCGTCCCAAACGGGGCGGGACGGGGCGGGCCCCCGTATTAAACGGGCAAATTGCCATCCCTAACCACATCCTCAAGTGAAAGATATAAAAAAGAGTAATGCTTTGCCTTTTTCTAAATTTTAATCCAACTTTGAGAAAATACATTACACAAAATAAAGGGACACTGAAGAAGAGAGAGATTGAAATTGCAAAAATTCTTAAATTTGGCACATGGGCTGCATTGCGATGTTATAAGGTACGTGTACGTGTTGACTGTATCGTCTTGACATTAGAATAAAGGTGATTGTGAAAGATGACATTGCAGCCGGAAAAATGTTGATCAGGGGTAGATTAGGATTTTTGGTCAGGGGTCTAAATTATACGGGAGTTTGGAGGCAGTGTTCTTGAGGTGAATTTTTTTGGGTCAACCTATACATAATTATGTATAAAAATTTAGAATTGTAAGTAGAATTGGTTTAACACCGCTAATTTGGTTAAATTATGTAATTTTAGGGGGCTTATTTCTAAAACCTGTAAAATATTACATGTAAATCTAAAATTTTCAAAAGTCCAGGGGGCTATGTGTCTAAAATCTATAAAATATTACATCTAAATTTAGAATTTTTAATAATTAAGGGGGGCCTGTGAGAATTTTAAAATGACCTATTTCTAAAATTTATAAAATATTACATGTAATTTGTAAAAGTTATGGGGGTCTGAGCCCACCTGGACCTCATGTGCTTCCGCCCATGATGTTGACAGAGCAACTTCTAAGTAAAGAGGGGATTAAGTTTAGAGGATCAACAATGCTACCTTCACTCCTCCAATCACACCCCAAACCATATCTTATGCTTTAAATACACGTACCCTGTGCTGTTTGAGTTTTTCACACTTTTCTGTTGACCACTTACACAGGACAGGGTACTTGCATTTAAAGTAAGGGTGTGGTTTGGGGATTACTATACATATATTGAATAATCTAATTAATCTTATACCTTTTACAAATTACCATTTTGTTAAATTAAATTACCAAATTACCCTTCTGTATTTCATAAATTACCCTTTTTTATATACGCGCGCGCGAGTGTGTGTGTATTTTTTTTTATCTATACGTTCACATATTATCAAACACCTTGAAGCCATACTCCATAACCAAATGAACTACCTTCTTTAATAGTTTAGGATATTGAGCTCTCAAGAGTTCAAGGTTCCCATAAACTAACTATTACTTTGCCTTAAAACCTCCACCTATAAGACAAAATTTTCTGTTGAGGTCTTTTGTTCTATGCCTGAAAAATAATAGGGGTTGCATTTGTTTTAATTTGTCTTTTAAGATAGTGATTAGATTATTGTATTTGTATTGAAAGTGCGAAGAATTAAAACGGACATTTTAACTCTTTTTTATGCTTTGCTTATTTATGTGCAGTCGGGTACAAGTTTATCTAGGGATGTGACTCACTTTACTGGATCATGGATGTTGTTCAAGAATTTTCAGGGAGTAAATTGGAATCAATAATTTTCAACTAAATAATGTATCACACTCTCAAAAAAATTCATGTGCAATTTAAAATTTTAAAATCTCATGTGCATTGTACGGGCTCAAAAGCTAGTATATCTATACTATTTATATTATATAAAAGAGGCTTAAATGGAATATTCTGTAAAGATGTCAAATTAATTTGGCCTTATTGGTCATTTTTTATTTCTAATTTGGTTATTTGGTAATGTCACATCAATCAATTTACATCAAGTTATTATCCAATAGTAACTTGATGTCACACCCGTTCCAAAAATTTATAGTTTTATCATGCATAATTGTAAATTGAGAGGTTATCAATGTTAATTGATAATGGTGGATTAAGGTTGACTGTGAGTCAACGGTAAGGTGTCAATGAGAACACAGGAACATGGTAGTTCATATTGCATAATCATGAGTAAATGACATTTATGTGATTTAAATGTTATTTGACTTTATCTGGTATTTGTTGAATAGTAATTATACCTGTGTAGTATAATTCTGGTAATTTGGATATGATAGTATCATTTTGAGAACTGTGGTGAGAACGTGAGAGATGCGTTAATTGAAAAGGTAGGTTGTGTAGAGATTCCACAGAATATAGTTTTTGGACGTTATTTTGGACCCAAACGGAACATAGTCGAAAACTTTTGAAATTTATAGTTTTCACTCGTAAAGGCATAAAATGGATGTGCGCGAAGTTTCATGGATTAATTAGAAGTTTGAGGAACTTGCAGGGAGGTAAACGTAATTCCCCAAAAGATTGCCTATATATAGAGGAGTATGAGATTTCAAATCTCATCCAAACTCACAAATATCTAGAGAGAGGAGAGAGAAAGGAGATTTGGTGGCCACGGGCTTTGCGACGCCGATCGACGACCGTTCGTCTTTCAGATTTTCTCCAGATTTCATATTTGAACTCGTGGAGGTAAGACCTACGTTTTGATACTACTTAGGCCATGTTTGGCAACTTTTTGTAAAAATAGTACTTTTAGACTTTTGGGAAAAATCAGGTAAAACTCGTAGGAATCGCGTGTAATTTGAAATCCAACGATTATTTAGTCCCCTAGACGATCCTTCAAAGTTTGAAGAGAATCGCACGAGGTATGAATTCTAGATCTATGAAATATATGGATTTTCATGTTTTGGACATCACTTTTGATATTCTTGGATCCGGGCAAAATTCATGTGATAGCTAGGCCCGTTAATTATGCACGTGAAATTATGATAAAAGCACGTATAACTGTTTATGTGAGCATGTTATGTGTCTACTTGGGTCAAAGGGGAGTTTGGTGCAAATTCATCCGGGGTAAGCTCCTCGAACCTTGAGGATTCTGATTGTGATTGAATGAAATTGGAATTCGTGGTTGTGTCTGGATTGGAGGTGGGCCCAACCAGTATACGGTACCTGGTATGGAGGAAGGCCCAACCAGTGTACGAGATGCGTGGGAGAGGTGGGCCTCCTACGGCATCGACCGGATGAATGCGTACCACTCACCCTAGAGACTATTTCTATGTGTTTAGATGCTTAAACCATGAGTTGTCATATAAGCATACATTTAGAATTGTACGCTCAGCATATAGCTGAGCAGTGGAGATGTACTCCATTGCAGGTAAGAAGAAAGACAAGAAGAAGCGCGATGAGTGAGGCCGATGAACGCCGGGGAAATCACCTTGTATATGTTTTTGTTTTAAATCCTAAACTTGTGTAAGGATTGGTAATATGTTGTAATAGAACCATAGATTAGTTCTATAGTATTGTAATCTTGTAATTAAACGTCTGAAATTATGTTTTAATACGTTAAAAATCAGTTGTGGTTGCGTTTGTTATTGGTTTTGAGTAGTAGGACTTGTAAATTTTCAGTACGGGCTGCCCAGCAGGGGAGCAGTCGACTGGACCCAGGGTCAGTCGACTGGACCTCGTGAGTTTGAGACACTGTAAGGGAATTATATAAAAGCAGTCGACTGGACCCCTTGGACAGTTGACTGAACACTGTTAATTTTGGCTACTGATTCTTAGAATATAAAAGCAGTCGACTGGTTTCTGAAAGCAGTCGACTGTGCAGTCGACTGAACCTCTGTATTTTGAAATGGATTCTTGTGAACACTTTTGATTGAACAAAACTTTTTATAACTCTGATTTCAATGGTTTTTACAACCTCAAGGGGTAATATTCCCTAGGTTTTAAATACTCAAGATTGTTTTAATGTTCTTTCCGTTGCGTATATTTATATGATTGGTTGAGTTGAGCCTTGGTGGCGTGCCACGTGTCCTATTTCCACGCGTAGTGGGATGGGTCGTGACATTTATTGGTATCAGAGCTAGAGGTAACAAAACTTTGGGAACGTTCGACGATGAGTGGAGTGTTGAGTGAATTGTCACATGTTTTCAATTACATTCATACATCTTAGAGATGTTTGATGCATATGGATGTAGTCTTACATACATAATATTGTTATTGTTGTACATGCATAGTGTTTATGCATTGAGAACTACAGGATTGTAATCATGAGTGACGAAGAGCGAGAACTATCGCCGCACACTCGCCGAATGAATGAAATGGCAGAAATGATGGGGAATATGGGGGAGATGATCCAAAATATAGCAGAACGGTTGCCTCCAATAGCTCCATTAGAGCCAGAGCCGATAGTAGTAGTTCATGCGCCTGAGAATAGGGGTGTGAGATCGATATCTGAACGGTTTGCGAGGAAGAAACCAATGGAATTTCATGGGACGCCTGATACAACATTGGCAGAACATTGGGTTATGGACATGGAGAGAATTTTTCGATCTATTCCGATGTCGGATAGAGAGAAGATCGAGAATGCAAGTGATGTGTTGAGGGGTGAAGCTCAGAACTGGTGGGTAAACGTTTTAGATCAGGGAGCACCGATTACTTGGGAAGGGTTTAAGGCAGAATTCAATCGCCGATTCTTTCCACGAGCCGCCTACAATGCGAAGAAGCGAGAATTTGATAACCTGAAGCAGGGAGATATGACTGTAACTGAATATACCTCCAAGTACAACGCTTTGTTGAGATTTGGAAAGGGTTTTGTGCCAGAAGAGGAAGATAGGGCAAGAAAGTTTGAAGAGGGTTTAAGGAATAATATCCGGTTGAGAGTAGAGACTTATGAGCATTCGACTGTTACAGCAGTACAGCAGACGGCGCTTGTAGCCGAAAGTGGAATAGAGAGATCGAGACAAAATCACCAAGGGAAGCGAAGTCATGAGGGTGGTGACCGAAGTCAAGGGGGATCTTTTAAGAAGTCGTTTTCACGAGGCTCTAGTTCTGGTTTTAATAATTTCAGTAGAGTACCAAGTAACATACCGTTGTGTTCACTTTGCAACCGACCACACACCGGTCGATGTTTTCTGACCAACTTTCAGAACAGATCTACAGGGGGAAATAGTGTGAGTTCTGCGACCTACCCGCAACTCAAGTGCTTTGATTGTGGTACCTTGGGACACCGAGCGAAGGATTGCCCAAAGAAGCGTTCTCAACAAGGGGCAAGTTCTATGGCTTCTAGTGGTTCGAAGCCTAAGCAGTCTAGTGACGGAGGACAAAGGACAGAGCAACGTCAGGGAAGATCATTTCAGATGAACCCTGGAGACGTGGTTGCTACTGATACAGTGGTCTCAGGTATGGTGCTTGTATGTTCGCACTTAGCACGCATACTCATTGATTCGGGATCTACGCATTCGTTTGTATCTTATAACTTTGTTGAACATTTGAATGTTAAGTCCGCGCCACTAGGATATGAATTATCCATTGCCGTGCCACTTAGTAAATCGATAATGACGTCTACTGTATATAAGAACTGTGAGATCAAATTAGGTGAGAAGTTGATGACCGTAGACCTTATCCCGATTGTGGTGAATCATTTTGATGTGATATTGGGGATGGATTGGTTAGCCCTTAACCAAGCTACGATAGATTGTGAACGGAAAGAAGTTAATTTTCGATCACCGATACATGGGAACTTTTGTTTTCAAGGGAGTGGGGTTACACCGCCGCCGTACTTGATTTCAGCAATCCGAGCGGGGAAGTTATTGAAAAAGGGATGCCAGGGATTTCTATGTTCAGTGATCGATGACTCAACGACAGAATTAAAAGTAAAAGACATTCCAATAGTACGAGAATATCCTGATATATTTCCTGATGATCTACCAGATGTTCTTATTGAGAGAGAAATTAAATTCACCATTGAGGTTATGCCAGACGCAAGACCCGTATCAAAGGCACCGTATAGAATGGCACCAGTAGAATTGAAGGAACTGAAAGTTCAACTACAAGAGTTACTTGACAAGGGTTTCATTCGACCAAGTGTATCGCCGTGGAGAGCTCCAGTGTTGTTTGTAAAGAAGAAAGATGGTTCGATGCGTATGTGTGTGGATTATCGAGAACTGAACAAGTTGACAATTAAGAACAAGTATCCACTACCGAGAATCGATGACTTATTTGATCAACTTCGTGGGGCACAAGTATTCTCCAAGATAGACCTAAGATCGGGTTATCATCAGTTGAAAGTGAAGGCCGAAGACGTTGAGAAAACAGCTTTCAGAACGCGTTATGGACACTATGAGTTCTTAGTTATGCCATTTGGAGTTACCAATGCACCAGCCGCGTTCATGGATCTTATGAACCGAGTCTTTAAGGACTATTTGGATGATTTTGTGATAGTGTTCATCGACGATATCCTTGTTTATTCGCCAAGTGAAATAACACACGAGAATCGTTTGAGATTGATACTTCAGAGACTACGGGAAAAGCAACTATTTGGGAAATTCAAGAAATGTGAATTTTGGTTATCTAGTATTACTTTTCTTGGTCATGTAATTGACAAGAATGGAGTATCAGTTGATCCTCACAAAGTAGAAGCTGTATCTAATTGGCAGAGGCCGACATCTGTATCTGAAATTCGAAGTTTCTTGGGATTAGCGGGATACTACCGCCGTTTTATTGAACATTTCTCGAAGATTTCATTGCCGATGACAAGGTTAATGAGAAAAGGAATTACATTTGAATGGAGTCAGAAATGTGAAGATAGTTTTCAAGAATTGAAAGCACGACTAACGAGAGCACCTATTTTGACAATACCATCCGAAACCGAGGGGTTTGTGATCTATAGTGATGCGTCGCATCAAGGGTTGGGATGCGTGTTGATGCAAGGTGGTAAAGTGATTGCTTATGCTTCTCGACAGTTAAAGACACATGAGGTTAACTATCCGACTCATGATCTTGAATTAGCCGCGGTAATTCATGCTTTGAAGATTTGGAGACACTACTTGTACGGGGAAAAGTGTGAAATATTCACGGACCACAAGAGTTTGAAATATATTTTTACCCAACGGGACTTGAACATGAGACAGCGAAGATGGTTGGAGTTGATGAAGGATTACGATCTTTCGATTGAGTACCATCCAGGAAAGGCGAATGTAGTAGCCGATGCACTAAGCCGGAAGACGCCGAGGAATTTAGCCGAAGAGCTAACACAACAAAAAGAATTGGTAAAAGAAATGGAACGTTTAGACTTGGATGTGATACCAAAGGTTAGTAGTGACTTAATGATGGCAATCATGGGACACCCAGATGTTATTGATGAAATCAAGAGGGAACAGTTTCACGATGTTTACTTGTGTAAAATGAGAGACGAGATACCTTTGGGAAAGCGACCTGGTTGTGTATTAGAACAAGGAACGTTGAAACTGGGAAATCGATTATGTGTACCAAATGTGAAAGACTTGAAAGAGAGAATTCTAGAAGAAGCTCATAGTACGAGATATTCAGTGCACCCGGGAGGTAATAAGATGTACAGAAACCTGAGGGAAAACTTTTGGTGGAAGGGTATGAAGCGTGAAGTTGCCAAGTATGTATCCGAATGTTCGGCATGTCAACAGGTCAAGGCAGAGAGACAAGTACCCGCGGGGTTACTACAACTGTTGCCAGTGTCGGAATGGAAGTGGGATGAGATCACGATGGACTTTGTTTCAGGATTTCCACGATCAATCAATAAGAATGATAAGATTTGGGTTATAGTTGACCGACTAACCAAATCAGCTCATTTTCTATCGATCAAAATGACTAAACCGTCCAAATTGGCAGAATTGTATGTAAAAGAGATTGTAAGGCTACATGGAGTCTCAGCTGTGATTGTATCAGATCGCGATAGTAGTTTTACGTCAAGGTTTTGGGGAAGTTTGCAAAAGGCTACGGGTACGAAGTTGAGTTTCAGTACTGCATTTCATCCTCAGACCGATGGACAGTCAGAGCGTATGATTCAGACCTTGGAAGATATGTTGAGGTTGTGTGTATTAGACTTTGGGAATGATTGGGAGCACCACTTGCCGTTAATTGAATTTGCTTATAACAACGGGTTTCAGTCCAGTATTGGTATGGCACCGTATGAAACTTTGTATGGCCGTAAGTGTCGATCACCGGTTTGTTGGACCGAGGTTGGAGAAAAGAAGTTGTTAGGACCTGAGTTAATACAGATGACTACTGAGAAAGTGAAATTGATTCAAGAGCGACTCAAGGTAGCTCAGAGCCGATATAAGAGTTATGCAGACTCTAAACGACGACCGATGAATTTTGAAGTTGGAGATTTTGTATACTTGCGGGTATCGCCTTCAAAAGGCATTGTACGATTTGGGAAGAGGGGAAAGCTCAATCCGAGATTCGTAGGACCTTTTGAAATCCTAGAGAGGGTTGGTCCAGTAGCTTACCGATTGGCATTGTCATCAGAGTTGGAACATGTGCATAACGTATTTCATGTATCGATGTTGAGACGATGTATGACTGATACAAGTAAGATCATTGTACCTGAACCGCTACAGATTCAGGGAGATTTGACTTATGTGGAACATCCTGTAGGGATTCTAGATCGAAAAGAACAAGTTTTGAGAACCAAGACTATTCCAATGGTGAAAGTGCTATGGCGTAGTCATACAGTGGAAGAGGCTACATGGGAAAGTGAGGAAGACATGCGGAATGAGTATCCGTACTTGTTCGACGCTTGAGGTAAAGTTTGGGGACAAACTTCCTTTTTGGAGGGGAGAGTTGTCACACCCGTTCCAAAAATTTATAGTTTTATCATGCATAATTGTAAATTGAGAGGTTATCAATGTTAATTGATAATGGTGGATTGAGGTTGACTGTGAGTCAACGGTAAGGTGTCAATGAGAACACAGGAACATGGTAGTACATATTGCATAATCATGAGTAAATGACATTTATGTGATTTAAATGTTATTTGACTTTATCTGGTATTTGTTGAATAGTAATTATACCTGTGTAGTATAATTCTGGTAATTTGGATATGATAGTATCATTTTGAGAACTGTGGTGAGAACGTGAGAGATGCGTTAATTGAAAAGGTAGGTTGTGTAGAGATTCCACAGAATATAGTTTTCGGACGTTATT
Source organism: Hydrangea macrophylla (assembly GCA_033977485.1). Taxonomy (NCBI): domain Eukaryota; kingdom Viridiplantae; phylum Streptophyta; class Magnoliopsida; order Cornales; family Hydrangeaceae; genus Hydrangea; species Hydrangea macrophylla. The sequence continues at coordinate 90,637,719 of CM066995.1, forward strand.
TTGGACCCAAACGGAACCTAGTCGAAAACTTTTGAAATTTATAGTTTTCACTCGTAAAGGCATAAAATGGATGTGCGCGAAGTTTCATGGATTAATTAGAAGTTTGAGGAACTTGCGGGGAGGTAAACGTAATTCCCCGAAAGATTGCCTATATATAGAGGAGTATGAGATTTCAAATCTCATCCAAACTCACAAATATCTAGAGAGAGGAGAGAGAAAGGAGATTTGGTGGCCACGGGCTTTGCGACGCCGATCGACGACCGTTCGTCTGTCAGATTTTCTCCAGATTTCATATTTGAACTCGTGGAGGTAAGACCTACGTTTTGATACTACTTAGGCCATGTTTGGCAACTTTTTGTAAAAATAGTAATTTTAGACTTTTGGGAAAAATCAGGTAAAACTCGTAGGAATCGCGTGTAATTTGAAATCCAACGATTATTTAGTCCCCTAGACGATCCTTCAAAGTTTGAAGAGAATCGCACGAGGTATGAATTCTAGATCTATGAAATATATGGATTTTCATGTTTTGGACATCACTTTTGATATTCTTGGATCCGGGCAAAATTCATGTGTTAGCTAGGCCCGTTAATTATGCACGTGAAATTATGATAAAAGCACGTATAACTGTTTATGTGAGCATGTTATGTGTCTACTTGGGTCAAAGGGGAGTTTGGTGCAAATTCATCCGGGGTAAGCTCCTCGAACCTTGAGGATTGTGATTGTGATTGAATGAAATCGGAATTCGTGGTTGTGTCTGGATTGGAGGTGGGCCCAACCAGTACACGGTACCTGGTATGGAGGAAGGCCCAACCAGTGTACGAGATGCGTGGGAGAGGTGGGCCTCCTACGGCATCGACCGGATGAATGCGTACCACTCACCCTAGAGACTATTTCTATGTGTTTAGATGCTTAAACCATGAATTGTCATATAAGCATACATTTAGAATTGTACGCTCAGCATATAGCTGAGCAGTGGAGATGTACTCCATTGCAGGTAAGAAGAAAGACAAGAAGAAGCGCGATGAGTGAGGCCGATGAACGCCGGGGAAATCACCTTGTATATGTTTTTGTTTTAAATCCTAAACTTGTGTAAGGATTGGTAATATGTTGTAATAGAACCATAGATTAGTTCTATAGTATTGTAATCTTGTAATTAAACGTCTGAAATTATGTTTTAATACGTTAAAAATCAGTTGTGGTTGCGTTTGTTATTGGTTTTGAGTAGTAGGACTTGTAAATTTTCAGTACGGGCTGCCCAGCAGGGGAGCAATCGACTGGACCCAGGGTCAGTCGACTGGACCTCGTGAGTTTGAGACACTGTAAGGGAATTATATAAAAGCAGTCGACTGGACCCCTTGGACAGTCGACTGAACACTGTTAATTTTGGCTACTGATTCTTAGAATATAAAAGCAGTCGACTGGTTTCTGAAAGCAGTCGACTGTGCAGTCGACTGAACCTCTGTATTTTGAAATGGATTCTTGTGAACACTTTTGATTGAACAAAACTTTTTATAACTCTGATTTCAATGGTTTTTACAACCTCAAGGGGTAATATTCCCTAAGTTTTAAATACTCAAGATTGTTTTAATGTTCTTTCCGCTGCGTATATTTATATGATTGGTTGAGTTGAGCCTTGGTGGCGTGCCACGTGTCCTATTTCCACGCGTAGTGGGATGGGTCGTGACACTTGAGACTTGTTTGGTAAGCCTTCTTTGAGCCTTAAGACATCTTTCAGGGAGTCTTTGAATTACCAAACAAGCCTTTGATTACTTTTGTAAATTAATGCTTGTTTGGCAAGGCTTGTTTAAGCCTTAAGGCAACTTTTAAGGAATCTTTGATTTACCAAACAAGCCTTAAGTCACTTTTCTAAACAAGCCTTATGTTACTTTTGAAATTTAAGGCTTGTTTGGCAAGGCTTGTCATAAGACAACTTCTAAGGAATCCTATAATTACCAAACAAGCCTTAAGTTACTTTTGTAAATTATCTTTTTGTATATATATGTGTGGGTATATATATATACAGTTTTTATCTAATGAGGACTCCCTCATTTTATAAAATGCACACCTCTCACTTTTCTCTCAAAAAGGGTTTGTATGAATTCATCTAGCCCCCTATTTCCAGGGGATTCTTTTCCCAACTTAGCAAAAAATTCTTTCAACTCAACAAAAAATTGAAATCTATGAGAGGTAAAATAGGTAAGAGAGACATGAATAGAGAGAAAAGTAAGGGGTGTGCATTTTATAAAATGAGGGAGTCCTCATTAGATAAGAACTGTATATATATATATATGCACACATTTTATAATTTATGTATTTAAAGTGTGTACAATTATAAATCGAATTACCAATTTACTCTTTTGTTAAATAGAATCATCAAATTGCCCTTTTGCCTTTTGTAATTACCCTTGTGTGTATATGTATGCATATATTATTTTATTATATTATTAAAATTACCATTTTGCCTTTTGTAAAGTACCATTTTGTTAAAGTTTAAAGTACGTATAATTATAAATTGAATAATCAAATTACCCTTTTGTTAAATTGAATTACCAAATTACCCTTTTGTTTTTTTATAAATTACCCTTTTGTATATATGTGTATATATACATATTAAAATTTATTATTATTATAAATTGAATTATCAAATTACTTTTTTTCCTTTTGTAAACTGCCCCTTGTATGGATATGTATATATATATATATATTGTTTTATTATATATATATATATATATAAATTGAATATATATTATATACCAAAATTGAATAAAAGTGTGTACAATTATAAATTGAATAGCTAAATTACTCTTATGCCTTATGCAAATTACCCTTTTGTTTCTATACTTTAAAGAAAAGAGGTTAAAGTTTAAAGTGTTTACAATTATAAATTCTCGTTTGTTAAATTGAATTACCAAAAACCCTTTTATCATATTACTATACATATATTGAATAATCTAATTAATCTTATACCTTTTACAAATTACCATTTTGTTAAATTGAATTACCAAATTACCCTTATGTATTTCATAAATTACCCTTTTTTATATACGCGCGCGAGTGTGTGTGTGTGTGTGTATTTTTTTTATCTATACGTTTACATATTATCAAACACCTTGAAGCCATACTCCATAACCAAATGAACTACCTTCTTTAATAGTTTAGGATATTGAGCTCTCAAGAGTTCAAGGTTCCCATAAACTAACTATTACTTTGCCTTAAAACCTCCACCTATAAGACAAAATTTCCTGTTGAGGTCTTTTGTTCTATGCCTGAAAAATAATAGGGGTTGCATTTGTTTTAATTTGTCTTTTAAGATAGTGATTAGATTATTGTATTTGTATTGAAAGTGCGAAGAATTAAAACGGACATTTTAACTATTTTTTATGCTTTGCTTATTTATGTGCAGTCGGGTACAAGTTTATCTAGGGATGTGACTCACTTCACTGGATCATGGATGTTGTTCAAGCCCTTCAACAACCAGTTTTCCAACTTTTGCCAAAGGTGACTGTTTATTTAGTTTCTGAGCTTTGAAATAATTTGTTCCCTCATGAAATAAATGGAAATTGTGTTTTGGGGAGAGTCATAGTTGAAGGATAGTAAAGAATTTTTGGACAATTGTATATTCTAAGGTCGGGAAGGACCGATTAGAATCTTTCATACTCTCATAGACCGCTTCAATCCGTCATCCTTGTCGGTAATTACTTCTCTACACGCATAGAGCTCATTTGTTCATTTGTCTTTAATGGAAATTTGTTTTTAGGGTTTGTAACTCAAGTAGCTTGTATTCTTTTGAAGCTAAAAGCTAATAACTAGAGTTTAAACTCACGGAGACCTTCCATTTTCTCTTTTCTTTGGTATGGAAATAAGTGGAAGTCGGGATTCTGAGGGGCATATAACAGGTTGGGAATTTTCCTAGAATCTATGAAATAAGAATATAAGTATCAAAGTCCCAGTCTATGCATTGGCAGCTTGATGTCTTCAAAATTTTTACCAATTTCTTTTCCCCCAAATGATCTATTTAAACCGAGGGAGATTCGTACACGTAGAATACCAATTTAGAGTTACTCCGACCCATGATACTTTTTGGCTTTGTTTGGTTTGTGGTTCATTGAAGGAGAAAAAAAGGAATGGAAAACGAAAAATACTTTATTGTGTTGAGCAAATTGAAATGAGTAGTGCTATGCTTCCCAAATTTTATATCCCAATTAATGATTCCCAAACACACGTGACATTTATGGCATTTCTTTTTATATATTTCTAGGAAATAGGCTGGACAAGCACACCTTAGTCTCACCTGCTCACAAATCGTTTTCTTGTTTTTACGGGTGTACCATGCAATTATCTAAAGTCTTTGCTAAAAGTTTCATATTTTATTAGAGAATATGATTCTTGCCCACCAATGATTTGGTGAACTTGTTTGATTTCCCTTTGATGTTGCGTATATAGATGGAGACTTTGAATAGCTTTCATTTAAGCTTTATACCTAGAATGAAAGTCATCATTCTTGTTATTCTGAAATGCATTGGGTATACCCAAGTAACAATGTAGCCTTTTCTTTGTTCTTTAGAAATTTACAATATACCCAAGTAAACTATGATTCTTACACTTTATCATTCATTGGGACTCCACCATATCGCACTTAAATAGAAGTTCCAAAAATGTTGAAAGTTAACCACAAGTTCCAAATATGCTGAATTTGCACAATCTTAACTTTGTACTCAATTTGGTTTTCTCTTTTGTATCCCAGGTCAAGAGCATCAAAAGCTGGAATAACATTGAAATTTACAAGGCTTGATTTGAACACTTTTTGGGATAGTGATATTATCAATTTTAGTTTGACGAAAGTTAAAACGTTTGTAATATTCTATCTTTGGATTCTAAACAGAAGCAGGCTTGTGTACATATTCTCTATGAGTAATGCTAGATGCACTCTGAAATGCACAATCAAATGCACAACCCTGCTTAAAAATGTTGGACCTCGTGCTGAAAAGCTTGCTCACCCTGCACACCCCCTTTTTTTGTGTACAAACTTTTCAGCACGAGGTCCAACATTTTTAAGCAGGGTTGTGCATTTGGGAGAGCATATAGCATTACTCTATTCTCTATATCTTTATGTATGTCGCTTCTATATTTGTATGTACATGTCTACATTTTCTATATATTTTGGCTTGAAATTGTAGTTCACGAAATGTCTCATACAAGTATCCGCACGTGCAATGCACGTGTTTTGCCTAGTACAAAATTGAAACTTGACGAGCAAATTGGAGTAATTCTTGGGACACAACTTTCATACAACTTTCACACAACCTCCTAAAAGAAATGTCAATCTCTCTCATGTGTCACTGTGGGGTCCAGTGACATCACAAGAGAGAGAGAGAGAGAGAGAGAGAGAGAGAGAGAGATCTTTTGAGGAGGTTGTGTGAAAGTTGTATGAAAGTTGTGTCCCAAGAATTACTCACCAAATTGACACAAGGTAGAAAGAGAGCATTTTTGTTCACCCAATTTTGGTTCATCATTGCTCACCCAAGTTTTCACTGGGTGACATGTGTCTTATTCAAGTAATTATGTTGCTAGTACAGGAACAAAATGTGAATGAAATGTACACGTCACCCAGTGAAGGCCTGGGTGAACAATAGACAGCGAATCAAAAATGAGTGAATAAAAATGCTCTCAGGGAAAATACATGGGTATACAGTAAAAATGCGCTCATGGAAAATACATGGGTATACTGTAATTAAGAGCAGAATTGAGCTAATAATTTGTGCGTTATTAGCTCAATTCTACAAGCTACCTTTTCGATACATTTTCGTGGTTTTCAAGGACGCATATTTATGAGAGAAGCCATTGGCCCCTTAATGGTGTATAATACAAGACCGTCCTCACACACTGGAGAACCTGCTGCAAAAAGCTTATCTGCACAATCAGGGGCGGACCGAAGTGTACCCCAGGGGTGGCACAGGTCCCCCCTGAACTTTTAAGAATTACATAATTACATGTAATACTTTACAAATTTTATAAATAGACCCTCTTAAAATTTATACAGGCCCTTCCTGAACTTTTACAAATTCTAAATTTACCTACAATATTTTATAGGTTTTAGACACAAGCCCCCCTGGACTTTTGAAAATTCTAAATTTATATGTTATATATTACAGGTTTTAGAAATAGGCCCCCTAAAATTACATGATTTACCCCAAACTAGGGGTATTAAACCAAATTTACAGTTTTACACATAATTGTGTATAAGTAAACCTAAAAAAATTCGCCTCGGGGGCGCTGCCCCCAAACCCCTGTATAATTTAGGGAGTAATTCTTTGGTGACAACTTTCATACAACCTCCTAAAAAGATGTGTCTATCTCTCTCCTGTGTCATTGTGGAGTCCAGTGACATCACAGGAGAGAGATAGACACATCCTTTTAAAGGGTTGTATGAAAGTTGTATGAAAGTTGTCACCAAAAAATTACTCTAATTTAGGCCCCCTGACCAAAAATCCTGGGTCCGCCCCTGTGCACAATCTTTGTTATGATCAAGATATTGATCCATGGTGGTTTAATTTTCAATTCATACACGTGATCGAGATAAGAAATGTATCTCTTAGCAAGATAGTTCCAAATATCATGTGCGCGTTTGTTTGTTTGCTTGTTTTTTTATTTTTTATTTTATTTTGAGAAAGAAAATTATGTTGAACAAAACAGAGACAACAAAAATAAGCACTAATCCACTTGATGGTCTTCCTCAAGAACAAAAGGAGGAATCTCATCGACTGGAATGTACCCAAAAAAATTACAATTCATAGTCCATTGAGCCTTTTTTTTTTTTTTCTTTCTTTTTTTTTTTTTTTTTTTGTCTTTTTTTTGCTGATGGCAAAGCACCCATAGGCGCCACGCACACACACTGGGGGGGCCACAGACCCACAACCCAATAAGCCCCACAGGGCAAACTCCCCAAAGAAAGTGACTCCCATAGGAGTCGAACACTGGCTTCTCCCAGGGGAGAAGCCAACCATACCACTTGAGACACAAGGTCTCGGGTTCGTAGCCCATTGAGCTAGTTTGTGTGCTACACCATTAGTGGATCTAAACACTTTGATAACTTTCCAAAAATCAAAAGAGCTGGCCAGCAACTTCCTGCAATTGAGAATGGGAGTTTCCAAGGTCCAATCTGAGCAAGACTCCCAGTCACACAAAGATATGCACACAAGAAGAGAATCTCCTTCAAAGATTACATTTTTATGTCCCATAAAAGCTGCTTTAGAAATCGCAGAGTAGCCCGCAAAGGCTTCGGCAAGGCTGGGGTCCATGGCTTAATTCCCTCTTCCAAACTTTTGCATGAATCACATGACCTTGATCATCTCTAAAAATGGCAGCAAGAGCAGAAGAGTGATCTCTTATTGCCACATCAAAGTTGATTTTAATCCATTCCATGGGAGGAGGGATCCAACGTTGAGCAGGGGCGGTGACTTTAGTAAAGGCTTTCCGTTGGGCTGTAAAATGTTCCTTTGCCATCAAATCAATACGAGTTTTCCAGAAAAAGGACCTCCACTGTAGTTCCGTGATGAAGCACTTGGTTTCGATGGTACCAAACTTGTTCCATCATGGTAACAACAAAAATTGTGAAATGCCAAGCATCCTCGGGAGCAATACCAATCCTAGCTGTGGGGTTGAGTGCAGCATTGACCCAATTCTTGATTCCCCCATTGATTAACAGTGAAGTGTCAAGAGGCCATTTAGACGAGCACCAGATAATACGAGTAATATCGCACCTCAAGAAAAGGTGATCAGCACTTTCTATCGGTAACTTACAGAGAGGACAACAATTTGCGTGTTCAAATACAACAATTTGTGGAAGAATGGCTGGTGAGATGACAGCATTAAGGCAATTAACTAGTAACTAGTTGCCTTTTTATATTGATCCAATCAACAAATTCAGAATTCAGGACTGTGTTACCTGATTCACTGTGGGAATTCTTGTAAAATGTGCTGTTGAATGCCACACGAAAACGTAATATCTAACCCAAAATTAACATAGGCCAAACAAAAAAGAAAAGAAAAAAACGAAGAAAATTACATAAGAATTGGAACAGCTCAACTCTTGAGCTGCAAACATGGAAATCACATATAGAACATGGCATAACAAAGAAGAGCCCAAAAGCAAGGAGGACACATTTATGCAACTGTTACAATAATACTACACACACATTGTGAACCACACTAGGGGCTGATTTGCAAAAAAAATTATGGTGGGACCCACCATTTTCAGCAGCCTTTCATTTCTCTTACATACACACATTGGAGGGAAAAGCAAATTCAGGGAAATGAAAATCCCCAAATCAGAGGAGCCCTAGCCCGGACCACACCCACCTCCATTCGATCAACCCGACGGCGGCGAACCAGTCCGGCGACGGCGAACTAGTCCGGCTGTCTCTCCCTCTCATTCCGACAAGCTGCATTGAGGTTCTCTCTCTCTCTCTCCTCATAGCGATTTTCGCGTGTAGAGATATTGTGTGAGATATTGTGTGTGTAGATTTTTCTTCTCTAGATTTTTCCTCTCTGCAGATTTTCCATGTCACTACCTCCACCTTCACCCACCATATCTACGTTTCCATGTCAAATAGTTCCATTCAGTCCATGTCAAATTGTTTGGAAAACAAAGTAGTGCTAAGGATTGCACTGTGACGTCCCAAGGCATAGTATATTTGGTCTCATTTTACATTTTATAAGGTGTTGTTCCATTCAGTTCATGAGTTAAGGAGGGAAAGAGAAGAAAACACAAAAAAAAAAAAACAAAAAAAAAAAAAAAAAAAAAAATGATCAAAGAAAAAAAATAAAGAAAGAAAAAGGAAAACTTTTTGGTTTGATTAAACACTGCACATTTTGCTTTTTTTTTATTTATTTATTTTTTCCTTCTCTTTCTTAACTCTTTTGATAAATCCTCAAACCCAAACATAACTGAAAAATAATAAAAATAATAATAAATTGCATGTTTTCAATATATTTCATCTGCTTTTCATTTCACTTGATCTGTTTTTAAAACTCTAATTTGATTCTAATGTTTATAGCTATTGGCACTGCAATGCCATTTTGAAGTCAAGAGTTGTAATATACTAATAGTAGACAGACTTGCTACTTACACTTGAATAAAGCTTTGTATTGGCAGGCACCAATCTTATTCCCATGATCCCATATCAGGGTATATTTGGCCTCATTGTTTCTATTCTTGTTTATACTTTTCTTTAACTTCTTACTTTCAAGACATGTCAATTTGGGATTAGTTCTTATTCCCAATTTTTAATTACTGTCAATATTAATTTCTTCATAATATTACTATGAATGAAATTACGTTGTTTAGTTGCAGCTTTTTCTATGTTTTGGATCTTGTTACTTTAGGAAAATACTAGCTTTCATAAACACTCTGAAATAACTAAACAAATTAGAACTGCTAGTCACACACACAAAAAAAAGAGAAAAAAAAGAAAAAAAAAAAAAGAGGTTAGAAGATTTGGGTTCTTAGTATAGAAGTTTGCATATTTTTCATAAAACAAAAATATTAAATCATATTGCAATTATCTTTTTCAGTTTCTCCATCCCTAATTGAGTTGCAAATGGAAGAAGAAGTATCAAGTGGTTATATACGTGTGGATGATGATACAATTGAGATTGAAAATGAGAATGAGATAGTTCCCATAACAGCTATAGAAAATAAAATAGATGAGCCAAAGGTGGGGATGGAGTTTGATTCTGTGAATGAGCTAATGGCGTATTATACAAGCTATGCCAAAGAAAAAGGTTTTGCCGTGGCTAAAAGAAGCTAAAAAAAAATGGGAGGGAATTTGACACACGTTCATATAGAGTGTACTCGGGCTGGCACAACCAGGATTAGATCAACCAACCCGTTGAACATGCGCCCAAATATCGGACCTGGAGAGATGGATGGTAGACAATTTCAGGTATACACTTTGCTTATTTCAATGTTGTACACTTTCCTTCATGCCGTCTAAATTGTGCTAATTTCCTTGTCAAATTGTTTAATTTTTATTTTGTATAGGGTTATCAAAATCCATTTTGGAGGGTGGATTCTGATTTCACAAATATGCACCCATCATCTTCAGACAGAGGATTAGATACCGAAGAGAATGAAGACGAAGGAGGAGTTTAAATGTATCAAATGATGATTTGATATTTAGATTAGTTTAAATGCATCAAATGTATCAAATGATGATTTGATATTTAGATTAGTATATGTATGTTCCTAGCTATGTATGTTTGGAAGATGGAACTATGTATGTTTTAAACTATATATGTTTGGATGGTACTGCAGTGTACGTATTTAGTTTTCTCCTTTCATGGATTAAATTATTGCTTATACTAAATTTATTAGCTTAGACTATCATAGCATGATAGTCTCCTAAATTGCATATTCACAGGGTTTATTGTTGAAATAACGAAGGAGACTTTGTCAAAAAAAAAAAAAATTCTGAATAGAAGTGAAAGCATAACATTGTTTTTAAGGAACATTACATTACAAACATGACTTAAATACAAGTGAAAGTTTATTGTTGATTATAACAACCATTACATTACAAATATAACTTAAATACATGTGAAAGCATAGCATTGTTTACAACCATTTCTTCAATAAGGACTATTACAACATTTACAAACATTACTTAAATACAATAACAGTTGAATCTCATTCCCTTACAAACATTACTTAAGTACAAGTTCGTAGCATTGTTTACAACCATTTGTCCTTTGCCCATTTAGCCACATAGCAAAGCATAGAACAAGAACAACAATAATGAAAAATTTCCACTTCTTCTCTCTTGCTATTAGCTCTTCATTTTTTCTATGTAGATCAATTTCTCTCCTTTCTAAGTCGTCTTCCCTCGATTGCATTTCCATCATTCTTTCTACAATGTTAAGTTCATTTCCCCTTTCAAATGTAGGTGGATCATACCATTCGAAGAAATCACAATGCATGTTAGACCTATAATTTTTACACCCATAAAAAAGTCGGCCCGGATTATTTCGTGTTTGTGATCTCCTTAGTGGAGCTTTGGAGCCGCAATAGCATAAAATTTGTTGATGTGAATTAGACGAGTAGTGACTTGACCCTGCACTCTCCATGTGTTTCCTGAAAAATATGAATAAGTTGTAATTATCAGCGAGCTTTAAACTTATTGGGTTATACGCAAAACATCATTATTTGGAGTTGCAACTTGAGTGTTAAACATGTAAACTAACCCAAAAGTAGTCCTCTAATATATGAATCCACAAACAAGATGAGCATTTCAATCTTTTCATGCTCAGAGTGTTAGAGATAATGAATATGTTGTAGAAGCAATAAAGAGATTACATGTAATTTATCTTATCTCTGTTTGTAATCAACATGCCTATAGATATAGACATGGGAATTTTAGTCAAAAGTCCTGCAAAATAGAATTTTTGGTCATAGTTCCAACCCATTGTTCTTTAAAATTTCGTTATGTTTCTTTCGGAATTCAAAACTGAGCTCAGCTATATGAACCAATTCACCCACCTCAGGCACATCAGGCAGATGTTACATGATTGCCTTTTCTATGCAAACATGGTTGAAGTTTCAGCTTTATGTGAGAGATTGTTGGATAGTTTTAGGCATCCAGGAGGTATCTTATTCCTGTTTGACTTTTTCAAAGAGAAAAAATGCAATATTACTGGGTTTGATTCCTTCAACATCTTTGGTTCTTAAAGCAGTCTATGAAGAATCAGGGATAAATTATGAAGATAGGACTATAAAATTAAAAAAAAAAAAAGGAGGGGCTTTACTACAATCAAAACTTCATGTAAAGATATTAAGGATTATCATTATTCGCTTCTTAGGTTGGACAAAATCACCAATTACGTTGTTGACTGATGCATGAGAATTTATGGCAAGTTATAACAATTGTTGATAAGTTTTGGATGAACAAGGAAACATTAATAGTCAAATATCTGAAAAGCAGTGGTTCTATTGCAGGCAAACAAACTGTTTATCTGAGTGAGTACCAGGCCCCTCCTGGGAAGAGGACATTTCAACCCAAGGCTACCACAGGCTTCGCAGATGGCTATACCATTGAAACCGTTATAGACGGGAAGCCTCTTCGGGGAGTATTATTTTCCAACAAGCTAACCGTTAACCGTTATCAAGATCAATAACACTACACACACATTGTGTGTGTGTTTCTAAAAACACAGAAATCGCAGAGAGGGAATCATGTTGATTTGAAAAAAAAAAAAAGAACTGATTTGTAGGAGTGATTTTAGATCGGGCATGAATTGGACACAAAAAAATAAAATAAAAAATAAAAAAAGGCATATACCAAACCCTTGCATAAACTTAGGAACCACAAAACCAGTCATTGGCCTTCCCAGACAGCCCCTAAGATTTGTTAGCTTCACTAACTATACTTAAATGTCTTTTACTATATAATAAGGGCAACAATGAATGGCACTGAAAATGGCAGGGAAGGTCAAGAATCACAACGCTCAGCACCCCGACTGAATGAGAGGATCCTATCCTCTTTGTCGAGGAGATCAGTTGCTGCCCATCCTTGGCATGATCTTGAGATTGGTATTCACATATTGATCATCTTTGATATTTGGAGCTAACTTATATATATGGAATGTGGATAAACACACACAATTGAAAATCTGCTAGAGAAGAAAAATCTACACACACAATATCTCACACAATATCTCTACACGCGAAAATCGCAATGAGGAGAGAGAGACAGAGAGAGAGAGAGAGAGAGAGAGAGAACCTCAATGCAGCTTGTCGGAATGAGAGGGAGAGACAGCCGGACTAGTTCGCCATCGCCGGACTGGTTCGCCGCCGTCGGGTTGATCGAATGGAGGTGGGTGTGGTCCGGGCTAGGGCTCCTCTGATTTGGGGATTTTCATTTCCCTGAATTTGCTTTTCCCTCCAATGTGTGTGTATGTAAGAGAAATGAAAGGCTGCTGAAAATGGTGGGTCCCACCAGAATTTTTTTTGCAAATCAGCCCCTAGTGTGGTTCACAATGTGGTTCACAATGTGTGTAGTATTATTGAAAAAGAAAATTTGATGTATCAGTATAGAATAAATAGATGCTATTGAAGGGGATTTGGGGAAAAAACCAAACAGAAAAAGAGAAAAAGAAAGTGATTTGAAGGCCAAAGGAGAGCAAAGGGTAGTGCCACATAGGCACCACGTGGATAGGCTAGATGAAGACCTTTGGTCCCTGCTTTAGTATAAGTTAATAGAACAACAATGCTAGGGGTACTAATAACTTCCACTAACACTCACACCCACACTTTATCTCTCCTAGTGGCACTTTGGGTCCACTGCGGACCCCACAGTGCCACTAGGAGAGAGATAGAGTATGGGTGTGAGTGTTAGTAGAATTTATTAGTACCCCAAATATTACTTAATAGAATAGATTTGTATATGAGAGAGAGAGTTATTTTGCTCACGGAAATGGAACACTCTTTAATTAATTCATAAACTGAGCATGAACTCGCAAGTGCACCCAAAATAAGAATCATAGAACGGTAGAACCTGCTTGAAGTAACAGAGTGATAAAGATGATGAATTATTTTATCCTAGTATGGGAATGACAAAAATTGGACCAAGTTTCACTTTTATCTGATTTTTTTTTTATTTAAAAATGAAAAATGAGTACTGTGTTATGTGAAGAAAAAAAAAAAACCAAATCTTTGGCAATTTTTTTATTCAAGAATGGACACCCTGCATAACCAAATAGCACAATCGTATTCCTTATTCGAATCCAATCATAAGATATATATAAATTGCACTTAATGAAAAGAAGAAAGATCAATCGATATGATTTTGGGTCATTTGCAAGAACTCAAATTTGTTAAACAAACAAAATAACTTGGCAGCCAATTACGTGTCAAATACCCATCTCACAGCCACAAATTCGTTACAATTTGGGTATCAGTTTGGGAGCCAATGTAGATCCTTTCGACTAAAGTAAACAAAGAAATCATGGTAGTTCAAAAATATACCTCCAAGAGACCTAAATCACACGTTTTAAACCCCAAATCGCAACAATTGCATAGAAATACATCAGAAATAGACTTACCGGCAATTGTTTGTGGATTTGGGAGAGGAACTGCAGGCGTTAATGGAGTGCATAAATCACGCGCCACCAAAACATGCCTGTTATTTCAAGAAACACACGTAGACATTTCAAATTAGCTTCTTTTTTTTTTCTTTTTTCTTTTTTCTTTTTTTCTGTTCTACCTTCACATCCATACTTTTCGGTCAAAAAAATAGCTAAAACGGGTGGAACTAGACTAACCAAAGTATAGATCACGAGTATAAATCAACTGCCCAAAGAAAAAAGAAGTGTATAAATCATAAGCCATCAAAACACACCTGTTATTTCAAGAAACACACATGGAGTGATTTTAAATTAGCCTTTTTTTTTTCTTTTTTACCTTTATGTCCATACTTTTGGTCAAAAAAAATAGAGCTAAAATGAGCGGAACTAGACTAACAAAAGTATGTAGATCATGAGTACACCCCCCTTTTATGCTATATTGTCAATTACAAATTAGCCTCATAGATTAACAACTCCAAACAGTTCAAGAATAGCATGAGTCTAAGCATAAAAATCTTGCATCTTCAAGTAGTATGTCCAACATATCAATTTAATTACATCGAGAAGTCGATTAACAAATAAAAAAATTGAATAGAGATGTCAGACAGCACAAAATAAGGGTAGATTACATTTCGAACAACCTAATGCTAGCTGGATAGTTTCAATTTCAAAAACTCACAAGCTAGTCAAATGGAATTTTTGATCGGGTCAATTGAAGAGTAGATCTAATAGAAGCCAGATCGATTTGTTCCTTGTGAGAAAGGTGGACCGCCTAGCATGTAAAGACTGTAAGGTCATCCCAGGGGAGAGTTTAACATCTCAACATAGACTTACTATTTTAAATATCCATATAAAAGGACAAAGCCGTACTAGAAAAGACCCTATAAACCCGCGAACTAGGTGGTGGACCATTAAAGGTGAGAAACTAGCAATATTTCAAGATAGAATGTATACAGAACACCTTGGAATTTGGAAGATGGAAGCAATATTATGTGGGAAAGAATGGCAGGGCGCATCACGAGAATATCGAAGGAAGTTCTTGGAAAGTCGAAGGGAAGAGGGTTAGCATCTAACGATACTTAGTGGTGGAAGACGTACAAGCTGCAGTAAAAACCAAAAAGGATTGCTTTAAGAAGTGGCAAAATGATAGAAGTGAGGAAAACTTCAAGAGCTATAAATGTGGAAATAAGAAGGTTAAAAGGACAGTTAGAGTTGCTAAAATGAAAGCCTATGACGACTTCTACACCAAGCTAGACACTAGAGAGGGAGAAAAATGTATTTATAAGCTTGCTAAGTCGAGAGAAAGGAAAACAAGAGACATTAATCAGGCTAAGTGTATAAAAAGCGATGACTCTAGGGTATTAGTGAACGACGAAGAGATTAAGGAAATGTGGAAGAGCTATTTTGAGAAGTTGCTGAATGTAAAACATATGGATAACACAATTGAAGAAGAAACTGGAAGTTGCGATGAAACTAGAGAATACAGATTCTATTGGAGAATAAGAAAAGTCTGAGGTGGAATTTGCTTTGAAGAAGATGAAACCCAACAAGGCCTTAGGACCAGATGGGATCCCCATTGAGGTTTGGAAATGCTTGGGAGATATGGGGCATCTTGGCTTACAAAAGTTTTTAATAGAATTTTAATGACTAGGAAAATGCCTGACGAATGGAGGAAGAGCATTCTAGTGCCTATATATAAGAATAAAGGAGATGTACAGCAATGCAACAACTATAGAGGTATTAAGTTGATGAGTCATACTATGAAGCTGTGGGAGAGAGTGATGGAGCATCGCTTAAGAGGCGAAACATCAGTGTCAGAAAATCAGTTTGGATTTATACCTAGGAGATCAACTATGGAAGCAATTTACTTACTTAGGAGACTAATGGAAAAGTATAGAGAGAAGAAAAAGGATCTACATATGGTTTTTATTGATTTAGAGAAAACTTATGATAGGGTGCCTAGAGATTTAATATGGTGGGTGCTAGAGAAGAAGAGAGTGACCAAGGGTAGTATTGACGTGGTGTAGGATATGTATGATGAAGCGTTACTACAATTAGATCACCGGCCGGAGAAACAAGCAAATTCCCAAGTACCGTAGGCCTGCACCAAGGGTCGGCCTTGAGCCCTTATTTAGTTGCCCTAATTATGGATGAATTGACTAGAAACATTCAAGATGAGGTCCCATGGTGTATGTTGCTCACATATGATATTGTCTTGGTTGATGAGACTAAAGGGGGACTTAACACTAAACTGGAAGTTTGGAGAGAAACACTGGAGACTAACGCCATGTTTGGGAGTTTAGGGGAGAAAAGAAATGGAGAGAAAGTTATAAGTGAGGAGAGAAAAGAAAAGAAGAGAAAGGATGATAGTTTCTTTTATTTTTGTTTGGGAGTTTAGGAGAGAATAGAAAGTGAGTTTCTTTCCTCTTGTTTGGGAGTTGAGAAGAAAAGAAGAGAAAAGAAAGAAAGTTACCATTTTACCCAATAATGACTTGAACTAATGAAGCCTCTAACATCTCTTCTTTTCATTTTCTATTCACACTAAATAACATCTAGATTTACTAGGTACATAAGCTTTTTTGTTTGTTAGGAGAGAGAATATACATATATAGTGTATTAAGAGCTTAGGACTTTAGATGTAATTAAAATTAGTTAAGAATTAAATAAAGGGTATTGTGGGTATTAAGAAAAATTCATTCAACCCCACTTTCTTTTCTCTCATTTTCTTCCCAATTTGGAGAGAAAGAAATTGAGAGAAAGTGGGGATTAGTTTTCTCTCCCTTTCTCTCCTTTTCTCTCCTCACTTAAACTCCCAAACGAAAGAAAGCGAAAGAAAGTGAGGTACTTTCTCTCCTTTTCTCTTCCTTTCTCTCGTTTTTTAAACTCCCAAACATAGTGTAAGGGGCTAAAGATAAGTAGGACGAAAATAGAATACATGGAATGCAGTTTTAGCACCAGTGGAAGTAGAGACAACGAAGCAGTGAAGATCGAAGACCAGGAGAATCCAAAGAGGGAACACTTTCGCTATCTAGGTTCAATGATCAGTAGAGATGGAGAGATTGGTGATGACGTGACCCATAGAATTAAAGTAGGCTGGCTTAAGTGGAGGAGTGCTTCCAGAGTATTATGTGACTGAAGAATACCAGCAAAAATTGAAAGGAAAATTTATAGGACAACAATTAGGCCAGCTATGCTCTATGGGACAGATTGTTGGGCAACTAAGAAACAACACATCAGCAAAGTAAGTGTAACTGAGATGAGGATGCTAAGGTGGATGTGTGGTAAGACTAGGCAAGATAGAATTAGAAATGAGTACATTAGAGAGACTGTAGGAGCGGCACAGATTAAGGATAAGTTGAGGGAGAATAGACTTAGTGGTTCGGCCATGTGCAACAAAGACCTGTAGATGCACCTGTGCGAAAGAGTGATAAGATCGTAGTGTCTAGAATGGTTAGAGAGAGGGGCAAACCTAGACCGACCTGGGAGTATGTAGTGCAAAGATATGAATATATATAATTTAAGTGAGCATATAGCTCTTGATCGTGCAGAATGGAGAAAAAGGGTTCATACAGCCGACCCCAACTGATTGGGACATAAGGCTTGGTTTGATTTGGTTTGGTTTGGTTTGTCAATTGAAGAGCTCGATGAGTCAAGGGTTTTCCCTCTCCTGGGACTTCCATTTCTTTCAATTTCCAGAGAGAAGTGAGAGCTTTCAGAGAGAGTATGCATCCTCTCTTGTCTCTAACAGATGGGGTTGGAGAAAAATGGGTGGGTTTCATCTCTCCATTGCAGCAATTCCATATAAGCATCATGCATGCATATTTAAGATCCCCATCAAGATGTACGAGGCATTTTGAAGCACCAGGTTTCATCTCATCTCACCATTGCAGCAATTCTAGCAGGTTTCCTAGTTCTAAAGTACCTTATTTGTTTTATGGAGAACTTCATGTTTGTCGGGCAATGAGATTGGAATTTGGTTTCCAATGGGAGATTAAGGATGAAACCTACGAATGTAAACTTAATAGTCTAAACCAGGTGAGTAACCCATCTATTCTCTGACAAAAGACTTGTAACTCATGAAATTTAGTGAAGCAAGTCATCAGTTATGTTTACATAAATAAGTAAATCAATGAATTGATGATCTGATCCAAATGACATAGAATTATATCACGAGTTGATAACAGAGATGCCAGATCATGGTTCGTAGTCTCGGCCGATACCGAGTCAACTCGGTTTCGCTGGGTAACGAAACGAGATTCAGAGACGAGTCAAAAAATAATCAAAACGACGTCGAATCGGTTACCATCTCGGCCGTACCGCCATGTCTCGGGCGATATGGTGCCGTCTCGCACGAGATCTCAGACGAGACGACGAGATGAAGATCAGAGCTACAGATTTGAGGGGAAAAAAAGGGCAAATCGTACCTGAGTGAGGACAGTCCATACAAACATGTTTGATTCTCTCCATCTTGCTCGCATAGATCAAAAAAAAAAAGCAGATTTGACTTCTGTGGTTCGTCTCCCTCTCTCTCTGTTCGATCTCGATCTGAGATCTCCTTTCTCCCTCAACAGTGGTTCGTCTCCCTCTCTCTCTGTTCGCGATCTGCTGGAGTACTCTCTCTGTGCTCGCGATCTGCTGGAGTAATCTCTCTCTCTGCTCGCGATCTGCTGGAGCCTCCTGGGTCTCATCGTCTCTCTCTCTCTGGGTCGCAGCTTCAAGAAGAAGAGAAAGGTTAGGGTATTTTGTGTTTGGTTTTTTTTTTATTTGGTTGTGTGAGGACTTAACAATTTGTGGCTGTGTTGCTTAGTTAACACTTGCTTTTTTTTTTTTTTTAATCAAAGTTAACACTTGTAGCAGGTAGCGTATTATATTATAATTATAATATATTATGCTTAACACTTAAGTGATTTATTAAATACTATCACATTATATTACACAACACTATAATACACCAAATTATAATTATATGCTACCACATTATATTAATATTAAAATATTAATTATAATTACATACTACCACAGTATATAATTATTAAATTAATAATTATAACTTATTATTTTAAAAAATAAATTAAAATTGAAATACTCCCTCCGTCCCATTTTTTGAGTCCTATGTTTCATTTTTGGATGTCCCAAAATTAGTGTCCACTTTTCTAAATTGGTATATAATTTTTATCCACTTTCCAAAACTATCCTTCCTTGAAATCTACACTAAGACAAAATTTAAAAAATTACTGTAATGATTAGGGGCAATTGTGGAAAGTAGGTGTAGATTCTTTTTATCCCCTTAATAAGTTGAGTTCTCAAAGGTGGACTAAAAAAATGGGACGGAGGGAGTAAGAAACTTATTATTAATAAATAATT
Organism: Hydrangea macrophylla; assembly: GCA_033977485.1. Lineage (NCBI taxonomy): Eukaryota > Viridiplantae > Streptophyta > Magnoliopsida > Cornales > Hydrangeaceae > Hydrangea > Hydrangea macrophylla. Next base: position 90,657,201 of record CM066995.1, read on the forward strand.
ATTACTAAACAAAAAACATAATTATTAATAAATAAATCACTTATTATTTCTTGCTAAATTAAATTTGAAATTACAAATACACATTCGATTTATTTGTCACATTTGAAAATAAGTTTACTGTTTATTCAAGACTAAGTCTGTGTTTTTATTTACATTTGTTAGAATGCCTCCAAAACAAGATATCGGTTGGGATCATGGAAAACCGGTTGGAGGGAGTAAACGAATAACCATGTGTAATTATTGTGGAAAGATTGTGCATGGCGGTATCACGAGATTGAAGCAACACGTGGGTAGAGTATCGGGAGAGGTGAATCCGTGTCCTAAAGCCCCAGAGGAAGTATCAAAACTCTTAAAACAACATCTTACTGAAACTGCTAGTGCCAGGGAACTTCAGAAGAGAAAAAAAGAAAAACTTATTGCCAGTCTCCGAGAGGATACCTTGTACGACGAAGAGGAGAATATTGATGAAGGTGATGATTATGATAACGAGGACGAGGAGGACTTTGGAGGAATGTCCCGGCTTGAAAGACGGCATTTCAAACAAGCAGTAAAAGAGAGTAGGAATATGGCGTACATGGACGAGGATAGACGTAGGCACTCTGTTTCCGAAGGTGTACATCAAACTAAAATCTCCCAATTTGCCACTGGATCTCAGATAGCTTCTGGATCAAAACGTGCACCACCACCTCGAAGGGATTTCAGAGTGAGAGAAAATGTTGAGATGGCCAAATCAGGTACTGACCCTTACATGTTTAGGCCAAAGTCTGGATTTCAAAAAAGGGTGAAGGACATGTTTAAGACCGAAAATGTGAAGAAAGTAGGGAAAGCTATTTCCAAGTTTTTCTATTACAATGGGATTTCATTCAATGCAACTGATAGTGGGCCATACTACCAGTCGATGATTGATATCATTGCTGATTCTGGACCTGGTATTAAGGGACCTTCCGGTTATCAAATTGGCAACGTATACTTGGACGAAGAGGTAAACGAGCTAGAAACATACATTGTGTCGTTGAAACAAAAATGGCCCGAGTATGGATGCACAATCATGTGTGATGGGTGGAGTTCAAAAACTAACAATCCTATCATAAACTTTATGGTTTATTGTGATAGAAATATGTTGTACCATACATCGATTGATACTACAAACAAGTCAAAGACTGCATCCTACATTTTTTCACTTATGGATAAAGTTGTGGAAGAGGTTGGTGAGGCCAACGTTGTCCAAGTTGTTACAGATAATGAGCCAAGCTATAAAGCGGCTGGACAATTGTTGATGGAGAAGAGGAAGAATTTGTTTTGGACTCCATGTGCCGCACATTGTATTGATTTAATGCTAGAAGATATTGGTAAGATGTCATCTGTGAAACATACACTTGACCAAGCAAAAAAAATAACGAGTTTTATTTATAACAGTCTAAAAGTGGTGAATCTTATGAGGACATATACCAATGGTAGAGACTTGTTGAGGCCAGGGATCACTAGATTTGCAACCGAATTCATTGCGATTGAAAGTCTTCTACGCTATCAAGTTGATTTGAAGAAAATGTGCACATCTAGTGAATGGAGTGACTTCAATCGTGAAAAAAGGAGAAGAAATATTGCATCCCAAGTGTCTGATCTAATTTTGACGGATCGGTTTTGGAAGAAGGCAACAGTTGTTAAATCAATAATGGAACCGCTTGTTAGGGTTCTAAAAATAGTTGATCAAGACAAGAAGCCTACAATGTCTATTATTTACGAGGCAGTAGATAGAGCTAAGCTAGCAATAAAGGCGTCAATCAAAGATTTTCAGAAGTATTGGGATGTCATTGACTACCGATGGGAGAGTCAATTACATAGGCATCTTCATGCAGCAGGTACGTTGTGTGATTCAAATGATGTTTTAATAGCTGTGTGAATTAATACTTAAAAAACTGATAAATTATTGTCTATCTGACCTACAAACAGCTTATTTTTTAAACCCTGCATTTCGGTATTCCCAAAATTTTTCTGATCATCCGGAGGTGCGATATGGCTTGAAGGAAGTAATTAAGAGGTTAGAGCCAGACATAACAAACCAAGCGAAAGCTATGAGTGAGGTATGTAATTTTTGGAATGAGACTATTGGTAATATAAAAAGTTAAAAACAACTCATAAAAAAAAAAAAAAAACATATTTTGAATTGTAGATAAAAATTTATGTGGATGCAAGAGGAGAGTTTGGACAACCTCTAACAAAGAAAGCAAGGACAACAGATCTCCCAGGTTCTTGTTTATTTCAGGAAGCATTACCTTATGTAATGTATATTTAAAAAGTATATAAGTTTATGATTATGCTTTCTTGCAGCTGAATGGTGGTATAACTATGGCGAGGAAGCTCCACATCTTAGGCGAATTGCAATTAAAGTCCTCAGCCAAACGTGCTCTTCTTCGGGTTGTGAGAGAAATTGGAGCACGTGGTCAATAATTCACACCAAACTACGCAATCGCTTGGCAATGCAGAAGTTGCATAAACTAGTTTTTGTGCACTACAATTTGCGATTGCGCGTCAAAAATATGATGTACTTGACAAATGATGAGGATTATTATAATCCAATTGATCTTAATCATATTTTTGAAGATGATGACATATTATCTGATTGGATTAGGGAGACTGAACCTTCTGATCTTGGAGATGATGATACGTGGTTGAACGAAGCTCTTCAAAACAATGACGAAGGTCAAAGAGTAAGAGATGAAGAACAAGAGGAAGACGATACTCCTATTCCTTCACGGTCGAAGCAATCATTAATCAACAAAAAAGGGAAGGGTGTTGCACAAAGTAGTAAATCAATTTTGCCTAGTACCAGTTCTAGTAGTGATGATGATGATGATGATGATGATGGTGATGATGACACTGAAAGGGGAGGTGGTGGCGATTATGGTGGCGGTGGTGGAGATGGTGGTGGGGGTGGTCATTCTAACTATCCTGCTGGCATGTCATGGGCAGAAGGAGATGATTACTATAATGCCACACAAGACACTGACCATGGATATAGGCCAGGAATAGATGCACAGCGTCAACATTTGGCTAGGGTGTGTGAGTTTTCTAGTAGTGACGATTATTCTAGTGGACACAATGCTAGTATAGGTATTGATGATCAGTTACGTAATATGGGGATAGGATTTAAGGATTATGGAGGATACAGGCAACCCCATCATGCCATTACAGGATATGGATATGGTTCTCAGGGTGATCTTGGATATTCAAGTAGTACCACTGATGGTATGGGTCACCTACCACCCGTACGACAGCTTGAAAGATCTACTAGTACAAGTAGTGGTGGGTATTATGATCGTGCTCGTAGGAGGTACCGAGATACATCAGCTAGCACTGCCACGGGCGGTGGAGGAGGCTATAGTGGCTATGATTTGGGCCGCCATCATGATGGATCATCGAGTAGCAGCGTTGAGTATCGAGGAGCTGGATACTATCATCAACCTGTCAATTCTTCTCAGCCACAGAACCCATATTATGGATCATCAAGCCAGTCATCTCAACATGCACCTTCAGATTATGGTTCTATATTGTTTGGGGGCCTTCAATTTCCATATCCACCGAATACATTCAATAATCAGGGAAATAACGACTATGATGATTTTCAGCCCCCACGACACTCCATGTGGCATTGATTTGGTAGTTATTGATGAAGGTGATCCTAATTATGTATGTAGTGTTATCAAATACTCAATCCGCAGCGTGTGTATTGGATATTATGTGACATTGTAATGGGTATATTTTGTATTGTGACAATCTATTAGGCCAAATTTGTTATTCAAATGATTTTAGAATTTTTCATTATTTTTCCAGATTTTTTTAAACCTTAAATCTAGCGTATCGTTGCGTATCGCCCGATACCAGTCCGCGGCGCCGCGACCGAGTTGTGTCCGCGACCTCAGCGACCGCGACCGATACCGCGACCTTGAACCATGTGCCAGATGTGTTCTTGATGAGTATTAATTTGAAGGAATAATTGATTATCCATGACATGTTCATCACCAAGTTATATGAAACCTCATTGAGAAAGTGTTCTTGCTCCTTTCAATGCTCCTAAAGTAGTGTTGTTGCTTCTGAAGTAGAGCGTCGTTACTTCTTGTCAAATATTGTACTTGATGAAGCTTAGGTTTCTAACATAAGTTAGAACCTTTTATATTAACCACAAAGAAGAGAAAACGAAATATTACAAATAGGTCCTTTTACTTATAACAAAAAGAAACCTAATAACTAAATAACTCTAACACTCTCCCTCAAGATGGTACAAAAATGTCGCTTATTCCCAGCTTGTCCAGGATAGTATGAAACGAACGACTCCCAACTGCTTTAGTGAGAACATCAGCAACTTGATCGCCAGACTTCACAAAGGGAACACAAATAGTACTTCTACTGATATTTTCTTTGATGAAGTGTCGATCAATCTCCACGTGCTTTGTTCTGTCGTGTTAAACAGGGTCATGAGCTATACTGATGGCCACTTTGTTATCACAATATAGCTTCATAGAATCTGTCAGTTCAATCTTCAAGTCCTTCAGCAAAGACTTGATCCACAATAACTCACAAATACCTTGGGCCATAGCCCTAAATTCGACTTCCGCACTAGACCTAGCTACTACATTTTGCTTCTTACTCCTCCAGGTAACAAGATTACCTCCTACGAACGTGCAGTACCCTGAAGTGGACCTCCTATCTGTAATAGAACCAGCCCAATCTGCATCAGTGTACCCTTCCACCCTTAGGTGGTCATGTCTCACAAAGTGCAAGCCTTTTCAAGGAGCAGACTTCAAATACCGCAGAATCCGGAAAACAGCCTCTTGATGTGACTCTCGTGGGGAATGCATGAACTGACTGACAACACTAACTGCAAAAGCAATATCTGGACGAGTATGAGACAGATAAATGAGCTTACCAACGAGTCTCTGATAACTCCCCCTGTCCACTAATTCCCCACTACTATCATCACCAAGTTTCTGATTTTGTTCCATAGGAGTATCACAAGTTTTGCTGCCAAGCATCCCTATTTCCTTCAACAAGTCAAGGACATACTTCCTTTGGGAAACAAAGATCCCATGTTTGGACCGAGCAAGTTCGATCCCAAGAAAGAACTTCAAGGCACCCAAGTCCTTAATCTCAAACTCAATGGCTAACTGCTTTTTCAACCTCTCCATTTCCTCCAGGTCATCTCCTGTCAGCACAATATCATCAACATAGACAATAAGAGCAGTAGTCTTACCCTGCGATGAGTGTTTGATGAACAATGTGTGATCCGCATGACTCTATCTATATCTAAACCGAAGCATAGCCTGTGTGAATCTCTCAAATCAAGCTCTAGGGGACTGTTTGAGGCCATATGGTGATTTTCTAAGCCTACATACCTTCCCATCTGTCTTGGAGTCCTCGAACCCTGGAGGAATATCCATGTAAACCTCTTCTTCTAAATCACCATGCAAGAAGGCATTCTTCACATCAAACTGGTGAAGTGGCCAATCCTGGTTAGCAGAGGAAAAGAAGGATTTTAATTGAGTTCATATTTGCGACTGGAGCAAAGGTCTCCTCGTAATTCACCCCGTAGGTCTGAGTGAACCCTTTTGCCATTAACCGAGCTTTATACCTCTCAATAGAACTATCAGCCTGATGCTTCACAGTGTACACCCACTTGCACCCCACAGTCCTCTTTCCTTTAGGTAATATGGTCAACTCCCAAGTACCAGTCTTTCGAAGAGCTTATCTCCCATCATAGCATGCTTCCACTTGGGATCAGCAAGAGCTTCCTGTACATGGTTAGGAACACTAACAGAGGAAATTTTTTAGAGGAAGGCTTTATAGGAAGGAGAAAGATAAGAAATAACACACAAAGTTAGATATAGGATGTTGAGTACAGGATCGAACACCCTTTCGAACGGCAATTGGAACATCTAAATCATTTAAGTCAACAGAGGGTGTATTAGAGGAATTACCTGAATCTTCATCACTTAGAGAGAGAGGCAGTGGCAGTGGAGGAGCAGGAGTAGTACTAACTTCTGGAGTCTCTCTGATTTTTCTTTTACTCCATGTTCCTCTGGAATAAACTCTCAACTCATTCTCCCCTTGCCTCTCAGTTTCCTCTTCTTCTTCAAGCCCCCCCTCACTTTCCTCACTTTCTCTCCCTGGTTCAACTCTCTGTACTTCAGTGTCTTTTGTCTCAACTCTCTCTACCTCGATCATCGTAGGCAAAACCGGTATCTCTTCACACCTCGTCTCCCCCAGAAAAGGTAGCAAAGAGTCAAGAAAGTAAGACTGGGACTCATGAAATGTGACATCCATAATGACAAACCATTTCCTAGACGGGGGATGGTAGCACTTGTAGCCCTTTTGAGTGGGGGAGTAACCCACACACACACACACACTTAATGGCAGGAGGGTCTAATTTGTCACGGGTAGGGCTGTGATTATGAACAAAGCAAACACAACCAAAGACACGAGAAGGAACGGATGAGGATAGAGAAGAGTGAGAAAGAACCTGCAGAGGTGTTCTCTAATCTAACACACGAGTAGGGAGACAGTTGATAAGGTAAGCTGCAGTTAACACCGCCTCACCCCAATAGGAGTGAGGAGTTTGAACCTGGAAGAGTAAAGACCGGGCAACTTCTAGAAGGTGACAATTCTTACACTCAGCCACTTCATTTTGTTGTAGAATATTAGTGCAAAAAGTTTGATGGAGAATCCCATGGGAACCGAAATACTTACCTAGACCCGAATCAATATACTCACCCCATTATCAGACCTTAAGACTTTTACCACCGCCCCGAACTGGGTACTTGCCATTTTGTAAAAATTTTGAAAATTGCAGAAAACTTTCCGTTTTTCTTTCATCATATACAACCACGTGGCACGAGTAATCATCTATAAAAGACACAAACTATCTATGACCTTTCAAGGACATAGTCCGAGAAGGACCCTAAACATCATAATGTATTAATGCAAAAGGAACAGAACTTTTACATAAGAAGCTCGAAAATGTTTCCCAAGTTCACAAGCATCACAAAAAATATTAGAGTTTGGACTACCAGTATTACCAACAAGAGAAGGAAACATAAATTTAAGTAAAGACAGAGAGGTGGCCTAATCTCCTATGCCAAAGCACTAAATCTTTCGCTTTATTGTTCAAAATGACGGTATTAGTGGCAAGCTTCTCCCCCTCTTACAGAATATAAAGCCCCAGTGTCTCTCTACCACTGCCAATCACCCTCTTCGTGATAAGATCCTGAAAGACACAATGAGGGGGAAAAAAGGTTACAGAACAATTCAAATCTCGAGTATACGACTCAAGGATAAAAGATTATGAGAGAAACTAGGGACATGTAAAACAGAAGTCAAGGATAAAGGAGTGACACGAATTAGACCGTTCCCCAAGATGGAGGAAAAAGAACCATCGGCAATTCTAACTTTGCCCTGACCAGAACAGGGCTTATAATCACCAAAAAAAAAAAAACCAGAAGAACGAGACATATGATCAGAAGCACCTGAATCAATTATCCAACGGGATGATGCATGGGAAAGAAAAGCTCTTGCAGGCGTGACAATTTTAACTGATTGTGCAAAAGATGATGAGGTACTAGCAGTTGCCGATGAAGTACACCGGGTCATCAAATTCTTGAAAGTGTCCAGCTCGGCAGGAGATAACGAGGTCTGATCAGAAGTAGGAACAATATCACCACTCGGTGGAGTCTCAGTATCAGTAATAGCATGATGAGCACGAGTACCACCTCCCCGGCAACCCGATCGACCTCCACGACCGCCCCCACGACCACCTCCACGTCCTCCCCGAGCACCAGGAGGACGACCATGAAGGCTTCAACAATTGGCCCGAGCACGATGGGGCCGATGACAATAATCACAAATCACGACAAGTCGGTCGAAGGAGAAGACTACTGGTCCCCTCTCTGGGCGGGACTGAAACAAAAGCAGATCGCTCAGTGGATGCAAGTGAAAGCATAACAGAACGACGACTCTCCTCGTTCTGAACGTAAGCGAAGGCCTCCTGAAGAGGAGGAAGAGTATCCATCCCAAGAAGCCGACTACGAACAACATCATAATCAAAATGAATGATGCATTCAAAGTTGCATGCAATTATCAAATTGAAGAGATTTAGAAGAAATTAGGGTTTTGGGATGAAATCCCCAAACGTGAGCTCTAAGGCTCTGTTTTTATTCAACAAACTATGTTTACAAAATATCCAAAAACTAATATGCCCCAACCCTAGACTACTATTTATACCCTATTAAACCCATACTAATGTCACATGCTTGTGACCAACACCAAATGCCAACCAAAATAAATAACATAAAAGACACTACAAGTAAAACATAAAGTAATATTAATATAATTACTACATCAAACTCTCCCTCTAAAGAAAACTTGTCCTCAAGTTTAACAACCAACTTCCTCATTTGCATTTCGGCGGTGGATTTCTTCTTAAGATTGGTCTTGGAAAACATCACGGTTACATCCCCCATGATGAAGTTGATCTTCAACTCTTAGGATCGGAAATAAGATGCAACATTCTTCTTCAAATACCCCATTCCCTTTGATGCTCATCAACTCTTCCATAGAGTCATCAACTTCAAATCTCTTCCCGCTTCCACTATTACACCACTCGAATTCATACTCGTCACCTAACATAAACGTCTTAGTTTCGTCACCCTTCTCCTTATCAACAAATATTTCCAAGTCATCCTTCTCAACATCAATGCAAAAAATACCTTCGAGTGAATCAATGAGATTGTCTTCTAAATTCTCACTTTCATAGCCATACTCCTCTTCACAATTTGTTGGAGCAACATCACTCTTCTTTGGAGACCAAAGAAGTCCAATAAAATCAACGTCCTTGTCTTCAAACTCACTATCATAACAAACATCCAATATTGGCCCCTTATTCAAGTCCTTGCCATCTACTTCAACTAAGTTTTCTTCAACCGCATTTTCATCGAAATAATCAATTTTCGGTTCCTCACGTAACTCCTTGTCATCATCTTGGTTTAGTTTTTCCTCAAACTCACTTTCATACCAATCATTGTATATTGGTTCTTCACCCGATTCTTTATCATCTTCTTCGCATAGTACTACATCAAACTTCGGTTCATCATCAAAGACCAATGTATAAAAATTGTGTTTCAACTCCACCCTTTTGATTGGAGGATAACTAATGGGTGAAAACTTTTCCACAAACTTCTTCTTCATTTTGTTCCACTCCTTGATTTTAGGTTTTCCTATTCTCTTTCTAACAAATTTGATGTGTTGCACCAACCCGCAACACTCGCTTTCAAACACTTTTCCACCAATTGTACTTTTGTTTCTTCAATTACATTATGATAATTGAAGAGTCCTTCAACTTCCTTCAACCAATCGTCAAACTCCGATTGATAACCATAGAATTCCGGAATTCGGATCCTATTACAAGGAGTTTGCAAACGCCTCACCTTAAAGGTTAAGGTGGCAATTTGCCTTCGTAACTCCTCAATTTCATGTTGTTGGGTACCCTTAGGTCCCATGGGATGTGCTAAATAAAGTACATCACTATCCCCAAAATTTAAGGCGTTTACTCGCCCTCTCCCCGTTCTTTCTCTTTCTCTTTGAGCCATAGCAACTCACAATCAATATGATAGCAAAATCACAAACCAATTGCTACTGAGATGTCAAACCAACAACAAACCACAAGAAGCCAATTCACAACCACAAACAAGAATACTTGCTGAAAATTGATAGCTCAAGCAAAAATTGATTGAAATCAAGAAGAAATAACAAAAATAGAAATCGAGATTCAACAGTAGCAACCCCAAAACAACCCAGTATCAGAATCACAGTCGCACCTCTGTTCACAAGTGCACAAGATGGTTCGAAATGGTCAATTTCAAAGGTCCACCACAATCGCAACCCTCTTTTCGGTGGTCTAGTGTGTTCGAATTTGGTAATCAACAAGAAATTGGTTCGGCTACCAATTCGCAAGTCGCAGTCCCAAAATTGAGCGGATTCAAGGCCTTTGTTTGGTTCAATCTCAACAAAACTCCAATTGATTGGCCTGCCCACAGTCGCGATGGACTTCAGCCTTGTTCAACTATCTCGCAAGTTGGAGTGTTTGATTCAAACAAATCTGGGGACTTCGATTGGGTCGAATTCAACAGAATCTCCACTTGGTGGTTACTCGCAGTCGCAACTCACTTCGCAAGCTTCCAAACTGGTTGGAAAAATGGTTCACGGCTCTGTTTGGTTGTGACGTCGACAAGTCCTCTCGTTAACTGTGTCGACAACTCACAACTCTGGTTCGAGATGTTTGAGGGCTATGCTTGGCTTGATTTTTTATTATCGCAAGGTTCGATTGGAGGCTCTGATAACAAATGATGCATTCAAAGTTGCATACAATTATCAAATTGAAGAGATTTAGAAGAAATTGGGGTTTTGGGATAAAATCCCCAAAACGTGAGCTATAAGGCTCTGTTTGTATTCAACAAACTATGTTTACAAAATATCCAAAAACTAATTTGCCCCAACCCTAGACCACTATTTATACCCTATTAAACACATACTAATGTCACATGCTTGTGACCAACACCAAATGACAATCAAAATAAATAACATAAAATACACTACAAGTAAAACATAAAGTAATATTAATATAATTACTACATCAATGAAGCCCCTGAAGAAACTTAAAGACTCGTTGCCTCTCCAGAAATTTCTGGTACTCGTCTGCATCAGTAGTGCAGGCTGGCTGAAAAGAGTGGAGGTGGTCAAGACGATCCCAACTAGTAGCAAGTGAGATGTAGTATTGGGTGACGATCATATCACCCTGTTCAGAACGGTCAATGGAGCGTAGCAGCTCAAAGCGTAGTTCCCCCGTCGGGAGAAGGTGGAGGCAACGGTGTCCCAAATAGCTCGAGTTGTCTTCATACGATAGAAACTATCACCAATTTCGGGAACCATGGAGTTGATAAGCCAAGACATGATAGATTTCTCAATCTCCGACTTGTCATATCCCGGATCAATAGTAGAAGGGGCGGTAACACGCCCATCAAGATGTCCCATCTTCCCACGTGCCTTTAGATAAAGTTCCACCGCCTGAGACCATTTTAAGTAATTTTGGCCATTGAAAGAAACGGTAGTGTAATTTTGAGCTCTGTTGTGAAAGGCGCGAGGCGCAGGCGGGCGCAAGCCATGAGCCTCGCCTTAGGCTAGGCGAGGCGACTTCAAGAAGGCGCATGGGAGGCGCGCCTTTTGGCACCTTTTGACGAGGCGCAAGGCGCACGAGGCTAGCGCCTAATGCAAACAAGACCCCAGCGACATTTTTACCCCCAAAACCCAATCGCATCTCAGTTTGGGGGGAAAAAAAAAAGAAGAAGAAAAGAGAGAGAGAAGAGGCGAAACCAAAGGATTGACTCACTGAGCCTTACGAGCTGCTGAACCAGGTATTTCTTCTTCTTCTTCTTTGATCTTCTTCTTTTGCGACTGTTTTTTATGATAGTTTTTTTTCTTTTTCTTTTTCTTTTTTTTCCTTGCGATCTCTTCTTCTCTTCTTCTTCTTCTTCTTCATCTTCCTCTTCTTCTTCTTCTTCTTGCGAACTTGCGATCTTTTATTTGTTTTTTTTTTGTTTTTTGTTGTGATGATTCTGATCTGCAATCTCTCTTCCTCTTCCTCTTCCTCTTCCTCTTCCTCTTCTTCTTCTTCCTTTCTTCTTCTTCTTCTTCTTCTTGCACTGATTTGCGACCCTGTTTTTATTTTTTTTATTTTTTTATTTTTTTCTTTCTTCTTTGGTTCTTCCTGCAAAACAGCCAGACAAATAGTATTTGAAACCCCCCCCCCCCCCCCCCCCCTTCCCCTTTATAGTTGATTAACTTGATTCATGAATTCATTTTTTTTTTCTATTTTTTATTTATTTATTCTTTTCTTTTCTTTCTTTTTTTCCTTTTTTTTTTTGTATGGTATTATACTAGTTATACTACTATAATATCTTAATCTTTTCCCACACAAAAACACATTACAAATTTACAACAGACTTTAGAATTTAGAAGATAGATATACACATTGCATCAATTAAATTTGACACCTCAATTGTATTTTTTTTTTTGTATGCTACTATACTATAAATAATTGATAATGTCTATACTATAGTTGTATACTTGTATTTAGAAGTTAGACTTTAGGGTGACTATGGAATGATTGGATTCTATGGATTTTTAATTGATAATGTCTTTTTTACAATTAGATAAATGGAGAGTGGTGGTAGCGTAAGTTCAAAGAAAGATCCGGCATACAAGTATGCTACACAAGATCCGAATGACAGAAATAAGTTCACTTGCAACTTTTGTGGGAAGCAGACAAATGCAGGTGTATGCCGGGCCAAACAACATTTAGCCGGAGGCTATCGGAATGCAAAGGATTGTAAAAAATGTCCACCGCATGTGAGAGTAGAAATTAGGGAGTATATTAGTAATAAGAAGGAGAAGAAAGAAAATATGAACTTGTAGCCAGATTTTGATATTATTAATGACGATGAGGATGAAGCAGAAGAGGTTGAGGTTCAATCCAAAAGAAGTTCAACAAAGTCCAACAACCTGAAAAGACCAAGAAAAAAAAGGTCCAATGGATGCCTTTGTGACCCCCGATCCGGAGCTTGTTGTTCAAAGGAAAAAGGATGGGAAGGGGAAGCAAACTACTATTAGTGACGCCTATAACAAAGAGGCAAGAGAAAAGGCATGCCAATTGATAGCGAGGTGGATGTATAAAGCCGGGATACCCTTTAATGCCATGAATTATGATAGTTTTCAAGTGGCGATGGAAGCCATAGGGCAATATGGTCCGGGGATGAAGCCACCTAGCTACCATGAGGTGCGGGTGCCTCTTTTGAAAAAGGAGGTAACTCACACGCGTAGCATAATGAAGCAACACTAGGAAGAGTGGGCAAAATATGGTTGCTCCATTATGTCCGATGGATGGAAGGGCATCACTGAAAGGACCTTATTGAACTTCCTTGTAAATTCTCCTAGAGGAACTATGTTCATTAAATCTATTGATGCTTCATCTTATAGCAAGACCGGGGAGAGGGTGTTTCATTTGCTTGATAGTTGGGTGGAACACATTGGAGAAAACAATGTTGTTCAAGTCATCACAGACAACACATCAACTATGTGATGGCCGGTAAGATACTAAGATTTGTTAAAATTGTTTTTTAATTGTGTTGTATATGTGTTTTGTTGTTGATATGATATGTTAAATTGTTAATGAATTTTCTCAATAGGGAGATTGTTGGAAGCTAAACGTCAACATCTATACTGGACACCATGTGCTGCACATTGTATTGATTTGATGTTGGAAGACATTGGGAAGATTTCAGACGTCAAGAAAGTGTTACAAAGGGCCATGACACTTAGTGGTTTTATATATGCTCGTCCAGGTGTAGTGAACATGATGAGGTAGTTCACAGGACAACGAGAGTTGGTGAGACCGGTTGTTACTCGATTTGCCACTGCATTTCTTACACTTGCAAGCATTCATCGTCAAAAAAGCAACTTGAGGAGGATGTTCACTTTAGAAGAGTGGTCAAGTTCTCAATGGGCAAAGGAGCAAAAGGGTAAGACCGCGGCCCAAACTGTTCTAGCGCCATCATTTTGGAATCACATTGTTTTCACCCTTAAGGTCACCGGTCCCCTTGTTCGTGTACTTCAACTGGTTGATGGAGAGAAAAGGCCGGCAATGGGATATATTTACGAAGCCATGGATAGAGCTAAAGAAGCTATTGCTAAATCTTTCGGAGGGGATGAGCAAAAGTATGGTGAAATCTATGAAATTATAGATCGTAGGTGGAATTGCCAGCTTCATCATCCTTTACATGCAGCTGGGTACTTTTTGAACCCAGAATTCTTTTATTCAAACCCGGAAATTGAGCAAACTGCTAAAGTGATGTCAGGTTTGTATAAATGCCTAGAAAGGTTGGTTCCAAGCATAGACATACAAGACAAAATCACTGATCAATTGACGGCATATAAGAAAGCAGAATCTGTCTTTGGATATCCCGTGGCTATTAGACAAAGAAAGACAAAGTCTCCGGGTAAAAGCAAATCTTTTGTGAAATAATAATTTCTTATAATGTTCCTTAAATGTCACTAAAAAATTATTTTTTTACAGCTGAATGGTGGGCTTCTTATGGATCTACAACTCCAGATTTGCAGAAATTCGCTATCAAAATTCTTAGCCTAACTTGTAGTGCATCGGGTTGTGAACGAAATTGGAGTGCCTTTGAACACGTAAGTAAAAACAAATATTGAACATCTTCAAACATTAAACGTATATAATTGATTACTTGACAATGATTTCTTGCATATTCATACCAAGAAGAGAAATAGGTTAGCACAATAACGGTTGAATGACTTGGTTTTTCTTAAGAACAACCGAGCTTTGAGGCGGCAGTACGAGATGCGTGACACCATTGATCCCATCTCGTTGAAGGATATAGATGAAAGTAATGAGTGGTTGATTGGGAGGATGAACGGAGATGTGGATGAAGATGCCGAAAAATGATTGCGTGTATGATGATGATTTGTTGACGTGGGGTGATATTTCTAGAGTTGCAGGGGTTGGAGAGCGTAGATTTCCGACTCGAGCAAGTTCAAGCAATAGATCATCAACAAGGGCAAGGGCAACTACTTCTCCGGTTGTAACTTTAGATGACGAGGAAGAGGCCAATTCAGAAGAGACCGAAGAGGAAGATGATGAGGGTTACAAATCCAATGATGGCGAAGATGATGAGTTGTTTCTTGATGAGGACTGAGGAGTTTAGACTATGAAGACATTATTATTACTACTAGTCTACTACTACTACTATTATTATTATTATTATTATTATTTTGCTAACTAGACATGTGGTTGACTTGCACTTGCTTAGTAATGTGTTTTTATTGAATATTGAGTAATATTTCACTTTTAAGAGTGTGGAAATGCATTTTTTTTCCTTTTTCTCTTAAATATTGTATGTGGCCTATGTAGGATTCGAACCTACAACCTTTGCACTTTCGCACAACGCTCTAACCAGTTGAGCTTATAGGGCAAAGTGTTCATTATTGATGATTTAATCTCTTTAATTTGTATGTAATAATGTAAAATCATATTTTAGTCATCTAAAATCATAGTTTAGATTAGCTATTTACATGTAAAATCATGTAAAAAAAAATCATGTAAAAGTGTGCCTCGCTTCACTCTGGCGCGCGCCTCGCGCCTAGGCTCCAGGGGACCTTTGCGCCTCAGTGCGCCTTGCGCCTTAAACAACCTTGATTTTGAGATTGGGATCCATGGGAGTAACCACGGTCTGAACAGTGGTGGAACTTGTAGCCGCTTATCTGAGTCGATCATGGTTTCGAGTCCCGAATAGAAAACCCACAAAATACGAAGGAAGACGAAGGAGATGGAATCCAAAAAGATCAACACGATCTGTTTAAAGGTTCATTAGACGACAAAAAAGAACAAACAAGCAAGCCCTAATCAAACCAGCACACTCCGAATGGTGCTGAATAAAAAAACCATTCCCTGTGGGACTCAATGAGGGTTGGGAAGGAGGGATTAAGGATGGATTTAGGCCAGGGCAGGTACAGTGAGGAGGCGCAGGAGCTGGTGAGGTGAGGTGGGTTGCGGCGCAGGTAGGGGGGCTGGGATTAGGTGCAGCGCAGGCCTAGCAAGGGATCGAGTGGCTGGCGAAGGCCAGAGTGACTGGTGGAGGTGCGGCGCAGGCTGTGGTGGTGGTGGTGGTGGTGGCTCAGGCTCTGGTGGTGGGGCAAGGTGGGGCTGTGGTGGTATAGGGTTAGGGTTTGATGGTTGGCTCTGATATCATGTCAAATATTGTATTTGACGAAGTTTAGGTTTCTAACATAAGTTAGAACCTTTATATTAACCACAATGAAGAGGAAAAGAAAAATTACAAATAGGTCCTTTTACTTATAACAAAATAAAATCTAATAACTAAATAACTCTTACACTTCTTACAAATGTAGTGTTGGAAAATTGGTGTACAGAGAGCTTGTCGTAGCGAATTAATTAATGAGCTTGTTACTCCTTGAATGTTGTGATAAATCATAAGACTCGAATTATTGATTGATACTTTATCTTGATCTCATGACGAGGAATATAATAGTCACTACGCTATGTAATTTATCGGTTCCCATTAACAAAATTCAGGAAAAAAGGAACGAGAAGAAGGAAACGAGAAATGACATCGTGCATAATCTGTATACATAATGTCTACCACTTTGAAGTGAGGAAGACTAAGGGTGTTTGATAACCCAATTACGTGGTGAAGATGAAATTTTCAGCACTGATTTATTTTTCAGTGTGTTTGATAACCTACCACTTAATTGAAGAACTAACCCAAAAACTGCTGAAATTTTTAAGAGAAAAATTTCTACTGAAAATAATCAGTTGAAACGTTGTTTTCAGTATTGCATATTCGATCGCTTAAAATTTTCAGTACTGAACTTAAAATTCAGCATTTAATTTTCAGTTTATCAAACGAACCCTAAGTTAGGTAATGTTGGGAGGTAATTTGATGAACGGCTGAAATGGAGGAAAAAATCTGTCCAAAAATCACTAAAGCGAATTTGAGTGGACTTTGTAGAGAGTTTGCTGCCCAAACAAGCACAAGCGAGTTAGAAAATTGCTCAGGTGAGTTAGGGTTAGGGTCAACTGGTCCTGAAATCTTTGACCTCTTCTAGTAAAATAAAAATTTCTCCGTCTACAAAATATAAATTGGCGCACTGTTTGCCGCGTTAGAAGTAGATTCACATATCTTTCTAAATATGTAAGGCTCAACTTCAAATAACAGTCCCATTTTAAGCACCGAGACTTTAAAATTGACCGTTATGCACTTGCATAGACTTTTATTACAAGATAATTGCAAACCACTAGATCATATTTGACTAATCATAGTATCTTTCTTAATTTGATAACATTGGGCTTGTAGCCCCAATTTATCCCTATCATCTATCACCTGGAGAATGCAGATTTCTGCTTGCATGGTTGGTGGTGGATTTGAAAACCCTTGACCTTCATTCACACTTGCATTACCAACATTTATCTTGTTTTGCCAATTTAAAATTACTTTAGGTAATAGATTAATAAGGAAAAATAAAAAAATCATCATCATTATCTTTAAAATCAGTGTAGAAGTAGGTTTTTGTGTTATTGCACATCTCGCATTGCATGGATTCGATGCCCTGCTCGCTACTGCATGAATTTAGTAGAGTTAACTATCATTGGTTTTGATACGATCAAGCCTCTTTGGCGTCACACCAAAGAATTAAGGTTGCATCACACAAACCTTGAAACTCGTATAGTTGCTGAAACTCCTTATTCGTTCATTGATATATAAAACTTTCAGTTACGACATTTAATAGCCCCAAGAACATAGTTTCATTCAAGGCATATAGATCCTCAACAATTCCCTATATGGGTCTAGGTGGAAGGTAAATAACATGTGTAATAAATGACTGAATACATGCAATTAAATATATCTACATGTTGCCCTAGCCCACTAATTACTAACCCCGTATACTAGGCAATATCCAATGTGGGCTCATGTCACCCAATACATGCCAAATCAAGGCATGGGCCTTAGAATTCTCCTACCCAGATTTTTTATTCCCTGACGAGAGTAAGGCCCTTAACCGGATGCTGTGCTAAGTCCCAACCGGTCGCAAGTTTGAAAGATGACCAGATGGCAGTTCAATACACCTTAGAGGCAAGAAAGGGCTCAAATGATGGGGATGTACAAAATTGGGAAACCCACGCATTGAGATGGATCAGAAACGTCGAAGAAAAGTAGATTTTCAAGACAAGAGTCACTGATACTCCATCAAGGGATTACAGCATAACTTGCTATCATTTTTTATTTACACTAAATAGAAAGGAGGGATCACTAGAGTCTCATGTAACTAAAGAAGATTCACAAGCATTCCTTGCAACCGCAAATTAGAGGAACTTAGCAAACTTCATTACCTAGATAAAGTTTAAAAAAAAAAGCTAGAAACCAAGTACTTACACATCCTCTCTCAGTTTCAATCCTTTGCTGATTCCTCTTCTTAGTCAGCTTCTTCTTCTTCTTTAATAATTCCCCCTCATCTATTGCAGCGCCTTTCTATGTAATGATCACACTCTTCCCCTGATCTTTTACCGACTCCTCCTCGTTATCTTTTACTTTGTCACGATCACTTTCTTCCCCAGTGTCGCTGTAAGATGGTGAACAATATAAAATATAAATGTCAATAATCCTGCGCGCGCGCACACACACACACTTACCGATTGAGAGAGAAGTTAAAATATATATGTATATATCTACACACACACACACTTACATTGCAACGGAACCTGCAAAGGAGCCTCCATGGAGAAGCTTAAAGATCTTAAAGGACTTGACATTAGCCCTTATAGATGAGCATCCATCTATATCTTCTTTACAGACAGTGAATTTCGTGCAGTGAATAGCACTGAAATCCATAGAGTCAAGGTGATTCCAAAGAAGGCACAAGGTTCCATTCCCAATGTAAACCAGAGAAGAAGGAATTCCCCAACCAGCGGCCTCATCAGTGAAGGGTGGAAGCATTCTATAATCATTCAAACCGACAACCGGATACCATTCATGCTTTATAAGATCAAACGCCAAGAATCTCTTTCCTTGAACCAAATACATAATTTCGTCAATTGAAGCACATTGGTAATGCCAATCACCGAAGTCCTCCTCTATCACACTCCATTTTTTTATCTTGAAATCATAACAGTGGAGTGATCCTGTGATTGTGGGAGTCCCATACACAAAAAGTTTATCTGAAAATATTGCGTGCCCATTTATATAAAACGGGGTATACTTATTTTTGCTGCTGCGAGTCATGTACATCGGTGACCAGCTCTTACCGGACAGTGGTTGCAGAGACTCACCATATATAGGGTGATCTGGAAAGCCTCCAAAAGCGCAGATTTCTCCGTCATACACCACACCACATTGCGAGTGTCGAGCATATTCCATTCTAGGGCAGGGCTCCCAACCAAGTTGAGGACGGCGGGTGTCGATGCAGTAGACATTAGAAACCGGATCGGGTGGATTTGTATGAACATCGGAACCCCCAAATACGTAAAGAAAGGATTTCCACGCAGTAAATCCGCAACGGTAATGTGGGGTATCAGAAGGCGATTGGAAAACAGGGCGGAGAGTCTCAACTTTCCCATCTGGTGTCCATTCAATTTCAACTTCTTTCCAATCCGAAACGTTGTCGTCGTTAATGGCATACCAATCGTAAGTTATTGTACACTTGCCAGTATAATAATCTTCGGAAATTTTTTCTACACGAATGTACACTGTCTTCTCCTTCTCGCGCGTTGCTGGTGAAGGAGGTAACATTGCGAATGCGGCCGGAGGTGACGGTGACGGTGACGGTGTTTCTTACGACGTATCTCTCTCTCTTTTCTTTTTTTAGGGTTTCAATTTCAATTCATTTTGCCTCGCTCGCTGCCTTTTATATTGCTTTGCCAAGGCGGTCAAGGCTTTCCTACCACTCCTATTTTAACTAGTACTGAATAGAAGTAATGTAGTCTAAGGGCTCGTATGGTAACGTTTCCTGTTTTGAGTTTTCAGTTTTTTAAAAACGAAAATCAGTTTTGATTTTTTTTTTTTGAAAAAAAAAACAAAAACTTGTTTGGTAACATTGTTGATTTTTTTTTTAAAAAACAAAAACAGGAAACTCAAAATGACTTTTTGCTGTTTTCATTTTTTACCCAAAATTTGAAAACGTTTTTTAAAAACAAAAAACAAAAACGTTACCAAACGTGTTTTTAATTTTCGTTTTCTAAAAAACGAAAACAAAAACAGAAAACAGAAAACGACAACGTTACCAAACGAGCCCTAAATAAATAATTTTGTGAGAAAATTTGACAGTATTTTTTTGCATGTTATGCGCCATTAGTCTGTGCCAATTTTTTTTTTAGGGTCAAAGATGGAACATCGTTGATCTCCCCACCCGTTTATCAGTGTATTTGTGCATAGTAGTGGGTGAATTCCATCATTTTTATTTTTTTATTTTTTTTTACAGAATAGGAATTTTGGACCATATTACTTCTATTTAAAAATTTCATGGTTCAAATTAATGCAATTGAAACTACATAGACTAAAATGAGACAGGGGACAAAACTCAAGGGTTGTAACGACCCACATCCCCATCTAGCAACAATATTGTCCGCTTTGGGCCTAAAACACAAAGAACTTCCCAGGGGGTCACCCATCTTTGGTACTACTCTGGCAGCAGCACGCTTAACTGTGAAGTTCTTTCATGTTTAGCTCCCTCACGGTTTTAAAAGACCTTGTTGCATATAGAGGGGCGATTAATCCTTATAAACTAGTCCAGGAACTTCACCCCAGGCGATGTGAGACAAGTCCCCACACCCGACCTCACCTCATCTGTCTTGGCCATCCTGCCTCAGGAGTATTGGCTCTTGGTCATCACAATCCACCCTCCTTAAGGGCCACACGTCCTCGTGTGGGACCTGCCCCACACTTCCGGCTGGGTTTCCGCTCTGATACCACTAAATGTCACAGCCCGGTCCCACAATAGCGGAACTGGAGCCCGTGGCACTCCACCGAGGCTAAACCAATTCATTAACGTTCCCACAAATTAGTTTTAAGAACACACGCAGCGGAATAAAACAAGTCATTTTGAAAACCATCCGTCCAGTCGACTGATCCTCGGATCCAGTCGACTGATCATGGTCCTACTTCTATTGTGAACTCAAGTTCTCTTTCAATCAATACGTCGGGTAACTCGTCGGGAAAAACATCTGAAAATTCTCGAACTACTGAAATGTCTTCTATTAGTGGTCCAAGAACTCGCGTGTCGACAATTGAACATAAGAAACCCGAAGAACCCTTCTTCAACATCTTACTTGCTTGAATCGCCGATATCAAGTACGGCGGTACGATCACTCCCTTACCCAGAAAAGTAAACTCTTCTAGCCCTGACGGATAGAAACTAACACGTTTCTGTTCACAATCAATCCTGGCTTGATTAACCGACAACCAATCCATACCCAAGATAACATCAAAGTAATTCACCGTCAACGGAATCAAATCAACGCTCAAGACTTTATCACCTATCTTGATTTCACATGACTTAAATATCGAAGAAGTAATTAGCGGTTCACTACTAGGCAATGATACACACAAGTCATATCCTAGCGGTTCTGGCTTAACAGTTAAATGCTTAACAAAATCACGTGATACGAATGAATGCGTTGAACCAGAATCCATAAGTATATGTGCATGATACGAACAAATAGGAAGAATACCCGATACGACGGTATCATCTGTATTCCCCGGTCTGAGCTAGAAGTATCGTCCTTGTTGTTGCACGACTCCTTTCCCTTTATCCACTCGAGGTTCCACTCTTGATCCGCTTGGCACACTCGATGCCCCGGTACTCATTCCCGGTTGTCTCTTACTCGGGCAGTTCTTCGCTATGTGTCCCGGTTGTGCACATTCAAAACATTTTCCCCTCATCTCTGGGTTGTAACTCTTTGTGTTTGAGGTAGTGTTCGGTGTAGTCACATTCACGTTCAAAGGACAATCCTTGGATACGTGTCCCAGTTTCTTGCAAAGGTAGCAAGTGGTCAATTGATAGCAGGTTCCCCTGTGTCGCATGTTACATGTCGGGCAAAACGGTCTCGAATCTCCCGTGAATGTACTTCCTCCTTGGTCACCATATGCGATCCCGAACCTTGCGTAAACGGTTTCTTCGCATTCCCTTGACTCTTACCATGACTGTCATTTGCTCTCTTCCCTTGTTGTCCCTGTCGATATCTGTCGACACTTTTCTTATCAATACGAGCAGCTTCCTCAACGAGAGAAACGGTCGGGTATTGTAACATATCCACACGGCCACGGATATTCTCCCTAAGTCCTTCCTCAAACTTACGAGCTTTATCCCTATCAGTCGGGACAATAGTTTTTCCAAATCGTAACAAGGCATTGTAACGGGATACATACTCACTCACAGTCATGTCTCCCTGAACCAGACTTGCAAACTCTTGGCGTTTCTGAGTATAAGCAGATTGCGGGAAGAAACGTTTGTTGAATTCTTCTTTAAATGCTTCCCACGTGGTCGGCTTCCCTTGTTCAAGTACGTTGTTCCACCAATCCAATGCTTTGCCCATCAACGTAGCGGATGCGCATAAAATTTTCTCATCATCGGTACATTTTACCTGATGGAAATGTCTTTCCATGTCCATCATCCAATGATCGGCCAAGTCTATATCAACATGTCCATGATACAACGTCGGTTTTCGCTTATAAAATTGTTCCACGATTGTGTGTTGAGGCCGCGGTACCGGTGGTGCATTGATATAACGGATTTCCACTGGTGGAGGCTGAACGTTCATCTGTTCTCTTTCACTTACCGCTTGTATGAAATTTCCCACCATATTCACTATTTGGTCCATCCGCGAATGCGGTGACAATTCTCTTGGTAGATCCGCCATAATGTTTCAAATATTCCCCTGTTGAGTTCAATGTATAATGACCATGCATGCTATGCCACAAGATATATATGTGCACAGTTCACAATCAACAAATGTTAACACATGAAGCATTTCTAACATAACAACAATTATCTTCACAATTACACACTCCACTCGACGTCACTCAGCATATATAACGTCACTCGTTCGCAAGGCTCTAAACTTATACTTTGATACCACTAAATGTCACAGCCCGGTCCCACAATAGCGAAACTGGAGCCCGTGGCACGCCACCGAGGCTAAACCAATTCATTAACGTTCCCACAAATTAGTTTGAAGAACACACGCAGTGGAATAAAACAAGTCATTTTGAAAACCATCCGTCCAGTCGACTGATCCTCGGATCCAGTCGACTGATCCTGGTCCAGTAGAAAGTTGGGTTTTAAAACACCATCCAGTCAACTGCTTTCTTCACCCAGTCGACTGGGGCTTCAAATTTTCAGTCGACAAGTAAAGTCCGGTCGACTGAAGTTTGACCTGGCAAAAATATCAGTTTTGAAAACCATGATCCAGTCGACTGTGTCGGGGACCTAGTCGACTGATCCTCCATGAAATGAGGCAGAGAGTTGCTGGAAAAGAGGATCCAGTCGACTGTTCAACAAACCAGTCGACTGATCCCCTGGCAGCAGCACATTCTGCAGCATTTTCAAGTTTAAAAGCTTTTGAAATCAAACGGGGATCAAACACACACTTCCAAAAGTACTCCAAAAACAATTCTAACTGTATTAACATATTACCGAAGCACAGTTACCACATATTACTAACTATTACAACATTTTAGATTCGTTCTAACATGCCAAGTTAAACATAACTAAAAACTATAAGAATTCTTATTACAACATTCCTATTGTCCCAAAACTACAAGATTAACGTTCAAGTTGCCTTCTAAAAGAACTCCTAACCCACGTGCTCACTTCTCCGATTCCTCACCAGCATTTATACCTGCAATGGTTATTTGAATAACCACACATATTCGATTTGTTTAAGATAATGCTTAGTGAATAAATAAGCATATGTACATGAATGATAAACATGTCCGCATTCACATCTCTACATTTCATACTAGTCGCCGGAGACTCACGTACCCATCCATACTCCCAATCCGCGACTCCTCGCCAATAAGTCCACGCGAAAGGGTAAGACCCACGATTCTTCTCTTCAATCGTGCGACCTTAATGCCTATATCAACTCCAAAAAATGGCACGATGACCACGTGCTCCTTCTAACCCAAATAAGCAACTTAAAATGCTCAAATACACATCACCATACTCGCGGTAATCAAAACATTTCATCGTGCTATTGGGCCTACTTATCAATATTGTAATAACCTACATTTTCATTTAATTAATCTGTACATTGCATTGTCATATTTAAAATCAAATTTCATTTTCTGCTCTTATTTTAATTTCAATTCTTATGTGTGAAATTTATTTCTTGACTGATCTCATAATTAAAATTCTTTTGGGGTCAAATTCTAATTTTTACAAAGTTAGTAATACCTGTGTGGATTTCAAAATCTGTATTTCAAAATGGTGGAAAAATTTTCCTTTTGACTCAATCAGTATTTTTATGAAACCAGGAAATCACTTCTTACACTAAAATGAATTTTCTGTATTTTTGTGGTGGACACCGCACCCCGAAAATACCAGTTTATGTTCAAAACTGTCCACACTGTGTTGAACTTCCACAGATTTTGGAAGTGACTGATTGGACAATTTGTAGACACCCCAATTTTGACCGACCGTCGAATTTAGGAGAGTGTCACCTCCAAGTCCGATGATGACAAGGACCGGAAGATTCGAAGTATTCCAAGCTCTTCAGAAAGTTCTCTAAAACACGGTAAAATTTCACAGAAAAGAGAAAATACCAGGTATTTAGGAGAATTCAGGTATAAAACACGATTTTCGGAAAATATCCTCAAGGATCATTTTGCTTTGAAAAAAGAAAAATCCAAAAGGGGGAATTCTAGCCAAAACCGGCACACGGCGGGCTGCCGCGGCACTCAGTGACTGCCGCATGGCAGTCACAGAGTGCCGTGCCGGCACTCACCAAGTGCCGCCAAAAATTTCTGACTGCCGTTCACTTTTAAAGTCTATATTCTGCAGAGCAATACGTATGCGCATGCAAATAAGAACAAAAACTGATAAAGTAAGACTGACGAAAACGCGGCAATCCATTAATTTGCCGCGACATTGGATGAATGCCGCGCGGCAGTAGCGGAGTGCCGCGACGGCAGTTAACAACAGCCGCGACGGCATTCACGGACTGCCGCGGAAGTTTGTCGACTGCCGCCCTGGGTAGCAGTCTGCATAATTTCAGAAAGTACACATTGTACCAACAAATGAGAGAATTACACCTGCTTTTTGCTCCGAAATTCACCAAAAATGCCTGGTAATTTTGCCTATAAGAGAGACTAGAGATAGAACATCAAAAAAAAAAGGGAACTACATCAACACATTTTGGAGAGAAAAAAGAAGAGAGTTTAGAGAACTAAGAAGAAGAGTTTTGGAAGATCTTCAAAGAATACTTTGAGGATAATTTGGAGGTGATCCTCTATGCCTTAGATTGTTTGTTTATTCTTTTTCTTTTGTACTAAAATCTCTTGTTATCTTTGTTTGTCAAGAAAACTTAAGAACTCCTACCTCTAATTCTCTTTTCTTGTATGTGTTTTTCTCTTGAGAGTCTTGGAGATCTTCAATATCTCTCTTGATTCTCTTGAATATGATCCTTTGAACCTCATGTAAAGCTCATACTCTATATGAGAGTCAAGATTAGATCACCACTTTGCCTTACATGGTTGAATCCAAGTCCATGCCCATGACTTGGATCTTCTAAACTTGGTATTCAATGAAGTCATTCCCTTATTCTTCTTGAAACTTAGGAGTATTAGCCATGTCTTTGTCTCCCATGACCATCAAATGGTAGGAGTACTAAGTTGAATTCAAGCTTTGGTCTATAAGGTTTTTGAGTTCATTGTTTGGAACTTTGAGAAGTACATTCCATACTTCATCAAAATCCATATGCATAAAGTGACTTTTAATCTTCAAGGACCATCAAATGGTAAGAAAAGAAGTTAGGTTTAATCTCAACTTCATGTCTTCAATAGTTGAGGTTAACCAACAAAGTTGAACTAGCAAAATAAAAACAGTGAGTCCACAAACTGTTTTTGATCAAAGATTTTTAGTTCGAAATCTAACCGTTGAAATCAAGTGAAATCAACGGGAAAGTATCAATAACACATCATTCTACCACTGTAATTTTTGTTTTAAGGTGGTTTTATGTTTAGAAGGGTTTGATCATGGGTTTTGTGAGCCAACCATAATCTGTCCAAAGTTTCAGAATAGTTTCAGAACAGCAAGTCCATTTTGAAACTCATAAATCAGAAATCTAACCAAGTTTCCATGACCTCTAATAATTTTTTATAAGAACCTTAATGTGTTATGAAGGTTCCCTAAAAAGAATGAAGCAATTCGGACTTGTTTGCTATTTTTTAAAAATCATACAAGATCTCTGGACAGAGAGTTGTAAAGTGCTGAGTGATGCCTAGGGTTTTCTACATTCCCGGAGATCTAACCGTTTAAACCTTGATTTTCTTTCTGGGTTAGAAACTAGACTCACAGAGGCATAACATATCCAAAAATCATTCAGATCCAACCGTTGGAAGTATTTTATTTCTATCTTTGAACATCTGGTCTGCTCTCTGTAATTCATAAAAAATGCTACTATTTTTTTGTCTAATCTTACTTATTTCAACTCAAATGGTCTCTTAATGCCTTAGGACCCAAATCATACTTTGAATAATGGTAACTTAGCTTAAATCTAGAGGCTAGGTGACCCAAATTAGCGAATAAATCCATGTCTTATTCTTGTTCACATCCATTCATTCATGTACATTAATGCTCATAATTAGAATTAGTAATTGGATAAGGTTGGGTTTCATTGCTTGCTAGGTATAAGCTAGAGAATTAGGACTGATTGTTTGATATCGTATTATTATGTGAAGCATGTGGACTAACCTTTTGTTTTGTAGCGCTACTAAGGTATGATTTCTAGAACTCCTCTTTA
This sequence comes from Hydrangea macrophylla, assembly GCA_033977485.1. NCBI lineage: Eukaryota > Viridiplantae > Streptophyta > Magnoliopsida > Cornales > Hydrangeaceae > Hydrangea > Hydrangea macrophylla. The sequence continues at coordinate 90,683,854 of CM066995.1, forward strand.
GTTTATCTTAATTTCTTGATTTTATTGATTTGTCAACTTAATGCGCGACACCTTAGAATTAGGTTTTGCCTTATGTGTATATGTGATTAGAGACTCTTTTTAGGATTTTCTTTTATTCGCATGCATTGCACGTTTACTATCGCTGCTGGATCCCGGGTAAGTTCATTTGTTCCCTATTACATATCATATCGCTTGCTACCTGAATTATGTGGCTTTTGAATGGTATTTTGTCAATTGCAATTTTAAACCCTTTGGACATGCTTTTGTGATGTATATGTATATATGTATTAGTTGAGGGCATGCTTAGATTAATAAATTCGATTAAAAGGATATTGAGTAAAGGCCTATCGCAAGATAGGATGAGAGAGGGTGTTTTAGTCCGACGGGCTCCTTCCTCTCTCATTCCATAATCCCCGGACCTAGTTAATCTTTGGTTTCGCAAAAGATCGGTTGCTTTAAAATGGTTTCTTAATTTTCCTTTTAAAAATTAAGTGGCGACTCATTTGTTTTTGAATTTAAATATTAAAAAAGAATTTTAAAAGAAAAGCTGTGGGTAAGTTAACATGCGATATCCACAATCTGGCGACTCTGCTGGGGATCGAACCCAGAATCTCTGGTTTCGCAGACCAGAATTCTGATTTTGGGTTCACTTGAGGATTAGACTTGAAAAATATCCTTTTAATCGAATTAATTAATCTTTGTGTGCATGTTGCATTTCACTTGCTTGTCCAGCCAGTCGATTGCACGGAACTATGACCTTGGAGGCTCGGGGCAACCCGGTCGGTCAAGTCATCATGGGACTGTGTGATCACCCTTGATCTCGTACCATGGTTTGGTATATGAAGCATCCTATCGGGTGTGTGTCAAGGGTCCCTTATTTGACCAAAACCCAGCCTTTGCATAGTAGTTTCTGTAGAATCTTTCAATTTTAGGAAATCAATTCTTGATTGGGGTTATGTGCTAAGGAGTTTTGTATGCCCGGAAGGGATTATTTGAGATGATGACGATACTTGCTTGATGAAAGACGTATAATCTTTTAATCACCTTTTTGCAATTTCTCCTCGTGTTACATGACATTTGGAGGACATGCCGAACCTTGATTATAAGATTATACTTCTTATATCATGTTTAGTTAAGCATCATTGATCTTGTATGCATCCAAATTCATGAAAAGTACGGTAATAATCCGATCGTGTGATCCTTCTACCCCAAAAGAATTTTAAGACCATCTTTGAAAGCAAGTGGATTTTTGTAATCTTCATCCCAAAATTTCCAATTGCTCTTTCAAAAATCTTTGGAGATCACTTTTGATTAAAGTTCCAAACTAATCTTTGAGATTTGTTTTTGAAAAAATGCTCTTCAAACGAATTTTAAAGCAAAATTTCAATCAAATTATCTTCATTGAGAAATGTTTTCACATCCACATTTTTTAAATAAAAGATTCAAAATTCTTGAGAATTGTTTTTGAAAGATCTCATCGTTCTAAAGAAATGCTTTTCAAATAAATTTCAAAATTTTTCCGAATATCCAAACTTTGAAAGGGTAGTAAAGATCACAATGAAAGGAGAAATTGGCGTACTTGACATGAGTGAAGATCTTATGTGATTATGTGCTTATGTGTTAGGATTAGGATTTTTTTCTTCTTTTTGGCATATAGAGTAGGCACACACGCACACATGCATTGCATCCGCATAACATACAAAATAAAAGTTTTTGCTAAAAATAAAGGTAAAAAGGTATTCTAAAAAATAATAAAACTTAAAATGTGCTGTAGGAGCAAAGATAGCCAATCAAGCGTGGTTCAGGGATCCTACGGCAAGACTTGTAAGGAGAGGATACGCTAACATGGCCGAAGAAAGAAACGACAAAGAGATGACCGGATTGAGGGTACTAGTCGAACAGCAAGCGGAACAGATGAGGAGACAGGCCGAGAACATGAACCGCATGATGGGAATGATAGAGGAGCTAAATCGCCGACCGCCGCCGCATGTAATTCCACCCATTATAGACCCGCCTTTAGGAGGAGGAGACGGAGATTGGTTCGACGATCAAGAGGCACATTGGAATGACGCACTAAGGGCCAACAGAGACAGAGAAAAAGATGAGAAGGAGAAGCTGCTGACTGAGAATATAGAAAAATTGGAAAGGGTAATGCGCAAGGCTCAGGGAGTGGATACCTATCTGATGGAACTGGAAGGATTGTATGACGGAGTCCACGAGACGCTGCCGGCCGGTTTCAAAATGCCAGTTTTCGATAAGTTTGATGGCACAGGCAATCCCCGTAGTCATGTCCGAATGTGCATAGGAGCTTTTCAGCCTAGCGGACTGAGCACTACCATGATGGCTGTCCTATTTCAACAAACCTTAATAGGAGCTGCTCTGCCATGGTACCTTACACTTGAGCCAAGCAAAACCAGAGTATGGGAAGAAGTGATCAAGGCATTTGTGGCACAATACGAATACAATCAGGATTTGGATGTTACTGTCCGAGATTTGGAAATGACCAGGCAGGGGAACAAAGAATCATTCGCTGAATACTTGAGTCGATGGAGAGGAAAGGCAGCTAATGAAAAATCTGCAACCAATTTATCAAGAAAAGATGAGATTTCAGTCAATCAACACCTTTGCTGAGGTATTCGATGTAGGGACGAGAATCGAAGATGCAATTCAAGAAGGAACAATCAAGAAGGAGGAACCACAGAACCGATATCGAAGGCCCAGTTATGGATCAAATGGAGGGCACTCGGGGGGTCACTCTGGCCCCACCGATGTCAATGCACTTAGCGAGCCTGAGAGAAAGTTCGATATCACCAGAAACCATCCAAGAAGAGGAGAGGATAAGCCACTGAGGAAGTTTTCGGATTTGGGAGTGTCACTATCAACCGCCCTCGATAGGATGTTAGCGAAAGGGCATCTCCGTCAGCTAGAACCTCGACCCCCGCCGAGTCCACTCCCACCACACTTCAAGGGAGATCTCTACTGCAAGTATCATCAACAAAAGGGCCACTCGACGGATCGGTGCATGAGATTAAGGCACGAAATCCAGGACCTCATTAACAACAAAGTGATATCCGAGCCACCTGTCAAAGCCCCCAATGTCACCAAGAATCCTCTGCCGAACCATCGTGTTGTGCCACCGCCGCGGGGTCTTTATTTCTTAGGGGTAGAAGAAGCGGCATTCGATCCGTCCAAGCTAATCACAAAAGTCGGGGAACCAAAAAAGTTCTGTCAATTACCAGAAAATCCGGGGATCTATGCGCTTGGAAGCCAGCCAGAGATATGGGAAAACGAGGTGACAAGGCAGTCAGATTGGTGGGTCCAAGAAAGCAATGATCGGAACATAGGCCGGGTAGGGGAGGATGATCTATGGTATCAAAGCGACGAAGAGGCAAAAGAGGGCTCAAAGACCGTTTCAGAAACCGACAATATTTGGGCAAAAGAAGAGATCGACCATTTGACTCGATCTGGTAGGCACTTCAAGCCGCATGAATTAGAGGAAGATCACCCGGGGAGGGAGCTGGAGAAAGGGAAAGGAAAAATGAACGAGGAAGAAGAAGAGGATCGGGTCCTAAAACAGATGAAGAAGACTCAGGCTAACATCACTGTCTGGGGGTTGCTGATTGCCTCCAAACGCCATAGGCAGGCGGTCCTAGACGCTCTGAATCAAGCTGACGTGTCTATCGACACCACCCCGGAAGACCTCGTAGGACTGATCGGCAAAATTCCGACTTCGGCTATCACCTTTTCATCGAATGACTTACCTCCGGGAGGACCCACGCTCAACAAGCCACTGTATATCACCGTTGAATGTTTGGGGAACACCGTGCCCGCTTGTCTCGTTGACAACGGGTCTGCTCTTAATGTATGTCCTTTCCGCACAGCCAAACGAATGGGTTTGGATGAATCTTCTTTTGTGCCGTCTCAACAAAAGGTCCGGGCATATGACAACACCCAAAGAGCAGTCATGGGCATTATCTTTCTTAATCTCGCTATCGGGCCGATGGACAAAGAAGCTGAGTTCCAAATCATCGATATCTCCGCTTCTTTCAATCTGCTGCTGGGAAGACCTTGGTTGGACAGTTTGGGCGCTATACCATCAACGATCCATCAAAAGGTTAAGTATGTCTGGGAAAACAAAGTCTGTGATATCCTCGGAGACAGTTGGGTTCGTTCGTCCGAAGCGTCGTCAAGTGCACCGGTCCTAGAATTACAACTACAAGAAGAAGAAGCGAAGATGGGAGGATTCGAGTTCATCATCATGATAGAAGAGGGAGAGCCGAAAGAGTTTCCACCGCCCCATTTCGATCAGTATGCTAGTCCAGTGGTCGCGGGAATCATGAAGAAAATGGGCTTCTTTCCAGGATTAGGACTGGGGAAGAACCTTCAGGGCCTTCCAGAGGCTCCAAGAATCCCTACTCAGACTCACACTCACGGTCTAGGGTATCGGCCAACGAAGAAGGAGCTGAGAGCAAAGAAGAAGGACGTCAGTGCACCACTAGACCCTTACTTAAAGACTCTCAATGGATACTTCGTGAAGGAAGGAGAGGATTTCCCCTTCTGTGGTTTCCCAGAACCATGGATGGACCAAAAAGACAAATGCATGAAGCTGGGGTTCGAGATCTTCTTCTCCCATGAATTTTCTGGGTACAAAGACCCATTTTTGCAAATGCCTGAAAAGTCTGTTGCTGCCAAGGACTGGATTGGTATGCTGGACGGTTCTGCCATGAAAGATCTGTTAGGCGAAGGGAACGCAGAGGTCATGAAGGAGGATCCCGGAAAGACCAAAGGTAAATACGTCGAGGGCATAGTGGAGGAAGCTGCCGAGAGTGAAGAAGGTGAGGAAGGGAAGGCTGAGGAAGAAGAGATGGAGGAAATCACCAAGACAGGAGGTCCGGAAGAATGCTTTATTACTGGCCTGGGAGGAGAGCACAAGAAGGAGTGGGTTTTTGAGTCTAGTGATAGGTTTCCCCCGCACCCGGAGTCTGTAATGGCCCAAATGAGGCGTCTTTCGATTTCTATGTCTGTTGTAATCACTCCAAAGAAAATCAATGAAAGTATGACTGATTCTGCCTACTCGAACGCGCTTAATGAATGTGATGAATGTGATGATCATGAAATACCTATTGAACTGCAAAAACTAATTGAAAAAGAAAAAGAATCTGCATGTAAAATCATTGAGGACACCCTAACAATTAATCTAGGAAATGAGAATAATCCTCAAAATGTCTTCATCGGCTCTACACTTAGCAATAAAGAAAGTAAAGAACTAATCAGTCTATTAAATGAATTCAAAGATGTTTTTGCATGGTCTTACAATGATATGCCAGGTATCGATCCAAAAATAGTCCAACACCACATCCCCCTCTTTCCCAATTCAAAGCCCGTAAAACAAAAATTGAGGCGAATGAGGCCAGAATGGGCACTTAAAGTAAAAGAGGAGGTTGAAAAGCAATTAAGAGCTGGATTCTTGATGGTCACCGAGTATCCCGAGTGGATTGCCAACATTGTACCTGTCCCAAAGAAGGATGGTCGTGTTAGGGTTTGCGTGGATTTTCGGGATTTGAATAAAGCAAGCCCTAAAGACGATTTCCCATTACCCCACATCGACGTGTTGGTTGATAACACTGCGGGACATGAACTTCTATCTTTCATGGATGGATTCTCCGGGTATAATCAAATCCTCATGGCTCCCGAGGATAGAGATAAAACCACGTTCATCACTCCGTGGGGGACATATTGCTATAGGGTCATGCCATTCGGACTTAAGAATGCAGGCGCAACCTATCAAAGGGCTGCCACCACTTTACTGCACGACATGATCCACAAAGAGGTAGAGGTGTATGTGGACGATATGATTGTGAAATCCAAGGAGAGGAGAGGGCACCTAGAGGCTTTGAGAAAGTTCTTTGGGAGATTGAGGGAGTTCAAGATGAGGCTGAACCCGCAGAAATGCACGTTCGGAGTCACTACTGGCAAACTGCTAGGGTTTCTCATTACCCAAAGGGGAATAGAAGTGGACCCTACCAAAATAAAGGCCTTAACCGAAATGAACCCACCAAGAAATGAGAAAGAACTGAGAGGGTTCCTGGGTAGAATACAATTTATAAGTCATTTCATCTCAAAGCTCACCATGACCTGCGACCCGCTGTTCAAGCTACTCAGAAAGGGAGAGAGATTCAATTGGGACACCCCGTGTCAACAAACCTTCAACAAAATCAAAACCTACCTCCAGAACCTACCTGTCTTGTCGCCACCTTCGCCTGGGAGACCTTTGTTACTTTATCTCTCTGTATCCGAAGATTCAATGGGATGTATGATGGCCCAAGAAGGAGAAGAGGGGCACGTGGAGAAGGACATTTACTACTTAAGCAAGAGAATGGTAGGATATGAGTTAAAGTATTCGCCCTTGGAGAAGGCCTGTTGGGCCTTGGTTTGGTGTACCCGTCGCCTCCGCCACTACATGCTAGCCTTCCCTGTAATCCTGATATCCCGAATGGACCCATTAAAATACCTGTTCGAAAAACCCGTCTTGACCAGTAGGATTTCCCGTTGGACCATGATGCTGGCTGAGTTCGACATCAGATATGTCACCGCCAAGTCCGTAAAAGGAAGGACTGTCGCCGAGTTTTTAGCCGACCTCGCTGTAGAATCTGAGGACAAGGGAGACTTCAAGTTCCCAGATGAAGGAATAATGGAGGTTAAGGAGGATTTGTGGAAGATGTACTTCGATGGAGCAGCCAACCAAATGGGTTACGGAGTTGGAATCATTCTCGTAGCACCAGACGGGGTCCCTACCCCATTAGCCGTCAAACTCAAGTATAACTCAACTAACAATACCGCGGAGTACGAAGCATGCATAATTGGGATAGAAGCAGCCTTGGCTTTGAAGGTCAGAAAGATTGATGTCTTCGGAGATTCCAACTTGATCATATCCCAGGTCCGAGGAGATTGGAGGGTAAAATATGAGAAATTGAGACCTTACCATGACTATCTGGAAAGCCTGAAAGCACAATTCCGAAAGATTTCCTTTTACCACCTCCCTCGCGAAGAAAACCAACTAGCTGACTCTTTGGCTACCTTAGCCTCGATGATCCAAATCCCTTCCAAAATTGCCATGATCCCGTTGTCCATAGAAGTAAGGAATCAACCGTCATTCGAAATGATCGCAGCCATAGAGAGAGAAGATGAAGTGCCTTGGTATGTGGACGTGTGGAAGTTCATTAAAGAAGGAGAATACCCCGAAGGAGCCTCAGAAAAGGACAAGAAGGCGATACGACGATTTGTGCTCAATTTGTGATCTACGCGGATAAACTATGGAAGAAGTCCTACACCGGGTATAATTTGGAGTGTTTATATGGAAGGGAAGCTAAGAGAATGATGGAGGAAATACATGAGGGAGTATGCGGGCACCACATGAACGGGCACATGCTGGCGAAGAAGATCATTCGACTAGGGTACTATTGGACGACCTTGGACAAAGACTGTTGTGAATATGTTAGAAGGTGTCACAAGTGTCAGATTCATGCAAATCTGATGCACACCCCACCGTCGCAGCTCTATAGCATGACCACCCCTTGGCCATTTTCCGTATGGGGGATTGATATCATCGGTGAGATAGTTCCAAAGGCTTCCAATGGGCACCGGTATATAATCGTGGTGATCGATTATTTTACAAAATGGGTAGAAGCAGCCTCATATGCGACTTTGAAAGCCAAAGATGTGGTGAGTTTCATTGAGAAGAACATAATCTGCAGATACGGAGTCCCAAACGAGTTTATCTCCGATCATGGCAGTCATTTCCAGGGGGAAGTTATCCCGCTCTTAGAAAAGTATAAGATCACTTGCCATCAGTCATCCCCGTATAGGCCCCAAACGAATGGAGCGGTAGAGGCAGCGAATAAGAATGTTAAAGCAATCTTGGGGAAGACGACATATACATATAAGGATTGGCATGAGAAGCTGCCATTCGTTTTATGGGGGTATCGGACGTCAGTAAGGACTTCAACCGGTGCTACGCCATACTCGCTGGTCTACGGAATGGAGGCAGTCCTTCCAGTCGAGGTGGAAATACCCTCTCTCAGAGTCTTAACAGAATGTGAAGTGACAGAATCAGAATGGATACAGGGAAGGTATGAGGAATTGATGCTGCTCGATGAAAAGAGGCTGACCGCGATAAACCATACTCGGGGGTACCAGAAGAGAATAGCTCGTGCTTTCAACAAAAAGGTCCACCCAAGGAAGCTTACTGAGGGTGACATGGTCCTCAAAGAACTGAAGGTGCCTGTTTATGACCCCAGAGGAAAGTTCAAACCCAACTGGGTCGGGCCGTACATCATTAAGACCCTCCTTTCCGGAGGGGCGGCCTATCTCATGGACCTGGACGGGGTTGAATTTAAACAGCCGATTAACCTCGATCGCCTCAAGAAATACTTTGCTTGAAACCATTTTTTTTCGAAGCCTCCTACCTTGATGAACTACGCTTGACCTGATTCCCGTTAGGGGATACGTAGACAACCTACTTGGTTCGGTCACTTAAATAAAACGCCTGAGCAGCATCTTTCTTCAAGCCTTAAACCGAACTACTTAGGACCTGACACCCACTCGGGGATAAGTAGGCGGGCTCTCCGAAGCCCTCGGTCCACTCGAAAAAAAACCTGTGCTAAACTAGGGGTAAACTGGCGTGTGCCCAGAACTACTTCAAAGCCCTGAAACCAGGGGCAAACTTCGTTTGCTAGCCGAAGAACCCAGATATCTGTCTGAAACCCGTCTTTGGATCTCCTGGCTATCAAGATACATACTATAAAGAAACAAATGAGAATTCACGGTATAGAAAGAATAAAGCTTTAAGCAAAATTCAAAGCAGGGTGAAGAGCCAAGTTAAGACATTAAAAGGATAATTCTTCATAAAAGATTAATCGAAAGGGTGGACACTTTAGATTTAGCATGACAACACTTCTTGAAAAGAAAAAAAATAATAAGAAAAATCACATTCAAAAGCGCAAACAAAGGGTAGGCAGGGTCTGTCAGAAAATTTTGTAAAATAGCAAGCTTTTCCCTGTTTTCGTCTACTTTATTATGCATGTGTCTGTCAAGCTCGCCTCGCAACCAAGGCTTGGATCTCTAGGAGATATTCGGTAGTAGTCGCAGCCAGAGCAGGAACCCTCGGGAAAGGAGCAGCCATTCTGCTGGGCCAAGCCTCCGTGAAAGCCTTCACGATAGAAGGACGCAAAGGGGACCCCCTGGTGAAATCAGCAGTCACAGATTCAGTGACATCTTGCAAAAGTCCGAACTGACGGACGACTCGGTCAGGAATGTAGAAAGTCGTAGCGTGCAAACCCGGCAGCCAGATGCCAGGTCGCCCAGGGAGGCGTACAGCAACAGAGCGATGGATCCACGACGGACAAACCCAGCAGATGTCACTAGGAGAAAGACCCTGAAGCCAATCAAGCCACGCGTCGGCGGATTGAAACATGCTGTGAATCTCCATGCGATCATAAGGAAGTGACCCACAGAGATGGGAGGCATGTATGAAGAGATCCAGACGCTCCATGAGCCAAATTTGCAAGACAAAGGGTGCCCCAGCGGATAACATGACCCCAGTAGCATGAGCATGGCCCAATCCAATCAAAGTTTCACCAAGGACTAGCATAACAGCACTCTTCATCTCCCGCAAACCACAGGCGATGGGTATGAGAGTGTCTGAAGATGATCGAAAGAGGAAGTAAGAAAGCATAGCAATTGACAAGGCACTACGTCGAATGATCTGATACTCACCATTGTAAGGGTCCCCTATGGGAGCGTAAACAGAAGAAAGGCGCTCAAAGTCGATTTGCCTGTCATGAACAAAAGAGCCCGCCGCATTCCGAGACGTATGAAGAAGGCTGGCTAAGTCCCGAACATACCCGGCCTGAATCTGAGGAACCATCAATTCAGCAGAAGGATCCGTGTGGAGAATGGCGCTAAACTCCTCAAATAAGGGGCAAATCTCCTGAGAGCCGAAACGAAAGACATTGAGAGCAGGATCCCAACATTGGACGGCGGCGCGAAGTAGACCCTCATTTAGATTCATTTGTTGGAAAGAGAAGAGATCGTTTAGTCTGAAGCACTCAAAATTGAGTTTATCAATGCCAGAGAGAGTATCCATCCATGGGAAGAGGATTTGAGAACTAATGGGGGCCATTTGAAGGGGAAATGAGGAGAAATGAGAAGTGTTTTGTGGAACTTTGAGAATGAAGGGATATAAATAGAAGAATAAGGCTGTCTACCTACCCGCGACACTCGATAAAGTGCAGCGGCACTCGATGAAGTGCCGCGCGGCAGTCAGTGAATGCCGTCGCGGCATTTACATACTGCCGTAGCGGCTCTCACTGAGTGCCGCGGAGACCTAACCGAGTGCCGTTCTGAGTTTTTCATTGGCCAGAATCTGTTTGTAACACGATCAGCCCACCTGCAAACAGAAAACTAATTGAGAAGCAATAAAAACGTGCGCATCATGCAGCACGTACAAATACATTCATTCATTCATTCATTTCATTTATTTTCAAAAGATAAAAGAAGCAAGAGCATTCAAAATAAAGACGGGATCAAGCCATGATCCCACATACGGCAAGAATTGGACCAAGCTATGGTCACACATACGGTGAAAAGCAATAATGTAATAATACAAGTATTAGGAAAGCCTATCCTACCAACCATCAGGGAGCAGCTATCAAAATAAAGCATATGTGTATATATATACATTCATCCACCAAAATAAAAAATCCTCTCAAAAGAAAACAAAAAATATATATATAAGCAGGATCAGCTCCGACCCCGACCCCGGCCGCGAGCCTGACGAGTCGTGCGCCTAAGAGGCTCCTCCTCTGAATCGGTCCCGCTGCCTCCACCACTCTCTCCACGCCCGCTGCCTCGGCCTCTGCCACCGCTAGTGCCCTCGCCGACGCCTCCGCCATGCCCAGCACCGCTACCTCCGGGGGCATCGCTGAGAGAGATGCCGAACTGCTGAAGCCGATGCTGGAGTTGTCCCACCTGCTGAGATAGGACTCTGTTCTCCTCCATCTGGAAGAGAAGGGATGAGTCCAGAAAAGTGTTGAAAGGACATTTGGAATACTAAGAATATGGAAAGGGTAGGAGATCATACCTGGGCCCTCAACTGAACCGTAGCAGTCGCCCGAGCTCCCTCGGCCTGAAAACAAGAGCCAGGAATAAGGATTAGTAAATAGAGGTACCATCCCAATCAAAAGTAGGAGTGGGGATAAATTCCTTACCATCCACTCTCGCCCGAGAACCCACTGTCGCACGCTATGGGCATACGCCAGGCCCTCCTCCGCGTAAGCACGCGGGACGACGTCATAGTGTAGAGGTATAGTGGGAGCACCATGTGAAAGTCGAGGGATCGTCGTCACGTGGGGCTCACCGAATGAGACGGTTGACATGGTCCAGTCCCACTCGGGCAAGGCAGGGGGTCGAACCGCGGCAGGAACAGGCTGCAAACAAAGGTAATAAAACATGAAAAAGGAATAAAAGTAATAAAAGGATCGTTTACTCACCCGAGTCACTTCCATCAGAGGGAAGTTCGGCATCAGCTTGGCGGCACGGAAAGCCGCATATCCTGATGGGTCGTCCAAAAAGCCGTGGATACCGAAGCCGGCTCGAGCAGCCGTGAAATCGCCGCCCTGAAGCGTGTCTGTGGCCCTCATAGAGTCGGGAGGAGGGAACGGCACAAAGAACCCGAGGGCTGCTATCGACTGCCGGGTCACTCTCTCTCCCAAATACCACGACATACCTCGTCAGGTCATACCCGACCGACTCTCGCAACCCCACCCCAGCCTCAGGCAACACCCTGAGCCACGGCTGCCAGTGCACGTGCCCCTCCCTCAGGTTCGTCAAGAAGTTCCTGAACGAAATGAAATCATGGGCCCCGGCCTTCCTCCCAACCCTGTCCTTCGCCCATTTCAGCCCCTGGGGCATGATAAGGGCGTCGGCATCACGCGTCTGAGGAGACATCATGCGAAGATACTCGTGGGACCAAATCTGTGATACAAAGAGAGAAGAAAGAAGATTAGTCTCACATTTTAAAAAAAGAAGAAGAAAGAAATATGATAATGAGCAACATAAGAAAAAGTATACCTCCCACGCTCTCCAATACCCGCCAGTAGCAGCCGACCTGTCCCGGGAAATGTCACTCATATGCCAGTACAGGATAGCCAACCCTGCACCAACCCAGTCGTACTCGGCAACCTGGTCCAGGCGCTCCAACGACGCTACCAAGGAAGCGGAAATCCGGTCCCCCTTGGTGCTCAACAAGGAGCACCCCAGCATATACATCAAGAAACCTCGGGCCATCTGCTCGTCCGTAAAGCCGGGTTTCCCCCGGAAAGTATCCATAAACCATCGAGCTGTAACCAAGGCCTCCTCCGGGACCACCCCTAGCAAGGGCTCCATCTGATCCCACTCCTGGTCTGTAAGGTGCCGCAGGGGCTCTCCTCCGAATAGAATCCCCGTGATCATGCTGAAGTCTAGGGGGGTCATCGTCATCTCCCCAAAATCGAAGTGGAAGGTACTCGTGGTATCCCACCACCGCTCAGCCAGCGTATGCATCTACTGTAGATCGTTGGAGCTCTTCGTCAAAAGTTTGACGAAGTCTCCAAACCCTACTGCGTCCACTAGAGCCCTCACGGTCGGGCTCAGCTCAGAATACCACTCGTGGCCATGGACGAGGCTGCCATGCCCCTTCAGCACCTTCGGCTGCAGCTGCAAGAAAGAATAAGCGGTTTGTTGTTAGGGAGTGGATAAAGAAGAAGGCGACAACACTGAATAAAACAGTAAATAAAGGTTAAATGTTCGGGAAGTTCAAGCATAACGTTTTTTTTTTCTTTTTTTATTATTATTTCTTTTTTTATAAAGAATTTTCGAAGATCGCGAGAAATAAGGATTAGAATTTGGATTCCTTTACAAAAAGCATGGAATGAAGTATTCGAGACGCTCAGGGGCGCCACAAGCACGACATTCGGGACAGGGTATCTAAAGGATAGTGGTGGTCCTACGTTATATTCGCAAAAGAAAGAAAAATAAATAAAAAAGGAGCGTTTACCTCGCGCTTGAACGCGCAGGCCGACAGATGCTCATCAGGATCCCTCAGTAGGAGCGTAGCGTCCGGGTGATGAGTGGCAGTGTATCTGGCCTTCTTCTTACGCCCTGAACCACTCGCCATAATCTGTCCAAGGAAAAGAGAGAATCCGCGCATTAGATTAATGAAAATTCGGAAAAATAATGAAATAAACAGGTTTAATCAAACTCTGATCTAGCAGAACTAACCTGTGAATGTCGTAGATCAATATAGGGGTGAGGAAAGAAAAAGAGAAAATTTCTCCAGAGAGATTTCGAGATGAAGAGAGTGAGAGAATGAGGAAAATACTTTGAACCCCGGCGGTTATAGCCACTGTCACTCAAACGCGGCACTCATTTTTTCGTGCGCGGCAGTCAGTCAATTGCCGCGCGGCACTCGCCGAGTGCCGCAACGGCACTCTGTGAGTGTCGCGCGGCAGTCACGGACTGCCGCTAAAAACCGCGTGTGCCGCGATTAAGGCGGTTCAAAGATATTTACTTTCCCTCCAAGAATTCAAATCAAGTCCCGAAAATTGAATTTGAGGCCCCAAAAATTGCCCTCATTGCGCTTTTGGCCCTCCGGGTCGTTTTTTAGGTACACATTGACTACAAATTTTGGAATTTAAAAATATTTGAGCCCGTGGGCCCCCAATTTTTGAAAATTGGAGATGTTTGAGCCCGTGGGCTCCCGATTTATGAAAATTAAAATATTTGAGCCCGTGGGCTCCCAATTTTGAAAATCGCAGTACTTGAGCCCGCGAGCCCCGACTCTTGAAAAATTGAAAATATTTGAGCCCTTGGGCCCATATTTATATTCTCGGTTCTCGCAACGGATTTGCGTTAACCCACGTTTTGAGAATATAACGGATTTATATTCTCGGTTCTCGCAACGGATTTGCGTTAACCCACGTTTTGAGAATATAACGGATTTATATTCTCGGTTCTCGCAACGGATTTGCGTTAACCCACATTTTGGGAATATAACGAATTTATATTCTCGGTTCTCGCAACGGATTTGCGTTAACCCACATTTTGGGAATATAACAGACTTATATTCTCGGTTCTCGCAACGGATTTGCGTTAACCCACGTTTAGGGAATATAACGGACTTATATTCTCGGTTCTCGCAACGGATTTGCGTTAACCCACGTTTAGGGAATATAACAGACTTATATTCTCGGTTCTCGCAACGGATTTGCGTTAACCCACGTTTTGGGAATATAACAGATTTATATTCTCGGTTCTCGCAACGGATTTGCGTTAACCCACGTTTAGGGAATACAACGGACTTATATTCTCGGTTCTCGCAACGGATTTGCGTTAACCCACGTTTTGGGAATATAACAGATTTATATTCTTCCCCCGAGATCAAATCAAAAAAATTATCAAAAGAATCATGACCCCTGTAAGAGATCTTCGCATCGGTCACTGAATTAAGTGATTTTCCTTAACTAACACGTCCCGCAAGATGTGTAAGAGAGACACGATGAGCATGACATTTGTACAACCGGTTCAATTCAGAAGGAACCATGGCATGGCATTTGCATCACAATTAGATAGGTGCATTCATCCGCGTGACTACTTGCGTTTGTATGCGTTCGGTCCCCGTGTTTGAACTACGCTTTGGTCTGATTCCCGATGGGATACGTAGGCAACTCGCCATCGAGCACGACCAGCATGAACCGTTCGTACAGCCGATTTTTGCAACGCATTTTGTTTTTACCTAAATTCGACAGTCTGGTCAAAGGCGTGTCTTCACACAGGCTTTGTCATTCACTTATGGGATGCGTTGCCCCACAAGCTCTGTCAAAGAGGGGCAAACTGTAGACACCCCAATTTTGACCGACTGTCGAATTTAGGAGAGTGTCACCTCCAAGTCCGATGATGACAAGGACCGAAAGATTCGAAGTATTCCAAGCTCTTCAGAAAGTTCTCTAAAACGCGGTAAAATTTCACAGAAAAGAGAAAATACCAGGTATTTAGGAGAATTCAGGTATAAAACACGATTTTCGGAAAATATCCTCAAGGATCATTTTGCTTTGAAAAAAGAAAAATCCAAAAGGGGGAATTCTAGCCAAAACCGGCACACGGCGGGCTGTCGCGGCACTCACCAAGTGCCGCCAAAAATTTCTGACTGCCGTTCATTTTTAAAGTCTATATTCTGCAGAGCAATACGTATGCGCATGCAAATAAGAACAAAAACTGATAAAGTAAGACTGACGAAAATGCGGCAATCCATTAATTTGCCGCGGCATTGGATGAATGCCGCGCGGCAGTAGCGGAGTGCCGCGACGGCAGTTAACAACAGCCGGGACGGCATTCACGGACTGCCGCGGAAGTTTGTCGACTGCCGCCCTGGGTAGCAGTCTGCATAATTTCAGAAAGTACACATTGTACCAACAAATGAGAGAATTACACCTGTTTTTTGCTCCGAAATTCACCAAAAATGCCTGGTAATTTTGCCTATAAGAGAGACTAGAGATAGAACATCAAAAAAAAAAGGGAACTACATCAACACATTTTGGAGAGAAAAAAGAAGAGAGTTTAGAGAACTAAGAAGAAGAGTTTTGGAAGATCTTCAAAGAATACTTTGAGAATAATTTGGAGGTGATCCTCTATGCCTTAGATTGTTTGTTTATTCTTTTTCTCTTGTACTAAAATCTCTTGTTATCTTTGTTTGTCAAGAAAACTTAAGAACTCCTACCTCTAATTCTCTTTTCTTGTATGTGTTTTTCTCTTGAGAGTCTTGGAGATCTTCAATATCTCTCTTGATTCTCTTGAATATGATCCTTTGAACCTCATGTAAAGCTCATACTCTACATGAGAGTCAAGATTAGATCACTACTTTGCCTTACATGGTTGAATCCAAGTCCATGCCCATGACTTGGATCTTCTAAACTTGGTATTCAATGAAGTCATTCCCTTATTCTTCTTGAAACTTAGGAGTATTAGCCATGTCTTTGTCTCCCATGACCATCAAATGGTAGGAGTACTAAGTTGAATTCAAGCTTTGGTCTATAAGGTTTTTGAGTTCATTGTTTGGAACTTTGAGAAGTACATTCCATACTTCATCAAAATCTATATGCATAAAGTGACTTTTAATCTTCAAGGACCATCAAATGGTAAGAAAAGAAGTTAGGTTTAATCTCAACTTCATGTCTTCAATAGTTGAGGTTAACCAACAAAGTTGAACTAGCAAAATAAAAACAGTGAGTCCACAAACTGTTTTTGATCAAAGATTTTTAGTTCAAAATCTAACCGTTGAAATCAAGTGAAATCAACGGGAAAGTATCAATAACACATCATTCTACCACTGTAATTTTTGTTTTAAGGTGGTTTTATGTTTAGAAGGGTTTGATCATGGGTTTTGTGAGCCAACCACAATCTGTCCAAAGTTTCAGAATAGTTTCAGAACAGCAAGTCCATTTTGAAACTCATAAATCAGAAATCTAACCAAGTTTCCATGACCTCTAATAATTTTTTATAAGAACCTTAATGTGTTATGAAGGTTTCCTAAAAAGAATGAAGCGATTCGGACTTGTTTGCTATTTTTTAAAAATCATACAAGATCTCTGGACAGAGAGTTGTAAAGTGCTGAGTGATGCCTAGTGTTTTCTACATTCCCGGAGATCTAACCGTTCAAACCTTGATTTTCTTTCTGGGTTAGAAACTAGACTCACAGAGGCATAACATATCCAAAAATCATTCAGATCCAACCGTTGGAAGTATTTTATTTCTATCTTTGAACATCTGGTCTGCTTTCTGTAATTCATAAAAACTGCTACTATTTTTTTGTCTAATCTTACTTATTTCAACTCAAATGGTCTCTTAATGCCTTAGGACCCAAATCATACTTTGAATAATGGTAACTTAGCTTAAATCCAGAGGCTAGGTGACCCAAATTAGCGAATAAATCCATGTCTTATTCTTGTTCACATCCATTCATTCATGTACATTAATGCTCATAATTAGAATTAGTAATTGGATAAGGTTGGGTTTCATTGCTTGCTAGGTATAAGCTAGAGAATTAGGACTGATTGTTTGATATCGTATTATTATGTGAAGCATGTGGACTAACCTTTTGTTTTGTAGCGCTACTAAGGTATGATTTCTAGAACTCCTCTTTAGTTTATCTTAATTTCTTGATTTTATTGATTTGTCGACTTAATGCGCGACACCTTAGAATTAGGTTTTGCCTTATGTGTATATGTGATTAGAGACTCTTTTTAGGATTTTCTTTTATTCGCATGCATTGCACGTTTACTATCGCTGCTGGATCCCGGGTAAGTTCATTTGTTCCCTATTGCATATCATATCGCTTGCTACCTGAATTATGTGGCTTTTGAATGGTATTTTGTCAATTGCAATTTTAAACCCTTTGGACATGCTTTTGTGATGTATATGTATATATGTATTAGTTGAGGGCATGCTTAGATTAATAAATTCGATTAAAAGGATATTGAGTAAAGGCCTATCGCAAGATAGGATGAGAGAGGGTGTTTTAGTCCGACGGGCTCCTTCCTCTCTCATTCCATAATCCCCGGACCTAGTTAATCTTTGGTTTCGCAAAAGATCGGTTGCTTTAAAATGGTTTCTTAATTTTCCTTTTAAAAATTAAGTGGCGACTCATTTGTTTTTGAATTTAAATATTAAAAAAGAATTTTAAAAGAAAAGCTGTGGGTAAGTTAACCTGCGATATCCACACAATTGCTTTATATCTATTTAAGGCAACTAATGATTGCCTTGTGCCTTGTTTGGAAACATACAACTTGTATGTGTGATGTTGTACCATAAGCTCCATTTCCTAAACAACTTAAATTTGACCCCTATGCATCTACATGGCCCCTATAAGCTGATGATATACTCATGTACGTATGCATAGTTTGTATATAACTAATATTAGTATTGTAAATTAGGAAATTAAGAAAAGATTTTAGTTTGTTGAGTGAAGCTCAATGAACTTGGGCTCCAAGATTGTAAGTTTATATATATACACTACCCACACTTTGGGGACACATCTGCACATTCTTACTAATCACACTGAGAGAAAAGAGAGAACACAGAGAGTTAATACAGAAATTATATAGAGAGAGAAAGCTCAATCCTCCATAACCAAGCTTGAGTTGGGATTGCTTATCTCTTATTTCTTTCTCAACAACATCTTTGCTCTTAATCGCAGTGAGTATTATTAACTCACTAGGGATGTAATCTCATATTTATTTGCTGTGTATTGGTTTAATTTTGTCAATCTCCATTGATGATTTTACGTAGATATTCCATAGCTTGAAATCATAAATTTCCAAACTAAATCAAAATCTGCTTTCATAGATAATAATGAAAGATTATGGTTTATATAGACTATGTCTAAAGTATTGGGACTTAATTTGAGCACACGAGGAAGTATATTAGAAAATAAGTTTTGACATGTTTTAGTTTTTCATAAAAATTGGAGAGCTATAGTTTGATTCATGGTAAGTTGATTACATATTCTTAATCCTCGTGAGAAAAGGAAGAGATTCATATATTGTATGACATATATAGTCGCAGAATTGAAATGGGTCAATTTAGACCCTATTTTGCTGAAACAGAGCAGTTCCACGAAGAAGATGAAGCCTCAGTAAAAACTCGCGCCACGATCGCGCGAGCGACTCGCGCGCGCGATCCTCGTTTCCACAGGCAGACAGAAGAGTTTTATTATAAAAATGAAGATTGGACAGGTCGCGCGAGCGAGGGTCGCGCGAGAAACCCTTCGCGCGAGCGACTCGCGCGCGCGATGTTGGTATACTCAGGCAGATAGAAAAGTTTATAAAGAAAATGAAAAACGGGCATATCGCGCGAGCGACCCGTCGCGCGAGCGTCCCGCGCGCGCGACTGCTGGCAGTTTCTTATTTTGCTTGTTTTGTGTTAAGGGACTGTTTGGCATGAAATTTATATACTGTGCGAGTACTGTTTGGGAAAATTATTAAAACAGGATCCTAATTGATTATGTTTGAACAAATAGAACGTTGTATTAAGACTTATCAATCCCCGTACGCGCGTTGTTCTTTTAATTCAGCGATTTGCCTTATGTTTAAGTTCATGCCATTCATGTGGGATCAGTGGTACATGCATGTGGGTGTCAGTCAGTGTGGAAAATAGTAATGGTCAGTGTGGGAGGAGTATGAGTTTGAGATTGAGATTGCGGTTGTGGTTGTGGTTGTGGATGTGATTGCGGCGAGGGTATCTTTGAAATGCGACGGTGGCAAATATGGACACTCCCTGACGCCCATGGAAGCGTTAAAGTGTGTGACGCCGAACTTGGACATTCCCTGGCACCCATGGTAGTGCTAAAGTGTGGCCTACGAACACTCCCTGATACCCGAGTCTGGATACTGCGTGAGGTTGCTCCGGTATTTGCATGGCGATTTAGGTATTCAAAGTGTGAGGCAATGGACACTCCCTGGTACCCCGGACCAAAGTGTGAGGCAAACTGGACACTCCCTGGCGCCCCGTTGCTAAAGTGTGGCTATCTTAGTGTTTCAAAGATACCAGGAGTAAGATAGTGGGTTGTTGTGGCTGTCGAGAGAAAAGAGTCGGCAAGATCAGTGTGGTGCATTGTCTCATATACGAGTAACTGTTTTTATGAATGAACGACTTTTAATATATTCCTTGTTATTTTATAAAATGAATTCTTTCTGCGGTTTAACTATTGATTTATACAAATTGAATAATGGAAAAAGGGTAAATGGGTATGTTTTACATTCAAAGTTATGTTTTTAATACTCACCAGCTTCTTGAAGCTGACGACGTTGATGCATCCTGGACATTCGTGTTCAGGCTTTTCAGGTTATAACCAGGAGGAATCATATGACTATGCTAAATGAGAACGGCTGCCCTCGGATGAGAAACTATTTATTTATTATACGTTTTGAGTTCGAACTGTTTGTTTTATAAGGATGACTGTAATAGACATTAAGCTATTGTTTTGTTTCAAGGCGATCTGTGCCTTTAGATACCCCGTGCTGTAATATTGTTTAAGTTAGAAAGATATTTTGTAAGCCTTGATTGCTCTGCTCTGATTATTATGTTTTGTTGTTCGACGTTTGGGACGGAATCGATCCTTCAAACTGTCGCGACCTATGGGTCCATAAAGGAAATTAAACGCTTTCCTTATTTATGCTACGTCGGGGCGTGACAAATATAAATGCCCAATATGAACTATACAAGATATCTCTAAGTATTAATACATGCTATTCAAACATAACATGAATACATATCAAGAAACCATTCCAAAAACATAGTTGAATCACTCACCTCCGATTAACGCTCCGATAATTCAATCTGAAGAAAACCCGTGCACAAAGAACGTGCAGAAGTCCGTCTAATAAAATTCCTATGGATCAAAATTCCATTTATTAACTTTTATTAAAAATTCTAGAAAACAACTTGTCGGAAAACTTGGCCAAACAAGCCCTAACATATATCAAAACGAAGCTCTTACCTCGAGGAGCTCGAATATGAAATCTGGGAGAAAACAGACTGACGGAAGGTCGTCGTTTGGCGTCGCAAAGCTCTAAGCTTCAAAATCTCCCTATGGCCTAATTTTTTGTATTTAAGCCTAATTTTTTTTAGCATTTAGTGCGAGGTCATAAGTGTTAGGAAACTGCGTTCCTAGAATCCGTTGACAGCGCGTATAAGTTGGTGCTGCAAAAAAAATTACGTGAAATCTACAATAACCCTATAAGTGCGGAACTAGGGTTACCTTGAACTGCAAAAACGGATTGCTGTAGTAGATGAATCGAGAACACGGGCTCGATAACAGCTCACGATCTTCTACCGTATTCCTCTGCTACCAGAATATCGAACTGAGTATGGGCTCTTTCGAAATCCTTTTAGTTTTCTGCTCTCCCTTTTTACGCTCTCTTTTCTATTTCGAGTTATAATACTCTATATGGAAAAACGCAAACTGAGAGGAGAGCCCAAGCAACATATATATAGTCCACGATAGGGATCATAAGAAGTCAACAAGGAATAGGCTTCCTTATGGAATTAGAAACCCTAATTCGTACTGAATCAGATTCCCATTTCCATAAATTATAATTCATACCACTAAAGAATTATAATTGCACTCATATCCTTATCTCAAAAATATATTTCGAGCTCCATCTTATTAAATGCTTATTATCTCCCCACGTTAAGATTACAGATATCCATTAATTAAATATAATTACTGACAATCATATTTCATTAATCTCTTAAAATTTCTTGAGATCCTCTGCTTAACTTATCTTATATGTCGGATACAAAATCCACCTGCAGGGTTTGACATAATTAAAACTTATAAGCTTCCTCAAGGGGATATCATCAATCCCAAAATTGAGACATGGATTCCATTATTAATTTATATCCACCACACAATCAATATTGTCACCTAATCCAATGAGACATTGACCCATTTAAGGATATATCTCACCCTTTTAGGGATCAAAGTGTAAATATCAAATGCACGTGTCTACAAATTAACTTAGGATTTAGAGCATAAGCACTCATAATAGCCATGAGGTATTAATTATCTTATAAGTCAGTATAAAGATAATTACCCCAAGTCGGTCCCGTTTAATACACAAAGTGTTCCAGCATAGTGAGTTGAAACTATACCGTTTCCCATAGTCAAGACAAACCTACTACAACACCATGTTGCAGTCCTACCGATGGTGTGTCCAATCCCATTTAAGACTGTAAACCAAAATCTTACATTCTACAATATCTGATGGTTTGATCTTCCATGTGTACGCCGAACTCTACACACCAAACCACCTACTATGTAGAATGAGAGACACACATGCACAATATTAAATAAACAATATAATGCAAACATTGCCCACACAGATTCTCATAAAAATGAAATTACTGATTTTATTAAAATAATGAATTAACTACATAAAGCATGGCTTTTAGTATACATCCCTAACAATAAGTACCTGAATCAAAGGGAATGAGCGAGGTTCGAACCCTGAGCGTGACATGGATAGCTTTGTATTTATTGTACACTCTAGATTCACTCCTAAATTCAAATCTCAAACAATGTGGTAGTGGGCCCACCGGATTTTGATTGGAGTATGCTTAAGTGACCTCACGGGACCAAATGTAGATTTTGGATTTAGATTTGGAAAGCATAGCATTAATCGTTCATAAATAATATATATATTGGAGCTCAGTGTGTGTCCAGTCATATTTTTTAAGGTGTTTGGGTGTGTGTACAGTCAGCACTTGACAAATTAAACTGTGCCACATACGCTCTGATTTGGCCAAACACCCCTCAACTCTCAGACTCATTCCTTCAACTCTCTCTCATTCTTTACCCCAAACTCTCACACCTCTCTCTCTCTCTCTCTCTCTCTCTCTATGCCTCCCTCCATCACTGCCCACCTCCGCCTCTCTCTCTTATTGGAAATAGATGGATGAAACTATGATTCTTGGTTGAGGCGTGCCATGTATTGCACTGTCTTTAAGAACAATTCCGCCCCTCTGAGTCAGTGACTTGATGCATAAGGGCACATCGCTATGTTCTCCAGGATTCAGCAACCAACTCTTCCAAATTCTCTAATTCCTCATGTAACTCCTCAAAAGTAAATTGAAGCTCATTATAGTTAGGAGATTCAACAATAGATGTAGGATTAGAGTTTACCAAATTCTTTTGTGCACCTTCTTAGTCACATGAGTAGTCATTAGATGAGTCGTCATCATCCCAAGTGGCCTCTTTGCCATTTTCTCATTCTCATCATCTTTATTTGCAAATAAGCATACTCTTTCCTCTTCACAAATTTGGTTAGTAGTAATATGGAAATTTTCTAAACATAACCAAATTTCATTTGCACTAGAGCATGAACGAATTCTATTATATGAAATATCATCTAAAGAATTCCATAGAATTTTCACAGCTCTAAGATTTAATATAAAGTTATTTTGATCACTTTCATTCCATTCAATCTTTGGTCTAGGATAAAACCCATTTTTGACAATGTTCTAAAGATTTATGTCAAGTGATATAAAATAAATTTCTATTATCCTCTTCCAATGATCATACTTATGATCTTTCAACGATGGAGAAGTTGTAATGCAATAACCTTCTTGAACTTTTGTTCCATAGAACTTGACTCATTGTTTTGAAATTCATTAAAATCATTAGAGTCATTGAAAGAGCAAGAACTTCTTTTTGCACTTTTCATCTTTGGGAGGATTCTTTTTCGATTTTTCTTTCTTTAAAAATTTTACGAATTTTTGGGTGATCAAAGCCATAACTTCATCCTTATCACTCTCATGATCTTTGTCCCTTTTCTTTGAACTTGAGGACTTCAAGGCCATATCTCCTCTTTTGATCTCTTCCACTTCCTTTTTCTTATCTTCTTCGACAAGCACATCTAATTCCATTTCATGGGTAATGAGTGATCCCATGAGTTGTTCAATTGACAAATTTGTCAAATCCTTCGCTTCCCGAATACCGTGACCTTTGGTTGTCATTGCTTTGGTAAAACCCTAAGAATTTTCTCAATAATTTCTCATTAGCATAAACTTTACCAAGATTTTTCAAGCTATTGATGATAGTTGTAAACCGGGTAGACATATCACCAATAGACTCAAAAGGCAACATTTTAAACATTTCATAAGATTGAACAAGCGAATTAATTTTTGACTTTTTGACTTGGCTTGTTCCCTCATGAGTCACTTCAAGTTTATCCCAAATTTATTTTGCGGATTCGCAAGATGAAATTCTATTATATTCATTTTGGTCTAAACTTCAATATAATAAATTCATTTGCCATAACATTTATTTTAATGAGTTTCTTATCGACATCATTATACTCATCTTCCATATTTGGAATAGAAATACCATTTACAATTTTTGTAGGAAGATGAGGCCCTTTGACCACTATTTGCCATAAATCAAAATCTTGAGAAATCATATAGATTCTCATTCTATTTTTCTAATAAGCATAATTTGATCCATTAAAACAAGGTGGTCTATGTGTCGATTGACCCTCACTATAAGAGATGCGAGAAGTGTTGGTTTCCATTTGGATCTTAACTCAATTTTTTCAAAAACTTTTGAAAATAGAAGAGCCGAAGCTTTGATACCAATTGTTGGCCCGAAATGGAAACCTTAGAGGGGGGTGAATAAGGTTTTAGCGGAAAATAAACTTTTTTAAAACTTAATTGTAAATTAAACACAATCACAAACAATAATGGAAAGAGAGAAAGGAAGAGAAACTTGCAAACCAAGTTTTCAAGTGGTTTGGCAATCCACACACTGCGGCCTACGTCTACCCCTCAAGAACACCTCTTGAGGATTCCTTTAATCCGACCTACTTCATGGGTGTAGATCAAACCGTTACAAGAGCCTTCAATCTTTCCCAAAGAAGAACACCTCTTCTTTGCACACAAGGGTTACTTACCCTCACTCTTTACAAATAATTGAAATACAAATTGAACTCTATCTATAGTGAATTAATTAGTACAATGCACTACACCAAAACAACAAATTTGTCACTCTTATTTTCGCTAGCTTTGTCACTGTTTTTAGCAGTGACAAAATTGTCACTGCCGATGACAGTGACAAATAAGAATTGGTGACAAAAGTAGTATTTTGTCACCGTCTTTAACAGTGACAAAGCTTATTGTACAATTGTCACTGTCATGGACGGTGACAATCTAGGCCTAAATGAACACTCCCAAACACCCCCTCCCAAATATTTGGTTTCCCCCCAACTTATGAGACAGATCTGAGTGGTTCCCCCCTCGACTGGCATCTTGCAAAACTCTCACCGAAACTCTCCCTCTATCTCCCTCTCCTTATCCTCCTCCTTTCCTTAGCTTCCTCCACTGCACCTCTACCTCCATTTCTCTCCCTCTCTTCTTCTTTCTCCTTCTCCACCGCCGCTGCCTCCACCTCTACTCCCTCTTCAACGCACCATCGAACACCACCGGCTCCACCCGTGCCCCTCCAGCTTTCTCCCCCTCTACCTCCCTGGAACAAACCCTAACCTGGATTCCAACTCTACGTCCAATCCTGATCCAATGGCAGCTCAGATTCGATCTCAAATTGATCAATCACCACCGGTTATGTGCGTGCACACACACACAAACTCTCTTGACCAGAGGTTTTCTGTTTTCAGGTTTCAATTAGTGAGAGGTTGATGACTTCAGATTTGAGAGATCTGGTTAATGAGAAGTTGGCCGTTCATGTGAGCTCGGCATTCTCGGTTTTGGCACTTCGATTCTCGAATGGGTTTCTTCCTTCGCTGCCATGTCAGTACTCTCTCTCTATCTCTCTCTCTCTCTCTCTCTCTCTCAATATTGTTTCTTAATTTGTTGGAATCGATTAATTTTTAGTTCATAATTTCTGGAATTTTGATGAATTTGTGCTGTTTGTGTACATGCTTTACATTATGGGGCCTCAGTTTTATTCTCTGAGTTTCTCAGATCGCTTGTGGTTAGGGTTTTTCATATTTTTGTAAACCCAATTGTTTTTGGGTATGCTTAATTTCTTCAATCTGGATGAATATGTTTCTATATGATTTTTATAAGAAATCTATTTTTTGTGAAAAGATTTCCTTATTAGGGCTTACTATGAGTTATAGATAAAAGAATTTGATATGTATTGCTGGTTCGTCAAAGTATTAGTAGTCCATAAGTATTTCTATGTATGAATTGATGTGTTAAATGTAGGGAAACAAGTCCATTGCTTATTGAGTTTGCTGTATACATGTCCATGCACAGTTTGTGTGTAAAAAAAAAAAACAATCCTAGGTTTTCCAGATTGGGAAACTAAGAACCAATTTGTACTGGTGGAACTCTGTTTTGCAAAAATCTTTATGGGTCATCTTGAAAGGGTTTTTCTTACACCAGTATTAAGTTCGATCTCTTTAATGCAAGAACTAATGTATGATCAGCTTCTATGTATTGTATTTTTTTCTCCAATGCCCCATAATGTAATGATTTAAAACTACTTTATTTTAGAACTTCAAGTTAATCTTACACATTAATCCATGCTTTTGTTGGTAACTCTGGATTTGTAGACATTGTATGAGTCTTATGTAGAATAAAGTTTTTTTAATTGTCAACCATCTACTACTTATCTTTTTTTTTTCTTTTTTTCTTTTTCTCTTTATCTCCAAAATTTTATTTGGTTCTCTGTGCGCTTCATCTTCTTTTTGGGTCTGCTGAATATGGCACAAGGAATGATGTAGCTTTAAAGGAGTCCATTCAAAATAAGTTGAAGGTGGCACTGAACCAAGAGGAGAAGTTGCTCTCAATAGGGCTCTTTTTTAGCTTTGCCCATGTAAGCACCTATGTAAACCTATATTCAATAGAATTAATTCACTAGATATTAGCTCTTCCTATGTATTGAACTTACTGCCATTGTACTTGCAATATGGTAGGACTTGATTTGACTATCTCATGCTTAGCTAGCTGCTATTATGTTATTGTTTTGCTAACAATTTGAAACCTTGTAGGTTCCTTATGCTGCTGCTATGATATATGTTATGGCTATTTTCGCCGCACCATGTGTGAGTTAGTTAGTTCTGATAATGAATTTCTTAATCATTACTTTAAGCACTGCATCTATTGATTTAAGTTTCTATTCTGCTCAGATTCGCAGCATTGTATCCAAACAAGTTGCCCAGTGAGCAGGTTGTTATCTTAAAAATAGTTGTTCCTTAAATCTTGAAAGGTGTAATTCAGACTAGCAGCCCCTAAATCAGCCCTTCTTCCTTTTTTTTTTTGGTCTCAGCTCTGTCCCTAACCAGCAGCCCCTAGCAGCCCAAAATCAGCTGCTAAATCAGCCCATATTCAAGCGCTATATGGCATCTGCATGTCAAACGTCATGTTGATCATGAAAAGTATAATAATTATTGTGCCATCTATAAGACATCATCTTCTAAGCTATATGAGAATTTAAATCTTCATTGGTTCTAGGGTAATTTTTCAAAATAATAGATTATCTCATTTGGTTTATTCTTCAAGGGAAAACATCTATGATTTGTGCGCTGAAATGTGCGAAAGCCATTATTAAGAAGTACTATAAGGTTATGTTAATAAGCGATAATTTACAGAAGCTACGTCTTCCATTATAATAATGCTTCTTTCAAATGTGAAAGTTTGATTTCTGGACTGCTGGATATGAAATATGGGTAGGTTGTCCTACAAGTCTATCCTTATACTAAAATAGGAAAAGATATGAATGGTGCGGCTTTACTGGTTTATTTCATGGCCAGTTTGCTTGATCGTATCCTTGTGCATTCGTAGGCCCAATTTACTTGTTGATCAGCTAGAATCTAGAAGCGATTATTCAGGAAGAGCATTGTATTTGTCTCCCGTAAACTAATAATGCTGCAAACTTCTATTAACATAATGGGCATATAACATCCCACATGATTGGTAGATAATCAGATATAGAGAGTGTATGTATATTTATGCCTTGTGTCTTTTTTTGTTTTCTTGAAGATACCATTTGCCTGCAATGTTCTCTTGCTAGTCACAGAAAAAAGAGAAAAATCCCAACTTCACAAATTGCTCACTTTGATTCAAGCCCAAATGTTATACTTCACTATCTACCCTTCTTTTATGAGGTCTGATAGTATTATTTCTGCTTTGAACTAACATGTCAGAAAATTGGCAGATCTGTCAACTCAGCAATAACTTGTCAATTAAATCAGATCAATTTCTGATCTTATGCAATTCATTAAGCAATCAGATCAATTTCGTTCTAAATAGCGAAATTAAATTATAAAGTGAAAACCCAACTCTAGATATTGACTTTTGGATCAGGTTGGCTGAAATCCAATTGGGTGGCATTGTTTTTTTTTTTTTTTTTTTCCTTTTTTCTTTTTCCCTGTCAATATAGACTATTGATTTCTTGGTCTACCATTGTTTCTTGACTACCTACAAACAGTGTTTTTGGAAATTTATTGTCTTTAGAGGTAATAGAGCTCCAAATTTTGTACTTCCAACGGAAATATAACTCTTGATAATGAAGAACAAAGAGAATTATTTGCCTTGTCCGTTCTCTCTTGCCCATGTGCCTTCCTTTTTTTGTTTTTCATGAACTTGCTAAGGATGCTGATACTACTACTTTAAAATCAAGGATTTTTAGGATGTGGGTTTTTGGAATCTTGACTCAATGGTAGACCCCATTATTCCCTCACATAATTATGTGGATCCCATTCTCTATGTTATCTCTTTCTAAATGTCAAGTCTTCCTCTTGTTTTGATGTGTTCAATAAGAGTTCAGGTGAATGCCAATGTTTATAAAATTGTTTTGGCTGCTGTAGAATTGCACATTTACTGTTTGTTTAAATCTAGTTGGCATAGAATAATTTGATTCTTTGATTCAAAATTTGTTGGATTATGTGGTTTTCATGAAAGCTTAATCTGCTTGTTATCTAAATGCATGCAGGACACTTAATTGTTTTGACAAACGTTGAAAGTCATACTTAAGTTGGTGTTGGAGGACTGGTTGTAGACTGAGCTTATGCCTGGGGACAAGTGCAACGGAAATTCAAGCTACTCAGCCATCCCCAAAACTCGGGTGGAAAGGCTCTTGAGAGAAAGAGAGATAAGAAAGAGTAGCGGGGCTTCTCTTTCGAATGAGGCAACTGATAATCTTAGGGGGAGTGAGCTCTTTGAGAATGAATTGCACTCAAAAGAGGTCAATAACTTGGAGGTTTCCCATTTGGAGCAATATTTGTAAGGGGCCTGGGAAGCACGGACTCCCAGCCAACGACTGTTGGTGGTGGCCAATCGGCTGCCAGTTTCTGTAGTTAGGAGAGGTGAAGAGACCTGGTCATTGGAGATAAGTGCAGGGGGTCTAGTCAGTGCTCTTCTAGGTAATTATTTCTAAGCTCTTTATATTGCATTTATCTATATGTATATATGTTTGTTCCATTATCAATAGAATCAAGGTATCAACAAGAAAAAGATCAACCATCAACATTACAGAGCATTGCTTGTTGAAATCAGTAAGAAGTGTTCGTGTCTCCAACGTGTCTGTAGCCTCTCTGGTTTGAAAAATTACAAAAAAAAATTAAAAATAAATAAATAAACTTACGGGACACGCTTGACATGTATCCGGGCATGTGCGAGTTGGTCTGAATGTGACACGGGTATGACACAAGTATGGGAACTTAAACAATGTGTCTGTGCTACATAGATTTTAATATGTCATGACTATTGTACGTTTTTCTCGAGTTTGGTTGCTACATTTGGTTCTTTACATGGAATCACTGCCTGCAAAGTGCAACCTAATTCATATGAGCTGAATTTGTTTAAGGTGTGAAGGAGTTTGAGGCAAGATGGATTGGGTAGGCAGGTGTTAATGTGCCGGATGAGGCTGGACAGAAGGCACATACTAAAGCGTTGGCCGAAAAGGTGCAAAGTTTCTAGTCTACAATCTTTTTGGACCTGAAATTCTAACATCTCATGCATTTTTTTGGCCTCCTGACATTGATAGTTTAAAGATTTTAATTTGCTCATGAAGAATACTTGTGAGCATCATAACCTTGCTGAAAGGTTTCCATTCACTGCAGAGGTGTATCCCTGTATTCCTTGATGAAGAAATTGTTCATCAATTTTTAAATTATGCAATTCATGAAATTCAGTTGTATTACATTTTTTTAGCAGGAATAAAGATTTTACCAATGATTTTCTTTTAGGTTCTGTAAGTGTTGCCTCAACATTGCTCCCTCCCTTTGCCAGAACTGTCAAGTACAACGCCAAGATTTAGGACATACTCAAATGCCTTCTATCAGCATTAATTAAGGATATGACAAGGTAATAGTTCCATATACCAACATTTTGGATTGTATTATTAATACAGAACATATTCTGCAGACAATTGTCCCATGAAGTTTGTTATTTACTAGTCGTAACTAGAACCATAGTTTATAAATAATTCAATCAGATTTATAGATATATGATAAAGTGCCTATATTACTATTTGTGGTAACTAGAGATGTATTTGCTGGTTGCATCCACATGGACCACATGTATGTGGGTGGAAGCACTAATGAGGTTTCATGTTTTGCAAGCTGAATACTTAGATTCAAGAAAATTATTTTGCACTGCAATGCAATACTTGGGTAACAGATAGATAGTGAAACTGAGAATGTACCTGATCCTATATTAGATATTCCTAAGCAGGGACTTAATATTAGTAATACGGAGAATAAATACTAAAGATTGTATGTTGGTTTTGGGTTGTGATTAATTTATTCACCCAGGCTTATGAAAATTTTCGGATATCTTAGAAACAGAGGAAACTCTAGTGATTTTTTTATAGGAATCTTAATTGATTTTTTTTTGTTCTCGCTTTGCTATGTGGCGCTCTACAGAAATGACAGAATACTCTTAGAAAGTAAACTATGCTTAATTAACGTAAATGACATAGTCCAAGAAGGAAACCTAATACTTGATTTAGAGAAGGAAAATAGAAATGACAGAATACGAGAAGGAAAACTATTTATCTCTTGTTTCCTGTAGTGTTTTCTTCTATGCTTAATTAACATTACAAACTAAAATGTCTACATTTTAGTAGGAACTATAGAAAAGGGGAAGGGAAGTGACCCACAACAATCTAAGTTTTTGATTTATTTTCCACCCCATTTTCTTTCCCTTCTTATTCTCCTCCTCAGTCCTTTATTAAACCAAACAAGGAAAAGTGTTTCCTTAGTGTTTATTTGCCTTTCTTTCACTAAATCCATGATATAAACAAAACTTAAATGAAATATATCTTGTAACGGTTATCCATGATACAAGAAAATAGACCACGTCTTGCTACTGGTTATCTGAGTATCTTTTTTGAACAATGATCCGATCACTACACAGTTCGCAAGGTTCTAAAGCCATCCTCTTCATAGTTCCTACTTGCCATAAGTTGATTCTAATTGTTTTTTTTTTATATTTTGAATTAAATTTGTTGCTTTACCTCTATCTTCATTTAATTGTTTTTTTGTTATTAAATTCGGCAGTCCCTTCCATGATGACTACTCTATCTGTCCATTGTTTATTCACATACTACTTTCTATTTTCTATTTTCCAGGAACACTCAAATTGCAGGGATATAGAGTTGAGAAGTTCTAAATTGTTCTTGAATGAGATTTAAAACCCTGGAATTCAATTGTTAGCATGTTTATTAGGTTTCGGATTTTGATAAATGTTGATCATTCAGTGAATTGTATATACTTATTCTTGAGACTCGCCTTACATTCTAGGATATTTGGGAGTTTCTCAAGTATTAGTTCTCTAATGTTTTAATTGGTTCTTCTGAGTCAAAAAAGACTAGAAGAAGACCATAATTTGTTGTAATCTTTTTCGAATTTAAATAGATAGCGTGTTTTGCCCCGAATTTGAACAAATGGTGTTTAATTAGTACACTTCGTATTTGATTGAAATTTGCAACTTGTGTTGTTTATAGTTAAATTGTTTGGAGTGCAATTGTACAGGTAAATTAATTGTCACTAATATTTGTCCTAATTAAACTAGATGATAAAATCATAAATTGTCACCAACATTGTCACCGCTCAGGGCAATGACAAAATTAAAATTATTGTTACCAACATTGTCACTATTTTGAGCAGTGACAAATTTAAAATTATTGTCACGGTTCTAGCGGTGACAAGGGGAAGGAAATTAACCCTTTAAGGGGTCCTCAATGAGGCAGTGACAAACTAGGCCTTTTATCACCTCCGAGAGCAGTGGCAAATCGGCCATTCTGGTGCAGTGATGATAGCTCATACAACAACTCATTAATGAGTAGATAATACAAATGAAAGCTCACCACAATTTGCTCTCTCAAGAATTACAATTGAAATCTAGAGCAAGTTGATTTTTCACTCAAACTAGGGCTCAATTATGAATGATGTTTAAACAAGGTGTTTGATTTTGTTAATGTTCCTACTTGTTTTTAACCCTTAAAAACATCCCTATATATAGATTTTGAAAGATTATAGCTGTTGGGAGTGGTTGGGGGTGTAAAAATAATTTTTGGAGAGTTTAGAAATTTAGCCGTTGTGATGTAATGCGCGGTTCAGTCGACTGAATAAGCGATCCGGTCGACTGGATGAGTGTAGCAAAAGCTGTCAATAAAAACATAAATCAGTCGACTGATTTATGGTCCAGTCGACTGAACTTTGAACCCTGCAGTCGACTATATAAACAGTACAGTCGACTGTGTCGACTATTTTGGCAGACCATTGGCAGACTGACAGCTCTGTACTAAAACGGCCTTAACTCTCTTTACAAAACTCATTTTTGCGATTCGTTTGAAGATTTGGAAACTAGATTCAAATACCTTTCCAACCATATAAAACTCAACATCTAGTTCCTTACCAATTAGATCAGGTTTGCCTTTAAATATGACCTATCTGCGCAAAGGTCTTTGCTTTGACTTCGCCACTTGAAAGTTTTTGTGAAATGAATTTAATTGAGTGGTCTAAGTATGTTTAGGTCCTTGAAAGTATGAGAGCAAGGATCCTAAAGTCCAGTTAAAGTTACTTGAGCCCTTATGAGTGATTGGTCAAAATGCTTACAAGTAAATCCTAGTCAACCAAGGATGAAATAATCTTCAAGTCTTCAAGCTTAATCCTTGTTGAGCTCCATCACTCTTGGGCTTCACCATATGCTATCTCATGATCTCAAACAAAATTAGAACATTTAAGTTCATGAATAAAGATATTAGCACAACAAAAATGACATGATAATTCATTGGATAGAATCATTAAGAACATGCAATTATCACTAGATTTGTCATCATCAAAACAAACAAAAATAATGCCTTAAATAAATTCAAGACTAACAAACATTTCTATGAACCATAATCCCTTATTGTAAATCAATCATCTTACACCCACATTGATTCCTCAAAATCTGAGCAACTCTAATCGGTGTGGCGCTCCGGTCTAGAAAACTTGCCTAAGTTTTCATAGAAAGCGGCCCACTTTCACACTTATATAGGTGAATCCATCAAGTATGTATTGCAATTAACCACACCATCCAAATAATATGGACTATGGAATTCATTAAGAGTTTAACTGAACCTTTACACATTGCAACTGCACTATACACCATAGGAATGGACTTAAGATAATCAAATTATAGTGCATCTCAAATCAACCAATGACTTGTTATTACCCATATAAACCTATTTCTTGGGTTCTCCAATTACATAGGTTGGGCTGCCATCATTGTTGATTTTTGTTATAGGCATAAGTCCCATTATCCTCGATGTTTCATACACTAGTTTTCTCCCTAGTGGTTTTGTTAAAGGGTCAGTCAAATTAACTTCTGACCTTACAAAACTAAGAGATATTACTCCATCATCAAGCAGCTGCCTCACAATATTGTGTCTTAGGCGTATATGCCTACTCTTGCCATTATAGGACTTATTCATAGTTCGACCAATAGCGGCCTGGCTATCCCAATGTAAAGATACCGATGGAGCTGGCTTATTCCATATAGGAACATCTGCTAAGAAGTTTCTAAGTCACTCAGCCTCAGTACTAGCTTTCTCAAGAGCTACAAACTCAGATTCCATCATTGACTTAGCTGTGCAAGTTTGCTTGGACGAATTCCAAGAAACGGCACCTTCACTAAGTGTAAAGATAAACCCCCTAGTTGATTTCATCTCATCTGAATCTGAAATCCAGTTAGCATCGCTATATCCTTCTAAAACTACAGGCAAACCAGAATACATTAATCCATAATTATTTGTTCCTTTCAAATATTTAAGAATTATGTTTAAAGTTGTCCAATGCTCTCTGTTTGGACTTGGGGTATGGCGACATAACCTACTAACAACATATGCAATATTGTCAGGACAAGTACAGTACATAAAGTACATTAAACTACCAATTACTTGTGCATACTCGTTCTGAGAAACACTAGCTTCTTTATTCTTCTTTAATCTAGAATTAGCATCATATGGAGTAGAAACAGATTTACAATCAAAATAATCAAATTTCTTCAAAATTTTACTCCACATAATGCTCTTGTGAGAGCATAATCCCTTTATTGGATTTTCTGATTTTAATACCAAGTCTAAAATCTGCCTCCCTCGTATCGTTCATATCAAAGCTAGAAGAAAGAAACTTTTTAGTTTCAATCACAACATCTAAACAAGTACCCATAATAAGCATGCCATCAACATATAGGCAGATAATAACAACAACATTGCCATCAAATTTATTATAAACACATTTATCTGCCTCATTGATCAAAAAACCATTAGACATTGATCAAATTTTTCATGCCATTTGTTTTGGCGCTTGTTTAAGACCATACAAAGATTTCACAAGTTTGCAAACTTTATGTTCATTACCAGAAACAACATATCCTTCCGGTTGATCCATATAAATTTCCTCATTCAAATCACCATTTAGAAAAGCTGTCTTAACATCCAGTTGATGAATAACTAAGTTATGAATAACAACCAAAGCAATTAAAATTCGAATAGAAGAAATTCGAGTCACAGGAGCAAAAGTATCAAAATAATCAATATATTTCTTTTGTGAATATCCTTTAGCTACCAATCTAGCTTTATACTTATCAATGGATCCATCTGATTTAAGCTTCTTTTTAAAAATCCATTTACACCAAATAGCTTTAGAACCAGGAGGTAGGTCCACTAACTCCCAAGTATGATTAGATAAAATAGACTATAATTCATTGTTAATAGCTTCCTTCCAAAATGTTGAATCATGAGAAGTAATAGCTTGTGTGTAAGTAAGAAGGTCATCTTCAACAAGAAAAGTATAAAAATCATCTCCTAGATTTGTTTCTTTTCTAGCCTTTTTACTCCTTCTCAGTTCAACTTCAACATTCTCATTATCAACAGACTTATCTAAAGAAGCAATTTCAGGTACATGAGCAATTTTATCTACACGAGTTTTTAAAGGGAAAACATGCTAAAAAAAGTCGGCATTATTTGATTCAACTATTGTATTAGGATCCATAACATCACTTTTAACAACTAAGAATCTATAAGCAGCACTATAATAAGCATAACCAATAAACATGCAATCAAAGGTTTTAGAACTAATTTTTCTCTTTTTAGGTTCAAGAAATAAAACCTTAGCTAAACAACCTAGGGGTGGGCACACTTCGGGCCAACCGAACTTTCGAACCGAAACCGAAGTTTTAAACTATTTCAGTTCGGTTTGAACCCGAACCAAACTAAGTTTAGTTTGAAACCGAACCAAACTTAAAAGTATAGTTCGGATTTCGGTTGGGTTTTTCAACCCGAACCCGAACCGAATTTTTGAAGTTTTTTTTTTTTACATATAAAAAATAATATCCCAAAATTAGGGCTAAAGATTCAGTCATTCTCTCATCTCTGTCTCCTCACTGAAGTTGCGGCTCAAGTGCTCAACTCTCAGCACTCATCTCTGTCCTCAGTCCTCACGGCTCAACTCTCATCTCTCATCTCGGACCCTCGCGACTCCAGAGTGGCAGAGAGTCAAAGACTTCATTCAGGCGGTGGCTCAGTTTGGCAGCGACGTCCCATCCCTGCAGTTGCGTCTCAGTCCGGCCGCTGCCGGTTTCTCTCTCTCTAGTCTCAACCTCTAATCTCCCTCTCTGGTTACTTCTGTCACAGAGACCCAAAGGATTTTGAGCAGCTTGAGTTAAGTCTTCACAAATCACTGAGGTACACACATTACACAATCCTTCTCTCTCTCTCTCTCTCTCTCTCTCTCTCTCTCTCTCTCTCTCTCTCTCCCCAATTTAGATTATGTAGTTGTCTTGTTGAGTAAATCCTCTAATTGGTTGATCTCTCCAGCTCTATTTTTTTTTTTTTTTGATTCGGTTAATCTCAAGAAGTCAAGATCATTTAATTACTAATTCCTTAGAGTTGTTCTTTGTTCTTGAATCTTGATTACCAAATGGTTTTTTTTTATTTTTATTTTTTTTATTTTTATAGATCTAGGGTTATTTTATAGATCCATGCTTGTTCCTTTTGCATTCATGAATGTTGGACTTACAATTCAAACCATGAAAACTATTATTCAAAAAGGGTGTAATTATTTGTCAATATTAGAGACTAATCAGGATTGACAATAGCTTCAAAGTTGGAGGCTAAGGGTACAATTTGTCAATTTATACGTTAAAAGTAAAAAAAAAAAAAAAAAAAATTAAAAGGAAAAAAAAAAACCTTCAGTTAATTTCAACCCGAAGTTTCGAACCAAACCCGAACTTAAATTTCGAAACCGAACCATATTTTCGAAGTTTATTTCAGTTCGGATTTCGGTATCGAAATTCCCAACTCGAACCGATCAACCCGAACTGAAGTTTTCGGTTCGAAACCGAACCGACTGATTGCCCACCCCTAAAACAACCCCAAACTTTTATATATTTTAAATCTGGTGCATAGCCTTTCCAAAACTCATAAGGTGTTGTACCAGTTTTCTTAAAAGGTACTCTATTTTGAATAAAACATGCAAATAAAATAGCTTCTCTCCACAAATTAGGAGGAGCTCCAGAACTAATCAACAAAGCACTCATCATCTCTTTTAAAGTTTTGTTTTTCCTTTCGGCTATCCCATTAGAAGCAGGTGAGTAAGGAGGTGTAGTCTCATGAATAATACCATGTTTTTCACAAAAATCACTAAGAAGTTCATCTTCATATTCTCCTCCTCTATCAGACCTAAGTCTTTTTATCTTTTTATTCAACTGATTCTCAACTTCTGATTTATATTTAATAAAAATATCACATGCTTCATCTTTAGATCTAAGCAAATATAAAACAGTATATCTATAATAGTCATCCACAAAAATAAATAAGATTTTTTTACCACTTCTAGTCATCGTATTTTTTTAAATCACCTAAATCAGAATGAATTAATCCTAATAGTTTAGATTCTCTTTCCACAGATTTGCAAGACTTCTTTGCTGATTTGGATTCAACACACACTTCACATTTCACATTACTACAATATGCCATGTTATGAATATAGGAAACAAGAGTTTCTGCTACTGATCCCCGTGCCCGCTCCGGTGGCCCGCCCGGGTCGCGCCCACTCGAGCGACTTCTCTAGCGGGCGACATTCCAAAATGTCCAGCATAGTTCTCTCATTCCCCTGTCCACCCGGGCAGTCCGCTCGGACGGCTTCTCTTCCTTTGGTTTCTTGCTTCGTCTTCGTCTTTGTCTTCATCTTCATATGAGTTTTTGTCACAAACCCAACATTTTATGAAGGTTCACTGTATATTGGATCCTCTTTTTGATTATATTGAATGATTGTAATTTTATTAAAAGATCATAAAGAAATCAAAAAGCTGCGATTATGAAATCAAGATTAGTTCAATAAATAGCTTGGATCAAATGATAATATCACCATGAAACAATAGAAATTTCCTGTAATGACAAGCCAACTAGTTACATATATTGCAGAATTGGCACAACATTGAACTTGGTTTTGACTAGAACCAAGTTAATAAAACCAATTAGAAAAATTAAAGAAAGAGAATCAAGGCATGGAATGGAAGCAACATAAAAGGTTTGAATGAGTGATATATTGAAGTTTTTTAGTCAACTTTGGGGTTCCCAAAAAAATTGAATTATGGTATTGCATTATGTTTCCAAACCAAGCTTATGACCGGGAGGGGGGGGGGGGGGGGGGAGGGGGAACCAATATTGAATAGTGAGGTTTTTTTTTTGGTGGGGGGGGTAAAAGGATAGTGAGTTGAAAGTGCAAGTTTTTTTCTTTCTTAGAGGGCTCGGGCTTTAACAATGTCAAAGCTAATCTCACTAGGATCCGTTGCTTGTAATTCGACTTGAATGTCGTCAAGTTCTCTCTTGAATCTATCTTTGGAACTAGTATGTAGCATATTGCTCATCACTCTTGATGTATCAGGGGACCTACACCACAAGAAACATCATATAGCCACTCTCTTCAAGTATAATTTGGGATAACAAATGTAGGGGAAAAACAAGGCCTAAAAGAGCCATGTACTTGTGGGGCTCTTTTTGTTTCATGTCATGCAATTACTTGCCTAATATATATGTATTTTAACTTATGTTTTCTTTTTGAATGACACGCAGGGTAAACCTGAATACGGGTAACCACTCGCAAACAACCAATATCTAAAAAAAGTCATGACCGACACTGGTTAACCACTCGCAAACAACCAATATCTGGAAAAAAAAAAAAAAGACATGACAGACACTGGGAGAAGTCAAACTCAGAACGAGTTTTTCCCAAGCATATATCATTCAACCGGGGTAGTTCCATCATAAACCATACACAATTCGCAAAATTCAAGACACGAACATAGCTCCCAAGGGTTCTGTGATGAAGGTTAGGTGTTTTGGGAGGCAAGTGCCAAGGACCCAGTTCGAGTCACTCCCCTAACTAACCTAGTTTGTGTGGAGTGAGGTCACCACATAATGCGGAGTTTTACAATGTTGCGTAGAGCCCATTTGGATCCGTCCTACATTCAAGGGTTGCTGTTGGGATTTTGATGCATACATTTTTAGATAGGAAGAGAAAAAATTGGAAGGGTTCCTTCATGCAAAAGAGAGTTTAGCTTCGAGCTCTTATGTTTTTTAAGTAGAAGGTTAATTCACTATTTTGTTTTCGTGTTTCATTTGGTTTTTCTGGCGTTCAAGGTTTTCTCTTGGGTTGGGGCGGTGTTGGGTGTTTTTGCTCTACTTTTGTTTCGTGTCCATTGGACGATCATTGCTACCTACGGTTAATGAATTCTCTTGCCGTTCTAAGGAAAAAAAAAATGATTGCTCTTGAGGGTGTCCCTATGTAAATGTGAACCTAGGCATAAAATTATACAACAAAGCAAAAAAGGCCAAGAAACATTAGAAAATTAGAAATGTATGTAATAAATGCCAATGCAGATTTGTTTACCAAACAACGAAAAATATTTTGCTTTTTCTGCCAATTTTCATCAATAGTGAAATCGAAATCATAGACAACATAGCGGCACTCATTGGCGCGCAAGCTGGCAGTGAAATCGTCATAGCTTTCATTGGGTTGGCCAAGCTTGTCAATAGACACCTTTTGAATGTTTTCCTCAATCTTAAACACAATGAACCTGTAGTTCCTCTTTGCTTTTAGCTCCACGAACTTTAGCTTGCACTTGTCGTTCACGGCCATTCCAGACGAGGAATTCGCTTGCATTGTCCACCCATTGTAAAAATGTACTGCTCTGTATATGTATAATATATGTATGATATTATCTATAGAGAGTGAGTGAGAGAGCATACCATGTTGTCCTCTATTGAGGGGGGAGGGGCCTTGTGAAAATTGTGAAAAAATAAAAGGGTGGGGGTAAAGGGAGGCAAAGAGGATGAAAGAGAGTTTTTGGGTGTAATAAGGATAAAATAGGCCCTTCAATTTTGGGGGGATTAGAGGTGGAATTTGAGGGAAAGAGAGAATTTGGTGAAAAAATTTATTTATCTCAAATAATGTCCACAATTATCTTCCTTTCTTCCTCGTTCAAGACAGTCAATGACATGTAACGACCCACCTCCCCGTCTAGCAACAATATTGTCCGCTTTGGGCCTAAACACAAATAACTTCCCAGGGGGTCACCCATCCCTGGTACTGCTCTGGCAGCAGCACACTTAACTGTGAAGTTCTTTCATGTTTAGCTCCCTCACGGTTTTAAAAGGCCTTGTTGCATATAGAGGGGCGATTAATCCTTATAAACTAGTCCAGGAACTTCACCCCAGGCGATGTAGGACAAGCCCCCACACCCAACCTCACCTCATCCATCTTGGCCATCCTGCCTCAGGAGTATTGGCTCTTGGTCGTCACATGACATCTCCAAACTTGTTTCTATTTTAGGTTAAAAACTAGAGTAATGATAGGCACACAACGAATTGCAAACGAATTGCACAAACGTGCAGGACATGGTTGGACCTTGTGCTGAAAAACCTGCACACACCTTTTTGTGTGTACATGCTTTTCAGCACAAGGTCCAACCTTGTACTGCACGTTTATGCAATTTGTTGTGCAATTCGTTGAGCACCTATCATTATTGTAAAAACTATGTTTGGTAGCCCATAGTTGGAAGAGAGAAAATTACACAGGTTCTTTCTTGGAGAGATTTAAAAGTCACTTAACATTAGTGATTTTTATGGGAGCTCACTTGTAAGTAAAGATGTTAAACAGATAACTTTGCTTGAGCTAAGGCTGAACTTTTTAACCTTAACGGTTAGTAGGCAGTGGGCACATTTCTCTACAAATGGCCTAGAAGAATTTTGAATTGAGGACTATTGATCAAGAGGTGTAATGGGGTTTAACTAGACGAGTAATTCTTTGGTGACAACTTTCATACAACTTTCACACAACCTCCTAAAAGATGTGTCTATCTCTCTCATGTGTCACTGTGGGGTCTAGTGACATCACAAGAGAGAGATAGACACATCTTTTTAGGAGGTTGTATGAAAGTTGTATGAAAGTTGTCACCAAAGAATTACTCTAACTAGACTGCCTTGTTCGGAACAACTGGACCCCAAACGGATTGGGTATAATAGTTGGGTAATACTTGGGACACACTCACACACCCAAAGACACAACTTTTGGTACACAACCCAAAAGATGTGTCTACATCTAGATATAGACACATCTTTTGGGTTGTGTACCAAAAGTTGTGTCTTTGGGATATAGACACATCTTTTGGGTTGTGTACCAAAAGTTGTGTCTTTGGGTGTGTCCCAATCTTTACTCTAGTTGGGCACAATCTTCACAAGCCTTAATATTGGGCTTTCTTGTTGGGCCCAAACTCTAGAAAACCACCACAGCGAATCAAATATGTAGTTATATTTTATTATTGGGCTTGCTTGTTTGGCCGAACGTTATTTCTTCTGCTGAAAACCACCACAGTGAATAAAACTACTACTAAAAACAAGCCACAACTTGTGTTTAATAACAACAAAAATGGCTGATAGTCTGATACAATGTCTAATGTATGACAAATCTAAGATGATTTATTGACAACAAAAATTGCTTTAGATGAATCTTCTGATTTGAGTTATCCAAAAAAAAAAATACTGATTTGAAATAATTCAATTCAGGCTTCCTCCGTGTGCAGGCTGTGCAGCAAGCTTTGAATGGTACAAAATAACAGGAATGCAGCCAATAAGGCCCAAACACTTGGACCAAAGTGGACAGGGCATTGTTTTGTGGGATCAAAAATAATTTGCTATAAAAATATCTATCCTGCTTTGCTAACCCATGTTTAAGAGATTACTGGTTCTACAAATTCATGTTTTTAGTGAGTGTTAATTTCTTGCATAGGAGTCTGTGTTTAGTCTAATAACTTTCTTAAGAGTGCTTCTCTGTCAAACTAGCAAAACCTTGTTCTCACAAGAACCAGATTAAAAATGAGACTTAAACTGAATCTGGTCTAGTTTTAGACTTTTCCAAACAGACCCTAAAAAGTTGGAAACTAAATAAAATGAGGCCACAAAGTCAGATTTGGACCCAAAACGGATTGAGAATATACTAGTGGGGCTTGGTTTCTGTGCAAATAGGTCAATTGATATATTAAATCGTGGGCTTTATCCAGGTTTTGTTTGCACCTAAAAAATACACTTTTTAAGGTCAAAATTGGTAAAGATCGATTGAGATTTTTAATCGGACTCATGAGATCGATTGCAAAAAATTAAAGATAAAGTGGCGGGTTTAAAGTTGATAGGGCCGAATGGGTTATTTGGACGGACTACATTCAATCGGGCTAGCACCATTGTTCATTCGGACTGGCCACTATTTGATCGGACTGACTACGTTCGAGCTTATAACAATTTTCCATGGGGCTGGCCAACCATTTTGGCATTTACCCCATTTCGGGCCACCACCTTAGTTGGCCTTTCGAAAATAGAGGCTGCTTACATTTGGTCACTTTGTATGGTTCAAAATCGGGCCACTATCTCATAGGGCCATCTTGCATACCATCGGCCTAAGCTTTCAATCACTATTGGAAAGTCGATACATATTTGGTCACCTTAGGGAGTATCTCAATCCCTATAAATTCTCTAAGAGATAATATTATCAACAATAGGAAAGATATTATCAAGATTTGTAAGGATAATATCAAGATATTATCCATTATAGGAGATAATATTATCACTTATGGGAAGCATATCTTTTGCTTGCAAGCTAAGTCAGCCGAATACAGACCAAATTCAGTTCAGATTCCATACATATATATGTATATATATATCGAAGATATGGCAGTTATTATCAGATATTGGGAGATAAATCTGGTATTTTTACCAGATTATATTCTGCAGATATTTATTTCCTTATCTTTATCAGTTCATGGCCGCTATAAATACAGCAGGCTGGCCAAACAGTCAAGGCACTCTGCGTCTCTCTCGAAACAGCACACACTGCATTCGAAGCATTCAAAGCATTCAAAGCACACTTAGTCTTTATGTTTTTCAGCCTTCATAGCAAATAGGTCTGTCCTTTTTGTTATTTTCTTTTGTTCTTTTGAATAATCAGCCTAGTTTGGTTTGTTCTTTAGATCTATTTAGTTTTTCCAAACACTTAATAAAATATGTTTTATTAAACCGTTTGTGATTTGTTTACCTGTTAAACTCTCGACACTATTTAGCTTGGGCGCTTCATTACTGCTAAAGAACTTACGGTGAGGGTACTTTCCTACTCACTATACACAATTATCCTGATTAGAAGTCAGATTCATCAAAGCCTTGTGTATCACTCACACAAGCGGATAGGAAATTAGTTTGCACGCACACACACATACACACACCGAACCATTGCTGGTTCTGGCACGTCGGCGCAAATTACAGCAAACATTTTCGGCACGCCCGGTGGGACAGCCAAGTGATGAGCCATGCACACACCGAAGCATGGCTATACTTCTACAACAACCAGATTGGTTGGCGGAATGAGTCAATACGCCAACTTCGCAAAGAAATCTATCATCTCTACAACGATGGATATTGGAATGAAACTAGTCATCTTTATAATGAGATAGACCGTTTTGAGGCCGACATACGATTTTTAAATCAAGAAATCGACCTCCTCAAAGCTTCGAGTGGAGCTGATGAACCGCCGCCCGAGGGAAATTCGTTCATGTCTCTAGACGATTTTCTATACGGTGACTGGCGAGAGAAGCTACTTTGTGACAACATTCATCGTGCTCTTGAAGATATGAAGGCGCACTCGAGAGAACAGCAGGCAAAGCTTAGCTGATTTGAAGAAAACACGAAAGCAAGCCTGACAATACTAGAGGCTCAAGGGCAAAAGATCGAACAATTTTTAAAGTCACGACAACGGCCCGAGAAGGCCGATGTTACCACTTTCAATCAAGAGACC
This sequence comes from Hydrangea macrophylla, assembly GCA_033977485.1. Classification (NCBI taxonomy): domain Eukaryota; kingdom Viridiplantae; phylum Streptophyta; class Magnoliopsida; order Cornales; family Hydrangeaceae; genus Hydrangea; species Hydrangea macrophylla. The sequence goes on from CM066995.1 coordinate 90,727,293, forward strand.
GATGTCTCTGGTCATCTTGATTCCACGCTGTCCAAACCGCTCGGGGGGCAAGACGGCGAAAAAATAAATAAAGAGCCGAATAATTTTATTTCGGCCATAGAGCTCCTCACCGACGTTGAAGAAGACGATGAAGCGCTCGGGGGGCAAATTCAAGACGAGCCTCAAAATTCTATTGAGGCAGAAGAGGAAAAGTGTGATAGGCCGAGTGATCTTGTATTGGTCATAGAGCCTCCTAGTGATGAGGAGGACGATGATGAAGACCCCATTATTGACGAAGAAATCGGTGACAAGCCGCTCGGAGGGCAAGCTTCGCAGAGACCGATTGATTCTAAATTGGTCCATGAAGCTTTTGAAAATATTTCTTTGAGGAAACTCACCCTCAAGGAGTTGTTCAATTTTTTCGGTCTTGTAATAGTGACCGATTAAATTTTTTATTTTAAGCTAATTAATTATTTGGCTACCGTTGATTTACATCCACGATGGCTGTGTGGGTGTCACCAAAAATTGACTATTATTTGGTGATTGTTTTTGCAACAGTGGTACTATCGAGGAAGACTAAAAAAGTACTGAAGACCGAAACTGAAAAAATAGTTCGGTCAATTTATTATTCGGACTGAAATATCAGACCGAGAAGAAAAAAAAATTAAATAAATAAAGGAAAAAAATTCGGTCTTATGCTTTAGACTGATGCGAGCATAAATCTGTGGTTACTGGTGTGTGTTGGGAGGCTAACTGGTATGAACAAAAATTCCTTATTTGTTCTTGATGCTGCTTGCTGACATGTTTAAAGGATGAGTTGACTGCTACAAAGGAGAAAGAAAGGTGGGCCCGGGGCTAAGTTTTGCAACATTCCAATGGTGATATATACGGTGGCACATTCACGAGTGTTCTTCACAAGGCTTTCTAACAAGGCACGTAGATATAGATGTCCGATGCTATTGGCCCAAGACTTTCACCAATCAAATTGGTACTGTGCATGACAGTCAAATCAGACTAAACACTATGGCCGGTACAGATCAATGTATTTGATTTTGCAAGGCATAACCCATCGGACTGGTTTAAAGTAATCGGTCAGAAAAATATGGCTATTCAAAATTCACTTGTTTTCATTTTAAACAGCCAGGGGGGCAATTGTTTGCACCTAAAAAATACACTTTTTAAGGTCAAAATTGGTAACGACCGATTGAGATTTTAATCGGACTCATGAGACCGATTGCAAAAAATTAAAGATAAAGTGGCTGGTTTAAAGTTGATAGGGCCGAATGGGTTATTTGGACGGACTACATTCAATCGGGCTAGCACCATTGTTCATTCGGACTGGCCACTATTTGATCGAACTGACTACGTTCGAGCTTATAACAATTTGCCATTGGGCTGGCCAACCATTTTGACATTTACCCCATTTCGGGCCACCACCTTAGTTGGCCTTTCGAAAATAGAGGCTGCTTACATTTGGTCACTTTGTATGGTTCAAAATCGGGCCACTATCTCAGAGGGCCATCTTGCATACCATCGGCCTAAGCTTTCAATCACTATTGGAAAGTCGATACATATTTGGTCACCTTAGGGAGTATCTCAATCCCTATAAATTCTCTAAGAGATAATATTATCAACAATAGGAAAGATATTATCAAGATTTGTAAGGATAATATCAAGATATTATCCATTATAGGAGATAATATTATCACTTATGGGAAGCATATCTTTTGCTTGCAAGCTAAGTCAGCCGAATACAGACCAAATTCGGTTCAGATTCCATACATATATATGTATATATATATATATATATATATCGAAGATATGACAGTTATTATCAGATATTGGGAGATAAATATGGTATTTTTACCAGATTATATTCTGCAGATATTTATTTCCTTATCTTTATCAGTTCATGGCCGCTATAAATACAGCAGGCTGGCCAAGCAGTCAAGGCACTCTGCGTCTCTCTCGAAACAGCACACACTGCATTCGAAGCATTCAAAGCATTCAAAGCACACTTAGTCTTTATGTTTTTCAGCCTTCATAGCAAATAGGTCTGTCCTTTTTGTTATTTTCTTTTGTTCTTTTGAATAATCAGCCTAGTCTGGTTTGTTCTTTAGATCTGTTTAGTTTTTCCAAACACTTAATAAAATCTGTTTTATTAAACCGTTTGTGATTTGTTTACCTGTTAAATTCTTGACACTATTTAGCTTGTGCGCTTCAGTACTGCTAAAGAACTTACGGTGAGGGTACTTTCCTACTCACTATACACAATTATCCTGATTAGAAGTCAGATTCATCAAAGCCTTGTGTATCACTCACACAAGCATATAAGAAATTAGTTTGCACGCATACACACATCAAACCACTGCTGGTTCTGGCACGCCCGCGCAAATTACAGCAAACAGGTTTGCTCAATTTACTCAAACAGCATGATACAAGCCACAAAGCCCTCATTTTTTTGAAAAATATGGGTTCGGTGGTCGTGGTGGGCCTTAAAGCCCGAATTGGATTTGGTTGCGATACACTGATGGACCTAATTGCTGGCTTGAAAAGTCTAAGAACTAGCCGCCATATTTTAATATTGGGCTTAATTGTTTGGCCCAAACTCTAGTTCCTTTTGCTGAAAACAACCACCATATTTTAATATTGGGCTTGCTTGTTTGGCCCAATCTCTAGTTTCTTCCACTAAAAACAACCACTATCTATATAATGAGTACAGATTTAAGCACCGAAAAAATGCACCGAATTTGTGCACCGAACGATCGGTACATTTTTTTTCCGGTAACTCTAGCATTGTTGCTATATAATATTGGGGCATCATACTTTATGGCCAAAAGAAATCTCAACCGTCCACTAACGTGGACAATTTCAGCCGTTAGATCCTTAAGGCTGTACTCTCTCAGTCTTGGGAACACCACGAGATTAAAAAATATTTGAATTCCTCACACAGTCACACCACATAGGGGTGGCCATGGGTCGGGTGAGTCGGGTGTGACCCCTCACCCGACAATCCATCCGAATCCCATCGGGTGATGAGTTTGGCATCCGTCATCCATCCGTACAATCGGGTGAAACCGATCCGTCGGTTTCGGGTGGAGTCGGGTTGGTTTCGGGTGAAACCCGACAGAGAGCATCCAATGCTAAAACACTTTTTACAACATGTTTAAGACTTTTTTTTTTACAACCTGAAACACTTTTTTGTAAACTTTTATAATAACAATAATAATAACATACTAGCCATTTTATCATAATCCCACATTTAAGCAACCATACAATAGTACAACACGGAATAGTGGAACACTTTTACAACATGTTCATACTTGATAAAATAACAAAAACTAAAAGCAACATAATAACAATATTAAGTTCAGCTGTCTGGAATAACTTAATAAGTCTTAAAAAAAAAAAGAAGAAGAAGAAGAAGTCTTGAATATAATCCAACAGGCAACATCAAACATCCCATAGTAATACTAATACTAATACAATCCAACATAAAGTTCATGAATCATGATTTCCAAATGACTTCCACAGTTCCATAGTCCACCACAATTACTTCAGTCAATAACATTAACCGTGCTTGAATTAGAACTCGATTCCGACTCCAAAACATCTGCAAAAGTAAGTTGAAGAAATAATAAATTAAAAGAAAGATTGGAAAATGAAACTAGAAAAGAATACAAACTTTGAAATGTACCCGGTTCTAGTGCTTCTTCAAGCTCCTCAATAAAATCCATTGTGTTGCGAAGATTATGTGGAACTGATGCTTGGAGCCAATTTTGTGTGCATACAAGACTTTGCACCATTAAAGGAGATAGTGAACTCCTAAATGAATCCAATATGCGCCCTCCTGTACTAAATGCCGATTCTGAAGCAACAGTTGAAATTGGAATTGCCATTACATTCTGTACAACTTGAGACAACAATGGGTACCTAATACTATTGTGCTTCCACCAACCCAATATATCAAATTTCTCCTCATTTGCTCCTTCAGGGTTTTCAGCCAAGTACTTTTCTAGCTCATTCTTACACCCCGACAATTGCCCCTCCAAAAAACTCTGATACTTAGAGGCCATAACCTTATGTGGATCATCCACATCAACTTCTATACGAACTATCCCACTACCTCTTTGAACTGGCACTTGAGGTGAAGAAATAGAAGCGTAGTGCTCATATAACTGGATTAATTTATCCTTTACTTTATCAACAAGTGCCTTAGCCACAACATCATCATACATCTCATTAAAACAAAAATGCAAGTATGTCAATTTCCTTCTTGGATCAAGTACCACGGCAATGTACAAAAGCATGTTGATTTTATCCACATTCCCCCAATACTTCTCAAATTTAGCTTTCATATTTATTGCCATTCTAGTCACCACATGATCTCCCGCTCTAATTAATTGATTTATTTGACTTTGAATCACAACAATCTCATCAATAAATGTATTCGCCGTGACATACATTGAACCTGAAAAACGTTTGGTTGCCAAATAAAATAGTCTTAAGAATTTGACAAAGACCCTACATTTTTCCCAATCTTCTTCAGTTGGAGGGCATCCTCCACTAGAGTCAACGAAGTAACCTTTGTATATTGGATCCTCATCCTCCAACCTCTCAAAAACCCTTTCAAATTTTTCAGCGCTTTCCAACATTCTATAGGTGGAGTTCCACCTTGTTGGTACATCTAGGCATAACAAACTATTGGAATCAATTTTTAGCCTACGTACACACTTCTTAAAAGTTTCCAATCTATTTGGAGAGGACTTAACATACCTCACAGCATCACGCACTCTCGCAATAGACTCATCTAGTTCTTTTAAACCATCACCCACAATCAAATTTAGGATATGGGCACAACACCTCATGTGTAAGAACTCATGCCCTAGGATAGTACCCTTCCAATCTTTAGCCACTCTTTGTAAGAACCTAACCGTAGAGTTATTCGAACTAGCATTATCGACTGTTAAAGTGAATATGTTACCAATGCCCCACTCAAGCACGCAAGACTCTATCTTTTTACCAATGGTTTCTCCCTTATGGTTTTCAACTTGACAAAAGTTTATAATTCTTTTTTGAAGATTCCAATCATCATCTATAAAGTGACAAGTAAGGGACATATAACACATATTTTGAATTGAGGTCCAAGTATCAGTGGTAAGGCAAACCCTACGGCCTCTCAAGACTTTCTTCAACTTCCTCGACTCTTCATTATATATCTTAACAATATCTCTGGCCATTGTTTTACGAGATGGGATATTACGGAACTTAGGATTCATAACATTACAAAATTTTTTAAAACCATAATTTTCAACAAACCTAAAGGGTAGCTCATCGACGATAATCATCTTAGCAAGAGCTTTTCTAGCGGCTTCTATAGAAAAGTTTGTTGCAACAAGATTAAACCCTTGTTCTCCTTCTTTCTTGGGTTGAAAAGACAACAAGGATTGTCCTTTAGATTTTTTTTCTTTCAAGCCCAAAGGATCACTAGGACAAACCTCTAAATGATTCTTCATGTTAGTTGTTCCATGATTCTTTGCATCAGCTCGGTACCCTCTTTTACAATGTCTACACACTGCCTTTGTTATACCACTATCATCCACAACTTTATCAAAATGATCCCAAACAATTGATTTTTTTCCTATTACTCACATTGGTGTTAGGTGGAAGTGGTGGTTTCTCAGCCTGGCATGGAGTTGGAGCTGCGGGTATATTGTCATTTTCAACTTGTGGTTGTTCGCCTGCACCACTCTGATCATCTGCTTGAGTAAGTTCAGCTTCTTTAACACCTTCAACTTCAACCCCATCAAGTTCAACAGTTTGAATAGAGTCCATGCCCTATAATTTTGTAAACATCATAAATTGAAGCTAAAATTAGTGTAATTAGAGCATGATCAATCATTCAATTGAATTGATGAGAAACACTTATCATTCACAAAAGCTCATAATCTAACCCCACAAGATCAAAATAAATAAATAAAAAATAAAAGAGAAACAGATGGCAGCATGGCCATGTAAAAAAATGGAAAAAGTGGTAAAGACTAAAGATTCTAAAGAAGCAAATATGGGAAAATATGTTTTGCCCAAAAAAAATTTGGCCTGGAAAAAAGTTTAGCCAAAGAAAATTTTTTACTAAGTTTTTTCAAAAATAAAATAAGGTACATATTTGTAAAAGAGAACTGCATGATCTAGATTCTATAGGATTCTATACAATGTATACATATATATATAATATATATATATATATAACTATATAAGTTAACATATTTGTAAAAGAGAATCAAGATGACAATGGTATAACAAAGAGAATCAAGATTCCATATGTAAAATTACAGAGAATCAAGAAAATAAAAACAAAAAAAATACATCTATATTAAAAAACATCTATTATATATACATCTATAATATATATACTTAGATCTACAGAGAATCAAGAAAATAAAAAAAAAAAAAAAAAAAAAAAAAATCGATGAAGACAAGTACCCGTGAGAGACTGAGAGTCGTTTGACCTCGAAGACCACCACACCGGCTTGAAGAGGCCGGCGGCGATGCTCCACCACCAGTTTGAAAAGGCCTCCTGCGGCTGCAACCGAGACCACCAGTTTGACTGCCTCCTGCCTCCTGCCTCTTGCGCCGTCCAGTGAAGAGGGTTGGGTGGGTTTTGTTTGTATTCAAGTTAGGTTTTGATTTATAAAGAGTATATATATGTGGTCATCAGGTCATTAGGTTTTAATATAAAAAATAATAACAAGAGTTAGTATACCTCTTCGGGTCGGGTCGGTTTTGGTCGGGTTTCAGGGTAAGGAACCGACAACCCACCCGACAACTAGAAAAATCTGTCTCTTAGACCCGTGACTCATCCACGAACTCACTCAAACCGATAATTCCTCTTCGGGTGGGTCGGGTCGGGTCGGGTTTCGCGGGTCTCGGGTAAAAATGGCCAGCCCTAACACCACATACGCCTCTCTCTCTCTCTCTCTCTCTCTCAAACCAGAGCATATCTGTGCTCTCTCTCAACTTTGCCTCCCAAACGCCCACACATTTTCTATTTCTCTCTTCTCACGAATCCCAAGCTCTGTCTTCAGCTATCTTTGGTTTTGAGGCTTAAGGTTTCTGATGAAATCTGATGTGGGCTATGGCGGTTAGTAGATGGTGAGTCCGTCTAAGTTCGTGATCAAATTTGGTGGTCAGAGCTTTAACGGTGGCAATGGCGGGGGCTGTGGAGGTCGGTAAGGCTAGGGTTTCTAATATCTAGGTTTCAATTTCTATCATGTGGGTCTCTCTCTCTCTCTCTCATCTATTTGCATTTTGTGGCAGGATTATATACGAGCAGTGTTCGAGAATCCCATTTTGTGGGAACATTGTCAATTTGTCAGTGTATTTCTGGCATAATTGTAGCTTTATATTTGGCATCTTTCTCTTGCTCTCCTGTTCAATTGAGCATGTTCTTTAAACATAGAATTATGCAATTTACGAGGTCCAAATGTTGCATGTATTGATATATATAGAGATTTCTGTCTGAGTGTTCATGTAATTGAACTTGGGAATTGGTGTTGGCAGTCAATACGGTAGCCGCGGGGTTATAACCAAAGGGTGTGTTTTGTGTTAATCATTTTTTGGATTTTATTTGTATTTCACGATTGCGTAAACTCCCAATGGCAAAAAATTGAAATAGAATACGTTATGTTTCTGTTTCTTCAACTCAACCAACCTAAATAGTTTCTAATCAAGTGGTGCTTCGACTATTAAGAAAGTTTGAGAATACTGAAACCCTCTTTTCAGTCTGTGGTCTAATTCGAATTTTAGGGCTTCAACATGTTTGCTTTGTTTTAATAAATTCACGACCGCACAGTTGTAGTGCCAACTGTTTGAACATCCATAATTAACATTTATTGTTTTTATGTTAATATTTATTGTTCATGTTTTTTATTGATTGAATTTTAATTTGTTTTAAGTTGAGTTCGTGGTGGGATAACCAAGTGGCCAAACACTTCGTCCTGTTCTTATCAAAATAAAATCTAATTTACTTTCTCCTATAGTAAGTGTTAGAGTTTCAGTGTAAGTGATACAAAAGTCACTTCTGTAGTAAGTGTCCCACAGTAGTTGTTATACTCTCCTTTTGTTGGTAAAGAATGCTACGAGTTTTTTTTTTGCTATAGTTTGACCATTAGTTTTGATGTTATTTTATAGATTTCTGATTTGTCATTCTATAAGGAGAGGAAACCTTAATATATCTAGCTCTAGCCTTAAAAGGATGCTCATTGGTCCACAAGCTCTCTCCTTTAAAAGTATGCATGAAGTAGTGATAACCTGAGAAAATAGTTGAAGGAAAAATTGAATCTTCATATGATAGCCTTCAATTCTAATCGCTATTCTTTTCGTAGTATGCTACTTTTTTTATTTTTTATTCGTAGTCTCTTCCCTTAGATTTTGATATTTATTTACTTTTTCTTTTTCAGGTTTGATTTTTATTTTCTAGATCTCATTGTGTGCTGTGATTTGTTGAATACTTTAAAGAGATCAGTGTAGGGTGTCATTTCTCTTTTGCGTAGCTGCTGTTTGTGGTGGTATTGGTCAATAAGTTAGTTCTTTCAACTTGCAATAAGTTAGTTCCTTCCCTTTAACTGTGATTCTCTTCAAACTTTCAATTATTCTTAAAAACTTCATTATGGTTTTATAAGTCATGTGACTATTGGGTAATACTTGATATCACCTTCAATCTTGACCAAATGTTTATTTATTTCATTTTTTTTTTTTTGAAGAGTTGAACTGAATGTTTCTGAAGTTAATTAAGTTATTGATATTTACTGATTTATGAAAGTTTATCCTTCCATGGATAACGAAGTTAAGGATTAGTAGATTTTACATCAATTTGTCATGGTCGGGGTTACGACTACATAAAGTCAATACTCAAATTAGTATAAAGCCAAGACATTGTTTTGAACATTACAGTATTGATTTGGAAATATTTGGAACTTAATACTAAAATGGTGTGATGTATCTACTTTCAGTTTCAGGTGGAGAAAGCTAGGAAGACTTTGGACAAATGTGTTTTTTTATAACATGGACTTCTCTTCATAAGTATTTTTTGATTGCACAATTGAGATGCATAGAGAGAGTTATATCTATCTATCTATCTATCTATCTATCTATTACTATATATAAAAGCTGAGAGTGTAGGCCAAAAGTAATCTGAGAGCGATACGTGTCACTACTCATTTATGTTGACTCTTTAACCATTTTATCAATCCTTAATCATTCTCTCCACACCAATGGACTGCTATGGCAGCAGGGATATCACAAATGACCCGTCGGGCCCGGCCTGGCCTGACATTGATCGGGCTTGGGTGGGTTTGGGCTTTGGCCCACGGTGTCATGTCTCTTTACGGGCCGAATTGTGCTCGGGTCGAGTTTAAGAGTTCACAATCCAGGCTCGGTCCTATGCCCCAAGGTAGAGCCTAATGAGCGCTTTAAATTTATCCTAAAATTGTATAAATACACTACTATATCGGTAACCATTTTTTTTTGTAGGTTGGAAATAACTTTCAATAAAGCAACTTGCAAATTTTACATTTTAATACTTGAAAACGACCAATATTTTTATTACTGGGAAGCTTCTAATCGGGCTTTTATGCGGGCCTCGAGCCAAGCTTTGGTTGGGTTGGACCTCGGGCCGGGCTTGGGCTTCAAAAGATAGGCACAGGCCCTACCCAGGATGGTAGGGCCAAGCTAGCCCAACCTCGGGCTTGGACCAGACTTATGGCCCATTTTTCGAGCTGGGCTTCTGGCCACCCATCGGATCGGATTTTTTTTTACACATATATAGCTGGGTGTTACTAGGCACATACTACCATTTAATTGGTACTTGAGGACTCTTCCTATATTTAAATTGTGTACTATATTCAATTCAATTAAATATTTTATTATGATCATTTTGAAAGGCTGTTCTTTCTTCTTTTTTTTCTTCTTTTTTTTTCAACCCATCCCATGAATTTGTATTACTTCTTCCACAGTTTGTATAAGCTTACATTTTTTTAAAAAAAAACCTATATGGTGATTTCTAAGTTTTCATGAAAAGTACTCACAATTTGAAGAAAAACACTATTAATTTGTATAAACGGATCGATTTTGGGTAAAATTTTGTATAAACTATGTGAAACAATTTACAAAGACAATTACAAGTGTGTATTTTTAATTGAACTTCCAATGATAACAATATTCATCACCAGTATTTTTGATTTGTTAAAAGTACAATGTATCCACGCATTGCGCGGGATACATGCTAGTTTCTTTTAATAATGTAACTTTATATTGACTGGGGTTAAATACACGAGGTACTGCACATTTGAGTTTAGGCAAAACTTTTTGGGGGTAGATCTAAGTCGTTCATGTTAAATTCTAAGGTTTCAGCAAAAATAAAAAATAAAAAATAAAAAAAATGTTAAATTCTAAGGTAGTTTTTGGATTGATATTTTAATTAGATTTTTGTAACCCTTTGGTAACTACTAGGATTTTAATATTGGGCTTAATTGTTTGGCCCAAACTCTAGTTCCGTCCGCTGAAAACAACCACTATATATTTTAATACTGGCCTTGCTTGTTTGGCCCAAACTCTAGTTTCTTCCGCTGATAACCTCCGCAGAGAAAACAACTACTAAAAATATCTGGAAAAGTATCCAATAGTATAGCAACTTTGTATGTAGAAAATAAACTAAACGTCGGCACTGTAAATATCGTTACAAACTCTTTATTGGAAAAATTATTCAGTTGTAAAAGGTTACAACTTTGGTTTCATATTTCGGAAGCAAAGCATTACTCAACAGTGAAAGTCACAGAAGTATCATACTGATAGAATTTGTTCCAAACTTAAGTCTTTTAACATACTCCCTCCGTCCCATATTAAGAGTCTCTTTTGGGAATTCCAACTTATTAAGGGGACAATCTTGATTGTGGTGAGATTTTTAACTTTCCAATATTGCCCTTTTTGAAATTCAAAATTAAAGTGTCACATCAAAAAAGAGAGGGAAGAGTTGGATATAATAAAGGGCAAATTTGAAAAGTGTGTATTAAAGTACTTTGACTTTTCAAAGAGGACTCTTAAAATGGGACATCAAAAAATGGCATCAAGAACTCTTAATATGGGACAGAGGGAGTATGAAATTGAAGAAGTTTTACAACAATTGTGTCAACACGGTGAAGGAAGATGATACCTTCCTCACTCAATTTTTTTCTGAAGATTTGAAGCAAGGAAAGGAGCAGCCACTTGGTAAAAAGGCATTCAATGACACGTTCCTTAACGTGGTTTGCACCATGCCTACTTCTCCTCCCCGGGCCTCGGCACTTATGTCCCCGCATGAGAGCATTGTACCAAATGAAACAATAGTTAGTTCAACCAGATCTATGCTAAATAAATGAACCTTCATATTGAGAGAAAAGGGGAAGAACCGAAGATATTGTTGCTTGAATGCAGGCTTCCTTAGTCAAACAGTGTCGCATGAATGGGATAAATAGATCAAAAAGGAGATAATGAGCAGTCTTTTAAAAACCCATTCATCCTTAGAGACTTGCAAATTTCCATATCATTATTTTCCAAAGGAATCCAAAAAGAAAAAGGAAAAGGGAAAACCCCCCAAAATTGGACCAAAGTCGTTAGGGTGAATGTTACTATGAAACAAATTGCAGTTCCACAACACTAATTGAACTGCTACTAAACTAATTATGCATACAACACTGAAAAGTAATTTCAATAGCAAATACAATAATTTCTCACAAAACAGAACAAAATAAAATAATTAGACACATTTCATGTGTTACCATCCAATTACTGGGGCAAAACGATAATCCAGATAACAGGCGAGAATTTGTTTCTTCCACACAAATGATCCCAGATACGAAACAGTAAAATGACTCTATAATCACACTGAAGTATTTTTGATTCTGCATTATAGAAACAACATGAAAAATAAACTGCAGCAAATATATATATTTCTGACCAACCTGTCACCGAGAAGAGTGAAACCCTCTCCAAAATAAGAATCGTCCATTTTCGAAAGAACCATGCAAAGTAAAGAATATTAGGAGTAAATAGTTGACTAATTGCAGCATTGTACCCCAACTGCTTTCTTAGCTGGCTTATAGCCTTATGAAAACCAGAAGGAACACTGTTTTCTTAGCCTCATGTACAATAACTTTGAGAAACATTAATTATTGTCACTTATCAAACATAGCACATACATTGCTAAATGGTTTTGTGCTTTTGAGGAGGAGAATAAACCAAAAATGTGAATGCGTGATAATAAGTCACCATAAATGTGAATGCTAAAGATATGTACCTTCCCAGTCCGCAAAGCTACTTTCCGAACTGATGACTGGAACAATACAAATAAAATCACCAAGTTATGAAATATACATAAGCCAATACGAATGGATATATATTAATGGTACAGTTATCAATAAACATCTTTATAAGAGAATAAAACTGGTGGAAAAAACTTCATAACCGCTAAGGCCGGGCATCAATTAGAAAATAGACAAATTTACATTCCAAGACAACACTTTGGTGTAGTGTGCTGTGTGTGTGTGTGTGTGTGTGTGTGTGAGAGAGAGAGAGAGAGAGAGAGAGAGAGAGATGAAAATTATGGTTACCATTAATTTTGTGAATCTCATGATGTCAATAGTTCAATAGTGCTTTGTCAAGAACATGAACTACGAAAACAGAGAGACTACGTTGGTCAAAATGCCTAGTCACAATAGAATAGTACTACATCATCAAAAAAATAGAGCATGGCCATTATTCTTGCCATTGCCACAAATCAATCTTTCCAACGTTCCATATATCCAATACCTATATAAAAGAAGATTTCATTGGAAAACATAGAGGGGTTTCAATTCTAAAATGTAACCAGAAAAGGTAAGATTTATCAACAGGAGAAGAAAGAGATTTCCGTACATTGAATTGACGTAGAGTCTACAAAATTTATTGATAGGGGGAAAAATATAGGCAATCTCCCAATTTTCTTTTCTTTTCCTTGACGAATTCATTAAATATCTAGAACTCTCTATTTTCACACAATTTTTACTTCTCCGAAAAATGACTTACTTCCGCTTTGAAAGGCCTACGCCTTTTTGCTTTAAACTAATAAGGTAAGATACTCTTAAAATTGTTTTCAAGAATACAAATGAAGAGTAATCAAGACATCCTTTCATAACCCCATTAACAATTTTTTTAAACTATCAAGACTGATTCAGCTAAAGCTCCACCATCAATTTGACTTCAAGACTCAAATTTTAGCAGATTCATAATATTTTCCGTGAAAATAAAAAACAATCTCATTAGCAATTACGTGATGCTATCATAAGCTTTAACCATTGCACACTGTCTGTACTCATTGTTGCATATTTTAAACCAAAGCCACCGATGCCTTGTATGAGACTTGTGAGTCACAAAAGCAAGAAGAGAAGTCCATATCTATGTTTGTTCCGAAAAGCAAAAATGCAAAGCAATGTCTTCAATTCGGAAAGAATACTAAGTACATAAGAAAAGCTATTGAGACACTGTCAAAATTGGAATGTGTTGGAATGTCCCACATCGTTCATTTATGGCCCCTCTGTGCGGTTTATAAGGCTTTAGTTCCCCTCTCCTTAACACCTGGGTTTTAAGGAGTTGAATGGGATGGGCCTTACAAGTGGCATCAGAGCTTGGTTGGGCTTGTCTTCCGGCGTGCCGAGTGTCCGGCTGCTGTGGTCAAGGGTATGCCGAGTTTCCGGCTCCTATGCTTCAGGGGGTGTGTTGGAATGTCCCACATCGCCCATTTATGGCCCCTCTGTGCGGTTTATAAGGCTTTAGTCTCCCTCTCCTTAACACCTGGGTTTTAAGGAGTTGAATGGGCTGGCCTTACAAGAGAATGTGTAAATGTTTACTTGTCTGACTCATAGATAATACAAAGTACAAAGATTAATTTAGGCTTCAACTCAAACCCTTTACTCGCTTTTTGTAGCATATAGTTCCAACATATTTGGTTTAGTTACTGATAGTGACAACTGAAAGGTTTTAATTTGTTTCTTTTTAGTTTATTAGGTTTCAAAATTTCTTAAATACTGGTTCGCGTCTCATCTGAGTTTTAGCTATCTCATTTGGTGAGGTTTTTTAGCAGCAAAAGGTTGTGTTAGCTTAGGAATTTGCAAACCGCAACAAAGATGTTGAAAGTGTTTTAATTTGAAACAAAAAAACATGGGACTACAGAGAACATGCAAAATTCAAATCAATGGGTTTTTTTATAAGTGAGAGTAAATTCATAGGTGCTATTTTCAGAAGGAGAGTAGTACATGTGAGATTTAATAGACTCGCATAAACATACCCATAAAAAAAATATTCACAGGTTTCCTCCATTTTGCAAACTTTTACAGCGTGTCAATTGAGATGCTATAAAATTGAGAGCGAGAAAATCAATATCTGATTAGTAGGAGTGCAAACTTATTGAGATAGAGACTTACCGCCGATGGCAGAATAGGGAGAGTTTATTCAAGGGTGAGAAGGAAAGTGATAGAAGCTACAGGGAAAACTTTGAAGTACTTCAAATCAAAAAACATATTTTCTTTAACTAAATTCAAATATAGCATCAACTTAAGGTGTTAACAATATTGATGGTGTGAAGTACCTGGGAAGCTATCCGGATATGTTTAAACTTTAGCATCAACTTTGTGTTACATGGGGTGTGCAACTACTCCACATATCCATGGGGAGGGAACCTCCAAACAGGGGAAACCCCATGTTCATTGAACCTTTTTTTTTTAACATCGCACTACCCAATAACAAATTCTACATGAAATTGGAAATTCAAACAATCATCAATGAAATTCATTATCAAAACTGTCTTAAAAGACTCTTGTTTCTTGACCAAAACATGAGGAATGCTAAATTTAGCCCAACTATCACACACAAAAATGGAATTGAAAAAATTAGAAATTAAAAGTAGCTCTCTTTGTTTCTCTTTTCCAGCCTTTCTTTGTCTAATTACCATCCTCACCATCCCTAATGACCACGTGGCATGTGCTTAATTCACAATTATGAAGATACTATCTGTCATAAGTAACATCTAAAGGTAAGATATAGCCCTTTTTCTTAATTGTGTATCTGATTTCGTGAAGGAGTTCTTCTCTATGGGTTTAATTGGACAACTTTAACTTATGTGTTTTTTTTTCTCTGTGATTTCTTAATCTTAGATCCCCTTTTAACTCTCTAATTTGGGAGTCCTTAGACCTTGGTGTTTTAAGAATTTAGAATCAGTCAATGTGGGATCTTTTGAAATTGTGCGCATATCTTGCTACACTAATGATGTGATACATACATCTATATATCTATATATCTCATATATGTGTGGGTATCATGTATAGTTATATATTGTCATAGGTGTCTTTTTGGGGGTTTTGATTCTTCATTTGCTTACAATTTCACATTTGTGATTTCAAATAGTCGTAGCCAACTGAATTTAATAGCTGCAATAAACTCATATTTAAGATTGCCCCCTAAGCACCAACAGATGTAGACAGGCTGTATCTAAAACACAATACGAAGAAGAAAAGAAAATGTAAACCAAGGAAATTGAAGTTAATCTGAGGCGACCTATAACTCAAACATTAACCATCTCAACATGCAATACTTAAATGTATTCTGGGAATTTATATATATATATATATATATAGAGAGAGAGAGAGAGAGAAGACAGACCTAGGATGTTCCAAGGGTCAGACTTGACGACGTCGATGTCGGAGATGGCCTCGAATCGGAAAACTTTCCACAGATCTGGTGCCTGAGGTAGCCAGTTCTTCATCGGTTGGGTGGAATCGGAACCCAGGTGCGACCGAAGTCTTCGGTGTCGCCGAGTGAAGACCCATCAACGATCCAAACCTAAGCAGAGGGAACAAAATAAAGAATTTTAGAGAGCTAATAATCTAAAGTAACAAAGAATTTTAGAGAGAAAGAGAGGATTCGGTGGAGGCAAGGCGTGAAAGAGAGAGACTGAAAAGAAGAGAGGAAGCGCCGAAGAGAGAGAGAGAGAGAGAGAGAGAGAGAGAGAGAGAGAGAGAGAGAGCCAGAAGGGTAAGAGTTTTGAAGTGGAGTCGTCTTCAGTATAGGAGTAGCAGAGAGAGGAATTGGTGGAGGGGCTGCGACGTTGGATTTTTAAGAGATCAGTAGGAGGCTGAGTTGGCAAGCTATGGAGGCTTGGTTTGCTTCGGCCTTTATATATACTAGTCGATAACCGTGCTATGCACGGGGTGTATCGTGGTTGACTAAATAAAAAAATAACTTGTTATCCCAAACAAATTAGCCAAAGATAATAGCTTGAAAAACTTTTCCACCATAGCAAGTGCAATTGCATGAGTTCAATCCCACTCACAAGAAATACTGATAATGAAGGAAGACTATCAAATATACAACAATCGAAAAATAAATAAATGTTTTTGTTTGTTTGGTTCAGCCTTCTGAACCTTTGTAGTCTTGATCTCTTTCTATTCCTGGGGTATACCCTTGAATACGTGTCCAGTTTTTTTTAACTTACCTAAGACTATCAAATATACAACAATCGAAAAATAAATAAATGTTTTTGTTTGTTTGGTTCGGCCTTCTGAACCTTTGTAGTCTTGATCTTTTTCTATTCCTGGGGTATACCCTTGAATACGTGTCCACTTTTTTTAACTTACCTATTTTCCAGCGAAAAAAAAGAAAAAGAAATACAAAAGAAGTTAAATTTTATAGGACTAAAAACATAGTTTCAATCTATGCACATAAGATTATCTACCAAAGAAAAGGACCCTACTGACAGTAAGAATGGCCAGGTCATAAATAAAATAAACTGCCCAAGCCTAGTCAAGGCCATGTTGGCATTCCAAGGAACAAACAATATATAAGCACTAACGCCACATGACTCTCTAACACCATCTGATACGAGGTTTTCAGAGCCACTACAATGGAGGAAGCTTCAAAACACTGCTAAATATCAAACTTGTGTTCGGGAAAAAATTCCCCAAAAAGCGATAAACATCCTGGCCTGGCGTATGCGACCAACTCGTATTGGGTGACCAAATTTAACTCATGGAAAAGAATATGTGGCCAAGGAATGAGAAAGAAATAGCTAACAAACACAACGGAGACAGCAATGCTCCTCTTTCGGCATGCAGATTTTCCAAAAGATGAACAAAAATTCAAATCCAAATTCTCGAAGGTTCTTCTATTTTCTTTCTCTTCAAATAACGTAACCAACATCACAATAAGAAGTAAATTTAGAGATTTAGGTAGAAGTCCCTACAAGTAAATGTCAGGAGTTTAAAGTCCAATTTGATTATTAATTTGTCAAAAAGTCCCTCAAATGTCGAGTTAAGTGAAATTTTACTTAGTATACATGTGGGTTCAGTTTTACTTAATATTTTTGTATGGAGAACTTTTCCCTAATCAAGAACGTTAATTGTCCTTAACTCTAAAAAAATCTTATCATAATGTACTTTTCACTTATTACAAACAATCCTTTGTGGTTGCTTTGGGCACCAAGTATTCACACCCACTCACTCCAAATAGGGGTAAAAATATTACCTTTTAAAACTTGAACATTCATCATCGTCCTGAAGGATCTCAACCCTTTTTCCTATGTATAAATGGAAAGGAAATCAGAGGAAAATAATTATACACATATGAAGTAGTAAATAAGAGATGAGATTGATGGATCCAACCACATAATATTGCAATTATGGATCTAATGCCATAATTCAGAACAGATATCAGAGAAAACCAACCTTCATCTTGAACAAATTGGCGCTGTCGGGTGAAGTCCTTTCGCGACGTCGGACCGATGGAGACTATCAATTCATTCACTATCGATCCAGAAACCAAAATAGAAACGGATGAACAACTCTGATCATCGATCTGGAAAAAGATTGACCCCTTACTCTCTCCTATATTTTGTGTGAGTTAACCAAGCCCTATCCTCATCCAGGCATGAGGTATATACACAGAGCTTCAACTCGCAAAGGTAGATACACAGAGAAAATGAGAAAAATTAATTGAGGGTCTTTAATGGCCATAGATATGGGAGAAAGAGTGGGGAAGATGAGAGTCTCGCAGAGAGAAAGAATATGTAAAGAGAGAGAGAGAGAGAGAGAGAGAGAGAGGAGGAGGAGGGAGAGGAAGAGGCAGAAGCCAAAAGGGTTCTGCGTATGTGTTCTGCATATCTGAGAGAGAGAAAAATTGACACGATGGATTTTTTGTTCAAGAATAGAAGGCAGATGTGGCAAGCCCTAGAGGCTTGTTTTGCTTCAGCCTTTATATATATATAATAGATAATAGATAATAGACTTGGTGGTTGCAGTCGTCTTGGAAACCAACCTGCACAGGATCTACTTCAGCGAGTTCTAACCGGCTTGAACCATAGAAGCACGAAGCGGGGGCGGGGCGGGGCGGGGCGGGGGCGGGGAAGCGACGATACGTAGAAGAGTCTGATGTTTGGGGCGGCTAGGAAGCGTCTATGTTATTATATATTAATTAATTTTAGTATTATAATAGGGGAAAACAATGGTGTCATATTTTGAAATTTATTGTTTTCTTTGTGGCTATTTAGGAATTATAATACAGTTTGGGTTAAATTAGAAAATATGTTGGAAAATAATGGTGTTAGATTGTTTAGGGTTACAATCTAAATTTATAAATATAAGAACTTAAGGGGTTCTATTCATAATAAATAAACATAATAGTTAAAAGGGTTTAAATACACACATACACATTTTAGCGTTTCACATTCTCTTCACCCATTTCAGCCGCAGCAAGAGAGAGAGAGAGAGCAGAGGCTGCGAAGAAGAAGAAGAAGATGAAGAACTACGAAGAAGAAGAAAGAACTGTGAAGAAGAAGAAGAAGAAGAAAGAAGAACTGTGAAGAAGAAGAAGAAGAACTCCGAAGAAAAAGAAAGAACTGTGAAGAAGAAGACGAACCTGTGTTCGACAAGGAGGACAGACCAGGTTCTTCCTTTTTCTTCTTCTTCTTTCTTCTCTCTGCCATTAGGGTTTATCTTCCTCTTTCTTCTCTCTGCTATGGATAGTATCTCTCATGGACGCTTCTTCTCGAGTAGGAATCGCGAATCTGTTGTGAGAGAATCGCGATTCTATTGCGAATCTCACTAAGAACCGCGGATTTTGCTGTGATTCGTAGGGCATATGCACGATTCCTGCTTCTATGGCTTGAACATGTCTCACGATGGCATTTCAGAAATGAATGGTTGTGAAGAATCATAACACCATGACAATTAGGAACAACACATCTTATGTTTAATGATGGGCATATACGCGCGGTGTGGCCAACAATATGACAAAGCTGGCTTATTTGGCTCATCTACAAGGTGCATAATTAGTCAAGGGTAAAAATATCTTCATCCTAGTAGTTGGTAACTTCAAATTTTGTAAAAGACGAAGCAGCTTTAAGAAAACTAATGATAGGTTAGCATCTTTGTGAAATTGTTGGACAATTTCTTGTACAATATAAGCAGCATTCTGAACTTTTTTTGTTTTTTTTTGTTTTTATATATATAGAGTCACGTATAGAAGTTTTGCCATAGGTGCTAATCGACTAGGTGGTCAATTATCAACCTGTTAACGTAGTTGTTTTATTTTTTTAATTAATTGAATCTAAGTAGAATACTTGATCATAATATAGAATGCAACAACCTATGGGAGTTTTACTTGTGGTACGACTATGGGGCCAATGAAATGAAATAGCAAACAAACAATGGAGACAACACTACTCCACTTTCAGCTTGAACACTTAAAAATTTTCAAAGGATTCAACATAAAGCTGAAACTTTAAAACTGAATCTCTCAAAATGACCAGTTAATAGAAGTCTGAAATTCAAACTGCCAAGTAAATTTATCAAACGAAATCAGAAACAATCACCAATGGCAAAGAACAAAAGCATATTGGAAGCCACAGCTGTAGAGTGAAACACAAAGTCAACTATCAAAGAAATGCAAGATGAATAGGGAAAAGAGGCACAAAGTAACAGTTTTACCACAATTTCAAGAATTGTTTGGAGATTCCTCGGCCATTGTTATCGTGTCTGAGCTCCTATAAAATTCTTTTTCTTACTATTTTCTCCACTTTTTATTAGCCAAATTGGGTTGTTGCTAATATCGCTCAATGACAAACCTTTAATCAACAATGGTCCACCATGTATGAGTTTTTGAAGGTGAAATGGTTAAAACTTGGGCTGGCAATCACAACTATATATGATCTAGTCTACGAGGACACTTTCTGCAAAATGATCCCAAAATTAAGCCCAAACCCACTTCACCATTCCTAGTAGCTACCTCTGATTAAGAAAAGAAAGGGAAAAAGGAGAAAGGACAACATAAATCTCCTTTATTGCAAAAAAGATGGGCAAAAGGCTCCTTACATATGTATGATTAGGCACACATTTATTGATCAGATCGGATCCGATGGGATCCATTTTACGAAGATCATCCCGATAGGGAGGGCCGAGAACATGTGCTTTTGGATACATGGCTTCTTCCGTAGAAATGGGTGGTTGCAGGGGTCGTTGAATGCGCCGAGTTTGTTTGATGAAGCAGTGTCAAAAGACTTGTGGAAAAGTGTCAAAACTATGTCAATGAAACATCGGCAGATAAATGTCGAGATGGTTCTTTCTCACTCGAACCAACATTATTTTTCGAGCCATTGTATCCTCAGACATTAAACTGTCTGTAGAACTGTAGTTGGTAATCATTTGTTTTTCAACATCTGTTACATACTGTGGGATCCTAGTTTTTTCTTTTCTTTCTTCTCATTTTTTGTTTTGTTTCTTTTTCTCTTCTTTTACATGGAAATATCAACATAGTTATGTGAAGAAGTGTTGTTTTTTGTCGTTCTTCAATTCTATCAACGGTTGTAAACTGGTTTATTTTGTATACTTACAAGTAATACTGATCGTTGTTCAGTTCAGTTTTTCACTTGCACATGTACTCATTATTAGAGTGCCAGGTATCTGCTTTGGGAGGTATGGTGGATATGGGGAAAGAAAAGCATAATCTCTTTGGAATACTCTATAGCTGGTCTCTAGCCAAGGCATGATTCTAATTTACAAACTGATGAGATTGCATAGAATGTATCTTTTTATTTCCCAGATCAGAGGCATGCCCTTGGTTTTGTTGTAGTTTTTTTTTTTTTTTTTTTTTTTTGGGGGGGGGGGGGGGGAGGTTACTTCAGGTCCATTTGTGTTAGTGCTATTCCTAATGATTTTACCCAGTGAATGGAAAAAGTGACATGAACTTAATCAGTTACAGAACAATACATACGTGAAACACAACCATACTAAATGCTGCACATATGCAAATGCTAATTTCGATAAACCATTCATTGCGTAAAGCACAATCAAGCAATGGAGTACAAAGCAAACAAAAAAGAGAGTGCAGCAGATCCAAACCTCAACAATGGGTGACTGTGTCTCCTTGTCTTCTACAATCAACTCTAGTCAACAATACAAAGAGAGACACAAACACCTACCAATGTCGATGACTCAATCAATCAGTTGAAGCACCAATGCCTTTGGCTTCAGGGAAAATCCTACCTACCAGCAAACACTGTTTGTAGTGAATAAAGTAATTGGATAATGTTTGAATGCTTCCAATTGCTGCAATAGGAACATTGTTGAATATATATGCATTTCCAAAAGCCAAAAACAATCCACAAAACCAATTTGTAATCCACAATCCAATCAAAGTTAACCCAGTGGATCATGTGTGTGTGTGTGTGTGTGTGCATATACATATATCTATGTCCATGGAGGCAAATGCACCTCTTTTCGGCTCATCTACCTGTGTATGACAAAAGCACTGTTCAAAGTAGGGCAGAGTGAGATAACTGAGCAATTTGGCCACTTTAGAAGGAAGAACAACATGCATGTGGTCACAAAATTGGATGAAGTTTCTGTAATCAGGTTGATTTCCAACAAATTTGAAGAACCAAATTGAAATTAAATGATCGAGAAATCAATACCTCAACTCGTACAACATCTGCATAACTATCCGAGGAACTTCAAAATAGGCCACAGAATTGTAACGGCTGAATTCCTTCCCCGGATTTAAAACATACAGTACCACAGAACTTTACCCTTCACTTGAATGGTCTGCTTAGGGCCTGTTTGGCAACAACATATCCGTCTGTGAATCAATCTCATAAATTGCTAGTGGACTGAAAATTTTATGCAATTGAAACGCCGAATTTGGTTCACCAAACAGTTTCATTTTAGGCTTTTTAGCTTTGAAGCTTCCGAATCACTTGTAGGCTCCAAAAGCTTTTTTGGCAAAACGACTTCTAAATAGGAAAAAACTATGTAAACTTTGTAAGATGGTTTTATTACACTGTTAGGATTGAGGACATTCATCATATTATAGGATCTTCAAGCAGGTGGTAATCTTTAATTGCATTTAAAACAGTGCTGATGAATTTTACTTCTGTTTGATTTTCTCTACGAAATTTACAAGCATTTGCCCTGCTCAATATCTTATGATATGTTTGGTGGGTTAGAAAAATGGAAGAAAGGGAATGAGATAGCGAAGAGAAAAGGGTGTTCTATTCGTTTGTTCGGCTAAATAAGAAGGAAAAGAAAAGGACTATATTGTGCTTTGCGATATTGTACACTAACGTAAAAAAAAGGAAAGACGGGTTACTAGATTAGTATTACTAAAACATAAGACCACTGGTAAGAGTATAAAACCCTAGAATTTGATAACAATCTATATAATAAGATGGTGGTAATCATAAAAATGTATGTTTTTTGCCAAAAGTAGAAATTAAGAGTACATCTCTCCCAAAAAGAAATGAACAAAGACTAATTTGGGCAAATCCACAAAAAGGTTTCGGATGAAATATCAGATAGCCTTTCAAATTAGGGGTTTTGCTCTAATTTCAATATGTAGTCTTTATTACATAAAGATCATAATCAATCAGTGCAGCCACAAAATTGAGACCTTCTTGTGTGTATATACGGCATTAAAGAGAATATGGGTGAAAAACTCAAAGAAAATGGAAGAAAAGCTTACCAATTGAGAACCAGTAGAAGGAGTTCGGCCAAAGATATAGAGAAACGTAGAGAGTGGTGTAGATACAGAGAGGAAGATAGATTGGGGATATTTAAGGTCCATGATTCCATGGATATGGGAAGGATAGGAGGCGGTCGCTGTTATGAGAAGAGGAGGAGGCGGCGACTTGGGAGTAGCGATGGAACAGCTGGGCGTGGGAGAAGGCGAGAAGACGGCAAGTGGGAGGAGGGGAATGCATCGAGGTAGTCTGCTTAGATATTCAGTACTGATGTGGGCAAACCTAGAGGTGTCAAACGGGCCGGGCCCGGCCCGATTTTTTCGGGCTAAAAGCCCGGCCCGGCCCGGTTGTAGGCCCGGACCGGTAGGCCCGAGCCACTATGTCCGGTTCGGGGTGGACACCCCAACTCCCGTCCACGGCCCCGCCCGGCCCGGCCCGCTCTCTAGTCCGAAGCCCGGCCCGGCCCGCTAGCCCGCCGGCCCGGCCCGAAAGCCCGCCATTTTTACACTAAAAGTGGCTAAGGCCGCCCCCTAGCCCGAAGCCCGGGCCACCGGTCCGGGGCGGACATCCCCCCTCCCCTCCCAAGCCCGGCCCGGCCCGGCCCGGTGTTAGGTGAAGCCTGGCCCGGCCCGGCCCAAAAGCCCGGTTGGGCCCGCTTTGACCGAGCCCGGCCCGGCCCGATTGACACCTCTAGGCAAACCTGGAAGCATGATTTGCTTCAACAATTATATGGATACTAGCTTGTATTCCGTGCGATGCACGGGAGATAATTTTTTAGATATATTAGAATGAACTTTATTGTATTGAAAATATCAATAAAATTTTTGCTTATGATGACTAAATTTTCAGCACATCTGAAAATTAATTATAACAAATAAGTGCAGCATCCCTTTTATAAGTAAAACGTTTCAAAATATACATAGTAACTTATCATATTTTTCCAAGGATGGGATTGAAGGGTGTTACATATGCCCATCACTATTAAAGGGACTAATTATACCGCATCTCTTAGAAGATTAAATAGTCCCTTATATAAGAGACTATTTTGCTCACAAACCTATGCACATTTTATAAAATGTAAATCAATTTATTAACAACGAAACATTTCTTCTTCTTCTTCTTGTCAGTCTACTTCAATATGTTAAACCAAAAGGTCGGTTTAAGAAAGATTTCAAACAAAATTATAACGGTAGTATGGAACTGAAAAATTAAAACTCAAAAAAAAATATTGAACCTTTGAAAAAACATAGCAATGTCTAGAGACACTTTCCCTGTTGTGTTGACATGTAGTTTGCTTAGGATTTTGTCCCGTCGATGTGCCCGTGTTATGTCATATCCGTGTCTGAATGTCAGGATCCTCATATATATGTGTTGATATATCTATATATTATATATATAATGTTCGTGAAAGCCAATTGTAGATGATAATGATGGGTCATGCATCAACTGAGAGTTGGAACCAATATAATGAAAGCAACAGTGCCACAGGTGAGTTCAATTCATACACGATTCAACAAAAACTGAAACCCAAGTTACCCAATATCAACAACTGAGATTTGATATAAAATAGAAAATATTTTAACTTACTAAATACTTTTCCTGCAAGCAAATAGACGCCAAGAAATGATGTAAAATTGTTATGAATCCGCTGTCCAAAAGTTAAATTTCAAGCAAAAGTTAATTGTAATGCCCCTACATTTCATTTTAGTACTTTTAATTGATTATTATATTTTAAGGGGTTAAATTGGAGATTAATATATATCTCTGGGGTCTAGTTATAAATTGGGTGAAGTGGTGGTGTGTCACTGTGCACGTGTGATGTGTAGGTAATAGTTATCACGGAAGTAAATAGTCATAGATGTAAGTGACATGTGTGTGTGTCACGTGGCTAATGTGCTGTTGGTATAAATATATATAATATACTTTAGTTAAAGTTAAGCTAAAGGAAACATTTTACTTCCTCCAATTCCCATTTCAGCCAATATCAATAGTAGGATGCTAGGCCACTTTTGGCCTAGCGTAGTGGAAGGAAGTGTTTGGCTAGGAAGGCCAAATCATATTTGGGAAGATTTTATCCAGGTACAGGGGTTGTACACAATATTCTTCCAAATCTCCGGAGTGTTTCTTTATTATCTCTCTTGTACTCTTTTGGAGTTATACTGTATTTCATTTGGAATCCATGAATATATTTTTGGTAAATATGTTGGTATAAGTGTGTTGGCTAAATACCACGGAGCTGATGGGTATATGAGTAAGGAGCACCTGCCAAGAACCAATAGTCCAGAGACCAGAAAAGTCATGAATGGCTTGGTAAAAGGTGAGGTGAGGTTAGGTGACTCTTGCTATATTACCACGAGGAATCCTGGTATGATGCTCTTGGGGGTGAGCGGCTGAATGTGGGATAGGTGTATATTTTTTTTAAACCTATCAAATTGTATATTCATTGAGCTGTTTATTCATGTCATATTGTATACTTCCCCGTGTGTTATTGGTAAATGCAGGTAGTACAGGTAGCTGGGAGAGCGGAGGTATTAGAGTAAAGTCAAATTGGGACGCTGTATAGACTACTACGGAGTCCGGGCTATTTTAGTCTCTATTTATGTCAAAAGAATTCTTGTAATTTTTTTACAAGTGTAATATATTTTATTTTTAATGTAAATATTTAAATTATTTTAGAAAGTTGATCCGGGGTGTGACATTAAAAATCCAGAATTGAAATATCAAAGATTGGCCAAAGATACTTACAGAGAGGGATTGTGACAGAGGGCCTGTGTAGATTGGAAACCTCTATAAGAACTGTGTAGATTGATGACGTTTCAGTGAGCTCTTCTTAAATGTGAAGCATGTCAATAATCTTTCATCATGGATGATTGAAACGTTTCAATTGAGCTGTTTAATGGGCCCATTATAGGCTGTTAAACCATTCAATTAAGAGATCATATGCCACGTGTCACTCTCTAAGTATTACTATGCTTGCACTCTCTGCTATTAGATATCTATAAAGATAATAGATAGATAGATAGATTTGCTTCAGCAATCTATATTCTATTATAATAATATGTAAGACTTATGACACATGGCATCACCAGATGCATGCAAAACTCATAAATCTTAACCTATTGCTATACCAAAGGGATTGTGAGAATTAAGAAAGGAAATCGTGTCAATCTCTCCCTCTTTATTGATATCCAGTAAACCTCTCTCTCTCTCTCTCTCTCTCTCTCTCTCTCTCTCCATTCACATGGGTTAAATATGTAATTCAGACAATGCATTTATTATAATTTATTCTCTCTTTTCTTCTCATAACCCGCTATTCTCATCCACTATAAGGATAAAAAAAGTTTTGCTTAATCAATGCTCCCATGTATTTATTGCATTTTCTACTCTCTCTCTCTCTATATATATATATACTAGTGTATTGCCCGTGCCTAAAGGCACTACCGCGCCTTTGACACTTAAAACTTTGAGTGTATTCCATATTTCTCGAAATGACAAAAGGAATTAAACTACAGTCTTTAAGTAAATAGCCAAACTAACTTTCAGCCTCGCCATTAAATAAATTTACATAAACTATAATACGAACACTTGCTAACTGCCAAACACAATTCTAATTCTCTCTTTTCAATAGAATCAATACTCAATTTACATAAGCTAAATTTCAATTACTTGCTAAATTCCAAACACAATTTACCAAAAAAATTTGCTTGCGAAATACTCAAATCTGCATTACTGATTAAGGCAAAACCAAATTATCAAATGTAGTGTTTTTTGGAGAGAAAAAAAAAATCAGTGCATCCAATACTCGATCTCTCATGTCCCTGTTTTGCTTAAAAGTCTGTGTCATGTTAAGAGTTAGGTGCACACCATATGAGCCTGAAATAAAAAAAAGGGGCCAACTTAGCACTATTTGGGAAAGAACCTATGAAACATTGCAGAGGGGGATAACTGATTCTCAAGGTTAAATTTAACAATTTAATCAAAGAAAAAAGAGAAAGTCATTCTAAATGTTTAAAGAAAACCAAGAGAAAATATTCAAAGTGAGATTTTAAAGAAAACAAAAATAGAGTCTAAAAGAAATGCAATTTGGTATAATGAAGTAAATGAAGAATGTTGAATCAAGAGAGAAGGAAAAAAAAACGTCACTTGTAACCACCTGATTATTACCCAAATACTTCAAAGCTGCTAAATCGTATTTTTGGTCACTTTTTCTTCCCAACTTGCAACCACATGATGAACTAAAAACCATAAGCTTGTTAGTGACATAACAAAATAACTTTTCGCAGTTGTAGCACTTTGACAACAAAACCGTTCATAGGAAGAAATTAATGCACTTGAAGTCTCAAGTATATGAATTAACACACAAAAGGTAGTGTGTTGACGGGCAGATTCAGATAAATTTGTTTGAGATTAAAAAAGTGAAACCCTATAAAACAAAAGATGCAAAATGTCCTAGTAGATTGCTGTACATTTATTTCTTGTTTTCAAGAAAACATTCAATCAGCAAAAACAATATAAATGGCAGGATTCAAGAGAAGAATAATGGCCCTAAAAAAACGGAGAGGGTGAAAGTTGAAATAACATAATTGCGCATTCATAAACCAAAGTTTGTGGACTAATTACATTGCATATTCATAATTCGAAAGTGAATCGAAAGTAGATTTTAATCAGTCCACAGATTGCATAATTGCATATTCATAACCCAAAGTTGCAAACATTAAAACCAAACAATGTACACATAATCCAAGATATCAAAATTGCTTTAAACCAAGCCGTGAAGTGAGGAACAACGAAACTTTAAAATGTCAAAACCCCGAACATGAAACTATTAACTACAATCTACCAAATCAGCCCATAAGCATATTGAAACCAAGCAATTAGAGAGCGTAGTGCCTCAATGAGAAAACTCACCAAACCGGATCAAGTTTCATAAACTGAACTTTGAAAAAATTCAGTATTCTCAAACCCTGCAATCTCAAACCTTGTGTCAAAATTACCATATCGAGGTCGTGATATATAGTGGTTGTTTTCGCACAGTTGGATGTAAATAGTTGTGAATTTGCCAAATCATTTATCCTAGAAATGCTTTTAGTCCACTTACACACAGTGATGTAAAATCTACACCCTAGTCAAAATTCCTAGTGTTGGAAAGGGAAATCAAAAAAGGAGTCTTGATAAAAAAAAAATATTCTATATATCAACAGGAGTCACCATTTTTCCACAAAAGGGCCCAATAATAAATGATAAAAAATAAATTGAAGCGATGGAAACATTAAGTAATATACTATTACTAAACCTATAAAAAATAGACATCTTTCAAAATAAAAAATTGATGATGGAAATGGATCCCAATGGACCCCAATGGATAGTAAAGCAGTTAAGTCAATTCAAGAGAGTGATTTTCTCTCATATGAAGCACTCTCTTGAATTGACTTTAAATGCGAAAATTCATTAGAAAAAAAGAAAACGAAGAGAAATTTAGCAATTTCAGTTTTTTCCCCCTCTCTTGCACTTAAGTTCAAGAAAAGGGATGGAGAATGGAGAAAAGAAAAACAACTGAAGCAAGCAAGGAAAATCACCTCTCTTCAAGCTTTAGAAGAGGGGCAAAAAGGCAAAAAAAAAAACCAATTACAGAGATATAGAAGTTTAGTAAATTAATTACTTGCGAGTCTTTTTTATTTCCTAAAAAACACAAACAAAAAAAAAATCGATCCTATATCTTCCCAAACAAAATTATAGTCCTGCAGAAAATAAAGAAGGTATTCAAATTCATTGTGTTTAATTGCTGTCAAGACCGAGATGCCAAAGCACTAAGAGAGAATATATAAACAAAAAATATAGTGACCAAATAATTCCCTAATTGCATTCCAGAAAAGGTGAAACCATGGACAACTACTAAAATCATTACTTTAAAGTAGCAACCATGGACAGTAACTTGAGAAGACCCACACCAAGAATACTAATCACATCAGCAAGTAGTTAAGAAAAAGAAAATAAAGATGACTTAATAGCAAGTGTTGATTAGTACCAAAAAAAAAAAAAAAGAATAGCAAGTGTTGCCAAGACTCACCAGTCCGTAATAGCATTTACTTTATGGAAACTGGTCTCCAAAAACATAATCTGAAACGGGTTTGCAGAGAAATAAATAAATAAATTCAAAAATAAAATACAAAAAAATACATCAAAATAAAACAAAAATTATATAAATTAGTACATACCACGATGCAATCCGCAAGGTTTATGCAATCCCTCCAAATCATTACCTAACAACCAAAATTCCTGTATTTCCCGTGTATCAGAATATGAACAAAAATATGTAGACAAAAATTAAACAATCAAGCGCCTCTTTGATCGAAATATATCTGAAATGGGTATTTCGAAAATCTACTTTTCAAAATAGGGATTTTAGAAAATAAGATTAGGGTTAGGGGAATGGTTTTCAAATCTAATACAAAAATCCACAGATCTGGCGGTAGAGAGAGAGAGAGAGAGAAAGAGAGGCAATGAGCGACGATGGACGGCGGTGGTTGGTTGTGGACGCTGGCGGTAGTGGTGGTGCAGAGAGGGTGCCAAGTGGAGTGAAAGTAGTGGTGAAGAGGTAGATGGAGCGAATGGTCGTGGTGCCCTGATTGAGCGTAAATATAGGGAAGGGTTGAGATGGAGAAGAGACTGGGAGGAGCGTATGACTGTATGAGAGAGAAAGAGTTCCCACAGCAAAAGCAATCCTAGTCAGCCTTTTTTTTTCCTAAGCCAATCACAGTTATATACTCTATCCTAGTCATATTTTCTTTGTCCTTGTCAACATCAGACCAACCTACAATATAATATAGATATCCCTCTATTGACTATTCTTCTTTTAGCTATTATATAAGGCGTGTGTATATATTTGAAAAGTAAGAAAACTTTGTAAATGGAGAATTTTTTTTGCCTAATAACATTTATAGCCCATCTCTCTATTCATTCTCTTTCTTCTTATAATTGGCAATTTCTCTCTATGCATTCATTGTCATACTTTCCAATTTTCTTGACTCTTTCCGTTTCAAGATAAGAAGCATTAACATAATGGGTAGAGAAATAAAAAGGAGAACAATTTGTGAAATTGAAGTATAATATATTAAAGAGCATAAAAAGGAGAACAATCAGGAAATGAAATTGAAGAATCGTACCACTAATTGCTAATCAAATGTTAATTGCATTATCTATTTAGGACTCTTCATTATCTATTGATAATCAAACGTTTCTAAAGAGGAATCATCATTACATACATTTTTCAAAAAGATAATGTAATTATTTTGACCTTATTTATTGTTAGTCAAACGTTCCTAAAATTGAATCATCACCACATCTGTTTCTCAAAAAATATGTAATGCTATCACTCTTTTCATTTGTCTCTATCATTTGTTTCTTCTCTTCCAATTCTCTTATTTATACTCACATCGACAGTTTAATGGGCAAGCTTTTTTATCCTAATGGCTCTTGTGGTATCCCATCTCTCTGTGATGCTTAATTCCCAACTTGATAATGGGTACGTGATTCACATACAATTTGCTTTCTGGGCAAAGTGTTTCTTAAATTTTTGTTATGCCCTTACTCATGCTGTTATACAATTTGATATTCACTCTGGAAGATTGTTTCAATGCATTAAGGTTCAAGTCAGTTTGCGGATTTACGAAGTATAGAAAGAAATAAAAAAGAAAACAGGGAAAAAAGTGGTTCATGAAATTCAAAATTTGTGATTTTATTTTACTCCAATTTCCTTTTACATTCTATATAGTCAACTATTATTGTTATTAATTAAAAAATAAAAAGATTTTTGTTCATTGTTTCTTTTCGTCAGCTGGTATAAAATATTGACGGACTGATTGTGTTTTCTTTTAATTGTTAATATTGGGAGGCAAATGTAGCATAGGTTATGTAGTAATGGGCATTTGGTAAAGATGTCCCACAAGAGCTGTTTGATGAATTGAAGGCTACATGTCAAGCACTATCTTTTACTTCAAATGTATTAGTTTTTGTGTTTTCTTGGGTATCGTTTTCTTTTCTTTTTTTTGTAACCTTTGCTCTACTATTTGGGCATCCATTGCAAGGTTTATTTACTTTTCTTTTTACACCATAACTTTTCTCTCTGTTTTTTTCCATAGCAAAACTTTTATCTCTTGAATTAGACTTTAGACTTAACCTTTTTTTTTTGCTAACTTGACTTCTACTTACACTGTACATTTCTTTATATTTTAACATTGTTCAAGTGTTGAGACTAAGTTAGCCATTTCATTCTTTCAATAGAATTAACTTTTATTTTGAAAGATAATTTTCATTGCATCACTTTTTTTTTTGTAAGATAATTAATATTTCTATACTAATATTTAGTGGTATTACGATTTGCAAAAGTTATAAAATGAATATAATTTAACCATTTTATTCTTCTAATAAAACTCATTTTTATATTAAAAAGGTATTTAGTATTTTATACTGTAGAATCACAACATTCTCCCCGTGCATCGCACGGGTTAAAAAGCTAGTTATATAGATATAATAGAAGATATATATATACAAAGATTCTCTAAAGAGGACCACCTCTCTTTATTAAAGAGAGGACCTCTGTTTTAGCCGTCAGATTGTGTTTAAAAACTGTAAAATGACAAAATTGTCCTTAATGAAAACACGATCCAACAGCCAAAACAGAAGCCCTCTCTTTAATAAAAAAAGAGCGCCCTCTTTATAGCCTGACTGTATATATATATACTAGTAATAACCCGTGCCCGTGGGCACGAAGTAAAAAGAAGAAGAAGAAGAAAAAGAAGAAAGGGAAAAAAAATG
The DNA here is from genome assembly GCA_033977485.1 of Hydrangea macrophylla. Lineage (NCBI taxonomy): Eukaryota > Viridiplantae > Streptophyta > Magnoliopsida > Cornales > Hydrangeaceae > Hydrangea > Hydrangea macrophylla. Next base: position 90,759,157 of record CM066995.1, read on the forward strand.
CAATACTTTAAAATTTTCAAATCTTTTGCGTAAAATTGTACAGGTCATTCAAACCCACATGCTATTTAGTACTAACCCGTGCCTGTGGGCACGAAGCGGGAAAAAAAATTTCAATACTTTAAAAGATCTGAGATATGGTTAGAATTTTAAGTGAAAAAGACATTGGTTCCAATATTAAATATATCATTAACTCAATTTACTTAAATATATTTAGTCCAACATTGGATGAATATTTTAAGTATAATTAATGTTTATTCGTAAAGACTTCCCCCGTGCCCGAGGGCACGGAGTGAAAACCAAAAAAACAAAAAATCAAAGGCTTTTTCTAAGCTTTTGGAAAGAAATAGAAAAAGGAAAGCTAAACTTTTGTGATTATTTATAATTAGCCCATATTTGGGAAGCAACATTACTCATTTCACTAATTAGCCCTATAGACTATATCAAACTGATAGAACTAATCAAATGGCCTATAAAAAGGGTGGAACTAATCAAACTGGTAGCAAAATTTACAACAATAGTGCTGGAAAAACCCATTTTCTAGATAGACAATAGAATATAACAAATACGCTTCCTAGACTTTAAAAAAAGTGCAAGTGAGAATACATTTCTTGAGACTTGAATTATGAAATCCATTGTTAAAACCCACTTCCTAAAATTCAACATATGTGATTTTTCACTCATATTATATCAGTTTGATTAGTTTTATGAAAGTCATTTGATCAGAGTCACGGAAAGGAAAAAAGAAAAAACCTATAAAAAAAAAAATAAACTCTATGAATATATGTATGATATGGGAAGTTTATATTCCAATATTTCTATTTTGAAAAAATCAGTCCACTGATTTAGTTTATCTCTCAAGATTTGTGTTTTGTACTATTAGATATGTATATATTCAAATTCAAATTAATTTAGGGAATTCCTTTTTTGCTAAAAGAAAAAAACACAGTCTAATAATTTAGTTTTACTTAAGATTTGTGTTTTGTTTTTACTGAACTTGACAATTGGGATATTGACATGTATTTATTCAAATTCAAATTAATTTAGGAAATTCCTTTTTAATTTAGAGTTTTAATAGGATACAATGCAATATTTAATGAGATTAACTATTTTTGGTGGATAATCAATCCAACGGTCTGAAATATCTAAACTTGTCTCAATGGTCAAGATTAAAAGTTGCTAACTTGAAAAGGACCCACGCCGCTCTATCTTATTATATAGATATATATAATAGATTTGATGACTTCTCGTCTTAGAGGCGATAAACCAATCGAGAGGCGATTTTTATTTAACTCTTTCATACAACAGTGGGAAGTTTCCAACATACACAAACACTCTCAGAAAAAATGAGAAATTCTCATGATTCTATAATTAGGCACTCGTTAAAATGAGAAATTATCAATATTCCATTGGGGGATTTCTCACGTATTGTGGCTTGTAACTTTTTTTCCATTAGTAGTAGTAAAGAATTTTCAAAATGTGAAATTTCTTACCAAACAGTCACAAATTTCTCACTAAAAAGTCACAAAGGCTTATATTTCTATATATAATATGGTGGAAAATGTGAGAAATTCACACTCGTAAAAAGTGAGAAATTCACAATATTTAAATGGGAAATTTCTCACTTATTTTACCTTAAAATTTCTTTTTTATTTGTACGAACGAAATTTCTAAATGAGAAAGCGTCATATAACACTCAGTAAATTTATTTATTTTATTTTATTTTTCAAATTTGAAATGTGCTTGATTAGTGGTGATGTATGTATGGCAGTTTCATAAATGAGTTTAAAATTGCTATAATGGGTTTGGGGTCCTAAATATGTGCTATATATATATATATGTATATAAGTACAAATATATAGGGGCATTTATGTCCACAATTATCCCAAGATTTTTGGAAAAGTGTGTTTTATAACCCAAGTACATTTGATAATGTACCACTAATTTAAAAAGTAATAAAAAATCTACTGAAAACGTTAAGTGAAAAATTTTTACTGAAAAAAAATCACTGAATTCAGTTATTTTAGTTCTTGAAACACTATTTCAGTATTCCAAATACAAATCACTTACATTGTATTTGGATTGAGAGAACTGGAGAGAAGAGAAACTCATTAAGAGAAGAGAAAGAGAAGAGAAGAGAAGAGAAGAGAAAGCATAGCTATGCCTAACTTGTTTGGATAGAGAGAAGAGAAGAGAAGAGAAGAGAAGAGAAGAAAAACATAACATTCTCCTGTTTGTTTAACTCTCATAAGAGAAGAGAAATGTTTCAAATCAATTTACTATTTTATCCTCCCTTATAAATTAAACTAAACTGGTATGTTTGAAATATAAAAAAACATTCAGGGATGTAATGGTCTTTGTAAATTTGTTTTATTATCAATCTCTTCTCTTCTCTTCTCAATCTCTCCAATTTGGAGAGAACCAAATTTGGGCTATTTTTCTCCTCCCTTTCTCTCCCGTTCTCTCTATTAACGTTCTCTTCTCTCCCAACTTAACTATCCAAACGAGAGAACTGGAGAGAAAGTGGTTCTCTTCCTCTTCTCTTCTTTCCAGTTCTCTCAATCCAAACTTAGTGTTAGAATTTTCAGTACTTAAATTCAATACTTAATTTTCAGTTTTATCAAACGCACAAATTCTTAAGGGTAATACATGGTCTACTGACATCACAGAAATGAGAGACGCATCTTTATTTTAAAAACAGCAACACTAGGGCCACACCCATACAGTTAATGAAAGTATGGATGTTTTTTTAGTGTGGCCCAAACTCTTTTAAAAATTGTGTGAATAAGTGTGTCGCAAACTTTATCCCATTCTTATATATAAGCCTCCACTTCGGAGTCTGTTCACAGCTCTATTCATTTTTCTTTTTCCCCAAAAGTCAAAGTGTTTTTGAGTGGTTTAAGCAGAGAGAGAGAGAGAAGAAATCCAAACAAATGGAGAGAGGAAACTACGGCGGAGGTCGCGGTGCTGGTGGGGGTCGCGGCGGAGGCCGCGGTGGGGGTCGCAGCGGCGGCGATCGCGGCAGAGGTGGTGGTGGTGGTCGCCGCGGCGGCAGAGGAAGAGGAGGGAGAGACGGAGAGAATCAGTACCAGTACCAGCAGCAGGACAGTTATCACGGCGGCGGTGGGCGGCGAGGGGATGGGGGTGGTGCTAATCCGCCACCGGCTCAGGCGTGGGGACCTCGTCCGAGTTACGGTGGACAGGGTGGGGCCTACAGGCCACCACCTTCAGATCAAGGTGCTGTGGTGGGTCCCACAAGATCCGATTCAGGGGGCAGAGGAGGAGGAGGAAGAGTAGCGTGGGGTGATGCTGGAAGATTGGTCGCTATCGCCACTGGTGGTGGTGGTGGTGTTTCTCCTAATCAGCCTCAGAGGACTGCCCAACCTGTTTCTTCTTCTTCTGTAGGTCTGTAATCCTAGTTTTGATGTATGATGAGAATTTCAATTTGATTTATTGAGTTTTCTCTCTCTATATATATATAATTGGGGGCATGTATATGATTGTTGTGGTTTTGGATTTGTAACTTTTAGGAACTTTGTTATTGATCCCACAATTTTCAAAGCAGCTGTAACAAAATTAATAATATATAGACAATTCTATAAACAAGTTGTGAATAAATTAAAAACCATAAATTAAAAAAATTAACGCACATTATACACACAACCACTGATACACACACATACACTGATATAGACAAGTTCGGAAATAAAAAAATAAAATAAAATTAACACACATTGATACTGCGTCGTTTAAACATTTTCATCATATCGTGACACGTGGCAAGAAGGATACGGGACGATCGCACTGAAGCAGCTGAAGGAGTCCATCTAGCCGTTGGGCCAAGATTGCATGATCATTTCCGTTCCAAGAGAATAGGAACAGATGGCCCATAACACAAAGGGATGGGCCACGTGGCGTAAGGTAAATTCATCCAGCCCAACGGTACAGAATAGGTGGAACCTAACGAAGAAGTAGAGGAGATTTCAATCAGTGAGCTTCACCCTCTCAGGACGATCAAAGTCGGAACGCAACTTGATTCCCAGCAAAGGCTGTCGCTCGTCTCTTTCCTAAAAGAGCATATGTCGGTCTTCGCCTGGTCAACCCAGGACCTAGTTGGGATCAACCCACAGGTTATAACACACCGTCTGTCAGTCGACCCTTCTCATCCTCCGGTCCGATAGAAAAGGAGAACCTTCGCCCCAGAAAGAAATGAAATAATCACTGCAGAGGTAAACAGGTTTCTGGAGGCGGGACATATCAAGGAAGTCCACTACCCAGCATGGTTGGCTAACATGGTGGTGGTCCCAAAGAAGGGAGAAAAGTGGAGAGTCTGTATAGACTACACCGATCTAAATAAGGCCTGCCCAAAGGACAGTTTCCCTATCCCCAGTTCAGAGCCCTTGGCCATTCTTGTAGTGGGGAATGGATATAGTGATCGCTACCAATTCCTTAACAGTTATCTCCAGAGCATGAGAATCTATCTCTTGCATGGCAGAATCTGCCTGCAGAACAGCGCCCTGCCTCTCTACCTTCTGCAAACGCCCTTCCAGATTCTCCAATGAAAGCCCTGCCCAAGAGCTGGGCACATCGGACCACCCTGCGCTTCCGATCGAGCCTTCTTCGGCCGAGGTAGAGGTTCAGCTCCGGTCACCTTTTCCTTCCCTTTCCTGGACGGAACTGATAGTGGGTCAGGATTCGCTGAACAATCCGTGCTGACGGAGAGAGCAATTGGGCCCCCAGGCGAAGCAGCCCTGTTCACGGGGCGAGAGCTGGAAGCCATAGATCTGGTGAACCGGCGTGATCCGGAAGCAGCCACAACAGGAGCTATGACTGGGCATCACCTCTAACCCCCTCCTCAACCGGACCTACATCGTCAGAGAGATTCACCAGGTCGGAAAACGTAAGGCCGACTTCGACGGCTCGATTGATTGCCTCCTCGTCAGCAACGGTGGCAGCTACATCGCGAAAGGCAGCATAGGACGCCTTGCAGAGCTCAGGATCAAAAGTGTGTGGAGGGTAAATAGAGGGGTTCTCCAGCCAGTTGCCGGAGACAACAACCCAAGGGAATTGGTGCCAGTTCTTGTTTGGGAAATCTAGGCCCTGGACGAGATGTTTTCCTTCTATGCCAACCCGTAAGTAAGGATCCCCACGATCAATGTTCAAGATATAACACCGGGCCACATCAGCAGAACGGAGAAGCAACCAAGATGCTGGTTTAGCGCCGCGATGCCCCAAAGAAGGCGGACAAGATTCGTACGGCACCTGATCAATGGGAAGCGCAATCTTTGTAAAAGGTCACAGAATGAGGCAGAAAAAGGGAAACGAAGCCCTACTATTAACAACAAATAGCTGCTAATGACAACTGAAGGTAAGGCTACGTCTTCCCCCTCGACATAAGCCCGGATCTCGACGTCAGAAGGGATTTCACAATCCCTCCTGAAAGCGGCAAGACCTTCATTAGAAGACAGGTTAACTCGAGAAGCCATGAGTAATTATGAAGAATGTAAAGGTTACAGAGAATACACAACCAATTGCTAAAGGCTCGAGAACAGAGAATACACAACCAGTTGCCAAAGGCTCAAGAACAGAGAATACACAACCAGTTGCTAAAGGCTCAAGAAGCCTATATAAAGACTTTGATACCTCCTACGGTACGTCTCCCAATATGTGCTAATGATTATGGTAATAAACGGTGGGAAAAAACCAGAACCATCAGATTAACTAGCCAGCATATGCACGGTTCGATTCAACGAATCTGCCGAAAAAATGTTGCCGGTTGAGATCCCATGAGATCAAATGCATTTAATGCGATAAGAAGGCCCGTGTCAGGACGGGCCCACATAATAAAGATTTTTCCTACGTGTTCAGGTCAGGTTGAGCTTTCATGCTCTAGACCTAACCTCAAATCTAGAAAAATCAAGTATGGAAGATTTTTCCTACGTGTTCAGGTAAGGTCGAGCTTTCACGCTCTAGACCTGACCTCAAATCTAGAAAAATCAAGGAAGAAAGATTTTTCCTACGTGTCCAGGTCAGATGTAGCTTACACACTCTAGACCTGACCTCAAATCTAGAAAAGTCAATTAAGGAGAATTTACTCTAAGTATTCAGGACAGGCCAAGCTTACACGCTTTAGACATGATCTCAAATCTGGAAGGCCAAGAAAGAAAGATCTTTTCTAAGTGTTCAGGACAGGTCGCGCTTGCGCGCTCCAGACCTATCCTCAAATCTGGAAAAATCGACTGAAGCCTCTAGCCTGAAAAAATCACATACAAGCATTCTCGGCCAATTTCAAAGTTGAAAAGATACAAACTATCGATTTGATAAAAAAAAAAAAGTTATGTCCATAACATAAAGGGGAAGAAAAGCCCCAACACAAAACAAAAAATAAGCTATTGCTTAAAAGAAATTTTTTCGGCGGCATCAACATTTTCTTCAACAGGAGTACTCTCAGGACCAGGATCCAAGGCTAAAGCATTGGCCTCGGTTTCACCAGAATCCTCTGCAGCAGCAAATACTGGGCTGAAGTCAATATCAGGAAATTGGTCCCTTAACCTCTATGAAAAAGCCTGCTCACACTCACGCTAGCCTTGATCATGACCTTCATTCACCAGCGAGGTGCCCATAGCCACTTGTTCATATGATTTCTCCTTAAAATAAGTAGCAGCTGCGGCCTTCTTTTCCTCCTCCATATTCTCTCTTAGGTTAGTTACCACCTCCTGTTCGGCTTTAAGAAGCGCCTTGCCTTTTTCAGAGCATTCTCCAATTGAAACTGAACTAATACGAGCTGGGAATCTACAATCGCCTTCTCCAAGTTTATTCTGGAAAGATTGGCCTGGACAGTGTCAGCCCTGGCCGTCTCAGCAGAGACCTTTCTTACTTGCTCTGCCAAGAGGTCTTCCATGCTGGATCCCTCAAAGTTGACTTTGCCGATGGCAGCGGTCATGAAAGCACCCTGAAATAAATAGAAGTTCAGAAAAAGTAATGCAAAGCCAAAATAAAGAAAATGCGGGGGTTTGGCGTTGATGCAGGATTGAAGAAAATCCGATTTCTTGACCAGGTCCATAGAATCCGCAAACTTTGCGGCAAGTTTTTTGCAATACGCCTCGATATAGGCATCAACAGACTTGTCTCCCCAGAGCGCTGGCTGAGAGGCCACTTTCGATTTCTCCTTGCTCAGCCCTTCGGGTGGTGCAGGAAGGGCACCAGAGGCCTTTGACTGAGCAAGGGCCGAAATTTGCAGGCCTGAGCCATCACCTTCTTCGGGTGAGGAAGGCGTCAAGTCGTCCGCAATCTTGTGGGCTCTTCTCTTGGAAAACGACGGGGCGGTTCTAGCAGAAGACGATGCTTCAGGAGCACCCCTTTTCTTACCTCCGGCGCTCTTCTTACCTCCTGCGACTTTTCTTACCTCCGACGCTCTTCTTACCTCCAGCGATAGTTCGGATTCTGGCAAGGATATCGTCCATCTGAATTAGCTCTGCGCTGACTACCAGTTAGGAGGGTAGCTCGGGTCCTGACTAGCGGCTGGAAAAGTGTGGCCAAAAACCCCTTCGTCGCCCTTGACGAAGTCCGGACTTCGGAGGGTGGAGCGCTCTAACAAAAAAAAAAAAGGGTTAGAACAACTCTCTGAATCAAAGGGAGACCAAAAAACCTAAGAGTTATCATCCTTACGCGGAGTCCCTGCCAGACGAGGAACTTCCCCAATAGGGCCCCGAATAAAGAAAAGTCATCCTTCCATTTCTTATGGGCCGACTCCAAATCACTGACAACGTGGTGTCCATGCGCCATATTAACATAGTATCCAGATCCAGGTTTGTTCTGGACATTCATAATAGTCCTAAGGAACTTCAGGTTTAGCGTCTCCGCGTTTAAATGAGACAAAACTACAAGACCTAATAAGGTCACCTAGCCATTTGGAACAAGTTGGGAAGAGGCTAGCTCAAAGAAAGTAAAAAATTCACAGAAGAAAGGATGAAGAGGAAGCCTAACCCCTAATTTGAAAACATAGGGATAAAACGCCGTCTCCCCATCTTCTAAGTCAATCGCGGTCTGCTTAGGACCAGGAACCCTACATTCTAAGTTATCAGGAACTTTATATGTTTGCCTGAGGAGGTCCAGTTTCCTTTTGGTCATAGAGGAGGTATTTAGAGGACCATCGTATATAAGATGAGAACCACTAGCTTGACCCTCAGATTCAAACTCGTCCACTATCCTGGTATGAGGGGAGGAAGTAGACGGTTCCTCGGAACCAGTATGCTCAGAGGAAATTGACAAGGAAGACCTGACAAAAGAAAAAAGAAAGAGGGGACGGAGAATCTGACCTAGGTCACCGGAAATGCTGGGGAATGAAACTTGAAAGATTATTTCTTGACGCTTAGAAGAACACTCCGAAGACGAATAAAGCAACGATTAAGCCAATAATCCCCCTTTTAATTTGAAACCCTAGCCTTGGGAACACTAAGCGGCATCATTACTCCTGTCACGTCAGTAAGGCACGTGGACAGAGCGTGTCACATCATAATGGGATTAAGACCCCAATCCGAGGGCATGGTTCGAGGACAGAGGGGGGAGTAGCTGATACTGCGTCGTTTAAACCTTTTAATCATATCGTGACACGTGGCAAGAAGGATACGGGACGATCGCACTGAATCACCGTCTCAACTGAAGGAGTCCATCTAACCGTTGGGCCAAGATTGCATGATCATTTCTGTTCCAAGAGAATAGGAACAGATGGCCCATAACATAAAGGGATGGGCAACGTGGCGTAAGATAAATTCATCAAGCCCAATGGTACAAAACGGGTGTCCAGCCTTTAATAAGGGTAGTGGATGACTGCACCGAAAAGGCCGCAGTCAGTTGGTGCTGATCCTATTTATACATTGGTGAAATCAATGAAAGGGGCACAATCTTTCCTTGACAAAATCAATATTTATTTGCTTTTTTTTTTTCCTTGCGACTAACTTAGTCATCGGAGGAGGCTCAGGGAATCCAACCACCCTTGAGTCTTTCCCTTTCATTGTGCGCAGGATTCAGCTCGTAGGAATCATCATCTGCAGTTCTGTTCTGGACTGTTCTTGTCCAAACTTAGCTTGCCTGAAACAGACTACATCACACATTATACACAGTGTGTTGTGTAAATGAGACTATGAGAGGACACAGTAAATGCAAATTAGTTTTGGTTTTTTGGGGGTTTTTTTATATGAAAATTACGCCTAGCCGCCTAGGACCCTGTCTAGTAAATTAGGCGATTTTACAAACGCCTAGGAGAAACTCCGGGCGGTGGGGGGCTGACTAGCGCCTAGGCGTCGCCTAGCCCGAGTTTTAGAACACTGGATCAAGCAATTAGGTTTTGCCCAAGTTTGTATCATTCTTAATTTAGTTCGGTGTTCTTTGACTAAATCCATTTGGTGTCACTTAAGCAGTATCAATACTAAACAATTGAACTATGAAAACCCCGAATTCGGTTTCCATTTACAACTTGAAGTTGCATATTATCCTTAGAAGTGTAACTAACTTAATATGAGAAAAGATTGAGACACACCTAAAGACACAACTTTTGGGACACAACCTAAAAGATGTGTTTATATCTCTCCTGTGATGTCATTGGACCCCACAGTGACACAAGAGAGAGAGAGAGACATCTCTTGAGTTGTGTCCCAGAAGTTGTCTTTGGTTGTATCCCAAGTATTACCCAATTAATGTTGTTCCTGTCTTTTGTTTTCTTAATTAACTGTCCAAGGAATGTTTCATTGGACACATTTGTGGATAACCTCCTCCTTATGTTTGCATATTTTGTATTCAAGAAATGTTTTCAATGGACACATTTGTGCATACCCTTCTTCTTAAGGATTCTTTTATTTAGAGTTCTTCAATTAAGTATCAAGTAGTGTTTCCAATATACACATTTGTGTGGAAGCTTCTCAGTGAGTTCTTCCTAAGGATAAGGATTCTTTGATTTAGAATTTGTGGACTAAGTTTTCGAGAAATGTTTTCAATTGACACATTTGTGCATAAGCTTCTCAAGTATTCTAGGAATGTTTCGAATGAACATATTTGTGCATTATGCTCTCTCTGGTTTTTAATCATTTGTTTGTGTCTGTGTGTGATAGTGTTGAAATATTCCATCATGATAGATTTTGTTTATATCAACATACAAAGTCTTATCAATTTGTAAATTATTATCACCCCTGACAATATTTAAACTTGGTTTACTGTTTTCAGATGCAGTTATTCCAGATATTCAGTCATTGAAGGTTTCAGAAGACTTGCCCCAAGCATCTCATGTGCAAAGTACTAAGGGAAATCGACTGCCCGCTGAACGACCAGACGAAGGGGGCAAGAATGGTATATGGTCTATTAATCTTCTTGTTAATCATTTTCCTGTCAAGTTCAATTCTGAGACGACCATAATCCACTATGATGTGGAAATTAAACCCGAGCAAGAGAAATCTTTCAAGGGTAGTCCCAGAAGTATACCAAAGTCTAATCTTCGTATGATCAAGGACAAGTTATTTTCCGATAATCCCACAAGGTTTCCCGTCTCGAAGACTGCTTATGATGGTGAGAAGAACATTTTCAGTGCAATTGAATTACCCACTGGGAAATTCAAGGTCGAGTTCATTGATGAAGACAAGAAGAAGGGTCGTGCATATATTGTATCTGTGACTCGTGTAAGTGAGTTAAAACTCTCCAAGCTGAAGGATTACTTAAGTGGAAACCTGGTACCTATTCCACGAGATATACTACAAGGGATGGATGTGGTAATGAAGGAGAACCCATCAAGGAATAATTTCTCAGTTGGTCGAAGCTTTTACCCGAGAAGATGGGATGCTTCATGTGAACTTGGTGGTGGTAATATAGCATTGAGAGGCTTCCAACAAAGTCTCAAGCCGACCTCTCAGGGTCTAGCCTTGTGTTTGGACTACACAGCTTTAGCTTTCCGTAAGCCTTTGCCGGTTCTAGACTACCTCAAGCAGCATATTCATGGATTTGATGTCGATAATTGGATAAGGTGGAGAGATGTTAATAATGTATTGAGAGGATTGAAAGTCATGGTAACCCATCGCCGTACCAAACAGAAGTTCACTATTGCAAAATTAACTGAACAAAACACATGCGATATCTCATTCCTTCTTGAGGATCCAGAGGGGAAGCTTCCACCGACGGAAAAAATTAAACTAGTCAAATATTTCAAGGATAGGTATGATAAGGATATCACATACGAGGGTATTCCCTGTTTGGATTTGGGGAAAAACAAGAAGTCGAACTTTGTACCCATGGAATTCTGTGTCATGGTTGAGGGACAGAGGTACCCGAAGGAACTTTTGGACAGACGTGCAGAGATGGCATTAAAGGGCGTGTCATTGCCTGCGCCCAGCGACAGAAAGGGCAGAATCTGCGAAATGATTAGGGCAGAGGATGGACCCTCCGGGTACGTAATACTGAATCTTATGTGCATTTATAATTCTCTTGTAGGCTATAGATTTTTCTAGACAGTTCTTGCTTGGTCTCGACTTTTGATATTTTTCTCAGCTCAACGCACCTAGGCTTTGTTTGGGTAATGACGAAAATAGTGGAAAATGATAATGAAAAGTAAATATGGTGCAAAACTTATTAAAATTTTTAAATCTGGTGAATCAATTCTTTACTTTTTTCTGGAATATATATTTTTTCTTCCGTTCTCCTTCTCCTTCTCCAAATCCTCAAACTAGAGAGAATCCTAATATCACAAGATTCACAACCATTTTCACCAATCATATGGACGCATAAAGGACAAATGCCAGTATTTCTCATGCCTCATTCCGAAGCTTGTTTGTTGGGTTGGTTCCATTTACAGTATGAATTTTATTTTTCTGAAGTACTTCATCTTTTGAGGTTCTGCTTTACTTCTTTTTTCCTCCTTTTTGAAATTTAACTTTTATGTTATTTTTTTGGCAAGGAATTTGTTTGTGTTTCTTTTCATTAAATAACAGCAGGTGATTTTAGTGGTCATGACCATTTTAACTAGTCAGCAAGGTTATTTAAGGTGCAAGGTGCACTGAGGCGCAAAGGTCTCTTGGAGCCTAGGCGCGAGGCGTACTCTGAGGCGCGCGCCCGAGCGAAGCGAGGCGCGAAAATACATGTATTGTTTTTATATGATTTAGCAGCCTGGCTGCCCTTTTTAGTATATACTAGTATTTTCTATATAAGACATTAAGACATTTTTTTTTATAAAATTTCTAGTGTTTTCTAGTATTTTCTGCCATATATATATATATATATTATAGGGAAAATTGGTGAAAAGGTCATTAAGAGGGGTTTTATTGGATTGAAGGACAATTTAAAATACACATTGGAGATGAGTCCTCCCAATGTCCATGGACCAAAATGCCCTCATCTTCAACCTTTAACCTTAACCAACCCTAGCCACCATTACCACTACACCATACCACCTCCGACCACCACCTGCCACCTCCGACCACCACCTTGCCTCCTCCGGCCACCACCCTGCTACCTCCGGCGACCAAACGTTCAAAGCGGATGACTTTAGGTACCGCAGATCCTCGGAAGCAGGAGGTGTAGCTACTGCTAGGACATCAGAAGAGCCCCAGAGCTCAGATTTATGCTCACTCCAATGTGAATAGAGAGCCTTTAACCGCTTGGTGAAGCTAACTAAATCAATAGCATAAGCACTTCCTGCTCCACCCGCCTTTCCATTCTCAGGTGGGCCATGCCCATTTCGATTTTCCGCCATTAAGAGTTAACTGGTCCAGAACTAGTCTGCACAACAAAACACCAGTAACTGCACAACAAACACCAGTAACTATATTTGATTACTTTTGCTTTATGAACAGTTTGTTCTTAAGTGAAATTTCACTTAAAATCAATCTTAAGTGAAATTTGACTTAAGATTTATTTTAGGTGAAATTTAACTTAAGGTTGATTTGAAATTATGCAACCAACACACTAGTGAAATCAATGCAGCCACAATAGAGACAGCACTCATGAGATCACTGAATACATTTACACTTAATAAAAGAATTGAAACATCACTGAATAATCTGAAAATTTTGAAATTTTCAGTTTAAAAATCTTAAGAGAAATTTGACTTAATATGTAAATTCTGCAACTAACATACCTCTGCAACTAAAAGCTGGTAATGGTCACCTAGCTTGAATGGTGGTCACCGGAGTTCATTACATTGGCCGTGTACATTCGAATCTCGATCTAGATCTAGATTTAGATCTCAACCGGTGAAGGAGATCTAGATCTAGATCTGGATCTAGATCGACACCGGCGACGGTGACGATGGCGGCGTTTGGTTGTGATGATGATGACGGCGGCTTGCTGGTGGTAGTGGCCATGGCAACAGGATGCTTGGTGGTGGCGGCGGTGGATCCGACGACATCATGGTGGCTGTGGTGGTGGTAGCAGGTGGCAATGGAGGCGGTGGTCGATGGTGACGATGGTGATGGTAGTGGTGGTGGCGGTAGAGACCGGTGGTGGTGGTGGACTGGTGGTGGCGGCAAAGACCGGTGGTGGTGGTGGTGGTGGTGGTGTTGGTGGAGGTGGACTGGTGGTGGTGGTAGTGGTGAGAGAGGAAGAGATCTTAGAGAGAGAGAGAGAAATTAGAAAGAGAGAGAATGAAACTGATATGTTATAACATGGGCATTTTTGTCTCTAAAAGGACTTGAGAAGTGAATTATTAGTGGAGTGGACTGGAGTGAAAAAATGGACTTGGGCTTTTGTCCTTATGGGAGTTATTATTAATGGGCTGTTCTTTAAACCAATAAGGACCAACCTTAGGGACCTTACACCAAGCCTCCCTATATTATATTGTCTCACTACATATTATGTATACTAGTATTTTATATATGATTTTTTTTTTAATTTTCTAACAGTATTTTCTGCCTAGTATATATATTATATACTCCCTCCGTCCCATAATAAGTGTCCACATTTCCTTTTTTGGATGTCCCACAATAAGTGTCCACTTTCCTAAATTGACATATAGCTTTTACTTACTTTCCAAAACTACCCTTATAATAAAGTGGTCTCAAAATAAGCAAAAAGTCAAACACCCATCACATCTAAGGGTAAAATTGGAAAGTGACCATTTAATAAACCAAAAAAACTAGTATAATACAACTTTCTTAAACAATGTGCAAAATGGAAGTGGACACTTATTATGGGACAGAGGGAGTATTATTTTAACTCACTACATATCATATATTATTGTCTTATACTCTAGTCATTTGAGTTACTAGGACTTATCTACTAATATATTGGGCATATATTATACTATTATATTATACGTTCATAACAGCTGGCCTGCAGGCCTTGCATTAAAAAAGAAAAAAAGTGTGCAGTTTTGCTCACCCATTTTTTGGTTCACCATTGCTTAACCTCTTCTCCCATTGGTTAATACAGTGGGACCCAGTACTTTACACCATTAATTGATTCTCATTTAATTCTGAGTCTCACTGCATTAGCCAATGGGAGAGGAAGGTGAGCAATGATGAACCAAAAAATGGGTGAGCAAAAATGTATTAAAAAAAAAAGGCCAAAAGAGAGGTTATAACTTATAGGCTTAACTACATTTTATACCATCCTAGTTTGCCTTTGTGTCAATTTGGTCCCTGTTGTTTAGTTTGTGTCATTTTAGTCCATTTAGTTTCATAAGTGTTGTCATTTTAGTCCCTCAAACACTTTTGTTGACAAATTTTTTTACTTTAAGTGACAAAATTATTCGTCACTAAAAGACTTATTGGACTTATTTGATACACTTATGAAACTACAGGGACTAAAGTGACACTTACTAAATTATAGGGATCAAACTGACGTAGGTGACAAACTACAAAGGTGTAAAATGTATTTAACCCTAGCTTTTACTATTATATATATATATATACTAGTGAGAGTGCTGGAGAGAACATGTGAGTTTAAATGGGATTTTTGGGAATAGGAAATACATTTCTAACTGCTGCTGACTGTATCTTCTAGAGTCTACTGACCTGGTCAAAATTGTCTTAACTAATAGGTATCAAGTGGCATTACACTTCTCCTAAGATGTACTAACCTCATTAGGGGTCATAAGGAATTTGAGATTCAATTCCAGAAACTAAAAATGCTTCATCAGTACTACAAGCAAACCCAAAAGACAGGAACTTTTTCTTCATGAAGATTTCTGAAGAAAACTTTAACAGCGGAAATTATATACGCCCAGAGCTTATTTAAACAACTATTCTGGATAGTCACGATTGTGAGTGAAAAAGAATGATCGGTCGAGTTAGTAAAGTGAATTGGAAGGTGGAACATTGGTGAATTTAGTACAGTCAAATGGTCCGATCTGATTTGTCTTCCGTTTTACCTGAAAGCCATACAACTTTTACAAGTCAGCTAAAAAATAATAATGTATGCCCCTAAATTGACAAGCAACAAAAAAACCAGTTTGACTTCATGTCATGGAGGTCATGCATTCAGAAGCTATAAGTCTGCATTTTGGGATGATTTGCTTGTGTTAGGCACAATTAACAGATTATGCCATAATTGGCAGGCCCAATCCGTAATGCAACGTGAGAATTGGAAACATATTGTGATAGTTGATAAACACAAATTGGCTTTATACATTAAACACAAATGCTAACCAACAGCATTTAGAAAGCTATCGATTATCATACCAAAGAAAAACGTGGAAGGAGGTGAGAAGAACAAATTAAGTGGGAAACTTAGACAGTACTAAACATTCAATGATAAGTTCCTTTAACGGCTGAGCCTGAATTGAATATTACCCAGAACAAATTAAGTCTACGGTTTAGAATTTTTTTAATTCAGAGCTACCCTCTAGCTCATGTTTTAATAGAATTAGTGTGTTGGTGATGAGAAAAAATGCAGATTACACTTGAAGCATACATTACACGTGTTTGAGATTTTGAGAATTTAGATAGTAAGTCCTTACCGGAGACCATGGACTTGGTTGATGTTCAGATTTCTCAGGGGGTGAATTTTGTACAGCACCACCTTTCATGCTTAGAATGTCCTGCACAAAATTTTATATAAGATACCATATTTTGGAACTTAAAAGAGTAGTATCAGAATGACAGAAACATCTAACTGGGTTACTGCTAGGATTTATGTCTCAAAACAGTATCAATTGATATAACATTCTCAAATAGCTGATAGCAAACATATTTGCAAGATTCATATACCGTAGACTAAGTAACGGACAACATATTTTGGACATATGACCAAGATGATTACCAGTGAAATACTGCTGTGATCCATATTTGAAATCAAACTTCAGAAGTCTTGGATATGTACCCATTGACACTAAGATGCTAATTATTTCTCCTAAATCAAAGAATATCGATTACCTCTCCAGCAGCTTCCATGGCAGCCAACCATTCGTCAGAAAATGGAATTGCATTTACGGGAGGTTTTGTCAAAAGGATGATCTCGCGTCATACCATTCTCAGATTTCTTGCTGCCGGCAAAGAGAATATGATTCGACCTTAAAAACTATTTGAATAGCTTATCACTTTCATTGAGAGGATAAGGGATAAGCCAAAGAAGCAACCTATCAAAACACACACACACACACACACTCCAAAGCCAAGGCTTTTAATCACATACTTACATTACTTTTGCTGCCTCATCTTCTGAGAGAAGCAGGGCCTAAATCAAGAAAAGAAGCTCAATAAATGAGAAAGATGGGATAACAAATTCTAGTTCTAAGGGGAAACAAATATTTTCAAGTGAAAAAAAATAAAAAATAAAAATAACAAAAAAAAGTTTATAAGCATCAAGTTCCTACAGCAATCTGGTGAAACCAGTTCCCAACTTCTTAACACGATAAATATCCAATCTTATATACTTAAAAAGTATAAGTGGAATGTAAGCTAAAGAAGTTGGCCTCAACTTTGGTGCTTCGTATCCTGCAATTGAACAATCAAATTAAAGCCCTCAACAATTTGAAATTAAGCCAACCAAGAATTTAACAGTATACCCATTAACCATGTCAATTAAGTAAGAGAATAACATATTAACCAACAGGACCAACACCAAGTTCAAATTCAATGATGGCTAGTTTGGTTGTCCCTTGACTTTTAATTGTCTCATTTACCTTTAACATAGAACTCCTATGTAAGAATTGATCTGCTAAAATTTTTCCATCTTAAAAATTGTGGTGATCTGAGAAAAAAAAAAGTAAGTTGAAAATCAGGGGTTTTTTTTTTTAAAATTTTTATTTTTATTTTTATTCATTAGAAAAGACTACTCCGAAAAGGGGAAAAAACCTCAAAAGTTATCACATATGACCAAACATGAAATTAAAATTCACATATAATAGCAGACCATCAATCCGGTGGGCACCAAAGTTCTTCAACTTATAAAAATAAAAAAAAATAAAAAAAGTAAAAAGAGGGTAATTCACTCCTATCAAATTTTGGGGAAAAATATAGAGTAAAATTACCTGGAGGATACTTTGGCCATTGATTGAACACCAGCTTGAATTTCTTCGTGGGTTGGCTTCAAATTTGGTTCTTGAGTAGACCACCCATTTGTGTAAACCCTAGGATTGTAAGGGGCTGCTTCCATGGAGAGATTGAGTAGACCACCCCAGCTTGAATCTCTCGCATGTCAATAAGTAACTTCTGTATATTGAATCTTGTGGGGCAAGAAGAAGTAATTTCACAAAACCCTATCTGAGAAGACCCGTTTTTTTCCCTCACAAAACCCTGATCTGTAGACGTGCTAATTTCAGTGGCATTTGAGGGTTTGTGGTGTTCGCGTAAGCTAGAAGCCGCACACGAGTAAAAGCGCACACAAGTTGTTGACAGAAACCCAAGCAGCTAGTTAATCGCTGATTGCTTCCGATAAGGGTTCGGACACGCAAAAGAGAAGAATGAAGAGGGATAAGACGAAGAAGAAAGTGACAATGAGAGGACGAGAAAGATCAGTGCAGAAAGGAGAGAAATGTAGAAGGGAGAGAGAGAGAGAGAGAGAGAGAGAGAGAGAGAGAGAGAGAGAGAGAGAGTTCGGTGGAGAGTGGAGAGAGTGCATCGTTTCTCTGTCTATCTGACTGTGGTAGGTGTAGGGTGTAAAATTACAATGGACGAGAGGTGTTATGGGTAACTCATGCAATCAGAGTAAGGGCAAAAAGGGAAAAAAGATTTGACACCGCCGACCACATATTCCTTTATAGTATAGTAGATATATATATATATTTAAAACTTCAGCCAAAAAAAAAAAAGAAGAGGCGTTTTATAATACCCACCGACAGTGAAGAAAAGGAAAGGAAAGAAAAAAAGAAAAAAGAAAAAGACTTTATATCAGACAGAGAAGAAGCCGACAAGAATAGAAGAAGACGACAATGGGGAAGAGAAGAGGAGGAGAAGAAGAAGAAGAGTCGCAATTAGGGCTCGCGAGACGGTCGCGAAGAAGAAGAGAAGAGAAGAGAAGAGAAGAGAAGAAGAAGAAGATACATAACTAGATTCAAGTCGCGACTGGTTCGCAGCTTCTGTCTTCTTCTTTTTTTTTTTTTTTGGTTCGCAACTGATAGTCTGATAGGGATTGGGTGATTTGGGAGTAAAATTTTGTGATTGAGTCTCCATTCTTCTGGGCGCGAGCCTCATGCGCCCTGCGCCTCGAGCCTAGGCGCGCCTAGAATGCGCCTGATTGAAGGGGCCTCGCCTTGCCTTAGGCGAGGCTCATTACCTGCGCCCGCCTGCGCCTCGCGCCTAACAACATAGCTAGTCAGGTGATTTTAGAAGTCAGGACTATTTTTAACTATACATTGGACTTGAACTCTAGGGCTGCCAAAAGGAAAATTCCTGTTATTTAGAAAACTTCCCTCCTAAATTGCGTTATTAGAGGTACTGGGATGTGACAAAGATGCTAATTCATCCAGAGAATGAGGAAATGACCAGGGGTTAATTGGCCCATAAAAAATTATAAAAGGAAAAAAAAACTTTGCGTTCGATTTAAAAAAAAATAATAATTGTCCCATCTAGAACTGAAAAAATAGGAGAGTCCAGTGACAACTATGAACTATTTGATAAAGTGTTCTTGATGTTTTTTTGTCGAACTAATGAGATGCACTTAAAGTTCCTTTTCTTTTATCTGTATTCTGAAGATTTACAAGTATTTTATTATTATTTTATTGATGACACTTCAATGTGTAAAAACAAGTTATGGCTATGCTACTGGGAATGATGGGATTAAAATCCTATCAGATTTACTTTATCATGATCATTTAGTATAGTACACATCACACAAAAGTTACCAAATAATATCATTTGTGTTTTGGTTTGATAAAACTTGCTTATCTTTTAATTTTTGTGAATCAGACTTCATATTTTGTGTTTTGCGTTTTGTTTTACATATTCGTATACTGTTTGTTCACTCATGGCAGGAGAGATGTTGCTCGAAATTTTGATATTCAAGTTTCCCAAAATATGACGAAAGTGGCTGGGCGTGTTATCGGGGCACCAGAGCTGAAGGTAGGTGCTCCTAATGGCAATGTCACTAAAATAAGAGTCGACAATAGATGTCAGTGGAATCTTGTCGGGAAATCTGTAGTGGATGGAAAACTAGTTGGCAGGTGGGCCCTACTGGATTTCAGCTCGGCTGACAGGGCTGTCTGGAAAAGACTGAATTCAGACCGTTTCATTTTCTATCTTACGAAGCGGTGCAGAAATCTAGGGATCCTCATGGAGGACCCTGTTTTGGTACGTTTTACCGGAATGAGTGAACTTTCGGATATAAAAAGAGTCCGGAAACTTCTTGAAACTGTTATTAAGGATGCTAAAGATCCGTTACAAATGATTGTCTGCGCGATGACTGAAAGGGATCCTGGTTATAAGTATCTAAAATATATCTCTGAGACAGAGATTGGGGTAGTGACTCAGTGTTGCTTGTCCACGAATGCTAACAAAGAAGATAGAGGAACCGATCAATATTTTGCTAATCTTGCTCTCAAGATCAATGCGAAGCTCGGAGGAAGCAATGTAGAACTCAGCGACCGTCTCCCACATTTTGAAGGTAGGGACAGTGTTATGTTTGTGGGGGCCGATGTGAATCACCCCGGCTCGATGAACTCAACATGCCCGTCAATGGCTGCGGTCGTTGCCACTATTAATTGGCCCGCTGCAAATCGCTATGCTGCACGAGTTTGCCCCCAAATCCACCGCAAGGAGAAAATTCTGAATTTTGGAGACATGTGTCTTGATCTTGTCAATACTTATGAAAAACTTAACAATGCGAAGCCGGATAATATTGTGGTGTTCCGTGATGGGGTTAGTGAAGGCCAATTTGACATGGTTCTCAATGAAGAGTTGGTTGATATGATTAACAAAGTTTGCAGCGGAACTTACCAACCAAGAATCTCTCTTATTGTAGCTCAGAAGAGGCATGAGACTCGTCTTTTCCCTCAGAATTTGAGAGATGTGGATTCCAAAGGGAATGTGCCACCGGGAACTGTTGTGGACACGATAATTGTTCATCCCTTCAATTTTGACTTTTACCTTTGCAGCCATTATGGGGGACTCGGTACGAGTAAACCAACACACTATTATGTTCTGTGGAACGAGCATAATTTCAATTCTGATCTGCTCCAGAAGCTCATATATGACATGTGCTTCACCTTTGCTCGGTGCACCAAGCCAGTCTCGCTTGTCCCACCAGTGTACTACGCGGATCTTGTTGCTTACAGGGGACGCATGTTTCAAGAGGTGGTGATGAGTCTCCCGCGTTCTGATTTAGCATTGTCTTCGACTTCTTCTAATGCTTCAGCATCGTCTTCGACTTCTTATGATGCTTCGTTTGATGAGAAGTTCTATAAAGTGCATCCCGAGCTCGAGAACATCATGTTTTTCGTCTGAACCGAGCACACCCCCCCCCAAAAAAAAAAACGCAGGTTAATCTCCTTTCCTATAACCATTAGTAAAGAGGTTTGTGCGTGAATCTAATTGGTTTCCTTGTCTTTTTAAACCTCTGAGTCGTCACGATTTGGAGGTAAAAATTAACAATCACAGTCACTGTATGTGGATGTGTGATAAAGTTCTTTTTTCTGGTTGTGGTTTGTTCAGTTTATCTAGTGTTTCACTGATGTTTCCTTTACGTGCCAACCCGGGATGTGAATGGAAGGTGTTGATGTGTTTGGTGTCTCTTTTGTTGCTTTGGGACTCTGTTTCGGTACCATGATGGTTATTATGTAGTACTGTTTGAATAAAAATATGAAGTTTGGTTTAATTTCTTTCATTCATTTTTTTTTTTTGTTAATGGGTCTCTGTTTTTAGTGTGGCTGTGGTGGTTCTCTTATCTACCATTATTTGAATAAAATTGGGGAAAACTTGGTTTCCTTCCAAAAATTTCTTTGGCTTTTGTTCTTGCATCCGTATCTCTTAATACATAGATATAACGATTCCACTGTTTGAGATTGTGTATTTTAAGTACAGAAGTATTCCATCTATGGTCTGAACCTGAGGAACCAGTTGAGAGAAATTAGTTTTAAAGAATTCAAAAAGTTTGTGATTATAGTTTAGTTTTGTAGAGAATTAGATATTTAGTAGTGATTTTGACATTTCTTTTTGATTGTAGTATCAAATACAAGCTCAGGACCTTAGCACTAAATGTTATAGATCATCTGAAAGTTCAGTCTCGTTTTGGTTTCTCAAAAAGCTACTTTTAAGAGTCATCCTAGGACTTGTTTGGGAATGCTGTTTGGGAATGCACAAACCATGAATAATTCCAGTCTTGTTGTTTTCTGGTTCTTAGGTGAACTTCATTATTTCTGCGTTTATGGCATTCAAATTGTTAAAAACAGATTTGATTGTTTACACATTACATGCACTTTTATGAGACGGTGATGATGATGCAGATTAATGATGTAAATTGGAATTTTTACAATTAACCAATCTTATTTAGTTGGATTTAGGCATTTTGTCAATCAGTAGTATTTGGGGCACAAGTAAATTTCACAATCACTTACAAATACACTCTATTCTCTCTCTTAGGTGGCACTATAGGGTCCAGATAATTTCAATGGACTCTACAGTGCCACCCAGGAGAGAGATAGAGTGTGTTTGTGAATCTTGTTTGTGCCCCTAACATTATTGTTTATCAATTTGACTGAATAATTAGTTGTGTATTTACATCCCAACCCTTGTTATTGGTTTGATCAAATTGCTATACAACTGATGACACCTGTCTTGTAAATTTAACAAATTGAAATTGAATATGCTATGCGTTTTAAATTTGATTTGATTTAGGTGATCCCACTATATATGTAATGAGAATCAAAATCTAAGATGCAAAATTAGAACCATATTTTTTTTGATAGCCAAGTTAGAACCATTTTTGATTTTTACTAGTAACAAGGAGTATTTCAGACTTTAATAAGACTTTTTTGGTATCAGGAACCTGTCTAAAAAAACTGAACTTTCTAGATTGGAACTTTCAGCTAGTATTTTAGAAAATTTAAAATTGACTTTGATAACCAAAAAAAATGGCAATTTTTTCTTATGTGTTTTGCTAGAATTTCAATTTAATAAAGGCATCTCCAACCCTTACTCAAACCCATATCAAATGTTAAAATTTGAGTAAAAAACTTAAGGAACCTTCTCCAATTCGTAAACCCATACCAAAATTTGAGTCAAGTGTTACTTCAATTTGGATCAAACTCAATCTAATATAGGGGTGCTGGAGAAGGTTTTGAACTAAATTCAAGCAAATTGAGTGCAAATGGAGGATGAGTGCTGAAGTTCTTGAAAATTGTTATTCCTCGAGTCACTGGTTGTTTGGCTGTGAATGAATTAGCTTGTGTATACTTTGCCTCAGAGATTTGGCCTATTAGAGGCATTATTGCTCCAACTGATTTATGAGAAAATGCATAGAGTAAAACCAAAATAAAATATTAAAGTTGCAAAGCGAAATTATTATTATTATTATTATTATTATTATTATTTCTTTTCTTTATATATAACTCAATGAAACAAATTGTTGGGAATTTGAAATGCGGAAACAAATTCCCCTCAATAAATGCAAATAATCACAATCAACAATAACTAACATGCACACCAAAGAAAACATAAATATATACGTGATTCAGTAATCATGCCTACGTTCACCTCCCAAAAAGTGTATATATTTATGAGGAAATAACCTGTACAAAATTTCATTATACCCCTCTCATAAATCTCACACCCCATCAAGTTGAGGGAGACCCCTCAACCCAGAATCACTACGAGCATACTAAATTCCTACTTTCATCCATTTTTTTATAGAGCTTTCAATCATTCATTGTCCAACAAAGAACTAGAGATCCACTCCCAATAAAACTTTTATCGCAAAAGAAAACCAACTCAAATAGGATTTAGATACCAAATCAACAACTCCCAAATCACATAGAAGTGTCCAACACGTGGCAGAATACTAACACGAATGCCTATAATTAGCACATGGAAGTTTTTGAAAAGTAGAAGTTTTAATTTTATTGAAACCAAAAGTGGGTTGAAATTTTCTAATCTTATGTTTTATTTAATTTTCTTGGCAATTAAAATGGAGGGGATGGAAAGATCCGGGTTTGAGTCCCTGAATCCCTTATAAGTCAATGTTCTTGTTATTCAAACATTTTGTTTTGTTTTTGGTTTTTGTTTCTCATTGCATTGAATTTCTATGGCTGGGCATTCACAATTAGGATTTCTTTTAAAAGAGTAATACTGTATGCGTCTCAAATCCTAAATTCATATCTCAAATGATATGGTAGTGGACTACCTTTAATAATAATGTGATCACTTCAACATCATTCAATCAAAATTCAGTAGCCACTATCACATCATTTGAGATATAAATTTGGAATTAGAATTCGGGAAGCTTAGGATTAGTCATTTTAATATAGGGGTTATTAACCAAATTTTTTTTTTTGAAGACAATGAGTTCATTTTGCATTCAACAAATTAAAGAGCTGTTAGAACTTCAAACTAAATTGATGTTCACCAAACAATGAGATTTCAATAGCTTCAAAGTAGACGATAAAAAAAAAAAAAAAAAAAAAACCTTCAAAGTAGAATCGGATAATCTCCTAGAGCAACCACATACTGGACCACATCCTCGCTATATGCCATTTTAGCACTGAAGTGATCTATTCTTTTGTTTTACAGCATGTTGTTGATTGTAGATGTAAGGTACACTAATTTCTTTTCGATGTGTAAATTTTCTAATACCTTTATCATTATTTTTATTGGTGTTATTATTATTGTTATTATAGAAATCTTGATTTGTGTGGATAAGAGAATTTACTTTTTATATCAATGAATTTACTTCGTTGAAAACACAACAATTGAAAGACTCGTTTTTTTGGTACCATTGTTAGTTTGGTGTTTGAAAGTATGCGTTTGTAGCGGAAAATCTCTGAAACGGACTAGGTTTTTAGCGACGAAATTTTCTCCTTTAGCGACGAAGTTTTCATAGCTAAAGGTACAGGACACTTTAGTGACGAAAAAATCGCCGCTAAAAGTGAAAATTTCGTCGCTAAATGCCTGGTCTATAACCAGGAGTTTCTATATTCTTAGTAGTTTGCATTTCCAGTTGACCGGATGCCCGATCAGTTGACTGGACTGCCCTGTCTCAAACTTGAATTGTTATAAAAGTGTTTTACATGGAATGGACTTTCTATAACTCTTATTTATGATTAATAAAGTATCTTAAGTAGTATAATGGGAGTCTTGGTAGCGTGCCATGTGTCCTAGGATCGTATGTGCGGTTCCGGGGCATGACATCTTAGTGATCTGGTCCCCCATTTTCTGCATTATATCTGTGAACGGTTTCACAATTGTGAATATTTGTTGCGAATTGGCCTGAAGCCAATCATGCAGCGCATTATTCAAACTGAGACGCATTGCTGACGCATAATCTTTCAGAGCCTGTTGGTTTGGACCAGTCACAATAGTCCCAACATCTCTAGGATGTTGTTGGAGTGACTCATGACTGCCAATGTGAGACTGATCACTAGTATTACCATGATCTTCCCCTTCAATATTTTCTTCTGCTATCGGCGCATCCATTTCTGGTAGCGCTACGATCCCTTTATCTTTTGTCAAATTCAGTGGCATAATGGACTACTTAATTCACCATAGTGTCCCATTGGGCGTGCCAGAAATTGTATGGCTGGAAAATATGCAAGTGCTAAAGTGCAGGCGTGCCAGACAAATGTCCTCTTGATGCGAACAATTTGACAAATCAGACGAGTAGAGAAACAGAGGAGCGAGATTTCTCCAAATAGGTTTCGATTGTTTTAACCAAAGATTAAAGATTTGAATTGTGATGAATACCAAGATTAGTAAAAGAAATAACAGAGACGAATTTCCATTAAATCTCTTACAAACTAGAGCAATTAGAAGTGGTAATCTCGCCTTCTAATTGGGATTTAATTGCAGAGCTAATCCTAAAATAAGGAAATAAACTGACAATGAAAGATAAAGGAAATACAAAATACGAAGTACGAAAAATGCTAAGTATCCTTGATCCTCAGGCCTCCCTTCTCTCTATTCCTTCATTCCTTTAAATAGGTAACAATGGTTGTAATCGTTGCCCCTCTACTGAGAAACCGTCCACTATCTCCATATTTTGGGAATAACGGGCTTCACACATAACTGCGCCTATCACCACTTCTGCGTTACACGTGTCATTAATTTAATTCAACATAACTGCCAATAACCGCCCTGCCACTGACGTGGCATACGCACTGGATTATGGCATTGTTGTGTTGCATCAGTTTACTCTCTTCATCAGCCTGCCTTTGTGTACATCCCGCGCGTAGTTCCCATTGGATTTAATGGGGCTACTTTTAATTTTATTTTGTAGTGCAAACACACACACACATGCCTAGAAATTAAATTTTGCATTTTGATATTACATATACAATGCCTATAAATTTAGTTTTATATTTGGATATTACCCACAATCTAAAATATTGATAAAGTTTTATATTACACACACAATGCAATTTATATTTGCAAATTGCCCACAATACGCACATGCCTATAAATTGGCTGGCGATAAAGGCACCTTCATTTTTTAATTAAGACACCTAAATTTAAGTTAAAAAATTAGTTTTTTTACTTTTTACTTTAATTAGTAAGGGCACTTCACTTATTTTACTATATATTATCTCTTTGTGTCTCTCTCCTGATTTATTTCTAAATCCTTGGCTACTTCTGATTTATTTCTCTATTAACTCTTAATCTGTATTCAGCGTTTTCTTCGATTTGACTTCTTCTCTTGTAAGTTTTTTTGTTTTCATTAATTGTGATTCTTCTCGATAGGTGTCACATAATCCTCCTGAGCATAATTTATATAATAATATGAATTAGCCCATATCAGGTTTCGAGATTGTTTCTTTGCATCATCAATTTATTACACTTTCCCACTTAAGAAGGATTGTAAACCAAGTCCCTTGTGGCCGAGTGGTAAGCTTCTTGGGTGTACTACCTAAGAGGTTTAGTGTTCGAGTCATGGGGAGCGTGGCCACTGGAGTATTCACCCGGCGCCTCCAGGCCTCGGGGGATTAGTCGAGGTGCGCGCAAGCTGCGCCGGACACCCCCGATTACCAAAAAAAATAAAAAATCAATTTATTACACTTTATGGTGAAATTACGTTTGCGCGCACGTGTGTGTGTTTGGCATGGGTCGTATTTATTCCAGATTTATATTTGTTGCAATTTAGTAATCACATCGTTTTCCTTTTGTATAATCTAATGGTCTTATGATATCTAGATATCAAGTGACGAAGTCACAGAAACTGGTAAGTGTCTTGCACTGAAAGAAAGATTACTAGTAAGTTCAGCTGCTATAAAACTCTATAATTGCAAGTAACACTGTTGCAAGTGCCAAATTTATTATTATTATTATTATTATTATTATTATTATTATTATTTGCCATGCATTTCCTGTGTGTTTGTCAAAAAGATTTAGTATAGTGAATTGAGTAGTAGTTGTCAGGATGATTTGTCCATGTCCACATCTAGAGAGGCTGGCAAGAAAGTTTAGGGAGCTCAATTGTATGTTTGAAACCTTTTATTATGAGAATCATGGTTCATATTGAAGAGAATGAAGGATACGTATATGGTGATATCTTTTAATTTATAATATTTATGAAAAAATATATAATACCTAATTATGTGCATGTGTTGTGCTTGTCCCTATAGTTTGGTCATTGTATTCTAGAAAGTGCCACTTTAGTCCATATAGGTTCATAAGTGTGTCCAATAAGTCCCTTAGTGATGAATAATTTTGTCATTGAAAGTAAAAAATTTGTCACAAAAGTGTTTGAGGGATAAAATGATATACTTATGAAAGTGCAGAGACTAGAATGACATTTTCTAAACTACCATGACCAAATTGACATAAAGGGCAAACTAAGAGGGTGTAAAATACAGTTAAGCCTATAATATATAGTAAAATAAGTGAGGTGCCCTTACTAATTAAAGTAAAAGGTAAAAAAAACTGATTTTTTTAATTTAAATTTAGGTGCCCTAGTTAAAAAATAAATGTGCTTTTATCGCCAGCCCTATAAATTTCATTTACACGCACATATAAATTTAATTTTGTATTTTGATATTATACACACATGCCTATAAATTCAAGAAAACATTTTTGTCCACCCCAAATTTGCTCACCCTCCTCTCCCATTGGCTAATGCAGCGGGGCTAAATTCAATTTACACACATGCTTAGAAATTTAAATTGATTACACACACTTAGTAATATTGTTTACACACACCCATGCCTTCAATTTTATTTTTATGTTACACACACACTTATATTTTTATATTACACACACAATCCTTATAAATTTAATTTTATATTTTGAAATTGCAAACATATGCCTATAAATTTAATTTACACACATACTTAGAAATTTAATTTTATTATACACACTTGCATTTTATTTAACACGTGCAACGCACGTGTTTTTACCTAGTATATATATATATATATAGAGAGAGAGAGAGAGAGAGAGAGAGAGAGAGAGAGAGAGAGGCTCTTAGGTGCACTGACCCAGTACACTGGGCTTTTAAGTCTAAAAAACCCACGGAGAGCGAGTCAGCAGGGTAGTCCACTAGTTTTGTAGGCTTAAAGCTCAGTACACTGGGTTAGTGCACTTACCCAGTGCACAACCTCTCCCTAGCTATATGTGTGTGTATATATATATATATACTAGTTGGAGCCCTGCGCGTTGTGCAGGAAATTTAATTGTGTCGTTTTGTGTGGTTAAGTGGTTGTTAAAAGTGTATAAGAAGATGTTAAAACAGTTAAATAAGAAATTGTAAATGTAACTATTTAATCTAAAACTCTTCTTACGGAAGAAGTTGATAATTCTGACTATCTTATAAATGAGTAGTACATGTACCTAATAAAGCGCCACTAAAAATATATGACACAAGTAGGGTATGAAAAAAAAAGGGCATAAATGTGTTTGTAAGCCTTAATTGATATTTGAATACAATCTATAAATCCTGAATTTGAGGGAAGAAGTTGACCAAAATATAAATATTAGTGACCAATTCATAATAGCTACTAAAATAGCCACTTTATTTGACATTTTAAATATACTAGAACTTAAATTTTAGAGAAGAAGTTGACCAAAATGTTAAATAAGTGATCAATTCCTAAATAGCCACTACACTAGCCACTTTTTAAAACTTTTTTTAAAGTGAATAATAAATAACTCAAAACTTGCTCACCTAAATGCAATTACACATATTACAATATATGAATCCTAAATTTGAGATAAGAAGTTGAGCAAATTGTAAATATTAGTGATCAATTCCTAAACAACCACTAAAATAGTCACTTTTTTTTTTTTTTTTTTTTTACTTTTTATGAAGTGAATAATAAATATCTCAAAAATCATTGACCCAAATGTAATTAGACACAAATTGTTGATTGAAACCTCATTTGAGAGAAGAAGTTGACCAAATTGTAAATATTAGTGACCAATTCCTAAATAGCCACCAAAATAACCACTTTTGTTGACTTTTTTTGAAGTCAATAATAAATATCCCAAAAATTGTTGATCCAAATATAATTAGACACAAGATTGTTGATTAAAACCTCATTATTATATTAAATAAAATTTCAAAAGCTGACTTGAATGTAATTATTTGTCCAAAATGACAGATTTACCCTCGCACAAATCAATATATCCTTACGATGTATAGATAGATATATGAGTAATTGTGGTGTAGTGAAGGACAAAAGAGGAAGTTCATATTTTTTGACGTGCTTGCTTATTCGTTTTTATAGTACAATAGATATAAAGATCAAAATAAAAGACCTTCTATTAGGCTATTCACATCATCATCATTCCCTTTAGAAAAAATCCTATGTGTCATTTCCTTGATTTTTTAATTTTTTTTTTCTCATTTCTTTCTAATTCTTCTTTTTCGTTTTTTCTTTTAGTGACTATCCAATTAGAAAGTGAACCTATCTATTAAATATATACAACTTTTATCCTATGAGGACTCCATCATTTTATAAAATGCACACACCTTACTTCTCTCTCAATATATATATATATATATTTATATATAGTGACTGAAGCAAATCAAGTCTTCACAAGCTGCCACACACCTTACTTTTTTTTATTTATTTTTATTTTTTTTTTCCACCCTTTCTCTAAATCCGAAAATGAAATAAAGCCTACAACTAGGAAAATTCTATGATATATCTTAGTGGTTTTGATTGTGTCATACATTCTAATGATTTTGTTGTAACTTGATTCCAAATATTATAACTTTACGGTTTTCAAAGTTGTTATAACTTTACGGGTTTTTTAGTGCCAAAATGTATGAATTTGGTCCCAAATATAGGCTAAAGCAATACCTACGGAGTATGATTTTTTTCTTCCCAACCACCATAGGCTACACAGCCCATGCCTATCCAGCCCTGGGTCCGCCATAGGTTACAAATAGGTACCTACATATTGTAAATACGAAAATCACTTTTGTTTCAACATGTTAGGACAAAGTTACAACAATTTGGACCAGACCACTAGAATGTATGATACATCAAAAACTAGTGGGGTGTAATGTATCATAGAATTTTCCAGGATAATGTTGCATAAGAAAAGAAATTGGAAGACTTATGATGGAAAATGAAGAGGAATGGGCACATGACGAGGACAAGAAGAAGAGAAAGTAGAGTTGTAAATTGGATGAAAAAGTGAATTATAAATTGTGAACTAGGGGGTTAGAAATTCATCAAATCAAGTTAATCTTCAATAAATACGACCTACTCCATGCGTTTACATATCATGCATCACAATTGGTAGCCCCGTTCTTTATAAACTAGTATATAGCTTAAACCGAGTACTTGAGTAGTTAAGTGTTGTCCCCAAAAAAAAAAAAAGCTTTTTATCTAAGTGCCAAAATATGTTAATAGAACAGAAGTGTAAACTTCAATCCAACCCAAGAAAAAACACTGAGCAATGGTTAATTTACAAAGAGAATGAAAAAAAGAAAAGAAAAGAGACATTCTTTTAATTCTGAGCAAACAATAGGAATTATACAAGGAAATTTGTCTTCTGGGGTTACGAAGCTGGGTGAAATTATTCAGTTGGAGGTGAAGACAGTGAAAGTTTTAGAAGTAAGCCAACCATGATTCCAATGAGTCCCACGAAGAGTGAAAATTTGAAGGAGAAGCCCGGGTCACTTCTCCGATTCTTTCCTTTCTTCAGCAATTCCTGCAAGAATGGAGATGAGCGAAAACAATAAGAAGAGACACTCATGTCCATCACTATCAGCCTCTTTTTGTAGGACAGAATATTTAATATGCTCACACATTTGTGAATTATACTAAAGTCTACTGTCTGATTTTAGAAAGACATGCAAGACAGGATGAGAACAGTAGTGAAACTGCCTAAGGATATTTTATTCCAATACATACTTAAACCCATATTACCTTTCCATCAAAAGTCAGCTATTTACTGATTTTTGTAAGGTCGTGTATCCCAATTATCCTAATAGGTCCCCAAGGGTGGAGCCACAATTTTCAATTAGGGGGGCCTAGGATTAGATGGACGTGTGTATACAGTGACGGGTCGATATGAGGGTTTAGGGGCGCAAGGCCTGTTTTATTTATTTGGGTGATGGGGGAAGGGGAGGGGGTGTCTACTTTTCGTATTTTTTTGTAGGATTTTTTGGGCCTTGGAAGGGATTACTAAAATATTTTGTTAGGATGGAATTCCACTTGATGTGCCCATTTCTTATTCGTTCAGGGCGTTCGGCCGGTGCTCCTTTCTCAAACCAGAAGAACTCTGAACCTTAGGGAAGATAGGGGGGTTGATCGCTTATTTCAATTTTTAAAGCTCGACTGATGGTAAGATAATTTGAGTTGGGCTCTATGAAGAAGTGATATAATTAAAGAAAGAAACGAAAAGAAGGTCATGGGACAACTATTCACGGTGAGTTGAATAGCAAATATATTATACAATTTTTTTTCCAAAATCTTGGGGGGTGGTGTTGCGACTAAACATCAGAGCATAAGTACTTGTGACAAACTGTCTCTGTGCAAGTACATGCAAAAACACTATTGGTTCTCCTATTTTCCCAAGGTAATCACTTTGTAGGCAGTGTTTGTATGGTCTCATATGTTAGGTGAACTATACTAATCCCTGCTTATTCAATTCTATACGCTATAAAGTATAACTCCGATGTACATAAATAATATAAACCAACCAGAAACGATTATAAAATACTGTAATATAGAGTACACAAAGTCACAAACCAGTTCCTGTTGCAGCTGCTGTGTTTGTCGGACGGCTGCATTTCTTTCATCTTTAAGGCGCTGCAAGGCTTGATTCTACATACAAGAAACCAAAAGGAAGAATTGTCACACATAAACACAACATTAATCATATTCATTCGCCTAGAACTAAGGAGAATTCCAGGACCAATTTCCGTTAATTTTCTTTTGTCCTAGTGGTTGTTAGCAGTTTATACCAAGGTGTCCCCAACTAATTTCCAGTGGGGACAACCAATGGCTGGCTGCAGTTGCCTGCAAACCCTTTATCATTAACCTCGGCAGGTCCGGTGATATCTCTCGTTCCATCACCAAAAAGCATTATTTTCTTCATCTTTTTTTATTTTTTAACGAAAAAAGAAAGTTCCATATCCGTCCATCTCATTTCAGTTTCTTCATCATCTTTAAAAAATCTCATTTCATGAAAATTAGCAACTGACAGCATCACGTTCCGGCCACCAAAAAATCAAGCATGATCAATATGCACAGATTCCCAATTTTAAGGGAAAAAAAATACTACCGGTTTTATTCACAGAAGTGTAAAATCAGTCTTTCGAAATGGAAAAGGTGGCCAAATAATGCATATTTGAAGAAACTCATAAAGCATGTAGATATGCCACAGAAATAGTTTAGAGCATAACAAAGAGGAAATATACGATTAGCTCATAGAAGCCAGCACCAACGCTCCAAAGTTGGCTTTGGACAGGAGGAATTGAGGACAAGCTACAGTGCTACACAGTCTTATAGGCAAGGAAGCACGGACTCTTCTAAAAGGTCGAAGCCCCTGCACTCCATACGCACTTGCACCCGCACTAGTGTGGATTCTTCTCGGATGCGGAGGGATGTTTCTTTAGATTATTTTTGTTAAAACAAAAAGGACCCCAATTACAATTTTAAGTCAATTTAAGAATATTGGGAGTTGGATACACGTCAAATGCTAGTATTGCTTATTTATGCTTGTTATTTATCTTAATTGCATAAAAAAAATCAAGACATCATAATTTTTAATATTTTATATAAGTACCCCAGCTGCATTGAGAAAGTTGACGAACTCCCCGCACTCGTGTCCCGTACCCGCGTTCCCACACCCGCACCAGTGCTTCCTAGCTCATAGGTAATAACTAGTACTGACAATTATAGACTCAGTAATCCTGGTAGGAGCATGTTAAACACAAATCCAATTGAGTCCTAATTACCGTGTGTAATGAAAGACCAAAATCAAATGCTGTAGATATTAGATATAATAATACAAATAGAATTTAGGAGTTTACATAAAGATATTACAACTTAACTAGACTGTTTAAAAATCGATGAGAGTTCAGATGCTAGTATTAAATCTGCATAGAAGAAAACCAATAACTTGATTACTCACATCATCAAAACTTGCAGAGCGGCGCATCTGCAGGGAAAAAAATTAAACAGAAGTTATACCCATGAAAGTTGATCATTTGAATCATGACAAAAAACACACACCAAACAGTTGGTTATTTTACACAGATATTTGCCTTCTTGGGCATCACATTAAGGGCCAGAGCAGTTATCAGAAAACTAAAGGGGAGCAATTAGCTATGCACCTAACTTCCAAGAAATAGAAATAAATAAATCTACCAAGAACTGCAGACACCCAAAGAACTAAACATGCCCGGAGAAGAATCGGTGAAGCACTTACAGAACTGCCATCAAAACTTTGTTTGAAGCTCCTTAATGACTCGTCTTCTGAACTTTCGAGAGCCGTGCTAGGAGGGGCATAGACAACTCTAAGTTTGCACTCCTCTATTGTCTTTCCACTGTCTTTATTAAACTGGAAACAATAATTTTCCCAGTACAAACAAAAGGTTAAGAATCTTATTCAGAACTGATAGAATCAAGTCAGCAAAATGAAGGCACTTTCTCCAAGCAAACATTCTTACAGTATCTGGTGGAAGCTCATCAATATCAGTCTGAGAAGACACTATAGTGCTCTGTAGGAGGAACTTATCTTTGCATTGCATATCTGGGGGGTACTCTCGTTGAGCTTGGAGGGTGACTGCAGATACAGCAGCAAGTTAAAACCGGTGTTAAACATGAAGATAATCATTGTTGTCAATTTGTGAATCGATTAGCAAAACTTATGAATCACAAACCATATCGAATCGTCAATTGTAAGATTCCCCTTTTCCAGAAAAAATTATTAATATATATGTAAATTCTATGTTACTGTGAACAAAAAAACAATTAACACAAGTATCATGCCATATCAAGCCTCAATTATGTTAGAATTTTCCACATAAAACTTCAAAGGTCAAAATGTGAATCATATCGAATCAAGAATCTTATCGGGTTGTAGGAAACTCAAATCAACATATTCTGTCAAACATGGTCATTTCGAACGAAGTTAAAAGTACAGAAGATAGAGGGGTACATCATGCAAGAGAGATCTATAGCAAAATTTGGTGCATCTAGTGTATGATATCTATCTTATATTCGTTAAGCTCTATGAAGCACGAGTGCTTTAGTGCGCCTGGAATTCGCGTGGACACTTTTTGAGTTCTCTGCGATGTTTTAGGGTTTCACACAGAAGATACATCTCATTCTCATAGATCGACTCGTCTGGTTAGGGCTTGCATCTCGCACATGGGAATCCATTTTCGTCTCTCTTGAATGAAGTTGTGCAAGACTTTGTTAACGTTTAATATTAATTTGCTTGCTTGTGGTTTTCTTGATAGTCGAATTACATTGTTTATTAGTAAACAAGTAATTTATGTGCATTTTGTCTTAATTAGAAAAAAAATAGTAATAGAATATATTGTATATAGTAATATATAAATGCTATATAAAATATATTTTCACTATTTTATATAAGTACCCCCACCGCACTAGTACTCTTGATTTTGAGAAAATTGCCGAACTCCCCGCACTCGCGTCCCCGCATCTGCACTGGTGCTTCCTTGGTTAAGCTTATACAATAAGTCGTACTATTTTCAAAATAACGATCTGGATAATATTTTAATAACAATAATAATTGCTGTGCACTCCATAAACACATGCAAAAAATACATTATTGTGCCTTTTCTGTGTTCATGTACTTTTCTTTCAGGATATATTGTATCAGGTTGCCATTCTCGGGTAATCTTAGTCCCCTGTTTGTGTTTTTTGCACACAAATGGCCAATCTCAAGCTCAATCATGCTTATATATACTAGCATTCACTACCAGTATCTGAATAATTTAAGCTAAAGGAATCTTCATTTGTCATCTAAATACTGTAATAAAATAGAGAGTAGTACCTCTTATGAGACATGAATCCCAAGGCTGCACAACACCAGTGTTTGGCCGTACAAAGTATTTTTTCGGAGAAGTGGTTTTAACCTGACAAAGAGAAAGAGGGAAACAAAAAGGATCAACAGGAAGAATTAACTCCAAAATAGCTTTAAGACTGTATGTGCACTGGCAGGCTTGGTTGATAGATTGTAAAAGTCTGAGAGACAGTACCTTAAAAGCAACATGGTGTTCTGTATTGTTTGCAACTTTGAGATCGCAAAAGCTTTGTTTTTCCAGCTCGACTGTTCACAAGAACCAATAGTAATAATACATCAGAACTATGAAGAACTCTCGCAGAAAAACTATAACCAGAAAAAGGACAGTGCTTGTTAACCAAGAGCGAGGAACTGCACATTTATGAACAATTACGCACCAGGCTGGGTGCTGCTAATATGTAAGCAGAGTAGTAATCTATTTCTGCAAATGATATAATTGATCTAGGAGAGCACTCCAATAAATTCATCCAATTCAAAACCCCCACAGAGGATTGCTTGGCCAAATTTCTTTGTGTCGCTATTAACCGTACGCTACCCCATACCTCCAAATTTCATCTTATGGTTATAACTCTTGTTACCATTCAAACATGTTTTGTAATTCAGCACATTTTGGCACATGCCATGAATGGTTCAGTAGTTCATGAATCATTGCAAATGTGGAAATAATGCTTCAACTTATGCCCCAAAATATTCAAAATCTCTATCCAACAAAGCTATTGTAAATATCACCTACCTCCCCTGAGGTTTGGCCTTAATACACATACCTCGCCTCACTTTCACGAATCTCACTTACCTCCGTTATTTGTGAGTTTTAGTATCAAATTCCATTAAATTTTCTAATCACACTGTGCAGAATGAATCTGCGTGGTCTTCCTTACCCATGTACTGGCAGTTGGTCTAAGGTGAAAAGTGAAAAGAAGAAATCAAAAATCAGTTCTGTTTTTTGGTTGTCCTCTCTCTCTCTCTCTCTCTCTCTCTCTCTCTCTCTCAGGATAGAACGGAATTTGATACTAAAATTCAGACATAAGGGAGGAAAGTGGGATTCTTGAAATGAGGGGAAGTAAGTGTATTAAGGCCAAACCACAGGGGAGGTAGGTGGATATTTACCCCAAAACCCTTTTGGGGTTGTGTATTTCCAATTCTAGCACGCCCACTTAGTTTCTCATAAACGTGCAACATTAACTTTCCTTTCCATGATCATAGAGTCTATAATCCATAATTTAACCTATCTATGTTTCCACTTTTTAAATCATTTTAATAACAGTATATGAGTGCATTACCTTAAGGTTCATGCAAATTCCTAACTGCTCGCGTATAGTGAGCAGTAAGCGTCCACCAAGGTTTTCATACTACTTTTCAAATTTCAATTGCTTACCCTTTCCACCACTATTGATTCTCCCAATAGTTCTTGAAATTCAACAAACCTACTAACAAACCCGAATAGATAATTACCAAACAAATCAAATGGATTCAGCCCTACAAATGAATAAACAAGGTTCTTCATTGTCACTTACCTTTAAAAAATAATAATAATAATAATAATAATTAAAAAAAAAAAAAAAAAGGGGTTCTTCATGGTCTCCTCATCTTCCAATAATCCTACCAAGAACCATACAGTCCTTCTACCATTCAGTGAATACATCTGATTCTCTCACTTAAATTACTCAATTGTTGGAAGAAGATGTAGTTATCTCATAAAAATTACCAATAAATTTCACAAAACAAAGGACGTATTGGAAGGGGAATGATTGACTATATGTATAATCTAGAACTACACATTCAACTGGCAGGGGATAAAATATCTTCATTCCAAGGAAACAAAGTCCACGCCAAGCACTTACCCGGACCCACTTGCAGCATAAAATCCAATGAAAGAAGGTATACAAGTTTTTCTACCAAACTCTCAAATGTACTTGGCTTGACAAAAACCAATACCCATTCTCAAAGACTCAACCCATTGGATCACCACTTAAATAATCTTCTCCCCTTCTGTACTGCCTAGATAGATAGGATAGGACTATATATTTACAACATAGCCACCCCTTAGGTATTTTACTTAACCTAAAATCTTAGTATTCTTTTTGGCCTTGCCCAAACATTTAATCAAAGGAATTCCTGACTTCATTGCACATGACTATTGCACCTTGCAACTTCTTCTCGCCTTGTTCGAGTAAGATGTCAAACTTCTCTCGAATACATTAATTTGCCCCCCTCTCCTTGTCTGCAACTCCTGTTGACATCCCAAAGGGTTATGTTTGGCCTCTTCATCCGAATTCAGTGATAAACAAAATGCATCACATAACGCATATGGCCCCAAAATCAAGATACAACTCCACTATGTACTAAAGTCATAGTAACTTCCAACAGTTTACGACTTGACCCAACTCAGATATATTCATATTCCCGATTGAGATGTAACTATACCCATTACCCAATTACCCATATCCCTAATCTTTGTCCAATTGGCATTCCCTACTTAATACCTTCCTCAATCGCTCCAGTCTTCCATCGCATGGAAAGGAACGTATTGTTCGCGCACTACTATGGTTCGCTCTGGCACTTAATTTTTGCAACTAAATTCCTACATAACGAATTTAGACAAAAATTCAAAAGCTATCAACCTTAAAATGTTCAATTAGTCGCATAAATTTGCTAAACAGCTAATGTAAATGAAATTCTGATGAAGTATGAATATCGTGAACATCACAAAGAGAGAATGAGAAAGTGCGTACATTGGAACTTGAGCTCTTCGGGATGAACAGCGATCAACTGGTTAGTACCACTCATGGTGATTACCGCAAGAACAGATCGATCCACAAACGAGAAAAACACAATCAATCAATCAAACCCTATAACAACCACCAAAACTTGACATATACAAAACATCAACACTAAATTCATGAGTTCCGCAACACGAAGAGAGTGAGAGAGAGAGAGAGAGAGAGAGAGAGAGAGAGAGAGAGAGAGAGAGAGAGAGAGAGAGAGTAGGAAAAACAACACAAGAACCTGACGAAAATTCAGGATCAAAAGAGAGAATGGTTTGGGGGCTAACATATGGTGATTTGAGGGGGCTGAATCCGAGATTTACACGGATTGCTCAGTCGAATTCAAAGAGTTCGAAGGTTCAGGCACGAAGATCGGGTTCCACGGTCCGAGTGAAGTTCTAGAGAGAGAAACAACTACGGTCCATTGGTCCTTGTGTTAGAGAGAGAGAGAGAGAGAATTTCAATTCCTTGGCAACCTCCAACTGAGGGAACTTCGATCAGAGGAGAGAGAGAGAGAGAGATTGATTATGGGATGCCACGTGGGAGAGAGATTATGGGATGCCACGTGGGTAGTTAAGAGACGTATGATGACGTCCGCTTCGAAAGGGGAATGTGGTGGTGGTGGTAGTCTGTATGTGGGTCCACGAAAACTCACCCCAGGAAGGAGGCTGACGTGTCTTGTTTAGGTAATCAATCATTGACATGGGAAAAAAAAAATTTATACTCCTACTAAATAAGTTTGTTTCTAGTACACTAGTAGGTAGGCAGTAGGCTCTTGGATTTATTAAGAGTACATGCAATTATATTAGGAGTAATGTTTTTTTTTTTTTTTTTCAAAAAATGTTTTTTAATATATGTGACTAGGGCTGTATGTAAATAGATCGGACCGATCCATTTTCATGTAGTATAAAAATCAATTTGATTCAAAAATTTACACTAAATCGAACTGAACTGAAACCGATCGTTATGACTGAAAATTGAACAGAATCGTTTTCACCCTTACATGTGGCAGTGTATCGAGTTTATTTGATGAAAAATGCTAGACCCACATAATGAATCACACATTTTTTTCACACACTTCTTTAAATGCTTGTAACTTGTGCTGTATAAGTGGGGCACAAAAAAGTGTAAAAAAATTCAAGCAGCACAAGGTACAAGCATTTAAAGAAGTGTGTAGAAAAAGTGTGTGGTTCATTGTGTGGGTGTAGCATGACTCTTATTTGATTGATTAATGCTGAAGTGGTTCCACATGGATCCAGTGCCACATGTTGAGAAACCCTTTTTGAGAAAAATAAAATAAAATTGGAAAGCAATAACATTACTCATAATGTGATGATTCTACAAGTATATTAGTAAACTAATTACTCTTTTTCTGGAACCATAACAAGTGTATGTATGTATTTCAAACTTTCTTGAAAAAATAACAACAAAAAATTGTTTGATGGGTAAACAATTAGTGTCCTTGTTGCTTTTTTTTTTTTTAGTAAACAAGTCAGCAACACCTTTATTAAAATTTAAGAGAAGTGATGGAATAACGTAATTGTTACTTAAAACACCAATAACACTCCAACTATCCGAGAGACGCATAATTATTTAAAAGATTTATCCATCATGTACTTATTACTTTCTTTCGTCCCAAACTCACAGTGCTATAATGCTATTACGAGATAAATGGTTCACGTGTGCAAGTATTATACGTATAATGCACAAATATATCAATTCAATTATGTCATCCCATATACATTAATGCACTTATGGGATTAAACTAAACTATTGTTGTCCATGACAGTCCATTTCAAAGATGTTATATGACCCTTTTCCACATATTTTAAAACAAGCTAGTTGCCAAAACCATAATCTTGAAAAATATTGAATGGGTTAGGTGGGGCTAATATTGCTATTGGGTGCTAGCTAGGCATCACCTTTGAATTAAGTTTATTCAGAACCATTAATAAGGGGACCATACTTTTAAATCCATTACCTATATATTGTTGGAAACATGAAAGTACTAGCAATAGAAGCTACCATTTATTTATGAATTTTGTCCCTTGTCCATGTGAGCCGTGAATAGCTTATGACTGTTTGATTTGTGGATTTACATAGAGAAAAATGTTTTTTTTTTTTTAGAACATTTCTCAATGTCTTTTCTTTTATTTTTAAATAATATTAGAAATAAAATAAAAATAAAAATCCAAAAAAAAAGGAAGAAAATACTCACAAAATTCATTGATATTTTTCTCGTTGTTTTTCCTAAATAACAAAAGACAGGTGTTTTACCCTATTTTTTCTTTTCTTTTCGTTTCCCTCACTAAATTCATGAACTAAACAGAGCTAAAGGATTCCAAAATTTCAACTTGAAAATCCCGGACCACAAGCCAAGAGAATAAGAACATAGAAAATGAAGTAAAGATCTTGATATTTATATTATTTACCAGAGTTCTTCTACGCTTCTCAAATGGTTCCCAAATAATGGTGAGACACTGAGACTACTTCAACATTATCAACTAAAAAACATGGGCCAAATAACACATGTATTTGAGAATATTTAAAATATAAAATTTAAGAATCCCAACATTCCTCAAATTAGCATGTATATGAAAAGCCTCGTATGCATGTAGCATGTACATATAACAGTAATTACAGTGTGTAGGCAGTAGCAAAATTCTTCCCCTTGATGGAATTTGTGCTACCTTCATCAATTTATTTAAGTACTTATCAATCTATGCCTTACTTGTCTTCAACTTTTCTTATCATGCCCAATCCACAATTCTCGTTATCTTGAATAAAATCACGTTATGTTGAAAGTTAATTAAATAAAAATAAATAAATAAATAAAAAAAAAAGCATTTCACTGTTCTACAATACCCAAACAAAAACTAGAGATTCCTGCTTTCAGAAGAGGATGTGG
Source organism: Hydrangea macrophylla (assembly GCA_033977485.1). NCBI lineage: Eukaryota > Viridiplantae > Streptophyta > Magnoliopsida > Cornales > Hydrangeaceae > Hydrangea > Hydrangea macrophylla. The sequence continues at coordinate 90,799,896 of CM066995.1, forward strand.
TGGGTGTGTACTATTTAGTGTATGTATATTGCAAGTGTAAGATACAATTGCAAATGAAACATAACAAACAAATTATGATGCAGAATACTCGAATAAAATATGAATATGGATGAAAAATTGATGGATAATTAAAGAATAAAAAGAAAAAGATAGATTTTTAGAGTCCACTAAGAAAAAGAGAAGAACTTTTGGAATTCACCAAAATCTATTGGAGTTCACCAATACCTTGAAACCTCTCAAAGAAAAAACTCAATATTTTTTTTATTCATCATCATAAGCTCTCCTAATACAATAAGCATGACCTCTTTTTATAGAGAAAATAGAAGACTACTATTCTATGAAATATTCTTAAGGGAAATTTGGTGATAAACCCCTTAGAATCAGTCGTTACTGTGCAAAACCCAGTCAAACTCTTATTTGATCTAAAGCCCACGCGCGTTTTAAATTTGCAATCAAAAACCCATTTTTCTTTTTTTTATTTAGTTGAATGACGACGTTGCCCCCGACATCGACGAAATCGTCCGACACCGGTGACTGCAACTACCACCGTCGCCACCATTGCAGCGAGACCACCATCACCATCGCCAGCACCACCATCACCAACACCATCGTTGTGAGACTGTCATCACCACCATCACCACCACCACCACCATCACACCGCAACCACCACCACTTTCGTAGCGAGACCACCTCCTTCGCCACCACCATCTCACCACGACCACCACCATTGCCACTGAATAAGATGATATATATATATATATATATACATATACACAGATAAAATCGTTGCCACTACCACCATCGCCATCGCCATCACCATCACCATCACCATCACACCGCTACTGCCACCATCGCCACTACATTGTACCGCCACCACCACAATCGTCACTGAAGAAGATGATATGTATATATATATATATATATACAAACACGGAGAGATAATATTACATGTTTAACAAACAGATAACATTTGTTTGTCAAACAGATAACATTATCTGTTTGTCTCCATCACTGCACCACCACCACAACCACTGCACTACCACCACCATCACATCCCCCTTAACAGCACAGTTCATAACCACATCCATTACAGCACCACCATGACCACCACTAGAGCACCACAATATTATCAGTTTTTGCAAACAGATAATATTATCTGTTTGCAAAAACTTAGAAATTTTCACAATCTACACCACTGCACCACCACCACCACCAATGCACCACAACCACTACCACCACCACCTCCTCCCCCTTAACAGTACAGTTCATAACCACAGCCATCATAGCACCACCATAACCACTACCAGCAGCACCACAATATTGTCAGTTTTTGCAAACAGATAATATTATCTGTTTGCAAACAGATAATATTATCTGTTTGCAAAAATTGAGAATTTTTCACAATCTACACCACTGCACCACCACCACCACTGCACCACCACCACCACCACCACCACCTCCTCCCCCTTAACAGCACAGTTCATAACCACAGCCATCACAGCACCACCATAACCACTACCAGCAGCACCACAAAACAGATAATATTATCTGTTTTGACAATATTATCTGTTTTCGAAAACAGATAATTTTTTACAACCACCACCACCACCGCACCACCACCACCATACCCCTATAACAGCACATTTCATAACCATTGCGATCACAGTACCACCACAACCACTACCAGCAGCACCACAATATTATCTATTTTTGTAAACAGATAATATTATCTGTTTTCCACAACAGAATTTTGCACCACCACCACCACCATCAGAGCACCAGCACCACACCACAACCACCACCACCACTACCACCACCACCACCACCACTACCGCACCGCGCCACCATCACCATTTGTATCATCGTTGTCATTGCGGTTGTCATCGCCGTCGACCCGCCACCACCACTACCACCACCACGTCACCTCCATCACTATCGCATCAACACCACCCGCAACCACCACCACTTTCGTAGCGAGACCACCTCCATTGCCACCACCATCTCACCACGACCACCACCATTGCCACTGAATAAGATGATATATATATATACATATACACAGATAAAATCGTTGCCACTACCACCATCGCCATCGCCACCACCCGCCATCGTCACCACCATCACTATCAGCACCACCATCACCATCATTGTCGTCACTTCTGCTGTGTAGGAGGAGAGGAAATTTTCAGTTTCTTAGGAAATTAGGTCATTTTGGTTTTTTGTTTGGGGAAGGGGTTTTTGAGTTAAATATTTGGGCATTGGGCTTTATATAGCATTGTATTGATTTTATGGTGCTATGGCTGAGTGGCCCTATTCTTAAAATCTAAAACTTCCTAGTAGATAAAATCTCTAGAAGATACTTATTCCTAATATATTTTTCTTAAATGAAAGTCTCCTAAAACTAAATCAATACTAAATAATTAAATTACAATATCTCCCGGAACAAATATTATTATTACAAAAATGTCCTTTCGATCCCTATCAACTCTCCTCGTCTGAGAGGAACTCGACTCTGGCGAGTTAAAATGGTAGTTAAGCTGGGGAGAATGAAGAGCACCCGCATGATGGCACACTTTCTGAAAACGAGCAAATATTAGATTCAAGACGATAGAAAGCATCACTTCATTTGGAACACCTGCAGATGAATCAAGGAGAGACATGAAAATTCAAATTAGTAGCCACATTTTGTGACAAGTCAAAAAAATTTGCCTTCAGGTCTTTTGGAGGGTCACTACAAACATAGTTAGGAAGTGGAGTAGGTGGGGAAAAAAGGGTCACAATCTCCATTTTGCTTTCAGAATATGACGAAAGGGGAGGCTGTGGAGGAAAAGGGACAAGAGGAGGAATTGGGATGATAGGAAAATCAAATGAAACAACGCTTATAGGCGGCATATCATCCTGGTTCTCTTTGGTTGTGTCCTTGAGACAATCAATAGACACATTAGTGACTTTAAATAATGGGTCTTGTTTGATATGTCGTGCACTCATGATTCATTGAAGAGACACTTTAATTGATCCTAATCGAGCATTACTTTGAATGTTTGCTAAATTTGTTTGCTCAACTCGGACAGATAAATCACTAACAAGTTTAGCAAGGTCATTCATAGAAGTGGCGAGGTCTGGTTTTCTAAAAACTTGAGATGGAACTTAATTACCTAGGTCATTTACGGAAGCAGAGGAACTTAGTTTACTAGAAAATGCAGAAAGGGCCGAAGGCTTTAAAGGACATATGTGAATGGACCGACCACGATATTGAATGATATATTTATTTTCTTTTCCCCTTTTTGCGTTATATTCACCAATCTATTTACAGCCAAGAAGAATATGACCCACATTTATTGGTAAGACGTCACACTAGTTTTTTTTTTCAAAATATAGGTTAGCCATTCGGATGAGCACTAAACAACTTTTGGTGACAAAAAATGTAGAGTTATCGTCCAAAACTACCTTATATGGTTGTGGGTGTGGAGAAATTGAATGATTGAGTCTTTTAATGGTGGATTGTGAAATAACATTCATGAGAAATGTCTCATCAATAACAAGCTTACAACCAATATTCGGGCATTAAACGGCTATAAGAAAGGTACTAGTGACTTGAGTGGGACAAAAAATGGGATAGGTACAATAATAGCGAGACATGCTTATGACGATTCTAGAAGACCTTTATTTGCAATATTAAATGATTGTCAAAATATTGATACTAATCAAAATTTCAAAGGAATACGTGTACCTCAAAAGTGAAGAATATGATGAATCACTGAGCCAATGCCAATGTTGGGCGGTGTAACCTCCGATAGCTTCCAAATCCAATTGTCAAACCTCTAGGTACCTCAAACTAAGAAGTTTTATTTATTTATTTTTCCTCAACTCTTTCCTCTTTTCTTTTTTTTTTTTTTTATAAATTACGGAGTATTATTTTTTTGGAAATTCAGCTCCTTTTCTCTCTCTCTCTCTCTCTCTCTCTCTCTCTCTCTCTCTCTCTCTTAGAAAAACTAAGAAAAAGTGGGCTGGGACTTGGTCGGATTAGCTATTGCTAGGGGTGTATACGAGCCGAGCTGAACCTGCTCGCGAGCTTTCTCATGAACTCGCGAGCTCAAATGAGGCGAGCTTTCAAGTGTTCGCGAGCTTTCTCGCGAACTTTTTAAAGAGCTTTTTAGCGCGCCCTTTTAAATTATATAGTTTAATAATAAAATAATCATTTGTCAAGCATATTAACGAGATATATAGTTTTATAATATATATATATATATATAAATCACTATATAAGCCTTATCAAACTTATTAACGAGCTTTTTCACGAGCCCTAATCGACCGTGTTCACGAGCTCAAATGAGCGAACTGAGCCGAGCTTCGAACCCTTATTGAGTGGCTTAGCTCATTTACACCCCTATCTACTAGTTTTAAATACCAGGGTGTGGGCTAGTTCAACTGGGTTTGGGTATTGGGTAATGTTAGAGCCTGTTGGGCTTCTTTTGTGAAGGTAAATACGAGTTAGGATGATCTTGTATAAACAGATGGGCAGTGGGCTGAGTCTAGGTTTATTATGGGGCTTAAGTTGAAGCAAGTGGGCTGTGACTCGGGCTGTGTAAAGTTATGGGCTGACTGCTATTTATTAATTTGGTACAAGGGTTATTTGGGCTTATAACAATTGGGTCCTTAGGTTAACAAGTAGAGACACTTATCTTCATCTTTAGCACGTCAAAACCTAGGGGTTAAAAACTTGAAGTTGTCGAGGTTCAGCAGCTGTAAATGGCAAGAGAAATTTGATGACACGATGGCTTGTGGTTGAGGGCTCATGTGATGGAAAGTAGTCGTGAGGGCCGTTGGTGCCGCGACCTTGGGTACTGCAAGGGATGACGGTTGGGGTTTGGTCTGGCTGGGGTTTTAGATTTGGTCAGGGGCAATCAGCGAGAATGGTCGCGGTAGGAGTTCGCAACCAATAGTGGTGGTTATAACCGACTAGGGTGTTGAGGGTTCACAAACTAGCAGGGAGAGATATGGCGATGAATTTTGGACTGTGGTGTGCATGCGACTAGGGTCTTAATCTGGGTGAGGTTTTGTTTGGGCTGGTACTGGTGGTTTTGGTTTAAAGGGTTGCTTGACTAGAACACCAAAGAAGTGGGTGAGGTTTTGTTTGGGCTGGTACTGGTGGTTTTGGTTTAAAGGGTTGCTTGGCTAGAACACCAAAGAAGTGGAAACATGGTGAAAACAATGGATTTGCTTATGGCTCTTTGCTGCGAATCGGAGTTTGCTCTGATACCAAATTTGAAGCAGGACACTGATGAAAAAGGGTGATGTTATTTCCACTCCATCATTGAACTAAGGCACTCCATGGTACCATTCTTAGAGCATGTGGTACCATGTATGCAACTCCATGGTACCACTCTTAGAGCATGTGGTACCATGTATGTCATGCATTGCATACAACGATGGAGTGGCAATAACAATTCCCATAAAAAATTGATGAATAATTAAAGAACAAGAAGAAAAAGATAAATTCTTGAATTCCACCAAGAAAAAGAGAAGAACTCTTGGAATCCATCAAGATCCATTGGAGTCCATTAATACCTTTGAAAGCTCTCAAAGAAAAAACTCAATATTTTCTTATTCATCATCCTAAACTCTCTTAATTCAATAAACAAGACCTCTTTTTATAGAGAAAATTGAAGACTCCTATTCTAGAAAATATTCTTAAAATCTAAAACTTCCTAATAGATAAAATCTCTAGAAGAAACTTATTCCTAATATATTTATTCTTAAATGAAAATCTCCTCAAACTAAATAAATACTAAATAATTAAATTACAATATCCTCCCGGATCAAATATTATTACCAAAATGTCCTTTTGACCCCTATCAAATCAAGCAAGAAGTAGATGCCAATGCTTATGGAAAGAGCTTAAAAAATAAATGGTTTTTCCATTAAGTTGCCTTGAAATCATTCCCTGGTCAAGAGATCATTCTTTAATTCAGGAAACTGAAATATGAGTGGTGACTGGTGAGTGATGGAATGGTACACCTTTTGACTGTACTCATCAAGGATGCATATCCATATCAATACATCACCCACTCATTACCTAAAGAAAAGAAAGTGATTATGTATACAATCACCAAAGGAAGATGGGCTGCATATGAGGAAAAAAAATACATTATCCATCGAAAAAGTTTCAAAAAGAGCTGCTTAAAAGGAAAAATACACTTGATGGGCAGCAGCAATTGACTGCATTCACTTGAAAGTGGAGAGCCTAGGTAGCTTATCTCTCAAATAGTACAGCCTTGCCCTCCTGACCTTCCTGTGGCTGACTACTCTCATCTCTTTGATATTTGGTGAGTACCTGCAATAATAGAAAAACTTAAGGGGGTCTGGTCGCAAAGGGGGAAAAAAAAACAACTCCATTGTTAATAAGTGACCCAGATCCACTAATTCAGGTGTGTGGTGAATCTCAATTCCTTGCATGGGAGTCCGTACCCAGCCTAATGTCTATTATGCCGAAACTGGTTCTTTGTCAAACCCGCATAACCATGGTTCTCATACAAACTAGATATATAAAGTGAAATTGGGACTAAACCAAGTCCTATTTTAAGTATTCTCCAACAATTTCCTAGACACCAATCATGTTCTATGCTCCTAGTATAGGACGAAGTGACCATTTCGGGGTAAAATAAAGATGACAAATCATGACAATGATTCCACCATGTCTGTACTATATGAGAGATGATGCATCGCAATTGCTCTATATCCATCTTGTAGTTCAGTGTACACGCATACCATTTTGCCCAGGACTCTATTCACTTTCCAAATACAGGAATCTGAACATTATAGGATTCTGACACACGTCCAATGTCAGTTGAAATAGCCTATTGGCTCTATGTACCTTTAAAGTCAGCAATTATATGCCGCAGCTACACACAGCCTTAAATTATTCATCTTTCGATATTTCTAACAACATTACCTCAAAGGGAGGTATAGACAACTGGTAGCTTGAACTTAATATTAGAGACGGGAATGGCGTCCAATCAACATAGGGTAAACTACTTGTTCTACTCAGTCTGAGTAACTAGGTGAAACAAGCTCTGTGAAAGCTTCAACTCCGATCCAATGAAAAAATGAGAGAAACATCAACTGGAGATGTACTGCATGAGGTTGTGAAACCTATAGTCTATAGCCTATAGGACACCTAGCACACTAAGACACCATAAATGACTAATAAAGTTGAATTTAGGAAGATTTCCAATGTTTCCTAGATGGTGGATCATTCCAATATGCAGAGCGAGAATGGGAACATGGTATGCCACAGAACCCAAAATATGGTACGAGGTGCATATGACACTGTTGAAAATGGATAAGGTGGGTTCTAATTGCCGACATATATTGCACTTCCATTAACTGAAGAAAGCGTTAGATAGAATCTGCATGGTAAGCCAAGTGATAGAAGAGGCTAGCCATGAGACCAGCCATATATTTGGACCTCCGAGGTTCGACTGGCATGGACGTGACTTGGGTACACCGTACATGAGACTCGTGATTTGCAGGTGATTGAAGGTATCCAACGTTTATAGGTTTCCATCTTAAAATGCTTAAAAAGATCATCACGAAATCACACAGTATGGATGGGAAGTCCAATCCCCCCAAGTTCACTCACTATCAAAGAAGCGATAAAGGTATGCTAGCAGTGGTCTGACCAACATATCAGTTAAACAAAGCACACCCTAACATAAAGAACTTAACAATGTGGAAGTCTTTTCACACACACACACACACACACTTTTTCAGTAAATTCCTTTATACTTTTCATTCGTCAGGTGATTGTTCTTGGAAATTTATAGCGTAAAATCCAATCATTTACGACTAAGAGTAGGCAAATCTTGTTATCTTAATGTATCTCGAGATCCACGCTGTGTTTTTATATCAAGAAAATTCATGAACACCCCAAATTATTGATTACTCAATATTGCACATCAGTAAATTTGAAACTCAAGCCAAGCGAAGTCGTGCCATAAAATGATCACCACATAGTCACATACGAAGCAGTAACGCAAAAAAGATTGTACTTACACAGGGAATACAATCTCAACACCGATGCCTGCAATAATTCTCCGAATCCGAATCGTTGTGTGGATACCAGCATTTTGTTTTGAAATAACTATGCCCTTATATATAGACAATCTGCGAGTATTTCCTGGAACTTCCTATAACACAATAACATAAATAAACTTACACCACTTGCTGCATAGAAAAACAATACTCCGTAATATGAATAAAGATTATCTGAAATATGTGTACCAATTTAATTTCCACAACATCTCCAGTCCTAATGTCAGGAACAGGCCTTTGCTTCTCAGAAGCTTCAATTGCTTGCTTGTTTAATATCTACACAAACAACAAGAAAAACAACTGTAAAACATTAAATAAATCTAAATGCCAACTTCTTGAGAGAATGTAGGGGAATCACTTAAAACTAGTAACATTTTGAACCTTTCAAGTTTCCTTAATGAAAGTCCAAAGAACATCATACATCCACTTAAGTACTTAACTGACCTATAGCGCTAATTTGACTTCATTAATGCAACCTTTTTTTTTTTTTTTTTTTCCTTTTTGAGACAACTCAAGGCCATCCCCAACCCTTGCTCAAAATTTGAATTCATTTGATATGAAGCTCTTGAATGTTTTGGACTCAAATTTTCTTACAGTATCACTCTCTTCTCTCAAAAAGGTCAAATTAATTTTTTTTTTTTTTTTTTTTTTTCAAGTTCCTCCAGTCCTTACCCAAACCCATATCAAAATTTGAGTAAAACTCATTTTGGTATGGGTTGAGTAGTCTAGGATTGGAGGATTTTTTTTTTATTTTTGAGGACTACTACCCAACTTCAAATTTTGCTATGGGCAAGGGTTGGAGATGCCCTAACGCTTTGAATTGCTATTTTCTTTTCATTTTCCTCAGTTTTCCTAACAAACTAAAGGAGGTAAACATAATAGACAGACACAGATTAAGCAAATACCTACCCCCATTATGTCTCCTAGCTTAATTCGAGGCTTCCTTGGGGGTTTTGCTTCAGACTCAACTGATTCTGCATCTAGGGCAGCTTCCTTCTCTTCAACATTATCCGTACTGTCCAATTCTCCATCAGAGTTCGCTTCGGCTCGAACAACGAAAGATCGATGGCCCAATTTTGCTACAAATGGGTTGAAACTCAATCCCACCCTACAATTCGAAACTCGAGCTGAATCGAACGAATAGGGACGATGAGCAACAAATGCAGAAAACCCTAAATTCTTCGGAGCGCACTGCGTAGGGTTTCTGGGTATCATAACTAACGCCTGCAACCAAAATATGCAATCGTTCCGGAATTACGTATCGATAGAGAATAGACTCTAAATATACACACAGAATTGAATATATATATATATATATATGTGTCGAGAGAGAGAGAGAGAGAGAGAGAGAGAGAGAGAGAGTACCTGAGGAAGAACATTGGAACCCATGATTTTGGAGGTTGAGATGAACGAGTTGGTTAGGTTTTGAGAAGGGTTGAATTCATGAAGACTCGCAGAGTGGGAGTCAGCCTTATCCTTTACGAGGGGGGTGCGTGTGTCTCTCAGTGCGTGTATGTTAGGGAAAAAGGAGCGCTGTGCGCTCTAGGCTCATTTTATCCACTTCCAATCACCTGTCCTAAAGACTAAAGTTGTAATGAGGGGGTGGCCATGGGCCGGGCTAGCACTAAAGACAATAAGAACCGCAAGCCCAGTCCGGCCAGACACGGGCCTTTAAATGGTAGTCCAAGCCCGGCCCACTCCAGCCCGCAAAACTTGTATTGCAGAATCTGGGTGTTAGCACCTTAAAGAGTGAACAAGAACAAAGATGATGTTAAAAACAATAATCTGACTAGAACGAAAGCAAGGTTTAGTGAAATAGATCTCGGCTTTTGTGAGTGTGGATAGGAAAAAGGACTGGAGCGGGGGAGCCCATGTGCTGAAATATTTCCCAAGCCCAGTCATATATGGGCCACTCTTCATGCCCAAGCCATGCAATGTCTAGGGCCGGGCCTAGCGGACTCATGCCCACCCTTTTATGCAGGACGTGCTAATTTGCACATTGTGCTACAATTGATGGAAGTAGGGGTGAAAGCAAAACCGAACAAACCGAACCATCGAACCGAACCGATCGGTTCGGTCGGTTTTCATGAGCTAGGTGCAGTGTAAAATCGAAAACTGAACCGAAAATTAAGCCTAAAACCGAAAAAATTGACCGAAATCGAACCGATCGGTGAAAAAAACCCCCCAAAACCGACCGAACCGAACCGATTTCACCCCTAGATGGAAGTTGCCTTTCACATTCTATGGGTTTTGTTCGGGTCGGGTCTCTAAGTGCAACCGAGATCCTATGTGATGTCCACAACTAGGAATGGACACAAGTCGAATCGAGCCGAGCCGAGCTCATGTATTCACAAGCTTGCTCACAAACTTAAATGAGCCGAGTTTTCTCGCAAACTTTTTAATGAGCTTTTCGCGCGACCTTTAAAACTATATAGTTTCATAATAAATCAGTCATTTATAATGCCTATTGTAACACCCGTACCAAGAAAAGAATATTAGTGTGATATTAGTATGTGTTAATTAATACATAAAATGATTTAAGGTGGGGTTATGTACCCACGAGTAAAAAGGTGTTCAAATGCGAACACAGATGAAAGTACTGTGATAGGTAGAACTGGTATAAAAAAGTGGGCCCAATGAGGGTTTAGTTGATAAAATTTGCATTTAGATGCCATTATATGTGGATATGCATACTTGCTTAAATGTTAAAAATATTATTATGTCTTATGATAGATAAAGGGGACCAGTTTGGGTACCCATGCGAGGGCGTATTTGAATATAATTCATATTTTGTAGGTTTAATAGCAACCTCATATTATATGCGGGACCCCGTTTGAGACCCAAGCAAGATATAAATTAAATCCATTTAGAAAATGTGGGTAGTTAATATAGTTAATATGAGGGTTTCATAATAAAGCTTAAAGAAAGTTGGGGGAGATAAATGGGAATAAGGAAGAGTTGCTGTCAACACATATGCATGTAGCATATATGTCTTAAGCACAAAACACAATAGCAATTTACAGAAATTCAAAGAACGGAGAGCTCACGAGATTGACGGCGACGCTCTGACGACATTTATTGCCATATCTTCGTCGTTCGACAGTCGTTTTGTGAACCGAGACCATTTTTGGACTCGTGGAGATAGGAGGATCACATCCATGTCCTTTATTTTCATTTTCGATAACATTTTTCTAGCAACCATTCTTGATAGATGATGTTTTGATGTATCAAAACTATGTAAGATTCTCACCGATTAGAAATTTAGCTGGAATTTGGAAAGAATTGGGGTTTTAAAGCTTAAATTGCTAGTAAATCGAATAGGTAAGTGTTCTAATCCCGAATTGGATGTTTAGACATGTTAATGTGATAATTGTTATAAAAAATTACTTAATTCGTGCTTATGTAGTTTTGAATGTGATGAAAATAAGTAAAACATGTCAATTGTGTGAAAATTGCTATGCTTATATGTTAAGTTGTTTATATGCTTATGTGGATCAAAGGGAAGTCAAGTAGTGGTTACCATTTATAGGTCCCATATGTAATGGATAGGAAGTTCTTAATGAGAAGGGCTGGTGACGACCACAATGACAATGATAAGATGGTGACGCCTTCATGGTTATAAGAGAATGTGTGTTGCGCTATATGCGCCCAAAAGTGAGAAAGATTCGAGGTGACAAGGACCCGAGGGTGGTGGCTGTAGTTACTTGACTTTCCAGAGATCATTTTGTGGATGTGTGTAATGATTATTTCATTTACATCTTAAGCATTCCAATAGTATGATTAGTTCTCTCACGAAGCGAAAACTTAAAATGAATATTATTTTTTGTTATGGTTTATTGAATAACCACTGCAAGGTACGACACGGGAAGAGGAGAGGAAATGATTCGCACGACGGTTTGGGCGTAGGAGTTGTGTGATAGGTGTTGACATGTTCATATGTATAGATATTTTTGATTAAGTTGTAATCTTTGTACTGTAAGTGTTGTAAACAACTTGTATTTTGAAGATGTTGGATCAACTTGTGTTTTGGGAGGTTTTTGTAATATGTCAAGTTGATTTGGTATAGTTTACATATCTTGTGATGTGAGTTGTATTTGTACCTCACAAGTTATGTATGTTGGAGGAATTTGAACAAATTAAGTAACCTTTGAATGTCAACTAAACTTGACTTCTCATTGTTGAAGGATTTTGCAAGTGTTGGGGAAAACATGAATTTTGATGCAAGTTCTTGATCCTAGCAATGAATTTATGAGTTTGATGGTTGTATTTGTTTGGGATATATACTAAAAGACATGCTTTATGTAGTTGATTTATTATTCATTTAATAAAACCAGTTGATCCATTTTTTTTTATGAGAATCTGTGTGGGCAATGTTTGTATTATATTATTTATTTAATATTATGCATGTGTGTCTCTCATTCTATATAGTAGGTGGTTTGGTGTGTAGAGTTCGGCTTATACATAGAAGATCAGGCCATCAGATATTATAGAATGTAAGATTTTGGTTTACAATCTTAGATGGGATTGGACACACCATCGGTAGGACTGCAGCATGGTGTTGTAGTAGTTTTGTCTTGCCTACGAAAAACGGTATAGTTTCAACTCACTATGCTGGTACACTTTGTGTATTAAACGGGACTGACTTGGGGTAATTATCTTTATACTGACTTATAAGATAATTAATACCTCATGGCTATTATGAGTGCTTATGCTCTAAATCCTAAGTTATTTTATGGACACGTACATTTGATATTTACATTTTGATCCCTAAAAGGGTGAGATCCTTAAATAGGTCAATATCTCATTGGATTGGGTGGCAATATTAATTGTGTGCTGGATATCAATTAATGATGGAATCCATGTCTCAATTTTGGGATTGATGATATCCCCTTGAGAAAGCTTAGTTTTGATTATGTCAAACCCTGCAGGTGAATTTTGTATCTGACATATCAAATAAGTTAACTAGAGGATCTCAAGGAATTTTAAGAAATTAATTAAATATGATTGCCAGTAATTATATTTAATTAATAGATATCTGTAATCTTAACGTGGGGAAATAATAAGCATTTAATAACATGGAGCTTGGAATATATTTTTGAGATAAGGGTAGGAGTGCAATTATAATTCTTTAGTGGTATGAATTATAATTTATGGAAATAGGAATCTGATTCAGTTCGAATTAGGGTTTCCTAATTCCATAAGGAAGCCTATTCCTTATTGACTTCTTATGGTCCCTATCGTAGCCTATATATATGCTGCTTTGACTCTCTCCTCAGTTTGCGTTTTTCTATATAGAGAATTATAACTCGGAATAGAAAAGAGAGCGTAAAAGAGGGAGAGCAGAAAACAGAAAGGATTTCGAAAAAGCCCACACTCAGTTCGATATTCTGGAAGTAAAGGAATACGGTAGAAGATCGTGAGCTGTTATCGAGCCCATGTTCTCGATTCGTCTACTACAGCAATCCGTTTTTGCAGTTCAAGGTAACCCTAGTTCCGCCCTTGTAGGGTTATTGTAGTTTTCACGTAATTTTTTTTGCAGTACCAACTTATACGCGCTGTCAATGGATTCTGGGAATGCAGTTTCCTAATAGTGGTATCAGAGCAACGTTGATTCTGCGTATGGGTTGGACGCAACCATGTTGTCCAATAAAACAGATCTTATGCGTGTTTTGATGGATGGATAGAACGTAGAACTGTGCTAACCCTTGTTTTGCAGCGTTCTTATTCCACTATTATGGTCACTGATTTTGTGTGATTGGATCCCACGATGGTTTTATCCGTGGTTAATTTTGCTGTTTTAATATAGCATGTGAACTCCTTTATGGAGGCATATGATTTGTGTGTATTGGATCCCACGCTTGATTGATGTGTGGTTAATTTACTGCAAAGAAATAGTATGTGAACTCCTTCATGGAGGCATAGGGTTTGTGTAATATATCTCAAGTAAATCTGTGAAGACAGTTTACAAGCAATTTCATAAAGCAATCTGGAGGCAATTTCTGAAGGCTGTTTCAGAAAACAGTTCTGGAAGGCAGTTGCTGATGGTAAATCGAATTTAGCTTCCGGGGCGCTGCCCCGGAAACCCCGCGGGGGGCGCTGCCCCTCGAACCCTGCGAGCTGACCGGGTAGCTCGATCCCCACGAGCTGACTGGGCAGCTCAACCCCCGTGCATAGTGGCAACATAGAGCAAACCGGGTTCAATGAAGATTTCTTCACAAGAGTTGCAGCTTGACCATAATAGTGGGATTCCTATTTTATTGTGGTTTCCTTATTTATGTGTGATTGAATGATTATTATTGTTTCATGTTGAATGAATAGGACAATATGAATAATTGTTCCTAGACCTATTTCAGATGTCTAGCTGCATGTTTAATTTATATTAATTTAAAATGATGGACAACTACATGTGCATTTAGAAATAAAACTAATTCCATAATTTGAAAACATAAGTACTTATTTTCTAAAATCATGAGAATAAAATAATTTTATTATCTACACATGTGGGTTTCAGAAGTAAGGATGAATTAATCCTTGTCAAGTATTCCATTATTTTTTATTAATTAAATTAAAAGTTTTTCTAAAAAAAATTATAACCCTCAATTTTTTTTAAAATTCTAAGTGGGAGAGGGAATTTATCAAGTATAAATCCCATGGTCTCCATCACTGGTTTGTAGATGATATGATTAATTTTGTGTGATGGCTCTAGTGTCATCTTCCCCATCGGATGTAGTTGATCATGGAATCATCAGTACAAACTTCTTTAAAAGAATGTTTTGGGTGATTGTTGGTGTGGGTCACCTCTCCATCAGAGGTGTTTCTCACAGAACTCTTGACCTATAATTAAGTGATGGTATACACTTAGCTATAAATAATAATATCCTCTCCATCTGAGTCACTGTTGTTATTTGTAGGATCAAAGCAAGTCAGCAGTTTAATTTTACTAGGCAAGGTACATTGCCTGGATAGTAAAATTAAAAGGCAATTGCCTATCTGAACAAATGATGGATAGTATATGGCTTCCCATCGAGTCATACTATCACGGTGTATCAGGTTGCTGGCAGATTATTTTCAAATATGGTAGAGGGAACCAATATTTTCAACTCGAATCCATAGTAATTTTTTGCCCAAATGTAATTATTTATATTATGTGATTCTCAGGCTTTTAAATGAGTTCCTTCAATCCACTCGCTGTTATACTTAAAGAAAACAAACTTATTGGACCAAACTATATAGACTGGAAAATGAATTTGGATATTGTGTTAACTGCTGAAGAGTACAAGTTTGTGCTTACTCAAGAATGTCCTGAGCAACCTAGTGAGGGGGCAGCCGCTGAGGAAACCCAGTCGCACAAGAAATGGGTCAAGGCTGATGAGATGGCGTGGTGTTACATTTTGGCATCCATGTCAAATGTGCTGCAACATCAGCATCAGTCAATGGCCAGCGCCTATGACATGATGGAGAGCCTCCGAGAGATGTTCGGGGATCAAAGTCGTGCTGCTAGGCAGGTTGCCATGAAAGACTTGATGAACACAACCATGGGTGAGGGGACGCCTGTAAGGGATCATGTTCTTAAGATGATATCTCTTCTTAATGAACTAGAGATCCTTGGAGCTGAAATCGACGGGGAAACCCTGGTCGATATCGTACTCCAGTCACTGCCAGAGTCTTTTAAGCAATTCCGCCTCAATTACAACATGAATAAATTTAAATATACTTTGGCGGAGCTGCTTAAAGAACTCCAAACAGCTGAGGGTCTCAACAGAAAGTCAGGGAGTGCTCTTGTGTTTGAGAAAGGTTCAACTTCAAAGTCGAAAGGCAAGAAGAAAATGAAAAAGGCTCAAAAGAAGGTCGCGGGTCCTCCGCCAATCCAAAGGCCACGAGGACAACCGGGAAAGCCTAAAGGCAAATGTTTTGTTTGCAAGCAGCCAGGACACTGGAAGAAGCAATGTCCAGTTTATCTCGCCAGACAGAACAATCAAGGTAAATCCCATTTACTAGTTGTTGAATCGTGCTTAGCGATCCGATCTACCAGTACCTGGTGTGTAGATACGGGATCCACTGATCATGTATGCAATTCTTTGCAGGGGTTCCAGGGAACCAGACAGCTCAGTGATGGAGAGATTTATCTATATATGGGAAATGCTACGAGAGTAGCAGCAGTTGTAGTAGGAGATCTACATCTTAGATTTGGTAGAGATAGGATTTTAATATTAAGAAATTGCCTTTATGTACCTTCTATTAGAAGGAATTTAGTTTCAGTTTCTAGTTTAGTAAAGAATGGATATTCAGTTCATTTTAATAAAGTAGTAGTTATTAAAGAAAATAAATGTTTTATTTGTTCTGGTCTATTGGTGGATGATCTTTATATTATAAATCCTATCTCTCCTATACTGCAATTTAATGATTTGAATAACACAAATAGTTTTCCATTTAAGAGAAAAGAACCTTCGAGGATGAACCAAACGCATCTTTGGCACTTACGCCTTGGTCATATTAATTTGAAAATGATTCAAAGATTGGTTCAAAATGGGCCATTAGGCTCATTGGAAGTGGAGGCACTTCCGGTTTGTGAATCCTGCTTGGAAGGTAAAATGACCAAGATGTCATTCTTGGCCAAGGGCTATAGAGCAAAGAGCCGTTGGAACTAGTTCACTCTGATTTGTGTGGTCCTATGACTGTCCAAGCAAGAGGGGGATTTGAGTACTTTGTCACTTTCATCGATGATTACTCAAGGTATGGGTACATTTACTTGATGCGGCATAAGTCTGAATGCTTTGAGAAATTTAAAGACTTCAAGGCTGAAACGGAGAAGCATCTAAGTAAATGTATCAAGACACTACGATCTGATCGTGGTGGAGAGTACCTCTTGGGAGAGTTTAGGGAATACTTATTGGAGCAAGGGATTACATCCCAATTGTCTGCACCCCGTATGCCTCAGCAGAACGGTGTAGCAGAAAATGGACATGGTAAGATCTATGATGAGTTATTCGGATTTACCAATTTCCTTTTGGGGACACGCATTAGAGACAGCCTCATACATTCTAAACTTGGTACCATCTAAGTAAGTACCTACTACTCCCATGGAATTGTGGACTAGGCGAAAGCCTAGTCTGCGGCATGTTCGGATCTGGGGTAGTCCAACACATGTGCTGAAAGGGAACGCAGAAAAGTTGGAATCGAGAACAGAAGTATGTTTCTTTGTTGGGCATCCAAGAGGAACTAAAGGTGGTCTGTTTTATAGTCCTAAGGATTATAAGGTTATTGTTAGCACCAATGCCACATTCTTAGAAGAGGACTATGTTATAGACCACAAGCCCAGAAGTCGTATTGTTCTAGAGGAAATGAGAGGAGAGACACCGAGACATACTTCTTCGATACCAACGGTACGAGAAGAAACACCACAAGAAAGAGTTATCGATATTCCATTATCACGTCGTAGTGGGAGGATTATCGAAACTCGTGTAGACCCCGAACCAGCCATTAACACGCAGGTTCATGAACCAATACAGCTTACAGATAATGGTGTATTAAGTTCAAAATCTTTACAACGAAATATCAGTGATACACAGAAACGGGTTGTGCCTCGTCGTAGTGGGAGGTTCATTATTTAACCTGACCGGTATATGTTCTTGGGAGAGTCTTATGACCAGGTCCCTGATGAACAAGGTACCGACCCTTGTAACTACAATGAAGCACTCCAAGATAAAGATGCATATCTTTGGCAAAAGGCTATGAAATCTGAAATGGAGTCTATGTACTCCAATCAAGTCTGGGATCTTGTAGAACCACCCAATGAAATAAAACCCATTGGATGCAAGTGGATCTATAAGAAAAAGAGAGGAGCAGATGGTAAGGTGGAAACCTTTAAAGCTAGGCTTATTGCGAAAGGGTTCACTCAAAAAGAAGGAATCGATTATGAGGAAACTTTTTCGCCGGTGGCAATGCTGAAGTCTATCCGGATTCTCTTGTCCATTGCTGTACATTTTGATTATGAAATTTGGCAAATGGATGTCAAGACAGCATTTCTTAATGGGAATCTTGACGAGTGCATCTATATGGTGCAACCAGACGGGTTCATCGCAAAGGGCCAAGAACACATGTTGTGCAAGCTTAAGAAGTCCATTTATGGACTTAAGCAGGCATCTAGGTCTTGGAATATCCGATTTGGTCAAGCAATCAAGTCTTTTGGTTTTGATCAATGTGCGGATGAATCTTGTGTGTACAAGAAACATGATGGTAGAGTGGTGGTGTTCTTAGTACTATATGTGGATGATATCTTGCTAATCGGAAACGATGTGGGGGTATTATCTTCTGTAAGGGTATGGTTGTCCAGTCAATTCGATATGAAGGACTTGGGAGAAGCCGGTCACATCCTAGGGATCAAGCTTATGCGAGATCGCAAGAATAGGATGTTAGGCTTATCACAAGGCACTTATATTGACAATGTTCTTGCAAGGTTTAGCATGCAAGATTCCAAGAAGGGATTCCTTCCCTTCAGACACGGAATTACTCTATCTAAGGATCAGTGTCCTAAGACACCTGATGAGATAGAGAAGATGAAGGCAGTTCCTTATGCCTCGGCAGTAGGAAGCCTAATGTATGCTATGCTATGTACTAGACCTAACATCTTCTTTGCTGTTGGCATGGTTAGTAGATATCAGTCTAATCCAGGGCAAGAACATTGGACTGCGGTGAAAAATATTCTCAAGTACCTGAAAAGGACTCGAGACTATATGTTAGTTTACCAAGCAGACAGTCTTGTACCCATTGGGTACACAGATTCTGATTTCATGTCAGATAGGGATTCCAGAAAGTCTACCTCAGGATATGTGTTTACCCTAGGAGGTGGAGCCATTAGTTGGAAGAGTATCAAGCAGTCATGTATTGCTGATTCTACCATGGAAGCCGAGTATGTGGCTGCTTCGGAAGCTGCTAAGGAGGCCGTTTGGCTAAAAAACTTCCTTATGGATCTAAGAGTAGTACCTGCGGTACAATCGGCTATTACCCTTTATTGCGATAATAGCGGAGCAGTTGCTAACTCAAAGGAACCAAGGGCCCATAAGAAGGGAAAACACATTGAGCGTAAGTATCACCTGATACGAGAGATCGTGCAAAGAGGTGATGTTGAAGTGACCAAGATAGCATCAGCAAATAACCTGGCAGATCCTTTCACCAAGAGCTTACCGGCCAAGACTTTTGACAGTCATGTAGAAGGGATAGGAGTGAGGTGTGTCGCATCATGACTTTGAGTCTAAGTGGGAGATTGTTAGGGATATATACTAAAAGCCATGCTTTATGTAGTTGATTTATTACTTATTTAATAAAATCAGTTGATCCATTTTTTTTATGAGAATCTGTGTGAGCAATGTTTGTATTATATTATTTATTTAATATTATGCATGTTTGTCTCTCATTCTATATAGTAGATGGTTTTGTCACGCCCCGACGTAGCATAATTCAGGAAAGCATTTAATTTCCTTTATGGACTCGTAGGTCGTGACAAGTGAGTATGACCAATTGTCCCTGCAACAAATAACTTAACAACATTTCTAAGAGAAAGGATACTAATAAACATAAGCTCCGAAATTTAAAACTTACTAAACTATTACATAAGTCAATGTCTTAGGCACAAAACGCCCTTATTCAAAAGCTATTCTCCAGTCTATTACAACTTCAGAAATGAAAGACATAGGAAATAATAAGCAGCCTCCTGGAAAGTTCCCTGCCTCTAACTAGCGTAGTCGAAGTACCCTGGCTGCTCCTGCCCCTGAAAATCTGGACATACAGTCCAGGACGCATCAACGCCGTCAGCTTATGAAAGCTGGTGAGTAAAATAAACAAGTGCTCGCAATGTATATATAAGCAAATAAACAACGGTACTATTTAACTTTAACAGTAATATATTCAAGGTTCCAATTCCAACATGAATCACGGGGGAATATAAGAATTAAAATACGAAATTGTACATGAATTGTGAAACATCTTATTTTGCCAATTCTTTCCTTTAGAACAATCCAATTAAATCAACACATCATTTCAGCTACCAGAAGTAATAAGTATTCAGTCATCCACTTCATACGCTACACTATCGCCTCCAATACCAGGAATACTATCCGATCGGTATTGAAGTCACACGCCACACTACTGCCTCAGATACCAGGAATACTATCCGATCGATATCTAGACCAAACACAACCAACCATCGCTCCGGATATCAGGAATACTATCCGATCAATATCCGAAACGCGCGCCTTAGATACCAGGAATACTATCCGATCGATATCTAAGTCGTACACAACACTATCACCATCGCTTCGGATATCAGGAATACTATCCGATCAATATCCGAAACATGCGCCTTAGATACCAGGAATACTATCCGATCGATATCTAAGTCCTACACAACACTATCACCTCCAATACCAGGAATACTATCCGATCGATATTGAGGTCACACACCAAACTGCCACCCTTTACTCTTTTCACGCTTTCTCACACACCTGCATGATGACACAACCACAACCCTAATATGTATGTCAATGTTTCATAAATAACACCCTTAATAAATCACAAAGCCGGATAATCGTACGAGCATAAATTTCGATCTAAGTTGTTCTTGTTTCGTACAATTCTTAAAACATAGACCTTTAAAACAATATTTTTGCCAAACTGTTCTTTAAAAACTTTTAAAACATTTTCCAAACAGTCCCTAATAAGAAAACATAGAAACTGCTCAAACTGCCAGGTCGCGCGAGCGGGTCGCGCGAGCGGGGGAGAGGTGATGTCGCGCGCGCGGGTCGCGCGAGCGAAGGGGAAGGCCGGATCGCGCGAGCGGATCGCGCGCGCGAAGGGGCTGGACAGGTCGCGCGAGCGGATCGCGCGCGTGAAGGGGGGGAATGGTTCGCGCGAGCGAGCCTCGCGCGAGCGGGTCGCGCGCGCGAGTTCTTGCAGAATGTCATCTTCTTCGTTTTCTCCCCTGTTTCTGGTTTTCAAGCTGATTTTACCCATTTTCAGAATCTGTTCGTACTAGGACATGTGATATATGGTTCTCTTCAGTTTTCCGCGTAGATTAAGAATACGCGATCAATTTTAACTAATACGGATTATATCTCTAAATATTCGCGATTAAAGTGAGGGTGTCAAAACTTTAAATCAACCGTTCGTCGCGATACGGATGAATTAAGTCGTAGGATTCGAACCGTAGCCTATTGGCATCGATATCTTTCATTCCCAATTTACAGAATTGATTTTGGTTACGATTTCTAAAACTCCAATTCTCAAGCTTCAATGGTGTATTGATATATATACACATATACACACATATATACACTGAAATTTACATATATATATACGTTGAGAGTGAGTTTAATTTACTCACTGAGGTGTTTACTATAGAGAATTTGAGATAGATAATTTCCCCCGAGAATTCCGTTGTTGAGAATGTTCCTCCGTTTGTGATCTTGAGATATGTATATATGTATAACTATGTATGTGTTTGTGTATATAATCTAAGTGTGTGTGTTGTGTGATGATCTTTGAGAGGTAGAGAAAATTGAGAGAGAATTAGAGAGAGTTTCAGAGAGTTTGGGTGAGTGAGAGATGAGAGACTGTGAGTGAGAGAGAGAAAGCAACGTATATATATAAACTGCCCAAAATTGGGCTCCAAGCAAAGGGTGGAAATTACCCGGTGAGGTTGAGCTCACGTGCTCCCTCACCCAACATGCGATATAGACGCAGATTTAAAACAAAACTGGTATTTTTCGGTTGATATAAAAATACTGAAAATTATATTTTTGCGTAGGAATAAATTCCCGGTTTGTACAAAATATAGATATCGTTTTTGAAACCATATAAAATATTTTGGAAATTACAGTTTGACCCCAGATAATTATTACAAAGAGAAATTAAATTAAAATACTCATGGAAATGAAACGAAATATTTATTTATTAATGATAATAAAATACAGGGCGTTACAGGTTTGGTGTGTAGAGTTCGACTTATACACGGAAGATCAGGCCATCAGATATTATAGAATGTGAGATTTTGGTTTACAGTCTTAGATGTGATTGGACACACCATCGGTAGGACTGCAGCATGGTGTTGTAGTAGGTTTGTCTTGCCTACGGAAAACGGTATAGTTTCAACTCACTATGCTGGTACACTTTGTGTATTAAACGGGACTGACTTGGGGTAATTATCTTTATACTGACTTATAAGATAATTAATACCTCATGGCTATTATGAGTGCTTATGCTCTAAATCCTAAGTTATTTTATGGACACGTACATTTGATATTTACACTTTGATCCCTAAAAGGGTGAGATCCTTAAATGGGTCAATATCTCATTGGATTGGGTGGCAATATTAATTGTGTAGTGGATATTAATTAATGATGGAATCCATGTCTCAATTTTGGGATTGATGATATCCCCTTGAGAAAGCTTATAAGTTTTGATTATGTCAACCCTGCAGGTGGATTTTGTATATGACATATCAAATAAGTTAAGCAGAGGATCTCAAGGAATTTTAAGAAATTAATTAAATATGTTTGTCAGTAATTATATTTAATTAATGGATATCTGTAATCTTAACGTGGGGAGATAATAAGCATTTAATAACATGGAGCTCGGAATATATTTTTGAGATAAGGGTAGGAGTGCAATTATAATTCTTTAGTGGTATGAATTATAATTTATGGAAATAGGAATCTGATTCAGTTCGAATTAGGGTTTTCTAATTCCATAAGGAAGCCTATTCCTTATTGACTTCTTATGGTCCCTATCGTAGCCTATATATATGCTGCTTTGGCTCTCTCCTCAGTTTGCGTTTTTCTATATAGAGAATTATAACTCGGAATAGAAAAGAGAGCGTAAAAGAGAGAGAGAAGAAAACAAAAAGGATTTCGAAAGAGCCCACACTCAGTTCGATATTCTGGCAGTAAAGGAATACGGTAGAAGATCGTGAGCTGTTATCGAGCCCGTGTTCTCGATTCGTCTACTACAACAATCCGTTTTTGCAGTTCAAGGTAACCCTAGTTCCGCCCTTGTAGGGTTATTGTAGTTTTCACGTAATTTTTTTTGCAGTACCAACTTATACGCGCTGTCAATGGATTATGGGAACACAGTTTCCTAACAGTATTATGCTTAGATATCATGTGTTAATGCTTGGAAAATACTTGGTTAGGTTTGAAATGTTTCATTTAAAAGTCCTTTGAGGTTTGGTTGAGTTTTTATATGTTTTGGACTTGTAAAAATATAGTTTTTAGCATTAGAAACAGTTCTGTAGAACCCGGATCGATCCAGGTTAAAGGGAGGATCGATCCGGACTTATGGGAAGACATTCTGCAGAAGAAATGCTGAAATGGATCGATCCAGGTTAAAGGGAGGATCGATCCGGACTTATGGGAAGACATTCTATAGAAGAAATGCTGAAATGGATCGATCCGGGGTAAAGGGCGGATCAATCTGCGTACAAAATTTTAGACCGTCAATTTTTAAGGAAACATGCATAGGATTCGCGCTCCATTTTTTGCGTTGGAATTGAGACTCAAACATCTATCTTTTGGTATAAAATTTAGCTATACTTTTTTCATGACTGTTTTGCTCTTGGGGCTGTTTTGTGACAAGGAAGTTCTTTTATGATGTCTAATTCAAGTTTTTCTTAGTAATTAGAGTATAGTATGGTTTTTTGGCTTTGTTACACGTGTCCTAATCTGCCCGAGACGGGTTGAGATGTGACATCTATTTACGAGGTTTATCATATTTTCTCTAAAATTATAGAGTTTTACAACAAATACGTATGTAAAAGTCAGTATACAAGCTCTTTATCAAGTCTATTAACAAGTTTTTCACGAGCCTTAATAAATCGTGTTCACGAGCTCTGTTGAGCGAGCCGGGTAGCAAGCCCTTACTAAGCGACTTGGCTCGTGTCCACCCCTATCCACAACTCAACTCAATTAAGTCTCAAACATATTTGAAGTCGAGTATATGAATCAGTTTTCTCCATACTCTTGGTTCAATATTGGCCATTAATTCATCCAACCTATATATTGACATCTTTAACTTGCTGAATATCAATTTTGATCTTTCTTTATCTCTAGCATTACTGTTAATGCATATCGCAGGGGTGTAAGAAATAACTGACACACCGAACCGACCAACCAACCAAGCCGAATGGTTCAATCGATTTTCATCAAGAGAGTACATGTGACGCCCCGCAAAAATAAAGCGTATTTCTATTGAAAAATGAAATGAATTGCCTTTTGATTCCTTAAAATAAAAGTATAAAATTTCTTTAAAACTCCCAACAAGTCCATATTCTCCATGAATCTCCTATATCATCCTTATCCTTATCTCCCTTCCAAACTTCGGTTACCGGCATTACCTGCATCTAAAAATCATACTGGGAAGTATATAATATGACAGGAATAATTAAAGCTCAAAAGGATAATGACATACAAATAAATAAAACGACATCAAATCAATTGACCAGTCTCACAACCCAACTGCTCACACTACCCAAACGCTCATACCAAGAGCATCATACCAGGTTCCTCTTGGTCACACAGCAAAGGCCACCAACCTCACTTCACTCGTCTTTAGTACGTCGGTCCTTAGGGTATGTTGGCCTGTTAGTAGGTGCCCCCTACGCATGAACCATTCAGTTCCATAGCACTTACTCAATCGCTCTCACCAAAGAAGTCACACAACAAAGAGCCACCTCACCCCACCTCACCTCACCCGTCTCTAGTACGTCGGTCCCGGAGGCCTGTTGGCCTATTGGTGGGTGTTCATTGCTTATGGATCCTTTAGACCAATAACAATACATATTCATGGATACCAAGTGAAAGCACAACAAAACTGCAAAAGAGTACAAATAGAGATAATAAGAAATACTCCGGAAAATTAGAAAGAATATTGTACAGAACCCGGTACCTATAAATGATGTTGAGCAACTCCCAAACACTTCTCTTCTTCTTTCTTTTCTCTCTCAGCCTAACTCTCTCTTTCTCTATTTTCTTTCTTTTCACAGAATGAGAGTGAGGGGGTTTTATAGGGGAAGGGTCTCTATATATTAATACATATATACCACACACAAGCACACATGCACTTATCTCACAACACCTCACATGGACGCCTCACACAAACACTCAAGCACACAATACACCTTACATGGACACCTACACAAACACTCAAGCACACAACACACCTCACATGACACTTACAAAAATGCACATGGGTTGGGTAGCGCCGACAATTGTGAATACGGTCTTTTGGAGGTTGGGTTCTGCCCAGACCCCATTCGACCAGTCGAGCGGGGCAATTCGACCGGTCGAAATGCCCGTTGCCAGAAACTTTAAACTCCTTCTTCCAATATTCGGAATAACTTCTAATTAGGTATGTGGGTACCTTGGGGGACCCTTTGACCTACAAAACTGTTACTTTTGAAAACAAAACTCGTTAAGGCATGTTTGAGCACGTGTTTAACATAACCTTAGGAAAACTTTTTGGAAGTTGGTTTTCTTGAAGCAAAATTTTTATTTAAGGTCGTTTTGGGAACTTTAATTAGTGTTTGGTAAGCCTTGATGGCGTGCCACGTAACCTGGGACCACATTGTTGGTTCCGGGGCGTGGCAGTAACCCTTGTATGCAAAGAAGAGGTGTTCTGCTTTGGGAGAGTTGAAGGCTCTTGTAACGGTTTGATCTACACTCTTGAAGTAGATTGGATTAAAGAAATTCTCAAGAGGTGTTCTTGAGGGGTGGATGTAGGCTGCGGTGTGCGGATTGTCGAACCATTTGAAAACTCAATTTGCAAGTTTCTCTTTTCTTCTTTCTTTACATAATTGTTTGTGATTGTGTTTAATTTGTATTAAGTTTTAAAAAGGTTAAATTTTCGCTAAAACCTTATTCACCCCCCCCTAAGGTTTCCATATTTGTGTTACGCCCCGACGTAGCATAAATATGGAAAGCGTTTAATTTCCTTTATGGACCCGTAGGTCGCGACAGTTTGAAGGATCGATTCCGTCCCAAACGTCGAACAACATAAAACCATAATCAGAGTAGAGCAATCAAAGCTTACAAATATTTTTCTAACTTATTACATATTACAGCACGGGGTCTCTAAAGGCACAAACCGCCTTAAGTCAAAACAATAACTTAATATCTATTACAGTCATCCTTATTACAAAACAGTTTATAATTAAAGCATGGAACATTAATAATAGTTTTATCTTCCAAAAGCAGCCATTCTCAGTTCGCATAGTCATAAGGCCCCGCGTAGTCATAACCTGAAAAGCCTGAACACGAATGTCCAGGGCGCATCAACGCCGTCAACTTCAAGAAGCTGGTGAGTATTAAAAACATGACTATGAATGTAAAACATACTCATTTACCTCTTTCCATTTCTCATTTAATTCAACAAGTTTATATTAAAGCAAAGAGGCCATTTTAGGGAAACAAGCACAATATTATTTAAAAGATGTAATTCACATATATGTGACCGTGTATGAAAACAATACACCATCTCATCTTATCGACTCTTTTCTCTCGACAAAACCCAACAATCCACTATCACACACCAGTATCTTTGAAATACTCTGATAGCCACACTTTAGCACAGGGGTGCCAGGGAATGTCCAGTTTGCCTCACACTTTGGTCCGGGGTACCAGGGAGTGTCCATTGCCTCATACTTTAACTACTTAATCCGCCATGCAAATACCAGAGGAACCCTCACACAATATCCAGACTCGGGTATCAGGGAGTGTCCGTAGGCCACACTTTAGCACTTCCATGGGTGCCAGGGAATGTCCAAGTTCGGCTTCACACACTTTGACGCTACCATGGTCGTCAGGGAGTGTCCAGTTTTGCCACCGTCGCATTTCAAAGACACCCTCGCCGAAATCTCAATCACAACACACTTTGGTACTCACTTACCAGGGAGTGTCCACAACACAATCTCAACCGCACTCACTATGCCACACTGACCATTACCCTTTCTATACTGACCAACATTCACACTCACCATGCATGTACAACTGACACCACAAGTATGTCATGAAACTTTAAAACATGAGGCAATTAACTGAATTATATAATCGACGTGCGTACGGGGATTGATAAGTCACAATTCATCGTTTTAATCATTCAAACATATCAAATTAAGACTCTAATTTAATAAATTTCCCAAACAGTACCCAAACAGTATATAAATTTTATCCCAGACAGTCCCTTATCACAAAACAAGCAAAACTAGAAAACTGCCGGAAGTCGCGCGCGCGGGCCGCTCGAGCGAAGGTTGATCGCGCGGGCCGCTCGCGCGATATTCCCAATTTTCATTTTCTTTATTAAAACTTTTCTATATGCCAGAATACAGGAAGATCGCACGCGCGGATCGCTCGCGCGGTCTGCCTAATTTTCATTTTCCTTTACAAAACTTTTCTGTCTGCCTGGGAACACAAACCTCGCGCGAGGGGTCGCTCGCGCGCGCGAGTTTCAGCAGAGACTTCATCTTCTTCGTGAAATTGCTCTATTTTAGTTTTGGGGTCTGTTTTTGACCCAGATCAAATTCGGAAGGAAGTATGTCATGCAATATATGATTCTCTTTGGTTTTTTGCAAGGATTAAGAATCCACAACTAATTTAACACGATTTCAAACGTAACTCCCGAATTTTAGGAAAAACTAAAGGATGACAAACCTTAATT
This sequence comes from Hydrangea macrophylla, assembly GCA_033977485.1. Lineage (NCBI taxonomy): Eukaryota > Viridiplantae > Streptophyta > Magnoliopsida > Cornales > Hydrangeaceae > Hydrangea > Hydrangea macrophylla. The sequence goes on from CM066995.1 coordinate 90,827,691, forward strand.
CTTAATATACTTTTCCATGTGAATGACTCAAGCTCTAATACTGAATATATAACGTCTAGGATAGGTAATCTTTCATTTTTATCTCTCAACACAGATTTTCATTGAGTTTGGAAAATCATGAAATTTTCAAGCCATGGAGTTCTTAAGGAAATTTAACAATAGTGGTTTTAAATTTTACAACATATGCACATTAACTAAGCATGAATTACATTTGGAGTGAGTTAGAAATACTCACTGTTAAGAAGAGGTGAGAATATGTTGAGAAAGAATAGCAATATAAGAATCCTACTCCAAGCTTTTGGCTATGGAGGATTGAAGTTCCTCCTCTCTCTCTAAAATTCTGTAAATATGAACTCTCTGCACTCTCTTTTCTCAGGAATTCAGTTTGTAGAATGTGCATCAAGAGAGGTTAAGTGTGTGTTTGTATATATAGAAGCTCTAGTGGAGTGAACTTGGTGCCCGAGAATACTCCTAATCTTGAAGGTATACATGTATTCACAGTAATACATACGTATGTATACTGATATAACCCATCAGTTAAACCAAGAGTCATGTATAGGTATATAGGGGGTAATTTGAGGTGTTTGGAAAATTAGTTCCAGGTCACAAATTTACACATACTAGAATAGGATTGCCAAACAAGGCACTAACAACTAGTCTAGGAATTAATTAGTATGTTTGGGAAAACAACTTGTGGCATAAGATTAGCACATGGATCAAAAGCATTTCCAATCAATGCATAACCAATCATTACTTGCCTTAAATGGAAATAAAGTATATGTCATGTCCACTTTACGTCACTTCCAAAATCTGTGAAAGTTTGACACGGCGCAGACAGTTTTGAACATAAACTGGTATTTTTGTGGCGCGATGTTCGTCACAAAAATGTAAAAAATTCATTTTAATGTAGGAAATGATTTTTCGGTTTTATAAAAATACAGTTTGAGTTCACAGTAAATATCTGTCACCGTTTTGAAATACCGATTTGAAATCCACACAGGTATTACCAACTTTATAACATTTATAGTTTGACCCCAAAAGAATTTTAATTATGAACTAAAGCAAATCACAAGTTTCTAAAATATGAAGATTATAAATTAACATAGCTCTGTGAACGCAGATTAAACATGAAATTTCAATTTGAATTTAAATATGTCAAATGCAAATACCAATAATTACATAGAAATGCAGGTCGTTACAATTTGGGCCAACATCATGGTTTTTGGGCGCTGCAGATTCATCGGTGGATGAGGATTTATGAAATCTGCACGGATTGAAATTTATTTTTTTTGGTGATAGATCCTATGTATATTACAGCAGGTTGGGATCTAGGGCCAAAAAATAATTTGGATTTTACTGTAATTGTAGCAGGTTACGAATTGTGGAGAACTCCTCACACTCCACTTGTACGGACATTTATCTTGGATTGTTAGATTCCGGGTATGATAAGTATGTTCTTCTGGAGAAAATAATTTGATGGGTTTCAAGAAGGTACGGGGGCAGACACATGCACAATTATTCGATAGAGATAATTGTTAGGATACTGTACGTAGGAACATTGATCAAATATTTTTGTAGCAAGTTCGCTATTTGGGTGGTGTGATATTGATCCCAAAGTTGTGGAAGAATCTAATATTGTTGCTGAAATCACACACGGCGGTTGAGAGAAGTGTGGATGATTTGTGTCGTCTGGTTGGTAGAGTTGTACTCCCAAGTTCTCGATGGAAAAGTTCTTGCAAGTTGGTGAATGGTTTATTTCACGGTTTAGACGATGGTGAGGGGAAATCCTGCTGAGAGAAAGAGGTATCGAGGCTTTTCTCTGAAGTTAATGTGTGCAATTAACTTGCGCAACTGCACATGTATTGGCCGTTGTTTGACGAATCGGAGGTGTTGAGACCAAGTTAATTTGGGGTGTTCATGCTAGTACGGAAGACGGTCAATGCTAAAAGGTGGCAAAGTGGTCATCTTTGTGGGTGCTCCAGTTGAGGGGGTGTTGATAATGTGTGATAGAAGGATTGGGCAATTTCTCCACAAGTGATAGAGGGGTGATTGTTGGGATTATATTACATGTGGGATAATCCCATTAATTTAGGGATTGTGATTTGGCTAGATTCCTACTGTGATTTGGTTTCCTTTGTGATAGAGTTGTATTACTTGTCCAATAAGTAATGAGTTGCAAACTCTATATAAAGGGATATTGTATAGGAATTTAGGGAACTCTTGGTGTATCAAGCTGGGGGTCTCATCTCATGGGGTGCATGGTCTAGGGTGAGAGAGTGAGGGTTCTTTGTTTATTCTTTAGTGTGCATGTTTAATTACTATTTTTATGCATGTGTGTTTATTTGAAAAGAATTTGATTCAACATGTTCAATTCCCAACAAAGAGATAGTTCGCAACTAACAATATAGATGAGAGTGATTTAGTGTATATAAAAGGAAAAAAGAAAAGAGAAAAACAAACTCATTTATGAATCTATGATCTTCGTAAATAGGGGCCACTGTCCACTGACAGTTAAAGAGAGAGACGTTTTTTGTTTTTTGTTTTTAAGTAATTGTGGGTGTTCGGATCAGTTTGTACGCATCTTGATAAATTCCACGAGATTATGATGTCCGAGTGAATTACTTGTGGCCATCCTCTTAAGATTCAAACTTAAGATTTCTGAGTATAACACCATAGACTTTGCCATCTGGGCACAAGAGAAGTGATTAAAGAGAGAGATTGAGAGTGCAGGTTGTAGAATCCTGTGTAACTACCATTCGTACTTTCAAGTGAATTGACGAAAGTGCCCTAAAAAATTCTTGACTCACGCAGCTAACTATGAATCAAAAGGGTAATTTCGTCTTTCAATTAGCATGTAGGAAACAGTGCCTTTGACCTTAGCCTCTTTTATAGGTAGAAACTAATATACACCCAAACATAGAAAAGGAAGTGAATATAAAATAAAAGGAAAAAGAAAGAAAAAAAAAAAAAAAACCTCATTTATGCTATTCTTCAATAGACAATAGGGCTACTGACAATTCAAGAGGGAGACTGATCCTATATCATTCAAAACAACCATTCATACTTTCAAGAATTGACGAAAGTGCCCAAAAAAAAAAATCTCACAGACTCGCACAACAAACAAATCAAAAGGGTAATTTGAAACCAAAGTTACGACTTTTGGGTGTCTTGTCTTCTACAACAAGTGCATGTATATGTATATATTATATATATATATATATATATGTGGTGAGTGTGTTAGAAAGTCACTGTCTAGTAGAGGGAAAGGCTGTGATAGACTCAGTGAGCCAAGAGAGACGATTTGAGTAAAAGAGAATATATATATATATATATATATTGTGTTTTAATTTTAATTTCTTTGTTTGTTTTCTCCTTTTTATTCGTGTGTTTGGTTTACTTGTGAAATTTTAGCTAGATTTAGAATCCATTGTTTGATTGTGAGGAAGAAAATGAAATATCAATGTTATTAAATAATTAGAATACCCTTGAATGCTTAAACAAATGATGAGTTAAAATTACATTGTCACATCTTTATAAGTGGATGATTATTAAGAAAATAATGACTCAAGCTTACAAGTTGATTACATATTATCTGAAAGGAATAAAAAATAATAATAGAGACATACACATGAGTCAACAGTTTACATGTAGCATAGTATGCATCCACCTCTAATTTCCAAGGAATAAAAATTAATTACTAATTCACTCAAAATTAATGTAGCAAAATCATATATGGTTGTATCAAAATTCCAATTCATTCTTCTTTGCAGGACTGCTATTAAAGTAATAACTTCTCCACTTGAAATAATGAATCCTCGATTTTAGGCTATTTTATTTTATTTTATTTTCAAACAATGTAGATTATTAAATTCACGGGATATGCAAGAGAGATTAACGTCACTAACCACGCAAACCCTGTTCAAGGTCAGTAACCAAGCAAAGCCTACTTAAGCTCAATAATCAAACAAAGCACATAAGAGAGACAAAAAAAAAAAAAGGGTTTTATTTCATAACCTGAATAAAAGCTAGTATAGGTATTATAAAAATATAAAATTAAAACTTTAATAATATTTGAAAATACCACTTTCAACTTAAAATTTAAAATCTATCATAATTTTCACATTTGAGTGAATTCTAAATACAGTGAAGCCCACAATTGTATAAATAATTCATAAACAATTTAAAATATAAAGATTACCGATAATCTCAAAATTAAATCAAAATTCACCCTTAAAATGCACATGAACTAAAAGGTAAAGGTTTATGCCCACCTCCCCCCAAAAAAAATGAATTAACTAAAAATAAGCAAAAGCTACTAAATCGCCAATTTTCATGTATAGATTACGTGGCACTCAAAGCACAAAAGCAGGAACGAATTCAAAAACTTGAGGGCATGCCACGTCGTCTCCTCGTTTCTCTTTTATATAACGCATGCATTCGCGCCAACCTCGGTCGCCCTCTGCTTTCGTCCCCTCTCTCTCTCTCTCTCTCTCTCTCTCTCTCTCTCTTCATTTTTCCGTCACCTGTCCTTTCGTCAAAGGCCAGAATTCTTCCTCCCATCCCCTCTCTCTCTCTCTCTCTCTCTCTCTCTCTCTCCGTCGATCGATCGATCATATTCTACTACCTTCTTTTGATCTGAACCTGACCGATCAAAGTGTGAAGTCAGACGAGTTTATTCCGCAAATCAACACGAATTTGAACTCCGGAGGTTATATTTCATCGCACGGAGAGTTCTACTCAACTTTTTTCATTCGAAACTGGTATTCAATTGTTAAATTTCTTTACTTGGCATTGTTCAATTGTTTGAATTTTCATTAGCAATATCGGAATTGAACGTCGATCATGTGTGTGTGTGTGAGAGAGAGTATGATTTTTGATGTGCAATTTGGTTGAAATTGGTGGTAGTGATTTTATTTTTTGTGTAAATTTTTTTGTTTTTTTTTTTAGGGCTGGTTTTGTGTAATTAAGATGTCTCGGATTTTTGATACGAAGAGGGGGACTCCACCTGGAATTTTGCTTATAAGACGAATTAAAGGCAAAGATTGGGACCTAAAAACATACAGATATGTGGTTTTAGTAGTTACATTCATAGCTTATACTTGTTATCATGCTTCTAGGAAACCCAGTAGTATAGTCAAGAGTGTTTTGGATCCTGAACCCAACAAGGAACCCCATAAGCTCAATGGGTTTCGTCCCTGGCCAATCGGCGATGTTTTTATGAAGAGGGAAGTTTTACACACTGAAGTAATTGGTGGAACAAGAAACCAGGGTTGGCCACCTTTTAATGGAACAGATGGGACATCAAAATTGGGAGAAATTGATGTTGCTTTCCTTGCTTGTTATTCCCTAGGAATGTATGTCGCTGGGCATCTAGGCGATACGCTGGACCTTCGGTTATTTTTGGCTACTGGGATGATTGGGAGTGGCATTTTTGTTGCGCTTTTCGGGATGGGTTACTTTTGGAATATTCATGTGTTTTGGTTTTATCTCGTTATGCAAATGCTAGCCGGTTTGTTTCAGGCCACGGGTTGGCCTTCGGTTGTGGCTGTTATTGGGAATTGGTTCGGAAAGAGGAAGAGAGGATTGATCATGGGTGTTTGGAATGCTCATACATCTGTGGGGAATATAAGTGGGTCCCTTCTTGCTGCTAGTGTTCTCGACTATGGTTGGGGCTGGTGTTTTATACTTCCTGGTGGTCTTATCATTCTTGGAGGGATAATTGTATACCTGTTCTTGGCTGCTTATCCCGAAGATGTTGGGTTTCCTTGCCCAAATGGTTTTGCTGCAGATCCCGAGACAGTGATGGTTGATGAAGAAGCTCAGACTACGAAAGAAGATGTGGTAGAGGGCAAAACGAATGCAATTCCTCGTTATGGGTCTGTGAGTAGGAAAAGTGTTGGGCTTCTTGAAGCTTGTCTAATACCGGGAGTAATACCATTTGCGCTGTGCCTCTTCTTCGCAAAGCTTGTGGCATACACATTTCTTTATTGGTTACCGTTTTATCTAAGCCAGACAGGTAATTCTTCCCCTCCAATTCCTGCTATTAGCTAATTGATAAAGATAGAATCAAAGTTTTCAATTTTAAAAGCTTCGTAACTCTTAAATTTTATTTCAGCAGATTTCTCAGAAAGCTTTGATTTGGTGCGTGCTGTCAAAACTTTACAGATTACACCTAATTGTTCAATGTTACAAACTGTATGACTAAGGCTGTGCTGGCGTGAATGAGACTGAAAATTCTTTTGATGTTTAGGTTTGCAGTATGCAGGGGCCATTTATTTTTCAGACTTAAAATAGCTGTCTGGTAAAACACTGAATTAATTGATCTCATTTGAAATAGCTGTGTGCTTGAGGTGATGATTTGGTTGATGTAAAAAGATTAAATGTTTTGCACGTCAATTAAATGTGACTCAGTGGTTGATTGACCCACCAAATTAGTGGAATTAGCAACTGCGTTGCAGTTATGATTTCTATGTTGATGAACCACCTGATAACTGCTTGGATCCTTCTGGATTTGGAAAAAAAAAATGACATTGATTGAAAGAATTACTCAAATAAACGAACTCTAGAGGTACATGAAAAGTGTACCCAAGGCACTATGAACAAGTTAACAACCAGTTTAGATTTATAATGACAGCTAACTAAAAAACACAAATACTAGAGGTACATGCAAAAGTGTTCAGCGCTGAGGACAATCAATTTACATCCCCTCTAATATAGCGCGTTCTTGTTTCCTTTTAAACATATTTCAGATTCTCATCCCACAAGCTCTACAGAATCACTATTCAAGAAATAATTCCTAAACTTGTGGGATGTGTGAGTATCTTACAGTATAGTATTAACTACTTCAAAGATATCCATCACAAACTGAACATGTGACAGGAGCCAGATGGCCAGGAGAAGAGCAACGAAGGAGGTGATGGTTTGATCCGGTCAGTAGACTTGTGGTAGTTGTGCAGTGAAGTAGGCTGGCATGGCCTATTTGGTTACCTAGTGCCATACACATGGGATCACTTTAAATGCACCATATATGGCATGATTTAAAATCTCACATGGAAGTTAATTTAAATATTTATGGAAGTCTAGCTATGGTAACTGAAATGGCTGGGCTCCAGGGGCGGACGCACGTTATCTTCAAGGGGGGCACAGGCCACCCCTCAACTTTCGATAATTGCATTTTTACCTTTAGCATTTAACGACTTTTATAAATAGGCCCACCCTAAATTCTAAAAAGCACCATATATTATTTATGTTTCACCAAATATATCCCCCAAACATTACCTTTAAGAATTCAAAAATTGCATAAATGACCCCCGAATTGGGGGTGTAAAAAATATATATAACGCAATCTGACAACTTTTTTTACTTTTGATCACATCATTTAATTGCATTTGCATTTCCCAAAAAAAACTCTCTCTCTCTCTCTCTCTCTCTCTCTCTCTCTCCTATATGGAACCAAAGTCCCATTTCTAATTTGCATTTGAAAATTTTACTCTCAGTTCTCACGTCTCTCTCTCTCTCTGTGTGATAAAATCACAAATCAATTTTTCCCAAGTCTGCAATCAAAACTGGTGAAAAAAAACGAGGGTCTGCGATCAAAAAACTATCCTAGTGCTGCTGGCCTGTTGCTCCGAGGGTCCAACTGCAAGTTGACTCTGAAGCTTTTCTATTTTGTTTTTGGTCTATGAGTTCAACTGCTATTTGATTTTGAGATAATTTTAGGGTTTTTTGAAACTGTGTTTGTGCATATGATTATATGAGATTTAATAAATTAGTTGTATATATCATATTTGTTTTTATAGATTATGCATATGAAATTATTGACATGTGACATGTATAATTTTAATGGCTTTCATTAAGCAAATCTAATTAATTTAGGATTTGGGGTTCCTTAATTTGTGAATATAAAAATACATGCACAGTGATGCACTTGATTTGAATTGCTAGGCCTTCTTGTACTTTTGAAAATTCTAGACTTACATGTAATATTTAGCAAGTTTTAGACATAGGCCCCCTTGTACTTTTGAAAATTCTATACTTACATGTAATATTTTAAATGTTTTAGACATAAGCCCCTAAAATTACATGATTTACCCCCAATTATGGGTGTTAAACCAATCCTATATATGATTCTACCATTTTACACATAATTATGTATAAATAGACCCAAAAAAATTCTCCTCGGGGGCGCTGCCCCCGAACCCCTGCATAAGCTAGGCCCTCCCTAGCCAAAAATCCTGGGTCCGCCCCTGCTAGGCTCAACTCATCTGTTAGTGTTGTGTTATTGAGGGTATGTGGAGTCTATGATGAGAAGGTCTAGGTATATCTGTTGTAATTCAATTCACCCATATGCTCAAGCCATTAGGATCCTGTGACCCCCATGATTGAAATTTTCTTTGTATAGTACTTATTTAATGTGGAATTAATGTTAACCTATTAGTACCTCCCACATGACCTGAACAGGTCTTCCCCTTCATGCGTGAGGCTATCGTATGGTCTTTTAACTTGTTCTCATACTCGGTCCCCAAAAAAAAAAAAAAAACTTGTTCTCATACGTGAAACATCATTCTCAACATACCTTCTGCCTACTGCTTTATCGAGCACACTACATTACTGCTCCAACCAAAGAACTGCATGCCACCATTAGCCTTACTTTAATGAGAGTCAATTCTTACAAGTCATGTCAGTCACTACACTAGCACACCATCCAGAGCTTGTGCCAACGGACGACGTTTCAAGGGGCAGGGAGCTGGAAATCAGTGTGTTGGTGCGTTGGCAACACTAGTATCATGATATAAACATTCTTTGAAGTATAGTGAGTAAAATTTTGAAATTTACTGAAGACCCTTCATGTTCTGGCAAGCCTTGGATGCAGGAACAAAACTGGAAGAAATAAGATCAAACCTAGATCATTGCTGTACCTCTGATCAGAGACAGAGTAGAGCTGTTGATGATGCCGGTTGTGAAGACTAATAAAAGGAACGATCAACGATGTCATATTTGAGGTGGTGGATTAATAATTGTTGAAATGTCCCACATCGCACATTTATTGCCCTCTCTGTGCGATTTATAAAGCTTTAGTTCCCTTCTCCTTAGGTTTTAAGGAGTTGAATGTGATGGGCATCCTTAAAACCCAGTTGTTAAGGAGAGGGGAACTAAAGCTTTATAAATTGCACAGAGGGGCAATAAATGGGCGATGCAGGGCATTTCAACACACCCCCTGACCACAGGAGCCGGACACTCGGTATACCTTGGACCACAGCAACCGGGTACTCGGCATGCCGGAAGACAAGCCCAACCAAGCTCTGATACCATGTTAAATTGGAGCATCCAACCCAAAACCAATTGGCAATGGGTGGAGTGGCCCCTTGAACTTATATATTGAGTAGCAAGGTTATAAGTCCCCGATGTGGGACAAACAATCTCAACAGTAATTGGTCACCAATCCACTTAATGCAACATTCTTGATTGGGGAATAAGAGGATTAATTGAGTGAACTCATATATTCATTTAGCAGTGCTACATGTAGGAAAAGGCCAGATATTTAGGGTCCGACTGAGGATAGTAGTCTTCCTATCTATTCATTTATGCATGGCAAGCACATAGGAATTCCTCGAAGTGAAGTGTTTGCCCTGTAGTAGATCTTCACATGCACAAATCAACTTTCTGTTTTGAGTGTTCTTAAACGTTTTCAAATCTTTGCAGTAACTCTATTCCAGGTTTAACATTTTCTGCATTTCACATATTTGCAGCTATAGGTGGGGAATACATATCTGTGAAAACTGCTGGAAATCTTTCGACTCTCTTTGATGTAGGAGGAATTGTTGGTGGGATTCTAGCTGGCTATATATCCGATAAGCTTAATGCTCGGGCTATCACTGCAACCACCTTCATGTATGCGGCAATCCCTTCTATGCTTCTTTACCGCTCATACGGGAATATATCAAGGACTGTAAACATTGTACTTATGATGATTGTTGGGTTGTTTGTAAATGGGCCCTACGCACTTATTACAACTGCAGTCTCTGCAGATCTTGGTACACATAGGTCTATCAGAGGAGATTCTCGAGCTCTGGCCACAGTCACCTCCATTATTGATGGCACGGGGTCCGTTGGTGCCGCTCTTGGCCCTCTTCTTACAGGGTTTCTTTCAGCAAAAGGATGGGATACAGTTTTTTTGATGCTAATGGTTTGTGCTCTTATTGCTGGTCTTCTTTTGACTCGTTTGGTCATAAGTGAAATTGCCGAGAAAATGAGCAATCGAGCACCTTTATCCAGTGGGCAGCACTCCCTTGCAGGTAATGTGGTGCTTGTTTTTGTTTTGTATTTCAAATCTCTTTTCTTGTTGTTTAATTTTGATTTTGTTTCATTTTCTCAAGAAGAAAAAAGAGTGACACGGAAAGGTATGCGTGAATACATTTTAGGTCTATATCAACCAAAAAAAAAAGATTACATATTTAGGTAGGAATATATCTCATGAACCGGAAGCATTACGTTGTGTAAAGAGGGAAATTCGTCCATTTAGAAATAGCCGAAAAGTTTATTGGTAACAAACAGGCCAGTATGAAGAGTCTTTATGGGAATTCACTTTCTAGGATGCCATGGTCACTGAACAATAATAAGTTGCACAGATAATTGAGGCATTGAATAACTTCTTAAATTGAGTAAAAGAAGAACATAAACAGTATATCATGTGCAGTGAATCAAAACTATTACTTTCAAAGTAAAAGAAACAAAAATAAGAATTAATGCTTACATGGGAATAGGGGTGCCAAGCTAGCACCAGGCAGAATGAAAGGACAAAACGGGAGATCAAAATTAGCAATGTCAATGCAGCACAACCAAGAAACAAATTTGCAATGACACACCTTTGTACTGGAGGATTCAAAACTTAAAAACCAAATGACAACTTTAACACTCCTTTATAGTAGAGGGAAATGGCTCATAATGTTGGTTTTTTTGTATTTCTGCTTTCACAGGTTTCTTTTGTTTTCTTTGTGTTTGCTAGGATTGGTTTCTATAGTGGCAAAAAAGCAGCCCAAAAGTTGGTGTATATATTCCAGTTTGTCAAGTTGATTAAAATATAGGGGAAATTGGTGAAAATGACATTAAGCCAAGCCTTTTTGTAATTAAGGACAACTTAAATTAAACGTTGGGGATAAGTCCTCCAATAGTTCATAGACCAAAATACCCTCATCTTCATTCTCTAACCCTACCCGCCCTTTACTAGACCTCCGGTCACCACCCTCGCCATCTCCGGCGACCACCACATTTCCAACATCTTACCACCATCCCCGCCTCTCCTGACCACCAATGACCACTCCCCACCACTCGACTGACCTTGACCACCACCACTATCACTACAGATTGTCTTTTTGCTGAAGAAAAGTGAAAGTTCACTTAAGATAATATCTTAAGTGAAATTTCACTTAAGATCTTCGCATCCTACCAAGCCCTAGGGTTTACAAGGCCAGTCACCGAAAATTGGAAAAAAACTTACTAGGAAGGTGGTGGTAACTTGCGATGGTGGTGGCTGAAGATTGCCTTATCTCAAGTGAAATTTTAGTTAAGATCTTCGTATCCTACCAAGCCCTATGGCTTACAAGGCCAATCACCGAAAATTGGAAAAAAACATACTAGGAAGGTGGTGGTGGTGGTGGTGGTTGTGACTCACGGTAGTGTTGCTTGATGGTGTGGGAATGTGGTTATGGTGGCTCGCGATGGTAGTAGTGGTGGTGGCTCGCTGTGGCGATGGTGTGTGATGGTGGTGGTGGCGACCATGGCAGGGAGGAGAGAGAAGAGAGATGGTGGCAGGGAGGAAGAGAGATGGTGCAGGGAGGAGGAGAGAGAGAGAAGAGAGATGGTGGTGGTGGTGGTCCCCTAGGGTTCTAGGAGCAATTTTTGCCTTTTACAATGAAATTTAAAATTTTAGAGGACTTTAGGAGGGAAAGTTAAAATTTAGGACTTTAGGAGTGTGAGTTTTTTAGAGAGTGTCCTTGTGTGGTTTTTTGCCTTATCCTTTAGTCCAAATTGACTCCAACTTAGGGACCTTAGACCAAGTAGCCCATTAATATATTATGTATACTACGGGCTGTTGATGTTCCATATCTGTGGTCAATTTATTGATTCTTAGGCATTAGAGAGAATAAAATTAGACTCATTTTCATTATTTTGATGAGCACACAAGTGCTCATGGGCGGATGCACATAGGTGCAAGAGGGGGCAACACCTCAACTTTGCAACATCACTATTTTACCCTATATATTTCACACATTATTCATTTTTACCCCTTAATTGCCCGTCTCAACTTTTCAAAATCACTCTTTTACCTTGTATATTTCATACATTAGTCATTTTCGCCCCTTAATTGCCCCCCCCCCCCCCCCCCCCCCCCCCGACTTTTCAACATAATTCTTTTACCTTACATATTTCATACTTTATTCATTTTTGCCTCGTAACTGCCTCTCAACTTTTTTGCTAAAAAAAATCGAGTCGGGGGGCACTACCCCCGAACCCCCTTATACGTTTCTACCCCCCTAAACAAAACTCCTGGGTCCGCCCCTGCAATTGCTCACAATTTGCGGTCTTTTTTTTTTTTTCTAGCATTTCATCATTGTTGTCATATATATATATATATATATATATAATTGTATGATTTTATATTACTTGTATCTAAGCTTATCACTAATGATGTGAAAGTAGCAATTATGCTATCATTTCACTTTTTAGACTGATGGAAAATTTTTATACTCTTTCAGCCTCTGCATCTCAACCTCTTTTAGGTGATGAAAGGTGATACTGTGATTATGGCCTTTTTTTCAAGAATACGGTGATGGGAATGTATACCCAAATGCTAAACATGTAAGTGGTGCAATGAATGTGTGGAATCACAAATTGAGTTGTCTTTGATGTGAAATTTGGATTGCCACAGCTAGAGTTCATAGTGACCACCGTTATATTGTATCTGTAATAGACTGAACTGATTACCACTATGTAGAGCTTCTCTTTCCTAAACTGCTCAAGTCTATTTACTCTCTCTAGGTTACTATTTGAATTGTGAGGAAAACTATTAACCAGAAAGCTCTGATTCTTTTCATAGTCATCTAAGTTGTGGTTGTCCTAGCAAAAAAAAAAAACCTAAGTTGTGGTTGTGGGCACTTATTTGGTCAGGCTTTTTTCAGGATCAATCTAGAACTACTGAGTACTGATCTTACAATTACTAACTGTATTATTCTCGTTTTGTTAAATTTGTGCAATTACATGGTTACCCTCTGATTTGTACCAATGTTTTCCACTCTAAACTCTAAGGTTACGTTTGTTTTGTGGGACTAAGGGCTGGATTGTAAAGGATTGGAGTAATAGTTCATTTTAATTCAATAGTACGTTCGATGCTTGGATATGCTAGATGTTGTAGGACTAATTGTCCGTTTTAATAGTCTAGTATATGGACCACTATTTATACCATAGGGGAGATGGTATTAATAATCCCTCTTAAAAGTACTAAAGATAAGTTATGCCCTCTAATCCTGTCTGTGAAACAAACGTAGCCTAAGTCCTTAGTTCCTTTTAAAAGGGTAAACTTACAATTTCGACAAGTCAAAATGATGACGTAAACCATTTTTAGGAGAAAATATCCAATGTAACAATTCTTTATCTCCGCACAAATGCATATGGGTATAGTGTTTATGAATAAGCTTGTTTTCCATAAAATTGGGAGAGATGGATTTCTGAATTTGTAATTCTATTAACTAGTGATACAGTGCCATCAAAATAACCGTTATATTGAATATTTTCTTCCCAAAATATTTTCTCCATTTTATGGGGGAACTTATTCTTACTATAGACATTTTTTGTCAATTAATTTCCAATAATATGGGGATAAAAAAAAAAAAAAAAAAAGAAGGAAAGAAGACATCACCCGGCTTGATTAGTAACATGGTCTTGTCTTAATCAAAATCCAGTTCAATCACTTACGAAATTGAAGAAATTAAGGCAGACCTAGTGACAGGGGTCTCAGCTTAAGTTGTGAGTACAGACTAGCTATTATTCTTTGGAGATGTATTATAGAAGAAAGGCATAATAAAAGCTGATAGATGGAACTGATGCCTGGCCTTATGAGAAAGGAGAATTCTAAGATACGTCCTAATGGTTTGGACGTAACTATGTCTTAGGCTTAGTTTGGCCCCCACATGACTTTTTAAAAGGAGCTTATGGAATTTATTACTAAGGCTTAGTTTGGCCCCCCTTTTGGTGCTTCTCCGTTTTTAAAGCACAATTTCATGTTAATTCATTTGGTAACTAGTTTATGCACTTTGTAAAAATTGAACTTAGGGCTTTTTTTGGGGAGCTTTTAAAAGCTCTAGAATGGAGCTTTTAAAAGCTCAAGGTGGCTTTTTGGTTTCATGATATATTTTTGAAGAGTAGTGTGTCACTTGTACAAAATTATCAAACTACTTAGTAGTAAATTTCATAAGCTCCTTTTAAAAAGCCACATGGGGGCCAAACTAAGCCTAAGTTCTTTGATAATTTTATACAAGTGACACACTACTCTTCAAAAAGATATCATAAAACCAAAAAGTAACCTTGAGCTTTTAAAAGCTCCATTCTAGAGCTTTTAAAAGCTCCCTCCAAAAAAGCCCTAAGTTCAATTTTTACAAAGCTCATAAACTAGTTACCAAATGAATTAACATGAAATTGGGCTTTAAAAAAGGAGAAGCACCACGTGTGGGCCAAACTACGCCTTAGTGGTTTTGAGTAAGAAATATATGTTCTTGGAGTAAGAAATATTTGTTCCCGTGGTTTTTGGGTAAGAAACATATGCTCCCGTTCAAATATCCCAGAACAAATGTTTCTTATCACAGAACAAATATTTCTTACAAAAAAGGCAAAAACATAACGTACCAAAGAGTTTTCCCGTGACAATAGCACAATGGAAGGTTTTCCTGATTATAGATATACCTATCTTTTGCTATATAAGTATACTTGCATAAAGTTTGCTGCAAGTTGTTGCCAAATTGCAAACCAGTGAATCAGTAATGAATATGTTTTTCTTATGACCAGCCTGTCACATGCAATTTGCTGCCTGGCAGATGGAGAAATTTTTTGGAGAATGATAAGATTTTCAAAGGAATGGCATGTGAACATTGATTCTTTACAAAACATGGGATATCATAAGTGAAAACCAATCAAACATGGTCTCTTTTGAAAGCTCCAAGGTTGGACAAGGCATCAATTTCTATTATGGGGTCTTGGGTATTTGAAAGCACTCCCTCTTCTTCCAACTCATGTTTGCCCCTTTTTAGTAAACTTTTAGGAGTAATAAAAAGGACCCAAAATTTTATTTAAAATTTTTTTAAGCTTCTAAAATAGGTCTAGTAATTAAGAAAAGTAGTACAGTACATTATTCTTTTAGTAGTTGGCACAAATAACAGTATCCAAGTCTTTTTTTTGTAAATGCACATGAAAGTCTTTTTTAAATGCATATGAAAGACAGAGCATGAAGAAAGTTGATATGAGAATATTGCAAAATTAAATCGGTTGCTTATACTTAGTAGCGTTGGTAAGCAATAAATTCCTAGAGAGGTTTGATCACAAAGGGTAATACTTGGGACACTCCAAAACACACAAGTTTTGGGACACAACATTTGTGTCCCAAAACTTGTGTGTTTTGACCAGACCTGATCTGATAAATTTTTTGTCCGCTTGACGTATTATATGTGGTTTGGACTACCACAACAACTTGCTGAGCTCGTGGTCCTGGACCACTAGGATATTGCTTAGGCCTTTACTGTTCTTATCCCTGCCACACAATGGGCTTAGTTACAGGACCACTAGGAACATTGGCCATGGACAGCTGGAAACCAAAAGGACCAAAATCACCTCAAAAACTCTATTTATTTTCCAAATCAGAAATCACCCTCTATAATCACGGGTGGAAAAGATGGGCCACTCGATATTGATTTGTTCTAGAGTGTTCCAAGTGTTACTCTGTCTGATGTTTGATGTTTCACTAATTTGCGCCATTTGGTGCTTATACACACCATATAAATATGGAAATGGTACCATCCTATTAACACCATGAGTTTTGGTGCAATTTAAAATCAAATGTGTCATTTAATGCAATTTCTAATGTGCATTTATTTATTAAATGTTTATAAAGAGGAAATGCATATGTTAAGGTGATTATCAAAAGCTTTCTGCAAAATATCAAGCTTTTGTCCAAAGCACATTTTTATAATTAAAATCTGAGAAGTATTGCCAAACAGGCCTACAGAAAAGAAATATATCCACTTACTCTAATTTTGACAAGAGTAATGTTGAGAACGGATTCATCTTATCAAGTAATTATTATTGTTACAGAATAGGCAGCATGAGCACCTTATGTTACGACCGAAGATGAAAATCATCTCAAACTAGTTGTAACCCCGTGCAATGCACGGGATAATTTGTTTTTAAGCAAAATGAACGGGATAGGTGAGAAAATGATTAAAAAAAACATAATTGGAGATAGAGTTAATAATGACTAACAGTTCATATGCATCAAAACAAAGAAATAATAAACAAAATATCTCGAGGAATTAACTTTGAACCTCCGAAATTAAGGTGCTAACTACGCTGGTAATGCCATTTCAATTAATTTGATGATAAAGAATGTTATGCAGATTTCAAATATGAGTTTGATTCTAACGACGAAATTATTTAAATTAGCTTTTACACGATCAACCAAATGCAAAAATGGCCGTAACTATTAAAATCTGACCTTTTACTTTGTTGAATAGTTTGTTTTATGTATCTTCTTCTAAAACAACTCGAAAAATAAGAAATAAAAATGTTGACTGTCAAGTCTGTTAATTGAGTCATTCAATTAAGTCTTGAAAACATACATGTAAAGAATAGATAACACAAACTGCAATTAGTAGAACAAATAAAATTACAGGTTAGTAATGATCTATGTAAGAAAAAGATATAACATTTTCTTGAAGCATATGGTATATTAACTTACAAAATAAAAAAAAATAAAAACTAACCTATTCAATGTAGTGAACCCGTGCTTGCGCAGGGTAAGATAATTTGCAAAAAGTTATATATCTAAAATAAGGTAATATCTCAATTAACATAACAAAAAAAAAAAAAAAGAAGTGCAAGTACGCAGTTGTGTTGGTGAAATTAGCAGTGTGAAAATATTATAGTCGTAAAAGTCTAGGGCTTGGTTTAAAAACACATTCTTTCTTGAAAAACTACAAATTGAATAACGAAAGTCATTAAAAAAACAGAAATGATTTGTGCACAGAATATTTGCACAGAATTTGTGCACAGAATTGATCCGGACCACTCATTTCGATGGCCCCCACACATTTTGGTATGGGGGCCACTGAATTGAGTGGTCAGGATCAATTCTGTGCACAAATTCTGTGCTTGTAGCATTACTGTTAAAAAAAATGAACTGAATTTGATTGGAGATCGCTATTGATAAGAAACCCAAGTTACTAATACAAACCCATAGATTCTTAGAACTATGTTACAAATTTCTTCATAGTAATATTTGTTAATTAGGTAGCAAAACAGGCATTCATAACCAATATTAAAGAAATTATTTTATTTTATTTTTAAATCATTAACTCCCGAAGGTTAATGATTATGTTGGAACTTCTTCATTAATAGTGACCCAGAGCCAGAGATTTGAAGAAGTGGAGAGTTGCAAGCACAACGATTGCATAATAAGAAATGGTTATTATTTTTCGTATTTACGTATTTACAAAATATACATATAATAGCATATGTTGCAAGACATCAAAAACAACTTACATGGAAATCAAAACTGGCGAGAAATTAGAGCCTTTTTTATCCTAACGAATTAGGTTATTGATATAGGGATGTGGGGAAGTAAGTTTCTGTATAAATAAGTTTCTTATTCAATTATACAATTGATGGGAGAGGAAAAGAAGCTAATATGTAGCGATTTGGAAGAAAATAACTTAATTAAAGATTCTCACTTCAGATCCTCTTTTAAAATAATTTACTACAATCATGAAGATGAGAGAAATCCGGATTGGTCAAAAACATAAATGCTCTCTTAACTTTTTTTACTACAGTCATGGAAGGTGACAGGAACGTGATTGATCAAAAGCATAAATCATGGATTAAAACTAAGAAGAAGAAAGAAAGTGCAACATAGGATTAAAACTAAAGGAGAATAGATTAATCACACACACTAAAATATATATTTTTGTCATAGTCAGCACACACCATTCTCTTTTATTATATAAATTAGATATATATTAGAAAGTCAGAGAAAAAAAAAGACGTGTTTATATGTATATGAAGTGCATTTTCGAGCAATATAGGCATACGATTGCATTTGATCAATAAAGCATGTAAAATATGATTAATCATTTTATTACTTGTTTGCATTGTATTAGGATCAATAAAGCATTTTATTAGTTGACCAATACAGCAGCCATTATAGACATGTGATTGCAGCATATAAATTATGATTAATCATTGTATTAGTTTTATTAGGACCAATAATGCATTTGATTGCATTTTATTAGTTGACCAATAAAATATATAATAAATGAATATTGTGCAAATTATATATATACATATATTAGAAATTCATAAAAATGACATGTGGCATCACCTAAGATTTCTGTTTATATATATATATATATATATTAGATTTTATTAGTTGCATTGTATTAGGATCAATAAAGCATTTTATTAGTTGACCATTAAAGCTGCCATTATAGACATGTGATTGCAGCATATAAATTATGATTAATCATTGTATTAGTTTTATTAGGAGCAATAAGGCATTTAATTGCATTTTATTAGTTGACCAATAAAATACATAATAAATGAATATTGTCTAAATTATATATATATATACATATATTAGAAATTCATTAAAATGACACGTGGCATCACCTAAGGTTTCTGTTTTCATATATATATATATATATATTAGATTTGTGTCAAATTTAAATCCCAATTAATATGACCTTGAGACTATTCAAAACAGTGAAATTCATACCACTTGGGATCTAGATATTAGAATACAAATTCCAAAATAGTAGCATTATTTTGACAAATGTGTAATTTCAATTTTCACACTAACACAAAGAGGTGCTATATATGTTGTAAGTTTGATGCATGTGAGATCATAATATTTGTTTTAGAGATCCAAAGTTAGAAATTAACCTGGGAAGCCCTATAGGTTGGTGTGGTAACTAGTTTTCTTCATGGTAGAGCTTTAGCCTGTTTACACATTACTTAGTGGTTCCCATGATTAAATACATATACGTGCAAGCAAGAGCACTGCTTTTTATATGGGGATATGTATGTTTGGGTAATTAACACATCATGCGGACGTAAGAATCTAGTCTCACGATTAGGGGTGTCAATCGATCGATTCGGTCCATTTTTTAAGCAAGTTGATCGGTTTTAAGTCAATTTGATTTAGTTCATTTTGTCGATATGATACAATTTTTATACTGAAGTAATATTTTAAAAATTGACCGAACCAACCGTTTATCGATTTTCTTATACCCCTACTCATGATCTTAATATTTTAGGAGGCAACTTATCAAATTAATTTTTTTTGGGTAAATTACCTTTTGCCCCCCTGTGGTTTGCCTCTATGGCACTTTGCCCCCCTGTAATTTGAAATGTAACACATAACCCCCCTGTAGTTTGCCTCTGTAGCACTTTACACCCCTGTAGTTTGAAATGTAACACATAACCCTCCTGCAGTTTTCCTCTGTGGCACTTTACCCTCCTATAGCCAAAACAAATTGCTTAAATGACCAACAATTACAGGGGAATAAAGTGCCACAGAGGCAAACTACAAGGGGGTTATGTGTTACATTTCAAAATACAAGGGGGTAAAGTGTCACAGAGGCAAACTACAGGGGGGTTATGTGTTACATTTCAAACTGCAGGGGGCCAAAGTGTCATAGAGGCAAACCACAGGGGAGTAAAAGGTAATTTACCCTTTTTTTTTTCACCACCCATTCACGAGGAACTACGATCCAATCTCACAATGGACACGAGCTTATTGACGCACTCATAATGCACGCAATTACATGGAAAGGCCATCAAATACTGAGTACACTTAAGGGTTAATTACACTTACACCCCCTGTACTTTGGGTCATTTTCACTTTGACCCCCCATAGTTCAAAACGTGACACTAACACTCCCTATACTTTAATGTAAAGTGTCACTGTCAAGAATTCCGTTAAAGTTAACGAAAAAAGTGACACTTACACCCCCTGTACTTGTAAAAGACCAAAATGCCCTAAATTTTCTCCTTCTTCAGCACATGAATTCTCCAGTAAGGCCCCAAGCAATGAAATCAAAACCAAAAACAAAAATCAAAACCCAATCAGGCCACCACCAGAAGAGAAGAAGAAAGAGAGGTCGTTGACTTCGGCCATCACCACCAACGACCATTTCTAACCTCCTTCAAATTTGTGAACATGCGAGAGGCAGAGAAGAGGGTTTCAGAGATTGAGATAGAGAGATAAGCTAAATTCTGGGACTGATTTTTGTGCAGAATGTATAGAGGGTGTTCTTGATTTTGGTATGTATGTTGAGTTGATCAATTTTTTTGGGGTTTATCAAAATTTTCAAGTTGTTTGATGTTTTGGTATGTTTTGGGTTGTATTTAAAAATTCGATCAACCCAAAAAAAATTGATCAACCCAACATACATACCAAAATCAAGAACACCCTCTATACATTCGGCACAAAAACAAGTCCCAGAATTTAGCTTCTCTCTCTATCTCAATCTCTCAAACCCTCTTCTCTACCTCTCGCATGTTCACAGATTTGAAGGTGGTTAGAAATGGACGCTGGTGGTGATGGCCGAAGTCAACGACCGCTCTTTCTTCTTCTTTTCTGGTGGTGGCCTGATTAATTTTGATTTGGGGTTTTGATTTTTGTTTTTAGTTTTGATTTCATTGCTTGGGGCCTTGTTGGAGAATTCCTGTGCTGAAGAAGGAGAAAATTTAGGGCATTTTGGTCTTTTTTCAAGTACAGGGGGTGTAAGTGTCACTTTTTCCGTTAACTTTAACGGAAATCCTGACGGTGACACTTTACATTAAAGTATAGGGGGTGTTAGTGTCACGTTTTGAACTACAGGGGGTCAAAGTGAAAATGACCCAAAGTACAGGGGGTGTAAGTGTAATTAACCCTACACTTAATTACTTGCAAACGCTTTTAAGCACCCAAAAAAAATAAAATAAAAATTTACTTGCAAACTTGGCCATCGGATAGTTGAGCACATTACACACGTAATTACCTGTATAAACGCCGCCACGTAATTACTAGCAAGCACTGTCATGTAAAACTCTGAATACAATCAATTACCAATAAATCTCAAGTACATTTAAAAAAAAGGAGTAAGGCTCGTTTGATAAATCTGTTAAGTGCTGAATTTTAAGTATTGAAAATTTTAAGTGAATGAATTTGCAATACTAAGACCAGTGTTTTAACTACTGAAATAGATTGCATTCAATGATTATTTTCAGCAGAATTTTTTTACTTAAAGTTTTCAGTAATTTTTTTGTTGCTTTTTTAATTGAAAAATTTAGTGGGAAATCCCATTCTACCAATGTTTGTTATAATAGACCCACCAATTGGTACTTCCCAATGAGAGACCCTATAATTGTGAATGTTGTTAGTGATTAGTCCACAATCCCCAATTATAGATAGTTTTAGTGACTTTTTTACCCCTATACATATACACAGGCATACATATATAGATATATATATATATATATATATATGGTAATAACTCTATTATCCCATTGATTTGCATATCAAATATATGGAAATAAAATCCCATAACTTTAGCCTTGTACATTATGGGTCTTTTGAATATTTCTAACGCCATTTTTATGTGGGTATCCCATTTTTGTATGTTCTACCAATAATCATTGATCACATAACATATTAATCTGTTACTATGCACCATACATTTATGCGAGTATTGAATTTTACACTGCAACTAGTTCGTTTAACACTGCAATTGGTTCATTAGTGTGAAATTTTACACTGCAACTGGTTTGTTTTTATATTGCAACTAGTTCATTAGTGTGAAAATTTTATACTGCAATTGGTCAAACTCAATCCCATAATCTTGCATATATTTTGGGAAGTTACCAAACTTAAACTGCAATTGGTCAAACTCAATCCCATAATTTTGGGAAGTTACTAAATCTTGCATATATTTTAGGAATTAAGTTACTAAATGCCATAATTGTAGGGCTTTTTACGTTAGAATCTGTTTAATATTACACATATCTTTTTTAATTTCGTATTTCACCATTCTTGGGTGATCTAACAGTCATTCATCACCATCACCCAAAAAAATTGTGTTAAATTTCATACTAGAATGAATATAAGTGTTAAATTTCACACTCATATTCGAGTTATTCAACAAAAGGAACACTGTCTTATCACAAATTCATTTGCACATTCATTTTTACACTGACTGCAATATTTCATTGACATCACATTTTTCATTCACATAGTATACAATTTCGCAGCATAACATGTGAAACCAAGAACATGAGTGTTAAATTTTACACTACAACCTTTTGGACCACAACCTTTAAACCACAACATAATATACAATCGGGTTCCATTGTATAGCTTGAGAGAGAGCAGATCCGGTATTGCCATTGTTGTTGAAACCCAGAAAGCTTCTAAGAATCATAAGTCAAAACATCAACCGGGTTCAAACACAATCACCAACATCGCATCGGGCGAGTACTTCGCAAGTTGGGGCACAATAATCAAGACACCTTTGTTCCTCTGTATCAAGTTCAGCCTGGACTTGCCGGGGTTCTGCCTAGCGCCGGCGATGACGATACAGAGAGCGGATCCGACGATGATCTTGGTCCTCGAGTAGTCCAAGTCGGCCATGATCTTGGTCCCCGGGAGGAGCGCGGCGGCGTGTTTGAGACTGAGCATCTCGCCATGGAGTTTATCTGGCTTGCGTCGACTAGCATGAGGTCGCCGGAAAGGTCCTGTGTGAGGATGATTTGAGCTATGGCCTGAGCTTTCTCTCTCTAAACAGGGAGAGAGAGAGAGAGAGAGATGCATATATAATGTGATTTATTCTCATTTGGGTATTTGGGATTTGAATTTTGAAAACCCCTAAAATAGTTGGGTTTATTAATTGCAGTTTAGAATGAGAAATGGAAAGGGTAGTTTGGTCCAAATTTTGTGGTGTGGACTTCAGACGAAATTGTTTCATACGTTGGGCCTATTGCAAGAAACCTAGAGTAAAATGGACATTATACTAATTAACTCTTTTTAATTAAGTGAATATTATCAAACGCACTAAAAAAAAATTAAGTGCTGAAAGCTTTCATTTTCACCACTTAATTGTGTTATCAAACACACCCTAAGTCTTTTTGGGCACAAGCAAATCTCATAAACACAATTCACAAATATCACAATGTATTTATCTCTCTTCTGGTGGAATCAGGGCCGACCCTGACCATTTGGGGGCCCTAGGCGAGCTCTTCAAGCGAGACCCCTTTGTAACGGACCAATAGGAGAGTTCACGACAATGACCCCGAGGTTTTTTTTTTTTTTTTTGAATTATTTATCTATTTTTTGAGGTAAGATTTTCTGTATTAAAAACATTGCAGTTTTTTTTTTGGTGATATTTTACAATCGTTTTAAAAGTTGTGAGATTTGGTGTTGGTAAGAAAACACTTTTTATTATTTAATAAGGAAACTTACGAAAAATAAGAAGGAAAGAGTAATGCTATTCTTCGCAAATTTTGTGTCTCAAATAGTTCCCAAATACATGTAGCAGTTGGACCGCATTCAATAATGATGGGAGAACTTTAACATACTCCAATCAAAATCAGGTGGGCCTCCTACCACGTGTTTGAGAACCACTTAATATACAAAATTTGATAAGCATAACATTACTCATATTATAATATTATTAGTTTTCAATATTATTAATTATGGATGAAACACAAGGGAAAAAACCAGAGATTTAATTTTCTTTTTCGATTTCCTTTATTCTTTTCTCTCCCTTACTAAATCGATGAACCAAATAAGGCCTAATAGTAATAAGGGTTGATTGTTGATTGAAATTTGTAAAGTTTGGTATGATAGTAAAACAATTTGGATAGGCTAAACTAGATATGAGATGAAAATGAGTTGGGACAAATATTTAGGGTGTGTTGAATTCTAGTTGGGATAATATTTTATATGTAATTATTTTTTTAAAATTATGGGGTTGGTCTTTTGGACCAACATATTACAAATATATATAAATATAAATATTTTTTTTCAAAATTGAGACCTTACAATTTTTCTTGATCAAACTGGGGTTCTAATTAAACACAAAAAATTGGGGGTCCTAGGCGACTGCCTACGTCGCCTATGCCCAGGGCCGGCCCTGGGTGAAATCCACAGATGAGAGATAGAAATATTATGGTATTTATGAATTCAGAGCATTTTTGCTCACCCAAAAAATGGTATACCAATACTCACCCAAACATCCTATTGGCCAATGCAGTGGGATCCAGGATTAAACAAATGTAGGTCCCACTGCATTGGCCAACGAGATGCTTGGGTGAGCATTAGTATAATATTTTTTTGGTGAACAAAAATATTTTTTTATAAATTATATTTGTGAGATTTGTTTGTGCCAAAGACTTATTATTCTTAAAAAGATTGGTCCAAGAGAACGATTTATTTACCATGGATACATATATGATTATATGTATACTAACACCACTTCTCCAACAAAGAAGTGCTCACCCACTAACACCACTTTCTGCCACGTGGCCACAATCAATTTGGTTGCATGAAAATTCCACGCACCCTTTTCGTAACAATAACAAGATAAATTCTCCAAACTCTCTTTCCCCTTTCCTGTCTATATAGCAACATCAAACTCCCTCTAACCTCTTCTTCACACATCACCCCCCCAACTCTCTCTACCTCTTTCTCTCTCTATCTCTTTCTCTCTCTAGAAGCCCTCTGCTCTCACACCCTCTGTTCATCCCTAGGGTCATGGCTCTCACACGTGCCATGCTCGTGCTACCCCTGACCCTCTCCCTCCTGGCATTGTCCACCGCCCAAATGGCTCCGACAATGCCGCCGACCGCCGCCATGTCGCCGCCGCCATCAATCCCACCACCGACTATGGCTCCTCCACCAATGGTCCCTCCGGTCATGTCGCCACCACCGGCAATGTCGCCGCCGGCCACGAGCCCCGGCCCCGGCGTGAGCTCGCCGCCGCCCACGAGCCCCGGCCCCGGCGCAAGCTCGCCGCCGGCACCCGCCGCACCGGATTCACCACCGCCAATGCCGACCTCTCCCCCTCCAATGTCGCCGATGTCATTGCCGTCGCCGTCTCCGTCGCCGTCGCCGTCGCCGACGCGCCCTTCCGGAGCATTCATGGTTGATGCTAGTATTGCCACGCTGGCATTGTTTGGAGGACTTGCAATCTTTGCTTAATTTACTCCATTGTTTTTAGAAAAAAATTTCACTTAGTTTGGTGTAGATTATTATTTGTGCATTCTTTTTCTTTTGAGTTCTTTTTTTTTTTTTTTCGTTTTATGATTGATATTTGGAGCTTCATTTGTGATTTGTGAGGAGGTTATATATGGTGTTGAGATTTATCAGATGTCACAGCCCTTTTGTAGAATGTACTCTTAGTTGAACCACAGCCTGTTTGTCTGTGCTTATGTTTATGCAATCTTGATCATGATTGGTAGAACTGCTTGAAAGTAGAACTGCTTATAATGGTTTGAGTGTTTGGTTAATAACTTAATATGTTATGAATTGATCAATCATATAGATAATCTTGAAAAGCACCCCCCACCTGCTTATTGTCAAACTGTTTTTTGGACCAAATTTGCTTATATTTTTGTAGAAACAAACAGATTAATAAGCAATTTAGGCTATCAAAACTGCTTAAAATGGACAAATTATAAGCAAGGACAAACAGCCTCTAAGCCAGAGTGCCAGACCTTTGTGATCTTTTTTTTTTTTTTTTTTCTCTTTTGTTTTAAGTGTTAGTTCTCTCTCTACAGGGGGTGTTGTCTACTCGGTGGCACCAAGGGGTGTCAAAGTTTTAATGCTTAGATCATTTTTGACATTTTTTTTAAAAAAAAATTTAGTAAAAGGAAGAAAAAAAAAAAAATCTGATGTGCTAAAGTGTTGCTGAATAAACAACACCTTTGGGTGCTTTCAAGTCGACCATCCTCGAGCTTCCTTTGTTGAGCAGCATTAGGTAAAGCTATTCAAAATCCACTTTAGTAGTTGAATCGATTTTAAAAATTAAGGGCTCGTTTGGTAACGTTGTCGTTTTCTGTTTTCTGTTTTTGTTTTCGTTTTTTAGAAAACGAAAATTGAAAACTCGTTTGGTAACGTTTTTGTTTTTTGTTTTTAAAAAACATTTCCAAATTTTGGGTAAAAAATAAAAACACCAAAAAGTCGTTTTGAGTTTCCTGTTTTTGTTTTTTTTAAAAATAAAAATAAAATCAACAATGTTACCAAGTAAGTTTTCATTTTTTTTTAAAAAAAAAAAAAAACCAAAACTGGTTTTCGTTTTTAAAAAATTGAAAACTCAAAACAGGAAATATTACCATGCGAGCCCTAAAGTTTTGATGAATGACTTTTGACTGCTTACATAAAATATACGAGTTTATTCTCAATTTAAAATAATGTTAGGAATTACTAATTATTTGTCAAATCACTATTATATCGATTACATGAGAATTAGACAACATTAAAACCAAGATTTAACAAGATCTTATTTTATGTATTCTCAAACCATCCCCAAGTTCTCTCGTAGTAGACTTGAGACCAAAATTCTCTGTCATTCTTTTGAGGCAAAGTGGTATGGTGAAAACCACATAGTTAGTTTTCTTTGAATTCTTGAACACGGTAATTTGGTAGTTTTGTACATATAACCATGATAAAAAAAAAAAAGATAAAAAAAGAAAACCATTTGAATCCTCCAAATCAATAGCACATAAAAAGGGGTAGTTGGTGCTTGAACGGTTAGATGGAGGGGTATGAGTGGATGTAAATGGTAGTGGCCCAGTGGGGTATGACTTATGAGGTGAGCGAATAGTAAGTAAAAAGTTAAGGTGGTGCCAACTGGGGGATGTAGAATTATGTGGATGAAAAGGAAAGGTGCTGTTTAGCCTCTTTTGAAAATGGGGAGGATGTAGAATTATGTGAATGAAAAGGAAAGGTACAATTTTGCCTTATTGAAAAATTTCATTCTATATTTTTAAAATTATTATATTTTAAAAGTGTTTTTTAAATGATGTGGCATGTGCTAGGTCTAGTACAATGAGACTAGTGAAATTTTAATTAGAAGCAATTTATTTGACCTTTACTACCACATCATTTAAGAAACACTTTTAAAATAAAATTTGAGAAGTATCCCATTATTCTTGGAAATGGGGAGGTGTCCTTTAGGGCCATTATGTGTGTGAGAAAAGGTTAAAAGAAGAAATGGGATTTTTAGTGGTGGAAGCATATATAAGGAGAGAGGATGGTTGGTGGTGGTGGGGTTAACATGAGACAAAGCAATATGAGCAAGATGGTGATGTGCACATGGTTTTCCATAGAAAAACAAAAAAAAAAACAAAAAAAGATATGCACATGGTTTGTTATATATAGAGAGAGAATAATACTTGCTTATACAATATTACATTAAAGTAATACTACTATATTTCAAATTTGTATTTTAAAATTAATTTTTAATACATATTGTAGTAGAATTATCTAAAACAACTTCCAATTATAATCAGGTGGTCCTAATATTATTTATGTGACCCTATTGCCATGCGTTGAGATCCAAATTTGGAAGAGTAACGTCATGGTTCCCAAATTTAGAATATTCTAAATGTTATAGGAGTGACACCACATACAGTGGTAAGTAATACCATGAGCAATGTCACAGCATATGGTACATCTGTCAAAGAATTTGAGAACAAATTTTGGAATTCAAATTTAGAAATCATAGCATTACAATACAAATTTTAAAAACATAATATTACTATATAACAACAATTCACATTCCATTGCAGTTTCTAACATAAAATGCCCTTGTGGCTCACATTATCATCCAAAGCCCAATTTGCCCAAAAAAAAAAAAAAAAAAAAAGAAAATCCAAAGTTCAAAAGGTATTGAAACACCAAAATGGTCACTTGCTCAAATTTCTAGTGTTCAAGGACTAACTGATTCATGGGTATATATAGACACAATAGAAATGATTACTGCACCTATTATATTTGGTTCAACAAACAAGCCATATATATATATATATATACACACACACACACACACGTATATAATAGATACAACTGAATGACTAAAGAGACTTTGTGATGGCACGAAATATTAGAGAATTTGATGCATTATTCTTGTAGGAGGGATAAAGATTCTCATACCAAAAATAAGAGAGTCTTTTGGAATCTAAAACCATGCATAGAAAAGCATTGGATTCCATCTAAAAGAGCTAACGAGAACAACATAACAGGCTTAACAGCCCCCCTTTCCTTCCATCTTTTTGCCTTTTCTCTACAAGAGAATTTGGCAGTATTGTTGTCTTTGTAACATCTAGTAAATTTAGAAACCTCTCACATCAATAATTCATGTAAAAAGGAAGAAAGTGAAAATTCACTCACCAGCAATTCTAGAAATCCATTTACAAAGTCTATTAACAATGTCTCCCATATACTTTCTCAATATACATTATTGCGTGATGGATTTAAAGAAGGAAACTAAAAGATAGAGAAAACGGAGAAAGAAAATCCATATTTAATACGAGTGAGACTAAACGTGACCCTGTTTTATGTATTCCCGAACACTCCCTCAAAGTCAAGAATAATAAGGGCAACAATAGGGTAATTTTTTTATGACAACTTTCATACAACCTCTTAAAAAATTGTGTCCATCTCTCTCCTGTAATGTCACTGGACCCCACAGCAACAGCAAAAATATTATTCAAAAAAAAAAAACATTCCCCACTTCCAAATTTCTCTTTTTCTCAAAATCTGGTTAGTCGCTGTTAGAGGGCCAGACATGGAAGTGTTTTGGCCCAACAGAAAACCCCACAATTATCAGTCCTGACGTTATCGAAACTTACATGGAAAAAGATATCAGTTCTGATTAGTGTAATTGGCCATACGACTCACCCATTAGTCTGTTTTTTTAATTTTTTTTAACCATAACTGTTGATCAAGCAGACAAGTATCAATCAAATGATTGGGACCCTTTTAACCCAAAAAAACCCCAATTATATGATTGGACACCTAGGGTCTCTAATATTTATGTTATGGGTAATACTTAGGGCACAACCAAAGTCACAATCTTTTGCTCACAACCTCTATTTTGTGTCTATCTCTCTCCTAGTGGGCACTGTGGGGTCACTGGCACTGTGGGACCCATCAAGAGAGATAGACACAAAATAGAGGTTGTGAACAAAAGGTTGTGACTTTAGTTGTGCCCCAAGTATTACTCTTATGTTATTCTCAGCTGACAATTTTTTCCAAAAATAAGAAAACAAAAAAAATCCTTTCCCAACCACAACATATAACTACAATTTGCTCCCCCCCCCCCCCCCCCCCATAAAAAAAAAAAAAAAAAAAAAACCTCAAGCAGCCCAAATATACACTTGTGAGCCCAAATATAAACTGGACGGTTTTGTCACTTTACAGTTTTTAAACACGATCTGACGGTCAAAACAGAGGTCCTCTCTTTATTAAAGAGAGGACGCCCTCTTCATAGAATTTTCGTATATATATATATATATATTTTCACTTCCCCAACCACACAACCTTCAGACCCTCACAAGTACATGCTAAAGCAATATGTTCCTTCAACACAACAAAGCAATAAACCTAGAAAGCACATTTGATACCAAGCTCAGTTACATCATTGTACCCCAAATAGAGGAAAGTAAAAAGGGCAATTAGATTAGGAAACAAAACAAAAAAACATACTCAACAAATAGTTGGTTTTATGAGAATTTGAAACTATTTCTTATGGGAAGATCACTGAAGATGCAAGTAAACTAGAGCTGAATTTAGTTGAAAGGGAACATGTGTATTCGACAGGTTGTTTTTAAGCCTGAAATAAATCCCACAAAAAAAAAAAAAGAAAAGTAAAGAAAAAAATGAAGCAAAAAAAAAAAAAAAAAAAACCCTTCGCGGATCTACAAAGTTATGTATTCCAACAAGGGTCTGGCCAAGCATTTGATCAAGAAAGGCAGTGAAGAGCAATCAATGCCCTTTCACAACTACCTTAATCTGCAATTCAAGGTTCGTTTTTAACTCTACCCCTAGTATTCTTCGAAACAAAGCAATAGCACAACACAACACAACACAACACAACATCATTAAAATTCTCTTTTCAAATTGTATCTTTGAGTTGGAAATTGTCATTGACAACAACAAAAATAGCAGCGTATAATGATGCAACAAGAAATATGGGAGACACACCCAACAACCAAAGAAATGCATTATGCCTCACTCTGGGACCATTGAAGCAAAACAAAATGGCGACAAAAAAAAAAAAAAAAAAAAAAAAAAAAAAGAGAACAAAAAAAGAAACACAGAATACTAAGCTAGACGTTAAATTACCTTGTGCACGTAGTTAAACACATCTTCAACTTGCCCGAATCCAGACACTTGTTCATGTTGAATTTGAAGAAACGTGAATTCCTACTCAAGTGGTATTTTCTTTTTAGTAATAGTCCTGAATCCCTGGACTATGATTCTTTGTAGTTGGGTAGTTTCGTAGTGAAAGCAAAGTCTAAACCCCAAAGCCAAAAGGTCCACCATATAAAACTTGTGTAGTCAGTCACTGAAAAGATGTGTATCTACATGTATTATATATGAACTATTTCTTTCTCTGTTTTCGACGACACTCAAAACAATCGGTACATGGAGAACTATTTCTATTTGAGTAATCAGCTTGCAGTTTGGTGGGTGGAACTTTCAGGTCATCCACCAATATTTGGCGAAGCTTCTCGTTTTCCTCTAAAAGCTCCTCGATGACTTGCTGGTGTTTCAACACCTGAGCACAAAGGATAACCAACTCCATTGGATGAACATCAAATGAACCCAAAAGAAAAGAGAGTAACATTGCTCCACTGGATTATCAACACCCTCCTAGAGCTATCATGGCAATAACATCACCTTAATCGTATGAATGCTATGCTTCCCAAACTTGAATCCCACTGGTTCCGAAATGGCTTAACAGTTGTACCACATGCTGTGGAAGCGATCGGTGGTACCACATGCCACTGCATGTGGTACAACTAACAAAGCATTTGGGAACCAAATTTGGGAAGCGCAGCATTACTCTAGTAGTATAGAAATCTAGTCAAAATGAACTATAGTACCATTTGAAGTATGTTGTTTTCTGACCTCAAACGCCCAGCCTACAAAGGTAAACTCAAGAAATTAGACCTTCAAGCTAAAATAGACATGAAAAATCAACTCAAATTAAAAAGAAAAGAACAAAAAAAGGGGGGAAAAAGGCTTTCCACAAGGTTTCCATCACATTTCTTGTATTACTACATGATGTAACAAAGCAAGGTTACCATGTGAAAAAATATACATTTTGCAAGTATTATAAGGGAGCATTTTATGTTGTCTATAGAATGTACATATTATGCAACTGCAATTTGAGTAAAAGAATTGGTAAAAAGGGAATAAACAAATTCCGAATGCCCTGATCATTTAGTTCAAGGAAAAATCTAGTATTAACCCATTCAAAAACATGAACTGCTGACAAAAACGCACTAGCTTTATAAATTTATTGTGGTTCAACAAACAAAACCACATACCAATCCCTAGTAACACCACACCATCTGATATATAGGACAGTAATAGACCTGTGGTAATTTGGTGAAGCAAAGCACCACAAATCTCCTGTAAATAGGAAGGGAAAGAAATCCAGGTTCAAAGTTAATCTAAC
Organism: Hydrangea macrophylla; assembly: GCA_033977485.1. Classification (NCBI taxonomy): domain Eukaryota; kingdom Viridiplantae; phylum Streptophyta; class Magnoliopsida; order Cornales; family Hydrangeaceae; genus Hydrangea; species Hydrangea macrophylla. The sequence goes on from CM066995.1 coordinate 90,859,676, forward strand.
TCTTACAAACCTAAGTACATATTTCAAATCATGGTTTCTAACCCCAAAAAGTGGAATATCAGACAAAAATAGATTTCCAATTTTCAGAAAAATGCTACGAAAAGAGTTCAAGTGAAAGGAACTTATTTTAATTTTTTAGCTCTAGCTGTAAAAGTGCTTCACCTCTTACTGTGCAGATGATAAAATTACGAAAATCAACACAACTGATAACTAGACTCCATGGTTTGGTTGGTTCCTCACTTCCTCCAGCAACTGCTACAACTCTTCGGAAGCCAACCCCTCAATACTTGAATCAATACATGTTCTTTTGCAATCAAAACACATAAGATAGTATTATAGATAGATTAATACATACATAAATATAAAAACAGTGGCAGAATTCCACCTGATAAGTGTATAATTTCTTATCCAATTGCCAAAACTTTAAATCAATAATAAGCCACAAATCTTTCTCTGAGATACAGAGATCTAGGAATCTGGTCCAAGTGTCTAACAAAAGAACGGCAATAGCAAATTGCAAAAGCTCACATAAGATCGGAAAACTTAAGCAGAAAGCCCAAAAAGGGAGTCCACGAAGGCCTATCAGAGAAGTTAAATACCCTAGACAACTCTAAGAAGCACCAAATTGAAAAACACATATTGTTCTTGTCACATACCAGTTCATTTGTTTCTTTGTCCTCATCCTTCATAATCGAATTCTGCAGAAAACTGCTAATAACCTTCTCAGTTCGACTGCCATATGATGAGTCTAGTGAAGGTTCTTTTGATGCAACAGTATCACAACTAGAAGATGTAACGACAGTAACAGTGTTCCCATCTATAGGTACGCCTTGAGATACTTGGTCTGGTACTTTTGTTGCTAATTGCAAGAAATTTCCCATTGGGTTTTGGTTGGAGGGTGCATTTGTCATGCTCATGCCACTCTGTAGTGAAGGTGGAATGATGGCTTGACCAAGAGAAAAGTTGGGAGCCATTCCAAACTTCATCATCACATTTGTCACTGCTTGCTGCCAAAGTTGAGGATTCAATTTTAGATACATAAATTGGAACTATATTAGGCACTCTAAGGTTCTGTCTGGTTTGCAGATTTGGAGAAGGAAAAGAAATAGGAAAGGAAAGCAAGACGGAAAACTAATTCACTTTGTGATTTCCTCCATGCTTAAATAACATGAGAAAAAAATGTTATAAAACATCATTGTAATTTAAGAAAAGGGAATGTGAAGTGACTTAAACAACGTTTTTTCACTTAGTTCTCATCATATTTTTTTGTCCTTATTTTCCTCGCTATTTCCCTTACTAAGCAAACAAAGAAAAGTGTTTTTCTTAGTGTTATCCTTTCCTTTCCCTCATTAAATCCAGGAGCCAAACAGAGTAAAGGTTCTGAGAGGCAATGATACATACTACGAGGCAAGATTGAATTTGCTGCACCACACCCGGCTTCACAGCAAGACCTGCCATGAAAAAAAAATAAAAATTACAAGGACCACAACTCGGTTCATTGAGTATTCATTAATATCTATTATACCATATTTTTCATTAAACTACTGTAGTATTAATTATTAGGATGAAAGCATGCATATAAAAAAAATTGCACATCACAATATAACATATGGAATATTTCTAAGTCAGAATCATTTATAAGATCATAAAGTATTCACATCAACCTCAGACATACCAACCCCAAAACCATGGCCAAAACCAACACCACATCCAATGCCTGCTTCAATATTCTTTGCTCCCAGCTTCCTTAACTGAGAGTTGAATAAAAAATTGACAAGTCATGCAAATTTTGAAGTTGTGCGAGAACGTTAAAAGATCATAAACAACGAAAAACAGTCTGAAAAGAAAAACAAATAAGTGACATACAGAATCATTGACATGTCTACCAACACCAGAAAAAGCATCGGTTGCACCTCTGGTGGCACTCATAACTTGGTTCAGTACTGGTATCGCAGCTGATACACAAACGATTCAATTATTGATGGTTGACTAGCTCGATAGAGAAAAAAGAGAGAAAAAAAAAAAGGCTACTGGTGTATAGATCACTAGAAATAGTAAATGCAAGAATCTAAATCACATATTCACCACATCACTATCTGATCCCACCACATCAGATGGATTTGTCCCATAAGATAATAACCAGATGGAAAAAGTAAATCTTCAATCCATTGTTATTCATTTTAATTGCAATAAAAAAGAACTCCATCAATAACCAGACCCCAATAGTGAATCAAAATTAGAGAAACTTACAAGCATTTGGCCAACAAACTTGAAACCCCGACTTATTATGCACTCTGATCACAAATTGGCGTCCTGTCAAAGGTATTCCACTAATAACAACATTCACTTAACCTCACGACTCACTGCTTTGGGTTTTCTAAACAAATTCTACACTTCCATCAGCATCTAAAGCTCTATCTTTTGTTCAACTTATAAACCTTTAGTTTGTAATTAAATTCCATGACCAACATTCTTAACCATTTTAGCCTTTTCCGCTTGCGTAACGAACTCACCCTCTCACACTTGATTTTTAGGCATATCACTAATATGGAAGAATCGATGAAGTCCTAACCACACACTATTAGTACTAACAAAGGGCAATATTTAGTATTTACGTGTGCATAGCCCTAATCATATTGCTCGTTGCATAAAACGGAAATTCTTACAACTTCTTATGATTATAATGGCTGTAATATCTCTCCAAAATGAATGATCACGTCTACTAATACACCACATTGACCACATGCATCAAATTCTGTAGTCAAAATAGGTTGCAACCTCATGGGTATTTTTCAATTTGATGGCAAAATTAGTCACTCCATTGAATTCCACACCATCACAAACAACATCATTCTCCATAGAAGATTGGTATAAAAAAAAAAGTTTCTATGCAAAATCCAATGTAGAAAAAAAAACAATTCACCACAAACATAAAGATCACACCCTTTATAGATTCAAGTGATATGAACAATAACTTGTGATAATAATACATTTACTTATTTGATAACAAACCCTTTAGAGCATAAGCCACATGATCAAAACTTCAAGGACAACTCTGGATTAACATTTAAACCCAAAAAACAAACAATAACTAAGCATATGAATTTATATGCACTATTAGTTAACATAACTTAAAATGTATATATACATTTGCAGCTAAAATTAAACACACATGTAGTGAAATAAGTGAGAGAAAAATGGTGTACATGGATTATTAGCAGCTAAATTTTGGTGGGTTTTGCCATCTTTGGGTTTGAATAACCCTCCGAAGTTCATCTCGAGATTGATTTCCAGAGAGAGAGAGAGAGAGTATAGTATAGAGAGAAAGTAGAGGGGTGGAATAGGAATACCTAGATTTAAAGGGCGGCCAACGCCGATACCAAGGCCACAGCCGATGCCAAAGCCGGTGAATACTTGACCCACTTTCAAAGTAAATGGATTCTCTATTCTCATCCTCTGTTTCGAAACTATGGTACTACTCCTACTGCTACTAGTACTACTACTCTCCATTCTTCAACCACAAGCTCCCCCCACTCTCTCTCTCTCTCTCTCTCTCTCTCTAGAAAGCTAAAAGTGTAGTGTGTTCTTTTGCAAATTCCAGAGCCATAAAGAAAGACCGCGCTCTACAAGAAATGAATCTCTCCGCTTCTCCCCCCCTCTCCAACATATATATATACTAGGTTACAAGCACGTGCTTTGCACGTGCCTGTTCCCTCATATTAGTTTATTTGGTTTTTATAATTGGTAAATTTTAAATCTCATTCTTAATTAATTTAGAAGCAATAATTTTGAAGCTATAGTTTGACTTCTAAATTCAGTATGATTATATAAATTAGAACTAAAAGAATAATATTGTGTGTGTGCCAAACATTTCCTTATTAGCTTCTTTGGCTTTTACAAGTGGTAATTTGAAATCTCCTTCTTAGTTAATTTCGAAGTCAAAATTTAAATATTATGTAAGTAGGTATTTTTGTTGATATTTTTTGAAGTCAATTGTAGTTATGGTTGCAAAAGTTTGGTATAAAATTAATATGGTTGCAAAAGTAAAGTATAAATTAAGCTTTTTAAAAAACCAAAAATGAACACCAAAAAAAGTGTGTGCGCCAAAAGATAACCATTCTGTTAGTTTTCTTAAAAAAAATGACCTAAGTGCAAAAGTTAAGTATAAATTAAGCTTTTTAAAAAACCAAAAAAGAACACCAAAAAAAGTGTGTGCACCAAAAGATAACCATTCTGTTAGTTTTCTTACAAAAAAATGACCTAAATATAAATATTGTGCCAAAAGATGAGCATTTTGTTGTTTCCCTTACAAAATTGATCTGTATATAAATATTATGTAAGTAGGATTTTTTTCGTATAAAAATACGGTTGCGAACGTTGAATCTAAAATTAATCATTTAAAAGAAAGAAAAAAGAAAGGTTGTGCATAAAGATAATCATTCTGTAATTTTCCTTTTAAAAGTGACTTGTATGAAAATACTGTGCAACAAAATTGACCAGAATGTAAATGTTGTGTCAAAAGATGACCATTCTGTAATTTGTTATTTTGACTGAGTTAAATGTGAGAAATTGAATGTAAAGATTATGAGGAAAATGCGGTCTTTTAAAAAAATGTTTCAAAGAGATGAAAAATCTTTTAGAGTAAAGCATCTTTAGTTTCACAGCTTTTATTAGAATTGATAATGAACCCAACACGTGTGAGCAAAGCCAACAAAACGAACACGTGTGATCAAAGCCCACAATTGGCAGTCCAAATTACCAGAAAGCACAAAAGAAGTTCAGAAATTGCAAAATTGGCAGAATGAATTGACAAATTGACAATTCCAATTGCGCCGACGCAACTCGCGAACAAATTCAACATCGCATATTTCTTATCCCAAAAATTATAAGAATCAAACAGATCTAAAATGAATCCGTAAATAAAAGCACAATCAATACGTCTGAGCTGTACGATAAAAAAGAGGGAAAAATGAAATAAATAAATAAAAACAAATCCAGTTCGATACAAATCAGAGAAAATAGATCGAAACTCATCCATTCAAACTACAATTAAATGATAATAGTATTGAAATAATACTAATAATGAACATTAGATTGAAATTGAAATAAATCAGAAGGCAGAGGATGAATCAATGAGGTAATAGAATTTAGATAATGTTGATAGCTTAGATGAGAAGGTTAAAGCTTGAAAGAGAGCAGTTTGGAAACCCTACGCTCTAGGTTGCGTGGTGGTGTGGGATGAATATAGACGAAGATGGCCACAAGACTACGAACTTATAGAGGGCTTGTAGATATGGGTCGGTGCAGTACGGCGATGGTTGTAATAGTGGGTGTTGGGCGTTGGTGAGTGAATGTCGGGGACGGAGGAGGTGTGAGGAGAGAGAGAAAGGTGTTGCAGAGGAGGTGTGGGTTTGGAGGGAAAAGAATCAGAGAAGAAAGGGATACGAGCGAAGTGGAAGAGAAGAGAGAGAAATAAAAAGGCTGTGAAAATACAATTGTAGATGGATGAAATAGCAGAATACCGAAATTGACGAATTCAATTGACAATTGCGCCGACACAACTCGCGCTTTTATTTTATGTAGTAGATATATACACACACACGGAGATATATACAGATATATGTATAGGCAATATAGCACTATAGCAGTTTCTGCTCTCAGAATAGTTGAGGAAAATAGAAATTAAGGTTGTGTTGGGGAAGTGTAAAATTGCATCAAATTTAGGTGACAATTTTTATCCGGTTATTGTGAAACTTAAAGTTAACGTTGAATTGAAAAAGAACTACTTATGCAAAAAATTGACACTCAGTAACCCATCTAACACTTATATTTATAAAATCAGTTTACTTATAAAGCATAGAACCGGTTCTTTTGCTTTTCCAAACTCCTATGCAACGGTAATGTTGGAAAAGTCTAAAACTAAATTAGTTTCACTTTTTATCTTATTCTTGTGAGAACCAAGGTAATATTGGTTCGACAAAGAACCAGTTTTAAGAGGGTTATTAAACTGGACACAAACTCCTATCCAAGAAATTGACAAATCACGAAGCAATAAAATTTGTAGAACCAGTTCACTTATGAACCATATTACAATTCTTTGCTTCCCAAACAGAGGAGTTACTGTTTCCGGTGATGAACTAGTTGACCTGGTTCAAGCGCTGATTGAATAAACTTTTTTGTTGGGGTTGAAAATGGACGGGGCCCAGGTCTTAGTTTCTTTCTAATGTAAAACACCACCAGTCTTTGGGCCTAGTTAATTCTTTGGACCTAAGCCCAACTTTTTTTGGACGTAAAACATCACCACTCGCGGACTGTTGTCTTTTTCTGAACCTTCTATTTTTGCGGCATTTGGAGAGTTTTAACAGCGTTCAATAATCGCCGTTGTGGATTTCACTGAGTGTCGTCGTGGTAGTCAGCCTGTGCCGCTGTGGCATCACGTGACTGCCTGAGATAATCCCATTATCTTTCGTTTACGATCCCGAAATAGCTTTATTCCAAGAATATAGCCCGCCTCTCCTAGATCATTCCCAATGAGTAGGCTAAGTTATCCAAATTAGTGAATAAATTCATATCTCATTCTTGTTCATATTCATTCATTCATTCATGCATCCAACTGTAAAACGCAAATCATGATCCAAAATAATCAAAACTGGCTCGCCGTGCAGTCGAACAATTTGTTGCAAGTACAGTCGGCTCATCTTCTCGATTGGATATGTCATGTTGTATGCAATGAAGTGTGCTGACTTGGTGAGTCGATCCACGACCACCCATATTGCGTCATGGTTTTTGATTTGATGCTGCAAGTCCTTGATCTGGGCCTTTACATCTCGCCCAATTCTCCTCTCCATATTCGAGCGGTACATCGGGTCCGATCATGAGGCCTCCTCCTCGAAGTGCGTCATCCTCGGGAATAGAACCCAGAGTTGATGGGAAAGGTAACTTGGTATGCAAGTTGCAAAAGTCCATTTATGGGCTTAAGGAAGCATCCAGAAATTGGAACATTCATTTTGACCAAGCGGTCAAATCGTTTGGTGGACGAAATGATGGTATATCCATAGAGTGGAATGATGGAGTCTGTTCATTCAGTTAGAGTATGATGGTTATCGGTCTTAGGATAACAAGACGATAATGATTGGGCTACGACGATTTGAATAAAGAGAAGATACTATTTAGTAAAACTTAACTTATATCTTCAGTTTTAAACACAAACTGGTATTTTTGTGACATGGTATTCACCACAAAAATACAAAAAATTCATTTTAAAGTAAGAAATACTTTTCCGATTTTATAAAAACACTTGTGCATTGACTTCAGATGGCAGGAGGACGTTGGGGGAATCGCAACGGTTGTAACGAAGAAGAACCAGAGATACCCAATGAGATAGACCCTAAATATTTCCTCAGAGTTCAACATAATTGATGATAATCGTTAGACGAAATGATCTACACCGTCCATTGTATTCTTAGTTCCCTATAAAAAAAATGAGAGTACTTTTTTATGAATATAACATGTATATGTTACTAGTTTAGCACTTGACGTGGATTGATTGTATATATTTTTTGTTCATTCCAATTAATTGGTTGATATTGAGATGAATCGATGAAATTTAGTGGTTGAAATAGATCATTGAGTTGGATTTAATTTATTGCAGCCAATCTTTTCTCATCGAGCAACATCAATTCCTCATACCTTCCCCGGATCCATTCGAGTTCGGTTACTTCCCACTCTGCTAAAACCCGTAGAGATGGAAGAGGAAGTCATTTTAGTTATTTAAGTAGCAGGGGGTAAAGTGCCATAGAGACAAACCACATGGAGTAATGTATTACATTATAAACTATTTTGTAAATTAGAAATACATCAACTTTAGTGTAAACTATCTAAAATATCCTTCTTTGGTCTCTTCTCTCTTTTCCTCACATGGCCACCACCACCACCACCTCCGGCACCCACCGCCACCACTACCACCACCCACCGCCACCACCACCACCATCTCTAGGCTTCAATTTTCATTTCAAAACCTCTAGGAATATTTTTATACTGAAATTCAACCCGACAGCTTTCTAACGGTACGTAAACGGACGATTTCGGACACCAAAAAGCATTTTGAAAATTGAAAAGAAGGCAGAAATTCTGTTAGTCGCGGCACGCGGCGAAGCCGGCGGCACTCACTGAGTGCCGGGACCGGCATTCGCTGAGTGCCGCCCTGCATTTAGTGGGGGTATCAATGTCAACTGCCCTTCATAGGCTAACAGCAAAGTGCCATCTTCGCCCGTTGGAGTCTCGACCTCTACCAAGTCCACTTTCGCCAATGTTATGGGAGACTGGGAGGATGATTTGCAATAATTATGCATTACCGCATAAGTCATGTGACATACATGTTTGAGTCAAGTTAACATGCATAGTGTGTGATGGTGAGTTGAGAAGAGTCGAAAATGTGTTATGTGAGTTACTACCCCAATTATCCCAGGTCGATGTGTCAGACCGCAACGCACGTTTTACTTCTGGATTTTGGAAAAGTCTGCAAGAAGTTATGAGAACCTCGCTTAAGATGGTGGTTTAAAACAATAGTTAAGTCTCGCATTCTGAATGGTGTTAGCATACTAATGTTTCGCCAGTCATCTAATTCATCATACCCTGGTGTACTCCCCCAGTGTGGATCTTGGTTAGGATCTTCTAAAGGTGGGTAATTGTCTTTGATATAATCATTCATTAATAGATTCCAGACACACTCAATGATACACTAGATGCTTTTAGATCTTTCTGGGATCGTGCATTATCAAGTTTGGACTCCAACATAGAGGATTCAGCGGGGTACAACCTCATCCCACCCCACTTGTGTAAATGGCCTTCAGGCTAAGAGAAGATAAGCTTTCGTCTTCTCAAAACCCAGTGGAATAAACCTACATGCTCTCTATTACATCTCCAGATAAGGGGCAAACTTCGTTTGCTGAAAGCCTTACTTGATCTTTTGCATGAGTCTGGTAAAGTTACAACAAGCCTGATGGTAAAAAGGATAAGGTGGTTCCCCTCCTAGTTGTCATGGTGATGTCACCTTAAATTTTTGGGGCAGAATCCGTTTGGGAAAGGAATCTGATCGCACCCAGTTTCTCTTAATATGACTGATCTTAAGAGAAATTTCTCTTAAGGTCAGTTGGGCGTGGAGATTTGTGTTGGTGGTGGTGGGGGTGGTGGTAGTGGCCGGCGGTGGTGGTAGCAATGGAGGGGGAGGAGAGAGAGATATAAAATATAGATCTTTAAGTTAAGAACGTGTGGCCGCAAACGGTGAGTCAATACAAGGTCTAAGTCAAAAGTTATCGCAATTCTATGATCGGTGCACAAAGCTAAGAAAAATAAATTTCTCACCCTTTTAATACAAAACTCTAGACTGTGGTTTTATCCCAAGGGATTTTCAGAGTTAATATGGAGTATACGCTGCCTATGACCTTCATGGGTAAACCAAGCCAGTCATTGGTCATGAATGGTGATGTTGACGAATGTTAACGACGTGTGCGATTACGCGATAGTTGTAGTGTGTTCCTCTTCTTGATCTGTGGATCGTCCATGACATGTTCGGTCGAGCTTGACCTGATGATCGTTAGTAATTTTTTAAAGCAAATTGATCTTTTAGAAACTAGAGATTTCTAGGTCCGGGGATTATGGAATGGGAGGGAAAGGTGCCCGACAGACTAAAACACCCCCTCTCATCCTATCTCGTGAGTCTTTATCACCACCACCAGTCTGTCACTTGAAGAAAGAATAGTAACGCTGCGGTCCCAAATTAATCTCAATTGATTTTAAAATGCTTTGATAGTTGTACCAAATACTATAATAGTAGTCGTGGTACTATAGAATATAGCATATAATACCACTACTATAATATTTGGAATATTTCAAAATTAAGAACCATAACATTACTCGGAAGAAAATTGTTCGACAATAAATTTACCCAGGGTCTACCAAAATAATATTATAGTATTAATTATCCACAAATAGAAAAATAGTTCCGTTTCTTTTCTATAGGTGGGTAGGACCCACCTCACTGTAGCCTGGTTCTCTAAACTAAGGTTATGCTTGTTAACGATTTTGAAGTCTATAAGTGATTATGAAACGCCAAAATCAAAAATGAAATTGCTTGAGAAATCGACTTTTGCATTATAATTGCAAAAAAAAAAAAAAAAAAAGGGTGAACTATCGAGGAAAATTTGGGATTTCGCGATATGATTTGATGTGAAAAAGAGCATAATGAATTAAATCAAGGGCATTCCTGGAGAGAATCTTAAGGCTAGATGCTCATCCAACGGTTAAAACCCGCCTTCTCATGTGAGAAGCTTCTCACAATAGCATTACCCTTAAATCAATTCGAGTTTATCAAAAAAGGAAAAGGAAAGAATTACATCAATTCGTTATTTTTATTTATTTATTTATTTTTTTTTCGAGTCTTACCTGGATCACGGTTGGATACAACGCACACACACTTCACACATGCACACAAACCCAATCCAACCATATCCCATAATGGCCTATAGCAAAGCCCAACAAGGGTCACTCATTCCGATTGATGAGAGGCAAGAACTTTCCCCAAGGGAAATCGAACCATTGACCTCTTCACTGGAGAAATCAAAGTGATACCACTTGACCACTTGAGTGTCGGTAAATCAATTCGTATTTAAATGAAAGAATTCCTTTTTTTTTTATATGAGAGAGGGGAATGAGGTTCGAACACCGAACTTATGCATTTAAAAGAACTTATAAATGCCAAACACTTTTCCACTTGAGCTATACCAACCCAATGCAAATGAAAGAAGTTTCTAGTTTTTACAAACCTAAGCTCAATAGTCCAAACTACATTACTGAACTTCACTTAGAAGGCTGGTTTCAAACAATATATTTACACGTGTTTAGAAGCTACCCATTTTTTTTTTAATACTTATTTAATATTTATGCATCACCTACAGGTTAAGTTATCACATAGTTTAATATGCTAAACAAACATATCAATATTGCCAATTCATTTCTTTTATTGGGCCCATTTGTTCTAAGAATAATATAAATTCTCGAATTTGTATCTTAAATTTGATTCCTAGCTAAAGTTACTGTTGGTCGATATTCAAGTATAGTAGAACCACCTGAATTTTTCATTAAAAGTTATTTTAGGTACTCTCTCAATTACATAATTTGAGAACTAAATTCGAGAACATATCACTACCCTTCAGTGTTTTGAATTGACTAATTCTCTTCCTTATAAATCTCTGTATATTATCTCTATACATTAATAATATTTGACTCACGCAATGCATTTTTGTTAGATGTTTGCATCCCATCTCTATTTCATATTTTTCTTGTATTTTCTTGTCTTTTTCTTTCATGGATGGGGACATTGACAATATTTCTTGTTGAGTTGGAATTTGAAAACTTGACCAATTATGACAAAAAAAGTAACAAGAAAGATGCACAGAGTCACACAAGACAAGTCTTGATCATTCAATTATAGGACAAGCCTTAACATCAAACATAGAAAGCAATTGCAAAACCAAAATATGAATCTATCCACCCCAAACTCTATTAGATCTTCTTCTCATTAGGTACTGCGACAAAAACTTGAATTCCATTAATACCCTCATCTTGATCTGGAACTACCATGACAAGTCCTTCCCCATAAACAGAATTGATCCAATATGAAACATATTCAGGCCTATTTCCTTCATAGAATTCAACTTCATTAGCCCCTAAATCAACCCAATTTGAAGATTTGATTCCACTTGTGAACTTGGGTTGCTTCTCAATGTTTGCTTGTGTGCAACAATTTTCAACCTTCACAATCTCAGATGGTTCTTTCACAATTAAAGAGAACTTTGAAGCCCTTTTGACACCAAGCTTGTGCTCCAACTCCTCAATGCATAGGAATGCAATTTCCTTGGCCACACCATTATTGGAATTCAAATTTTTTTGGTTGGGAATTTTGAAGATCATGGTTTGGCTATGGTTTGTACTTTGGTTTGAGCCCATTGGGTTAGTGGGTGCACCAATTTTGGGTTTGATGTTGGGGAAGTAGAAAGTGGGTGGTTTGGGGATTTCACTTTTAGGGACTAAGTTCTTGTGAATATTAGTCCATTTCTTGAGGAAGGTTGTGATGACCAAAGGGTCTGCCAGAAGAAGACTGCAGCTAAGACCAATTGAGTATCCACCACATTGAAAATTTGTCACCTGAAACCCAAAAAAAAAACAGAAGAGGAGGAGGAAATAAATAGGAAAAAAAAAACAGAACTCAACACTTTTTGGTCACATTAGATTCTGCTAGCAAATTACATAACTTTTTGAGTAATGCTATGCTTCCCAAATTTCTATCCTAGAAGTGATTTCCAAATGATATGGCAGTGGGGCCAGGTCTTATACAGTGAGACGAGTTGAATTTTGATTGGAAGTTGTTTATCTGACCCCACTACCACATTATTTTAGAAGCACTTTTGAGATAAAAATTTGGGAAGCAAAGCATTACTCTTAACTTTTTACTTTTGTTGTGTTAGTGGTTGGTCTTGTGAATTCAACTTGGTGACCTCCCGAGATCCATGACCATTTTACTGATCCATGACCATTTTACTCAGGTTATGTTTAGTTAATAGATTTAGTGAGGCAATGAGATCAAGGAAAACACTTTTCTATGTTCGGTTAATAGAATAAAACAAAGAAAAAATATAAAAGAAAAGAAAATATGGAGAAAATAAAATAAAAGATTTTGAATTTTGTGAGTTACTTCTCTTCTTATTTTCTTGAGTTTTTACATTAGTATTTAGTATTTTTTTTTTTTTTAATTTTGTTGAGTTTATAATAGTATTTTAGTGTTATTTAAGGACGGAGAAAACGCTAGAAATTAAAATAACTATACTTTTCATTTTCGTCCCCTTTTTCTTTATATATATATATATATATAATTTCTCCTTCTAAAGTTCTTATATAGCCAAGTCCATTACTATAATTAGGGGCAGAGAGAGATGAGGGCCAGTGAGGGCATGCGCCCCATTGAAGTTTTGGAATTTACTTTATTTGAGTTTATATGTGTTTATATTGCGGCCCTCCTGAATTTTTAAATTTATCGATTTTAAACTCAAAAATCTCACTTTAATCTTCGAATTTGATATTTGAATTTGTCTAAATTTAGCCTTTTTAAACTCAAAAGTCTCACTTTAACCCTCAATCAACTACACGTGAATCCTATGTAACAACCATGTAAATTTTAGGCTTGAAAGCATATTAATTATTCAAAAATATTTTATTCGGGGGCAAAGTGTGTCCCCACTGAAACGAAATCTTAGCTCCGCCCCTGACTATAATTGTCAAAAAGTTACTAACTATGCAAAAAAACAAAAAAGGTTCCCCAAGTGGACATTAGACTATTCACCAAAACTTACCTTCAAAATTCACCTACTCAGCATACATAACTATGACCCCCCAAAAAAAATCATACATGACTAAATTACCTGAACATAAAATAGTGGTGAAAATTGAGGACTTTGTTCATCAATGTTCTTCCAAAACACAAGCTCAGTCTCTGCATCCTCAATTTTCTTCAAATCAAGAAACTCAGCCAAGGTTCTCGAGATCCGCGCCTCGACCAATCTGATGCCGCTGTCATTCGACACGATCTCTAGTCCTCCGCCGCCGCCATCTTCCACTCGTCGGAGCCTCCCGGCGAGCAGTGGTTGGTCCAACAATGCTGTCCCTAGTGACTCCTTAATCCACCCTGCCACCAACCACCCCGAATCCCCGCCGGAGGCCCTCTTGTAGCATAGAATTGTGTGAAGGCATCGCTGGAAAATGCCCAGACTATGAGGCTCGTTGATTGACACATGGCGGAATCGCCGTGGATCTGTCATTTTTAGAGGTGGGACAGACTGCATACACTCAATGTGTGATTTGGAGACCAAGTTGGTAGTGCCATTGAGCATTGCCATCTTTTTTTTTTTTTTTTTTGATCAAGCCATCTTTGGTACTTATCTTAAATGAGTTAGTTGATCATTGGAATGCTATTTATATAATATAGTCCATCTTCAATATAAATGCTGGTACCCACAATTACTGACTAAATTACAAAATTGCCCTTTCCAATGATTGTGTATATATATATACACTTTATACATGGTTCTGTCATCCTTCTCTTATATGAAAGTAGTGGTTAGTTTTGCCTACAATTTTGAAATGCTAGCTCTATTGCCAGAGCATCAATAGTTAATACCATAGCAAAAAAGTGTCGCTAAAAGTTTTAGCAACACTTTTTTTTTAGTCGTTAAAACTTTTAGCGTCACTTTTTGCTTTGGATTTAACCATTGTTACTCTAGCAATAGCATTTAAATTGTTAAAATGAATGCAACTAAGTGGCAAGGATTTTTTGTCCATTTAAAAATTGTGGGTGCATTCAGAAACTCCCCCAAAAGAACTGCTAGATACCCACTAATACTGACCAAATTACAAGATTGCCCATGTTAAAGAACTATATAGATAGGATTAATATGCATATATAGATATACTAATTCAGGGATCTATGATGTCTTCCAAATTGGTTATGCTTATATACCTAACTGGCTTGATGAGTTGCATTCACCAATGGAAATGCCTCCATTTCACAGAATTTAGGATTTTCTTTTTCTTTGATACATAATCAAACCATAACTAATCTTTCTTAGTCATTATGTTACCTTCTTGTTTCTTTCCTGTTGTATGTTATTATCTGAGGTTGCACCAACTGACCAACCAATGTACCAAAAGACTACATTTGTTTCATAAAGGTTGTCTTTTGGTCATACTGTCTCAAGGAAATGTTTATTACTGATACTAGTTTAACTCCTCAGTGGTGTTCAATTGTTTATGCATTTGGCTGAAATTCATGTTTTGGTTAAATTTAGTTTTGAAAACCCAATATTTGTCTTTGTTAAACAAAGTTAATCAGAACAAGCTGATTATGAGCCCGTTTGGGGTTAGCTGAATCCTAAAAATAAAGTGATAAATTGCAAATTTCGAAAAGAAAAAAAAGTGATTGTTTTGTAAAATAGAAGTGTTTATGTCAGCTTAAAATTTCAACACTCATAAACAAATTAGTTAAAAAATTAAATTGAAAATCAGCTTTAAAAATTGGATTGTTCTGTCAAACAATCACTTATTTCACTTTTAATTTGTTAAAAGACAAAAATACCCTCCATGCCCTAAAATTTTAACAACGTTGAAAAATATTTACATTCTTTTTTGGTCATTTTATACAAACAAGAACTTTTTCCAACCTGCTTGCCAAACATTCTTATTTAAAACAATCACTTATAATTTCAGCTAACCCAAACACCAAACAACTTAATATTTCATCATTTAATATTCAGCTAACCAAAACGGGCTCTTAATATTTCAGCAAACCCAAACGAGCTCTTTGTTCTTTGACAGAAAACAACATTTTGGAGGATTTTGTAGGAACATTAGTACCCGATGAAAAACATTAGTATTACTTTTCACGAAAATTAAAGATATTGATCACGAAATTGATCCTTCCCCAACCCTCCATTTTCAAGAAATTAAATACAAGTTGTGTAATGGATCATCAATAGGCCTGTGGCATGGTGGAAGTCAGATAAGCAAATAAATTCTGCCCCTTTCCCCTTCATACCATGTACATTTACATTCACAAGTATATATATATATATATATTTATATACACACACATATAAATTTGTTTGTATGTGTGTGTGATTAATTAAATACAAGAATTGGGACCACATCAATTGCATCTCATTCATGTAAACAAATTTAAAGTATCACATTTCAATTTTAAGACTCTCAATAAAAGTTCTCTCTTGTTTAGAAGAGAGATGATTGAGAAAGTCCTTTAAGCTGCTTCCCTTGTACCTTATTGGGTGTTCTTCATCCACCAGCTTCATAGCAGGCTCTACTATTTCATCCATGGATAAGCTATGCAAGCTAACTATGGATAGCCTAGTCCTATCCAAGCTCGGAACAGCCCGGTGTCTCACACTCTTATACAAACCATTGCTAATCACTTCCAAGTGATCCCCAACTAGGACTTGCAGGGATCCCTTGAGCTCAGGGACCGCGGTCCATGATGGTTCGACGCGGTCCATGAGCTCGAGCCCCGGACAGCTTTGGAATAGAATGGTGATTATGGTGTGGTCTGTGTGTGGTGGTAAGCTCATCTTGAGGTTTGATTGAGAACATGCTGGATAGCAATTTACAGCCATAATGTGAAAACCTTGCTCCAAATTGGATTTAAGGAATGTTGGTTCTAAGTTTAGGCTCTCCATGATTGCTCCAAAGATTTCATGGGCTAGTCTCTTCATTTCCTTGGTGTACATTCCCATTTTATCCCTGTGCAATAATCAAAACTCATAAGTGAGAGGCCCATTAGAAAAATTAAAAAAAAAATACTACTTTTTTGAAGTGTGATTGATGTACGTGTAGAGGACTAATAGTATTTGAGTAATGCTACACCCATACCAAATTCTACACCTAACAATTCTAGCCCTTGATTTCAGTGGATCTCATTCCAGTGGATTCCATGTGAGTCCCACATGGATTCTACACAGGATCCACAAAAGTAAGGGTCAGGATGTGTTGGGTGTGGAATTTAGTGTGAAATTTGATACAAGTATAGCATTTTTGATAGTATTTTAGAACATTAAAAAGTAGCTAATGAAATGTAGTAAAGTGTTTTAAAAGAATTTCCTGTCACTAACAAATTTCACTAACTCTCACACTCACACTCACACTCACACTCACACTCTATCTCTCTCCTAGTGGCACTGTGAACCCCACGGTGCCACTAGGAGAAAGATAGAGTGTGGATGTGAGTGCATTATTGTATATTACAAATTTTTTGTGAGGAAGTATGATATGTCCAATCAATTGCATCTTCGAAATGACAAAAAGTATAAATAGCGGGCACAATCCATTGGTGTGTTGGGCGGATTTGAACATTGGTGTGTTGGAGATTTGAACTTGAGCCTAAGATGTGTGGAGAGTCTCTGTGTCCTTTTTTAGTATATATATATATATATGTTTTGTATATCAACGACTTCTATATTCTATAGGAAGTTGTTATCAAATTTTTTCAGCTCCAATCAACTATTGTTCAGAAAAAAAAAAAAAAAAAAAAACCGAATCAATCATTGAGGATTGGTTTATATCCTCTTCTCTAAGAAGAAAATCAAATGGTACAATTTGAAGAGTTAAGAGTAAAAGAAAACCATTTGAAGAGTTAGAGTAAAAGAAAATGGTAACATAGCACAATCCTGACCAATTTGAAATACAAATTCTACTACGTTGTGTGTGTGTGTGTGTTTAATAATCAATCTAAGCGGCAAGCATGGTTTAGGATTTGGATCAAGTTTTGGACCTTTTAATTGGTAGCTCTATTGGCAAGTGATATTATGAAGGCAGAGAACAAATATAATAACAATGTTAGGGTGACAAATACTTACAAACACACTCTCTGTTTCATGGGTGGCGTTGTGCCACCGATGAGAGAGATAGAGTGTGTTTGTAAAAAGTGTTTATCACCCAAATATTACTCATATAATAAAGATGAAACTACTCACACACACACATATATATATATATATATTCCGGATTTTAAGCGGACTTTAAGGAACGGATTAAGGGACGGACCACTTTTAACGACAAAAATTTCATCGCTAAAAGTGATCCATCCCTTGGTCCCCTCTTTAAGATCCGCACTTGATTTCGTCGTATATATATATGTATTTATACCTGTAATCTGGAGGATTTGCGGGCCATGAGGACAGAAAATTTTCAAGAGGATGAGCATACAGCTTAAGGAAGTCCCTAGAAAACAAAGCACCCTGATTTTCACCCCTAACAGTACCAAATCTCACTGGCTTATATATGTCATCAGACATGAGCTCCTCTTTGTTCACCACTGGCATGTTGAAGAACTTTGAATTCAAATCTAAGGCTCCTTCTATTATTGACTCGCAAATCTCATGATTAATAATCTGCATTCGATCAGTGAAACCCGAAAAAAATAAATACATAAATAAATACTGGTGAAATGAGAATTTAATGAAGAGGTAGAAGGAGATTTGGTGAGATTAATTACATGAAAACAACCCATGTTTTGGCAAGCTTGTCTGATTTCTTTGATGACTAGGGACCTTGTCTGAGGAGTCTGGCTTAAAAGAGAGAGGTCAATGATGGGTAGCATCAGAGGTTGTACCTTGTGCATGTCATGAACATGGTTTGAACTCATTTTGCTGGACAAACTAATACATCTCTTTCTTCTTCTCTTGGGTTACATATGTATGACAAGACAAGTGAGAGAGAGGCACCTGAATAGTACAAAAAACGTGAGAGAGACACCTAATGGTTCAAAAAATGTGAGACATAGAGGGGAAGGATCCTGAGGCAGCTAAATGGGGGAGTCAATCCGGCAGCACCATATGGCTTTGCTAGTACCATAATTTTTGTTATTTTTTATTTGTTATTTTTACTTTTTTTTGCAAAAAAATTTGAAAAAAGAAAATTTGTCGTCTTGAAAAAGTCACATGAGTGGTGTCGGATTTACGGTCCCCATTTGAATGTCAAGTATCCACAGGCAACATAAAGAGAGAGGGCAACTACCTGAATGGTACAAAAAAATGTGAGAGATAGTAATTGTACTTCACCACAGGCCACGTGGTGTCCTGACTCATGGCTAGTAGAGGGCCGCTATGTGACAAAATTGTCCGACTTTTTTCGGTCAATAGAGGGTTGTCATATGACAAAGGTGTATAAATTTTGAGAAACAAAAAATCTACACTTGAACACGTTGCACGGCAACCCTCTACTAACCGGGACCACCACATGACCAAGGTCCGGAACATATATACAATAATTTCTCCATAGGTAGAGAGAGAGGGTAGAGGTCATCCTGGCAACTTCGATGGTACAAAAAAGTCGGTGTCATTGATTATGGTTTTGTTTTTGTTTTAATTTATTTTTTGGGAGTAATTCTTGGGACATAACTTTCATATAACTTTCACACAACCTCCTTAATGATGTGTCTATTTCTCTCCTGTGTCACTGTGGGGTCCAGTGACATCACAAGAGAGAGAGATAGACACATCTTTTAAGGAGGTTATGTGAAAGTTGTATGAAAGTTGTGTCTCAAGAATTACTTTTTGGGGGACAAATTTGATTAAAGTTCATTGATTGTTGATTGCAGATGATTCCAAAAATTGAACTTATAAAAATTATTGAAATTAAAACCGAGAACCTCTCTCTCTAAAATTCCTCACTCACCGATCTCACTCTGATCGCCCTTCTCCAACGGCTCTCCCACTTATTAACCATGTTTCCCAAACAGCCCTTAGCTAGTCCAGCTCAGTTGTGCAAGTTGTCAAGTGCGTGTGCAAGTTGTCAAGTAGATGTGCAAGCAGTTAGACACGTGGGTTCTAGAAGCATTATATGCTTGTATACAACTAAACATATACTAGATAGCTGCTGCGTGTGGGGCTGCAGTGGTACCCATTTTGGTCCTCTTTTTTTTTTTTTTTATGCACGAACAGTCTGTTCTGGGTAGAGCAATACTCCATGTTTCAGAAGAATTTTACCAAGTGCCACTAGCATAATGTCTATTGGCCTGGGCCTCACCCAATTTTTAAGTCCAATTTTTAAAACTATATTACAACCACTGTATCTAGCGTAACTACTATAGGGATTTATTTATTCAAACTATAAGAACATAAGAAAAGGAGAAGAAAAACTTTCCTCACACTGTTTTTTTCTCAATATGCCTAAATAACATCAGACAATTAAAGTCTTCCAAATAAGTTAGGACCTGAATACAAAATAAGGTAAGCGAGTCACAAAATTAAAAAAAAATTAACTCTACTTTCATCCTATTTTGTATTTCTTCTATTTCACTTGTTTTTCTTATTAACCAGGGAAAGGAAAAGTGTTTTCCTCGATATTTTCTTTTCCTTTCCGTCACAAAATCCACAAACTAAACAGAGCCTAAGGTAATGGTTAGAACTAAACTAAACAGAGCCTAAGGTAATGGTTAGAAGATAACAAGAAGGGAAAAAGAGTCCTAGAATTTTTCCCCTGCAAATAGGAGAGTTTCAAGGGCTGGTGAGCACTGAAGTAAGTTCACTAATGTCGTATTGATAACAAGCCCACCGCAAGCAAATGTCAAATTAATGAAATTAACAAATGTGGGTAAATTAAAGAACTTGGTAATGTGAAAATTTGAGAAAGTTGAGGACGGCCAGTTGGGGGTGATCATGAACAACCACAAGCTACTATATCAGTTCAATCTATTTCTGAGTACAATAAGTATCTAACCTCGCTGTCTAGGCGAACTCATCCAACACATCTGGAAAGTTGAATGAAGAATATAAAATTGTCAAATAAAATGTATTAGTGAACTATTGAATTTACTTTCCCCGTTGGACTGCTCTATGTGAGCCTATTTATTTACTCTTTTTTTTTTCATGCAATAACTTGAATAAGTCGAGGGCGGCCAGTTGGGGGTGGCCAGCAACCACAAGCTACTATATAAGTTCAGTCTATTTTTCAGTTAGTATCATTACTGGAAAAAGCATTTGGTCACCTCTGACCAATTCTTTTTTTTTTTATCTGATATGGATTCTACTTCCCTTGTGTTTTCTTTCATTTTTGAAAAAGATTAAACTTGAATTTTTCAATATAAAAAATTGCAACTCAAGGGAGAGGAAGGGAAGTGACTAATAAATTCTAGTATATCTTTATTTTATTTCTCACTACAGCTTCATTCCCGAACTATTTTCCTCAATGATTTCCTTAGCTAACCAAACAGTGGAAAACACTTTCCTTGTGTCCCTTATAGTTGAGTTTTTGAAGAAAGAATGAAACAAATCCTAACGGGGAACACAATTATAGTAATATATAGCTAAGAACGAAAGTACTTGCGGCGGTTGGGTCGCCATCGATTGATCTCTCTAACGAACTCGAAAATTGAACAGATGTCTATATATATATATATATAAAATATTCAACAGAAAAGAAATCATGTGTTTTAATACTTGTCGAATGGAAGGAAAAAAAAAAAGAAAAAGAAAAAGAAAAAAAAAAAGAAGGAAAATCATGTTTTTTTTTTGTAAAGAGTCTATTTGGGAAAGATAAAAATCGGAGCAGAGTTCTGACCAAGTAGCACTTTATGTGGCTGTTGCAGAAATTAATGTTATGTTAATGTTAGTTATATAAAGGAAGCAACTCTTCGGTCATATATGCACACACAGATTCTTATGTATCGAAAAAGTAGATAAACAAATATATACCCCAAAAAAATATCCGTATAAATCATCAACAAGCTGTCAACTCAAGTGTCTTTAAATTGGAGAAAAATAAATGGAAACAATGCAAAATCAACTTATTCCAGAATCACCTGAAGACTACAGTCCCCATATCACCGGAAACTCACATCAACATGGGCGCCTGTATTCCGTGGTAGGGGTTAGTCTAACAAGACCATAACATTTCCTAGCCTAAAACATTATCCAGAAATTCCCACCTACAATTTCGCTCAAGCATTCTGAAAAGCCATTTTTTTTTTAAAATGCTTTATTGCTTAAAAAAAAATCAAGATAAACAATGATAGGGTCAGAGAGAGAGAACTGAGAAATAGATCTGACCTTTGTTGGTGATTTTGTTGCTTCAAGTCGACATGTATACTCTTGTAGGCGGGAATTTAGAGAGGGACAGATGATGATGATGATGATGGTGGTGGCCGGTTTGGTGGTCTGCGACGGAATTTGGTGGTAGTGTGCTCGGGTACCGTGGTAGTGGTCACTGCTGAGATGAGAGATGTCTGAGATGTTGGTGATGGTAAGAACCAACGCCGTAGGTGGTGGTGGTGGTGTTCTGTGATGTTGGGGAACAGAGAGAGTGAGGAGTGGGAGAGTATAAAACTTCGTTTGGATTAGTGAAACGGAGAGAAGATTAGAGAAGATAAACAGTATCAATTTCTCTCCACATATATCGTTTGGTAATTTAAGTCGTTTGGTAATTTAAATGGGTAGAGAAGAAAAGAGAAATAGAGAGAAAGTGGGAAGAAAATGGAGAAAAAAGAGTCTATTTTTGTTCCGGAGAGAAAAAAAAGAGAAACATAATTAAATAATGTGTAAAAGACCAATACACCCCAAAATATTATTATTTCATCTGACATATATCACTAATAGAGGATAAAAAAGTAAATTGGTTATAAGTACTTTTTTTTTTTTTTTTTTCTCTTAAGAAAGTTAACCAAATGAGACTAAGATATGTTTCTCTTCTTTTCTATTCTCTCCTCTATTGTCAATCCAAATATAATGGAGAAAACTCAACTTTCTTTTCTCTTCTCTTCTTTTCTATTCTCTTGATAAGTTTCTCTTCTCTTCTCTCCAGTTCTCTTAATCCAAACGAAGTGTAAGAGAAGAGAGAGAGGGAGTGAAAAAAGACGAAAAGTAGAGAGATTCCACGCGACTTCTTCTCTCAAATACACATGTTTTCGCAAGTTACGATGTGCGTTAATTGACAAAAGTAACCTGAAGCAGAAGTGGTAGCATTAGAGAACAGAAGGGCAAAATCGTAATTCAATTCGAAAAAGTATGAACAATGAACCAAACAGGACAAAACTTAAGGCTTTTAGAGCATCCACAGTGGGTTTGTGAAACTTAAGGAAACTTAGGCTAAGTTATTGTACAAGGTAAGAGGCCTTTAGCAGTGGGGGAATATGGGGCGGCACATCATGTGCCATGAGAAATTGGGTGGCACATCACGTGCCATGTGCTTTATGCGGCACAATGGTCATGCCCCAACAGATCTATTCACAACGCCCACAATCCCAACAGTCACAATCCATCTATGTAAACATTTGAGGATTATACTCTCTCAAATTGTATCTCTTTTTATTATTTGAGCAAAAATAAAAGTATGTGTGTTTATTGTTTCATTCTCATTCATTTCATTTTGGTTTTCTCCCAAAAACAATTCTCATTTTGAGTTTCTCCCACAAATAATTTTAATTTACTTTCATTTTGAGTTTCTCCCACAAGTATGATGCATCGATTGTTTGGAAAAAAGAGTACTCGCCATCATTCTACAAAACAACACAATCACGTACTCAAGAAGAGTCGACTGAAGATTTTGCACGTGTTGTCGACGAAAAGCCGCATGCCTCTGATGGAAAAATCGAGATCAACAAATAAGGTCACAGGTTCAAAATGCACGGCAATTGGAAAAATATGCACTCATTCTACAACCATCTGTCACACTTTGAACAAATCAAAAGTGTTATTGACCGTGCTGGTTGGTCTCAGCTACTAACACTGAATATGCCAAAATCCGATCAACGTTTAGTGGAATCATGTATTGAACGGTGGTGGGACACGACTCACACGTTTCATTTACCATTAGTTAAGCTAGGCATCACACCTCACGATTTTACTTTCATGACAGGTGCGTTCGTGAAACATCTTCCATATTTTTAATGAGAAATCCTATTTGTTAATAATTTTTGTTTTACTATTGCAGGTATTGCTATTAGGCAGGGTGTGTCGTTGCCTCCTTATAACGACACAGCATTTAGAGATGCATCAATCATTATTGATTGTTATTATCCCGGGGCATCGTTTGACAAGTACAATTCTGGCGCTATAAAACTGGCCGATGTGGGGGAGTACATTGACGGTGCTATTAAACAACTTGATGCCAAGGTATCGCTTGATCCTATGTTATTGGTAGAGCATTCTTGTTCTACTGTATCGGTTCTCTGTTCTTCCATAATGGGAATTCTACGATTCTCGTTGGATGGCTATCATACATACATAACATGTCTAAGGTCGGAGATTTAGATTGGGGGTCCGCCATATTGGCCTGCATCTACTTTGCACTGGATATATGTTGCCGTCGGGATATAAGAAGCATGGATTGCTTTTGGCAATTAATTGAGGTACAACCATCTAAAATTTGTTAAGCATTATTATTAGACTTTATTATATACTAAAATCCACTTTTTAATCTATCTAGTAATTCTTCTACGAGACACACACACACACATCGATGCTTGTCTACGGATTACTGAAACTGACTATTGGTCGAGGATAAAAAGATGGGCTAAGGAAGAGCGCGCAGCAACTAGGGACAGTGTGAGATTTAATTTCAGGTTGCACCAACAACCATTGGAAAATGAGATCGTCGGATGCAATATGCTGGACACTGTACGTCAATTCACAATGGAGGGTAGTAGATGCCATACAATATGCGTATACAATGTCTACGCAAAGACTGCTATTGTGGGATCCGCTACTCGGGGGAACATAGTATTTGGGAGACCGATGTTACAGGCAATTGACGGTTACTATAGTTATTCCACATAACCCCCCATCTCCTTTGTGCCGAATAAACAAAGAAGAATATGATTTTCACCGAGCAAACGGCTGGCCATCAGCGTCTCATTTCGTTAAAGTTGCAACTCAGCATGAGTATGACGATTATTTCAGTAATGTATCACGGTGCAGTAGTCCCTCCACTCATGCGCTATGTCAACATAGATGGTATAGGTTATGCAACAGTTTGTCCCCCTCATATTTGATTGCCCCAACCACCTACACCGTCTTACAACCCCGGTGTTTATGATACCCAGACATCTACTAGTTACACGTCACAATCTTTACATAACATACGTTGTTTTGATTGGACAGCTGATGTTGTTGCACCCGATGGCACAATCATTACGGTTGATATTTCCTACCCCTGATCCTCTAAATGCCCACCATCTAGTGCACATACCCAAGAAGAGTGGAGGGACTTGTATATTGATGCTAGAGATTACGCTCGGTCTTTGCGCAATACACTCATGCACAAGACTCATTTACACGAGGAAATAATTGCAGAGAAGGATACCGAAATTGTACAACTACAAAGTTCTACATTTACTTCTACTGAAAATGTTTATCGACCATCATTCTCCACTCCTAACCTTACAGGATCGTCACAACAAAGGGTATCTCAAAACATGACGGAAGAGGAATTCAATATGACATGGGCTTATAGAGGGTAATTATTTACTCATCTTTTCCTTTGAACTTAGACCATGCATTGATGGAAGAAAATCTTTAAGTGAATCACATGTTGGATCACTCAATATCGCTGCAAATAACTCATTTGGGACATGCCTCCAAAACTGACATGAATTTGTACTATCAAGCGCTTTCCCATATTTTTTTGAACATTGTTCGTTGTTACTTATCCAACGACGTAGCTGAAACTCCCAAACACCTTTTGATTGATAAAAATGCGGAGATAAATGAACAACGCCAACATCGTACGTCGCGATGATTTCTTTCCATTTTTCTTCAATATGAGTATCTAGATTTTTCATGACTAGATATTTTTGTTATATGTGCAATGACTAAAAAGCTTGTATTTATAGACATTAAGTTTATACTCAACAGATATAATTCCTACGGATATAATATAAACCCCCAACGGACTATATTTTATATCTCAACGGATATTATTCCAACGGTTGTATTTAAAACCCCCAACAGACATATTTTAAATCTCAACGGTTATATTTAAATTCCCAACGGACATATTTTAAATCTCAACGGATACAATTTCAACGGTTATATTTAAAATCCCCAACGGACATATTTTAAATCTCAACGGATTTTTCACTTGCCTATAAATTGTCAACTACAATTCCTTTTTTGTACAAATTACATACCATTTATTTCATTCATTTTTTCATTGAACATTGTAGCAGTGAACATGGATGGCAATTTGGAAGAGTTCATTTTAGCCCAATACCATGCAAATTTCTCAAATGATAAAGGTGAATCTCTGATACTTTTCATGGAAACACAAAAATGGCTTACTCTCTCAAACATTGTGAGAGATAGTGGCAAAATTAAAAGTAGAAGAATTATCAACCATAAAAGAGAAGAGAGCCACATGCGCTTGTGGTGCAATTACTTTGCTGAGGAGCTGATATACAGAGATTATATATTCCGACAACGTTTTCGTATGCATTGTTCTTTGTTCAATCGAATTCTTGTGCGACGGATAGAAACACATAGGGATGCTGAGGTAGAGTTCTATGAATTTATGGGTCGCGAGGCAAAAATGTGCGATGGATAGAAACACAAACAACTGCGTGATGATCTAATAGAACATGTTTGGGAGTTGTACGCTCAAGAATAACCATGATTCAAAAGGTGAAATACATTGTAATTCAAAAGTGATGAGGAGTCTAAATTACAATAAGCTAGGATAAATTAAAGTGGTGCAGAAAAAGATCCATGATTCTATGATTGGTTTTGCGTCCTTTGTAGGATATCATCAAACAACATTTTGTAGTATTGTTGTTGGCCATATGACATGTTGCTTGTATCAGTTGTCATTATTATGTGTTCCTCTTCGCAACTTCATTTCCATCTCATTTTTCCTCCATTCCACCTCATATTTCCTTACTTTTATCAACTCTTCCATTTGTGTTTCAAAACACTTTCTTGATTCACGGTTGTCTTCAATACTTTGAGCATATTGTGTTGCAAATTTTTCAACACTTTCAACAACTGCAACATTAGCAGTAACATTACTAGCTCTACTTTTTCTCTTTTGGCATTCTTTTGCAGTTTTTCTGCCCTCTGGCCTATCTGATGGTGATTCTATGTCAATTTGCACATCGTCGGTGAGGTTTAGGCTTGCAATAGGAGTGGTTGGAGTACCAGGCGATGATGTTTCATTGCCATCAGAAATAAAATGATGCGTGTTGATCCTAGTCATACTAACTAGTATCATATTTGGGTAGTTGCTTTAATATTTGGTAGCAGTTATCAAACACAAATTGTTTGCCCGTCTGCGCGTGGTAATCTTGACGTGCACGATTTATTTGCTCATAAGATAAACGTGAGTGCCACAATGATAATGAATTATTGTAGATAAGTTAAACACAAATTAGTATGATAAATTACCCAGTCAAGCTCATTTGTCCCGCTACCATGACTTGACCCATAATTGTGTGCTATCTTTGATGTGTATATCATGACTGCTTTTGAAATTGTTGAGAATCGTGTTTGAAGACTACTGCCAGCATGCTTAATCATAATTTCTCCATTTTCGTTGTACTCGTTTTTGATTGTGCTCCAAAATGTTGAACCCGGTTGACTGTTTCCAACAATAGGATTTGTACTGACCTTAACGTATACATAATAGAGTATTTCATCTTCAAATTGTCTCATGTTTGGTGTTCTAATTCTGGAAGCCATTTTTTCAACAAAAAATGGGTATGATATACAATCTGTCTGCCAAGAAATATGCAAAACAAGTTTGTTTTTTTTTTTAAAAAAAAAATGCAAAATAGGTCTGTTTTATAGATTTACAATTCTGACCGTTAAAATTGTGCCGTTGGTAAATTTTAAAATACCGTTCTAAATAACACCCGTTGGGACCAAACAACATAAGGTGGGCCATGAAGGAGTAGGTGGCACAAGATGTGCCGTATGGAGTGGGCGGTATGATGTGCCATGTAAGTCTGGGCGGCACATGTTGTGCCGTTTGCAAAGGGGCGGCATTTCATGTGTCATTTGGAATGGGGGTGGCACATCTTGTGCTGTTTCGCCCTACATTAGCCGAACTTAGTGGTACCACAAAGTTAAGTTTTCTTAAGTTTTACAATACTATACAATAGCACAAACGACAGTGTTGTTAACGACTTTAATGTAAGCTCTCCTAAGTTATCCTATAATCTTCCCCATTGTTAATGCTCTTATACATACCAGGGGTATTGATAATTGACAAAAGTAAGTTGAAGCAGAAGTGGTAGAGTTGGAGAACAGAAGGGCAAAATCGTAATTCAATTCAAAAAAGTATGAACAGTGAACCAAGCACGACAAAACTTAAGGCTCTTATACATACCAGGGGTATTGATATGTAATGAACTCAGTATCAAATTAATCTAATAAGAATTAGTTAGATCATTGGGTGCTCTTGATTGTCTGCGTCCCCCCTTAGAAAGAGGTTTTGTTCGTCCCTCTTTAGGGTTATTGTCCCTCTCTATGAGTATTTTTTTGTACTGCTTCCACTCTTGATCTCATTGCTCTGCTTGTTTTATGGTTAGATCTGATTTCTCCTCTTCTTAGATCCAATATTGACTTTTTCAGATTCGATGTTTGTTCATGCAAATCTGAGGTTGTTTCCTTCATATTTGACTTTCTTTTGTCAGATTTGGAGTTTGGTGGGATTGTTGTGGTTTTGGCGATCTCTGGTGTGACTCTCGTTGGCAGCTTTCTCCCAAAATCGATTTAGTCGAGCTATGTCACAGACAGTTTTTTTTTCAAATTGGGGAGTTTGCAGTGCGAATGAAGAAGTTTGTGTTCTTTAATTTTCATATTTTTTTTCTTACTTTTGTATGCTTGTACTGGTTCCTGCTATAATATGCTATTATGCAAATACAATATTTCTCTTTGCTATAAATATATATATATACACATATATATATTTGCAACATGAAGTACAGGTATGGTTCAAATTTAATTAAAACCAGCGTGGCAATAAAATCATTAACAATAAATTTTAATAAAAATTAAGATAATAGCAACTATATCTAAATATTATCCAAACGCCACATTATTTTGGAAACTAGATTTGAAATTTAGTAACTATAGCATCCCTTTCGGCCGGATCCACAACTCTCATCTCTTTAAAAATAGGGCATGTTCAAAGCTCCAACAAGGACTCCCAGAACATTATAAGTTTGGTCCAAATATAGTTGGGACATAAGATCTGGAGTGAATTCACATTATTTATAACAATATTGATACATCTACATCTTCAATCACACTTCTAACCACATTTTTGCATTAAATGTATGTACCATGTGCTATGTGAATAGTGCACAGAAAAGTATAAAAAAATCAAACAGCACAGGGTACATGCATTTAAAGCATAGAATGTGATTAAAGGTATGATTTGAGATGTGGGTGTATCATTATTGTATTTATAATATCAGAAATGATACGCATACACACATTTCTACACACTAAATGACACAAAAGCCTATCTAAGCAAAAAATTAAAAATTAACGTGAGATCCACACTCCACTTTCACACAAAGCCCTAAGCCTCAATTCACTGAATCAAACCACACCCAGCGAACCAACCCCAGCGCTCCTCCTCCCGTGCGACCCCCTTGTCGGATCTGTCGCCATCGGGCCGTCCTCGTCGCCGCCGAGTTGTAAATCTTCTCTCTCTCTCTCTCTCTCTCTCTCTCTCTCTCTCTCCGTGGATAGGTAGAAAATTGGGTAAAAAACATTTTGCCCCTTCAAACTATACACGCTTTTGCAATTCACACCCACGAACTTTAAAAAGTTGCAATGTCCCCCCTAAGCTATCTTTAGGATTGCAATATCCCCCCTGAACTATCGTCTGTGTTGTAATGTCTCCTCTGAACTATCTTTCGTATTGCAATGTCAAGCCTGCCATCACATTCGGTTTTCTTTATGATTTTTATGCTTGTTAATTTAGAAGGGGATAGTGAAATGTCATAAATGCCTTTGAAATTTAGTGTGTGCGTCCTACAAGAGCAAATTCCATCACATTTCAACTTTTTGAAGTTCTGGGGATATTGCAACTCTAAAAATAGTTATGGGGGGACATGCAACTTTTTAATGTTCGGAGTGTGAATTGCAAAAACGTGTATAATTTGAGGGAGCAAAATGCCTTTTATCCTAGAAAATTAGGACAGATAAGGGATGTCAAAGATGAGAAATTTGTGCAATTTATTTCTGCAGTTGCCTTGAGAAATTTGTGCATATAAAATTTACTTCAAGTCCCTAAATGTAAACAATTGAAGAAAGACAAATACACAATCAACTAGTCACTGAAGATCAAGAACAGCAAAGGAAAAAATTGATTCTTGTAACCAACAATGAAGTATGAAACTGAAGTTATGAAGTATGAAAGAAAGACAAATACACAAATGTAATCTCTACATATATCAGTGAAGTATATGTTGGAACATGTAAATAAAATTGGAACGGAATTACTAGATTAGTAGCCTCTTTAACAAGTCTTGGGCCGAGTCGCGAATCTCGCTTTCTTTAAGACGTTTCGCAGCTCTGCCCAAAATGTGCAAGCAGTTTGTACATGCCATGCAGTCTCTAGGATAAAATAGCCCTGAAATCACCTCTGTCTCAATTTATTTTTGCACGAAAATAAACTGCAAAACTAAACACCCTTCGAATTTAGTTGCTCGGTAACTACACATGAAAACTTAATCTGATTTAAAAAAAAAAAAAAAAAACAACAACAGAAACTCTAATATTTTTCTCTTTCTAAAACTTGAAACTCATTGAGATTAGAAACTCATTTCTTGTAATGGGGAATTTTTTTTATTGAAGAAAAGATCTAAGAATAAAAATTGATCCCTCCCAAAAAATGACTTATGTCTTAGTCAATATATAAGGAGGAGTTTAGTTGCCAAACGTTTTAGAGAGTAAAGTTAAAAACCCAACGTTCATAAGAACGTTGAATATATATATATATATATATTATACATATAATAAAATGATATTAGGAGATACATATTTTCAAAGTGAAAGAGCATTAACCACTGGTCCATTAACATCTCATATGTCCACTGGTCTAAAATATGATTAATATTAAATGTATTCTACAAACAATGGTTAGATATTGACCACAATAATATACCCTTAATATCATTTAATATTAGCAGCAATGGTTACCACATGGTAATTAAAATTAATGATTTGTATATTTAAAATATCATTAAAATACTATGAACCCCAACCCCCCCCCCCCCCCCTAATATTAAAATACAAATTTTATAAAACAAAATTTTATTAAAATATATTCCAACAATCCCCCAATTATTTTAATAAAATTGGAAAATGTATTTTTTTTGTTTCATCGAGCAATTGATCATAAGACTGTGCATAAGTAAATGTGTTTTTCAACTTGAACATTTACGTAGTGATAGTGCTTCCGATTATACTAGAGTAACCGTAGTTTTGAACTCTATCACAGACAACACCACACAGACAATCCTACTAGGGTGAAGTTCAAAAGCTAGCACTTTATGGCCATATGCTTATATCTCAGTATAGCGAATGCTCTAGAGGATTTGCCCAAATTCTATAAGAAGCGGCCACACTTCCACAATCGCATAGGTGAGTCTAACAATGATACTCCTGTAGCTAGGTATCCCTCTCAAAATAGAGTTTAGATCTCATTGAGAGTTATATTAACTTATCCTTTTAACGCTTCAGGATGTCATGCTTCTAAGGGGATGGACTTAGAGTGTTAGCCCCATATAATAATAATAATAATAGTATGATTCCACTCATATCACTTCATAACTTGTTATTACCATTTGAACCTATTTCTTGGGATCTCCGGTCTATAGGTTGGGTTGCCATCACAAGTGACAAAGCTGCAGAAACAACCTATGATAAACCAGATCAAGAAACAAATTCTGCACAAGCAACCAATGAACAATGTTTTGAAAATCGGATCGTTCATCGAACTGGAAAAATGACCGGGTCACGGGTTAACGGTTCAACCGTCGGGTGAACCGGAATCGAACCGTGATGTTATAATTATATTTATTTATATACATTTAAAATAACATAAATTAAAAAACATCAAAATATCTATTTTTTTCAAAATGGGTTAAATAAAATAAAACTAAAAGTGTGTACAAATTACACAAGTAAGCCTATGAACCACTAAACAACCCTTAAAGCTTTCCCAGCATAGAGAACCACCAATGTAAAGGGAGTTACACGTGTCAACAGTCATCAATGTTGACAAGTCTTTGCCTTGGAAAGGCAACTTGACAAGTCCTTGCCTTGGAACCATAAATGTCAGTAAGTTCAAACACATCCAACACATGCGCCGAACACCTTAAATGAACTGACCGGTTATGGAAAACCGTGACCAGTTCAACGGTTAAGCGGTTTAATCGTTCGGTTCAACAAGTATTGCCGGTTTAATTCAAAACACGGTTAAGCAGGCTAAATCAGATCGGAAACACGACCGGTCGACGGTCCAACCGGTCAAACCGGCCGGTTCGATCCGATTTTTAAAACACTGCCAATGAACATACTATTTATCCAAAAGAGTTTGGTAAAAGATGATTCTATTATTTACACAATAGGTTTATATAGAGTTACAAGGGAAAACAAGAAAGGAAATAACATATAGACATTAAAAGATAAAAATAATAATGGTCAACATGACCCAAAAATATATCTCCTAATCACGGATATAATTGCATAATTAATTGCTTAATTTCAACACTCCCCCTCAAGCTGGGGCAAAAATATTGACGAGCCCAAGCTTGCAAAAAGAAGACTGAAGTAAACCAGGACCAATAGACTTAGTGAACATATCAGCAATCTGGTCACGTGATGACACAAACATTGGGGTGATGACCACTGATCGAACCTTTTCACGACTAAAGTGAATATCAACTTCTATGCGTTTGGTTCTCTCATGAAGGACAGAATCTGATAATAACATAATAGCAGACTTATTGTCACAGAACAAAGATGATGAGTCCTTCACAGGAAAGCCCAATTCCTTAAGGAGAAGCCAGAGAATTTCACAAGTTCCCAGAACCATGGCACGATACTTAGCTTCAGCGAAAGAACGCGAGACAACAACCTGTTTCTTACTTTTCCAAGATATGAGATGATCACCATAAAAAGTACACAACCCAGAAGTAGATCGTCTGTCACTCTTTGAGCCTGCATAATCAGCATCAGTAAAACAGGAGAGACCTGCCTGCGCTCTTGCTTTAAAGAACAAACCAAGACCAGGACATGTCTTAAGGTAGCGGAGAATATGATACACATTATCCAAGTGAGAAGAGCAGGGTGAATGCATAAACTGGATCACAACACTGACAGCAAATGTTAGATCCGATCTTGTATTCGTCAAATAGATGAGACGACCTACAAGACGCTGATATACTGAGGGATCCGGTAATAGTTCACCTAACTCAGCAGACAATTTTAGGTTAGGATCCATTGGAGAGGATGCTGGTCTACACCCAAGCATACCTGTATCCTGAAGAAGGTCAAGAGCATACTTTCGCTGGGATAAGGAGATCCCCTGGCGAGACCGAGCTACTTTAATACTAAGAAAATAGCTTAGAGACCCCTAACATCAAATGACGTCCCGAGATCACGCTTTACAAGAATAATACCTAAAGCATCATCACCTGTGATGATAATATCATCAACATACACCCAGAGAATAATACATTATCCATGGCAGTTGCGCTAAATAAAACAAGTATGATCTGAATGGCAGCAGATAAAACCCATAGTAAGAATCACCTCGCTGAACGACTAAACCATGCACGTGGAGACTATTTTAAATCATAGAGAGACTTACGAAGACGACAAACTTTCCCAGAACACTCCCCCTGAGGGCGAAAACCAAGCGGGGGATCCATGTAGATAGTCTCAGAGAGGTCGCCGTTAAGGAAAGCATTCCTAACATCCAGCTGATGAATAGGCCAAGAATAGGATGCTGCAAGGAAAACCAGAAGTCGGACAGTGGTTAGCTTAGCCACAGGAGCAAAAGTAGCACAAAAATCCTTACCAAGAACCTGAGTAAAGCCCTTAGCAACAAGCCGGGCTTTATACCGATCAACAGTGCCATCTGGCAAATATTTGACAGTGAAGACCGACTTACAACCAATAGTATGCTCACCAGTAGGAAGAGTAACAAGATCCCACATTTGATTATCCTGAAGAGCATTCAGTTCTAATTTCATAGCAGCTACCCATTTAGGATTCTAAAGAGCTTCATGAACTGACCGAGGAATCGGAATTGAGTCAACTGTACTAACAAAAGAGCCAAAATCTGGTGTCAGTCCCTGATAAGAAATATACCGAAAAATGGGATGATTAGTACTATGAGAAACAAGAAAGCAGGAAGGTGGGCGACGAACACGGGTGGGATAACGAGGAGGGGGAACATTATCAAAGACAACATCAGGAGGTACATCAAAAACTAAAGGAGAAGAGGAGATACCTGGGTCCAGAGAAGAAGCTGGCAGGGGAGTAGGAGTGTACTGACACCTAGAGTAAACCTGTAATGGAGCACTAGAAACAGTAGGTGGAAGAGGCTCAAAAAATAGGAACCGGACGAGGTTGAACAGAAATATCCTCCACCACAGGTTCCAGAGACGCTAGAAGAGTGGAAGAACCTGGATAAAAAGGAACAGTTTTGAGAAAGGTAACATCCAGAGAATTATAAAAATGGCGCGTGACAGGATCCTAGCAGCGATATCCTTTAGACATGGATGAGTACCCTATAAAAACACAATGAACTGCCTTATCATCAAGTTTGGTAGGGTAGGACTTTTATTTTGGACAAAGCAGGTACAACCAAACACCCGGGGTACAATAGGAAAGAGAGTGCTACCAGGTTTAAGGACATGAAGATGTGCCTTTCCAAGAAGGACACGGCTCAGAGTACGATTAATAAGATATGTAGCAGTAAGAACAACCATGTCCCAAAAATATTTAGGTACTCCCATACCACATAAGAGACATCTAACTACAGACATGATATGGCGATTTTTTCGTTCTGCCATACCATTCTGTTCTGGAGTATAGGGACATGTAAGTTGTTGAAGTATACCATCCTTATTAAGGGCAGCCCTAAACTCATCAGTGATATATATTCACATCCATTATCAGAACAAATATTACGCACAATAGTATGATACTGAGTTTTAACCATTTGTAAAAAATTTCTAAAGTGATAAAAGACTTCAGACTTTTTCTTCAAAAGATAAACCCAAGTACAACGGATGTAATCATCGATAAGTGTGACATAATATCTGTGTTGGGACAAAGCCGTGGTAGGTGAGGGACCCCATACATCAGAATGAATAAGGTCAAAAGTACTAGGTGCTTGGTGCATGCGAGGTATGTAAGTGGTGCGTGTATGCTTTGACAATTCACAAACCACACACTTAAAATTATAATCTTTGCAAGCTTTATTTAATAGTAGGAATAACCAACACAAATATTGAAAATTTGCATGTCCTAAACGGGCATGCCACAAATCCAAAGTTTTAAGAGAAAAAACATAAGTATTCGAATATGGTAAGACACAATTATTGGAACTAGAAGAAACAGTAGCTTGCAGGTTGGAAGAGGACACCCTGGTTGAAGGAAAATCACCAAAGTAGTAGAGGCCGTCACGCTCATACCCCCTGCCAAAAATCTTCTTCGAAGTCAGGTCCTACAGATAGCTACAATTGGGTAAGAATACAACTGCACAATTATGATCTTTGGCTAACCGATTAACAGACAGAAGATTGTAAGCAAAATTAGGAATAAAATAGATAGATGAAAGAGTAATATCAGGAGATAAATAGGTGTCACCCTGACTGTGAACAGACACAGATGATCCATCAGCAATACGAATTGACTGATCAATGGAAGTAAACGAAGAAACAAAGGAAGAGAGCTCACCAGTCATATGATTACTGGCACCGGAGTCCAGAATCCATGTAGGATGGGTATACTTACCATAAAGAGCAGTTGGAGTACTTGTGGCAATAGCAGCTGTAGGTCCGGGAGCAGAGGAGGAAGTAGTGCCAAGGCCTAAATGTGATTGCATCTGGGCAATTTAGGACTGAAGCTCAGTATAATCTGGTGACGGTGGAACCATTTCAGCAATAGCTCCAGCACGAGGATCACCTCTCCCACGACCCACGCCCCGGGCCTTATTATATTGTTGTTTTAACTCAGGATGAAGGTCAAAACAACGATCAATTGTATGACCAAGCACACGACAGTGCTGGCAATATGGACGATTGCCTATAGGACAAGGACCTAAGGGAGCACCACTAGGAGGACGAGGTCTGAAATTACCAAAAGGAGAGCGTGGGCCCAGGCGGGCAGCAAAAGCCATCTGATCAGAGACTGGAGGAGCAGGCACAGTCGGCGGTGCTAAAATGCAACGGTGACGCTCGTCACCCTCAACAGTAGCAAAAGCCTTAAATAAAGAAGGCATAGGAACAGTGTTTAAAATCTGGGTATGCAGGGCCTCGAACTCAGGTTTTAGGCCCATAAAAAATTGGTAGGTATGCCGACAGTTGAGACGTTTAACTTCAACATCACCATCATTAGGGAAATCACTGATGGGTTCATATTGGGCAAACTCCTCCCACCAGGTCTACAAATAGCTAAAGAATTCAGAAACAGAATGACCTAAAACAACCTGAGAGGTATGGGAGGTGTCCTGGTAAAGCTCAAAAACTTGTGAATCAGAGTGGGCATGGGTATACATCTTCTTTAAAGCCGTCCAAAGCCCATGAACAGTGGTGTGATACATAAACATGTGGTATATTGATTCCTCCATCGAATTAAACATCCACCCCAAAATAATACAGTTATCGAAAAACCATTCTTCATACTTAGCATCAGTTTCTGCCGGTTGGGGCTCCTTGCCAAGTAACCACCCAATCTTCCATTTTCTGCCAAGTTAAAGACGAAGGGAATTGGACCAAGCATGGAAATTCTTCCCGTTCAGGACGACACTAGTAACCCGTTGAGCGGGGGTTGGATGAGAGAGATCCAGACGAGCAGGGGTAGGAACAGTGGTTGAAGCACTGGACTTACCGGGATCACCCATGGTAGCAGTAAGAGAGAATAACTCCAAGGAGTGGACAGCCGGTAGACAGCGACAGACTTAGACGGGGGTAACCAGAGACGTGGTTACCCAACGAGATAACGAGAGAGAACAGAAAGTCCTAGGACATCACTCATATGCCCACAAAGGGCAGAAGATGCAGCCGAGGGGCCACTGGACCAAGCCGAGGGACTTGGGGGCTGCGCTGCAAAGAGGAGGGGGCTAGTAGGATGCGTCGTAGGTGGTTGGGTGCTGTGGCTAGGGTTTGAGGAGTAGGTGGTGGTGTCGGTGGCAGTGGATGGTGGTTCCGGTGGTAGTGGACTGGTGGTGGGTTGGTGTTGGCGGTGGTAGTGATCTCTGATACCAAAAAGAGTTTGGTAAAAGATGATTCTATTATTTACACAATAGGTTTATGTAGAGTTACAAGGGAAAACAAGAAAGGAAATAACATATAGACATTAAAAGATAAAAATAATAATGGTCAACATGACCCAAAAATATATCTCCTAATCACGGATATAATTGCATAATTAATTGCTTAATTTCAACATATCCAAAACCCAATTAGACAGACCATAAAGTGACCCATAAGAAAGAAATACCAACCCAACGTAAAACTACATGGTATCAACCTAAAAACTAAGGTAGAGTCCCATGCTTAAAGTATTCATGAAAATATATTATATGCAGGTTGTGGAATTGAGAGTGGGGTTGTGAGGGAAAAGTGAGAAAACATATCTCTAGGATATTGGAAGGTAATTTTTAATCAAAATTAAGTATGGTTTGCCAGAATATTTTGCTTAGTTAAAAAGAGAATACTTTTTTAATACCATATTTGTAATTAGTTTAAGGGTTAATATCACCTACCACTTCTGAGGTTTGACCTGAGAACACTTACCCCCATTAGGTTTGAAGAACAACATTTCCCCCTCTGAGCTTTTATTAGTCATAACAAATCCACCATTCTGTTTATTAAATAGTGTTTGGTTTACTAAAATATGCCTATACGCTTAACCAATTTTTAAAAGATTGAAATGACTTTGCGACTGGCGCATAGATCCATCTCTTCCTCTTTGATTGAAAATTACATAAATTATAAAACTATTTATACAAGAAGACAAGAAGAAAAAAAATGATAATTTTGAAAAAAAATGTTGATGTGTTTGAAAGGATCGTCAAAATGTGAAATAGATTTCACATTCGTGAAAAATCCTGAAAATTTTAAATAATTTAAATGAGCTATTAAAATTGTTCAAACGATAGAAATAGTTTTTTTAGAATCATGAAAATAGTGAAAATTTGTAAATACCTAGCATATGGGCTCTTTAGATATTTTGTAAATACTTTCAATTATTATTTTTAATTAATTTTGAGGGCAAGATTGTAATTTTACCACAACAGGGAGGGGGGGGGGGGGGGGGGGGGGGGGGAGGAAAGTGTTATTCTTCAAACATGAATGGGATAATTATTCTTTAGTCAAACCTCAGGGGTGGTTGGTGATATATTAACCCTTAGTTTAATGGGTTGATGATCATTCATGTAACACAAGTACACTTAAAAGAAAATACTTTTGCTCGCCAAAAAATGGTTCACCAATGCTCACCCAAGCATCCCATTGGCCAATGTAGTGGGACCCAGGATTAAACATATTTAATCCTGGGTCCCACTACATTGGCCAATGGGATGCTTGGGTGAGCATTGGTGAACCATTTTTTGGGTGAGCAAAAATGCTCTCAACTTAAAAGTAATGGTTTGGTTAAGGATAATTTGTGCAGGAGTGACATCATCAGAGATGTCACACCATTGGGTGTACTCACAAGCATTTCTAGGGTGAAGAATGCACAATTTTGGCCATCTCCAACTTCATCATCCTCGTCACCAGTGGTTCGACTACATTTTTTCAAGCATTCTGGAAGTATATGGAGAACTCGGGAGGCTTATGAAAGATTGTAGAAGCCTATGGAGCATTGAAGACTCATGTGTGAGCATCTAGAATCCTTTGCAATATTTTAGGAGCTACCTTGTACATTATAGAGTATGGTAGAATATTCTAGAATGTAAATATCTAGATGCTTGTATAGATAGTTTTGTGTAGATCTAGAGAATTCTTGTAGAGGTGGTGGGAAGGTTCTACAAAAAATCCTAGAAGCTTTTCTAACCTTTGTTGTAGCCTATAAATAAGTGAGGCCCTCATTTGAACAAACCATCTAAGTGTTGTAAAGGATTGAAGAGCAATACAAATACTCTTACTCCCAATCCTTACTCTTATCCTATACTCTAGAGTCAAGCTCAATAGGGTCTTCTTTTTCCACTGATTCTGCCAAGTCTATTCCTATGGTCTGATGAACTAGTTTGGGCTAGATTAACAGTTCTAGCATCATAAAGAAATTGTAGTATATTATATATTACAATGTTACATGTAGTAGAAAAGCAAGCTGATAATGGCCAGGTTGGCCAGGTGGTATCTAGTTTATCTCTCTACCTCAATGTCTCAAGAGCTCAAGCTCTAGTATAGCCTAGCAATTAAGAGATGTAAAGACAATTAACGCGTTTTCTCGCCCTTGAATATCATGTGTGTAATGATGATTAATGCTTTTGCTCGCCCTTGACTATCCTTGCCTACTGCAAGCTCATTCACAGCCCAATATAGATGATGGATGCCAAGCCTATTCTTGGACCTTGATAACCCCACAGCTCGCCCTAATGATGTATAATTTTGTCAAAACCCTATGAATGTTGAATCTTCTATAAGGTGCAACTTCTGTGATACATTAATTTCCATCCACTTGCAGTTTTCAGTCTGGAATCCAACGAGACATAAATCCTGCCGTTGGATTCTCACAGTTGTCTTATAGCGATCTGTAGCTAAACACCAATCCACAAACTTAACCTTTTGATTATCTTTTCAAACTTCCAAAATTGGTATGTCGTGTGAGACTTTTCCAGAACTCAATTCCTTCCTCAAGGAGGTGAGGAATGCTGTGTATGCTTCAACACCTACACCTTGTTCTCGATCAACCTAAAGGTATAAGATTTCTTCCTTCTATTTTTTATTTGTGTCGGACGTACTTGTACTAAGACTTTGAGATATGAGAAGTTGAAGAAGAACTCAAAAAAGAAAGGAAAAAAAAATAAAAAAACAAGACTACTCAAAAAATTAGAAGAAATCGAAGGAGGAGGAGGAGGAGGAGGAGGAGGAGGAGACGAAAGAAGAAGAAGAAGAAAAAAGAGAAGTCAAAGAAGAAGAAAGTAGGAATAAGAAGAAGAAATATACCCGGTTATCGAAGACAGCTAGGGCTCGCGCTATGTTCTTCTACTCTTTTGGCTCGACAGCACTAGGGCTGATTTCGAGGGTGTTTGGTTCTTTCTTCGAATCAGCTGCTTACATAAAAAGCCGGGCACATTTTTCCAGCAATTACCAAACTATATTAAGTGAAGGTCTCAACGGGAATTAGGAAAACAACATGACAATGTATTGATATCGCCCCTTAATAATTGTAAATACTTCTCACTTTACACGCAGTAGTCTACATCCTACCATACACAGAACTGTAAGTGCCACTAAAATTTAAAATTTTCTATGGCTGTATATTATGATAGAAAATACTTTGTTAAGTGTACTTTCAGAGTATTTTTTAGAAATATTTACTACAATTTACTACTGAGTTTGCATAACATTGTTGTTACATTAATGCTAAACAAAACTTTTACTATTTCTCTCCCCTTTCTTGTTTCCACAAACATATATACATATAAATATATGTATATATAAATTCTAGGTTTTAAGCGGAAGATTTTCAATATTTTGAGCCTTGATATTGCATGAAACTTGTGTTAAATCGTTATTTTATTCATATTAAGCACTGTACACGTGCTTTCACATCAGGAATTGCAAGATTCACTTTTCTAACAAAAAAAAACACAATATATAAATTCTCAACTCGGTAATTGTGGCGAACTGATTCACAATTTGAATCATGGTTGGACAGCCATGACTAGATCAAGGAACCAAAAATTCAAAGATCATTATGATCCCAGATTGAAAGAGAAAGTTCTTGAAAGGATAAGTAAAGCCAAAGATAAGAGGTAAATTCTTTTGGAATTCTTTACATGCAAAATGACTTAGTAAAGAAAAGGGCAAGAGCTCAAAGTGAAGTGCCAATTGTCAGCATCGGCCGCAAGAGGCACGATTATCTTCTTTTCCCATTTTGTTTACACAAATTCCATAATGTTGAAACTAAGGTAAATATTAGTGTTCTGAAACCATGTCTGGTTTCTAGAGAGAGCTAAGGAAGATGTTTAAAAATGCCTACGGAAGAAACCTATATATTCCTTTCCTTTCACACACCTCATCCTTTTTGAGAAGCAAACAAATCTTAAATGAAAGAGATAAACATACCTCCTCCACGTGAAGTTGGCAGATAAGGATGATTGTATATATTTCGTAGCTCCATAACTGAGTTGTGAACTGATCAAGCCTAATATCATAGTAAGGTTATGATTAGAGGCATCGAGGTAATTGTGCAGAACAATCATGTGTATACATATGTGTATATATATATATGTACTAGTTTATGAAGCCCGTGCGATGCACGGGACATATGATTGTACTTGATGTATCTATTAATTGTCACTTATGACTTATGAAATACATTGTCTTACAATCTTAATAGTATAATCTAACAAAATTTTTGAATATAATAGATGAGGCTCGAAAAAACTACCAAATTAGTAGTAACATAAAAATGCAAGAGTAATGCTATGTTTTCCAATTTTTTTTCCCAATAGAGTTTTCCAACACATGTGGCAGTGTACCCAGTTAATTTTGATTGTTTGATGTTGAAGTGGTGTTACTATTAATCAAGATAGTCCTAGTGCCACATGTGTTTGAAATACCTTTTGAGAAAAAAATTTGGGAAGCATAGCATTACTGAAAATGCAATATGTAAGAGTCCATATGTTCGAGGCAACTTATCAACTCAACTCTAATTGAGGGATAACTAAGGTATTGCATGGTAACATTGTGGTTTTTAGTTTTCACTTTTAAAAAAAAAAATTTATTGCGAGAGGGGGCAGAACGTAAAAACACAAGAGCAAAGGGGAATAATTGTAAAACATCTAAAAAATCATGGGGGCAAAGTCAGTAGTCCATAAAATTAGGGAGTAGCATAAAAATGCAAGAGTAATGCTATGTTTTCCAAAAATTTTTCCCAAAAGTGTTTCCCAATATATGAGGCGGTGTATCCAGTTAATTATGATTGGTTGATGTTGAAGTGGTCTTACTCTTAATCAAGATGGTCCCAGTGCTACATGTATTCGAAATACTTCTTGAGAAATAAAATTGGGAAGCATAGCATTACTGAAAATGCAATATGTAAGAGTCCATATGTTCGAGGCAACTGATGAACTCAACGCTAATTGAGGGATAACTAAGGTCACGCATGGTAACATTGTGGTTTTTAAAATTACGTAAAAACACAAGAGCAAAGGGGTATAATTGTA
The DNA here is from genome assembly GCA_033977485.1 of Hydrangea macrophylla. NCBI lineage: Eukaryota > Viridiplantae > Streptophyta > Magnoliopsida > Cornales > Hydrangeaceae > Hydrangea > Hydrangea macrophylla. The sequence goes on from CM066995.1 coordinate 90,901,874, forward strand.
AAATACCAGGGGTATATTTGGAACTTCATAAAATTCATGGGGGCAAAGTCATATATATAAGAGGGGGGTAGAATTGTAAAACATCTGATAATATCAGGGTGTGACACCCGCTTCTGCGGTTTATATTTAATATTGCTTTAGCATGCATAATTATGAGTTAATGATAATTAATGTGTTATGTGGCACTTATTGGAGTGGGATTGACCCACTAAGTTGATTATGGGTGTCCAATTGGGAACCCAGTTTTGGCCACTATGGCAATCCCAAGTTGGGATATGTGTTGATAGATCCCAGTTGAGATGGGACAGTAATATGTGGAACACCCTATGTGCCTAAATGTTTATTATGGCTTAAATGACTTATTATTTTATTGTTGATAATATCATGTTAGTTGGTAGTGACCACTTTTGAGTCAATTAGGGGTATCTTTGTGAGCACGAATTGAACACGTTATATAATTAGTAGGCTAATTAGCAACTTCACATAATTATATGGGACCACTTATGGGACCCATGCGAGACATAGACAAATACCCATTTAGGTTTGGGATAGTTTTAATACAGTTTCATAATTAGTGGGGGGCGTAATTGCAAAACTACCAAACTAGTGGGGGTTTTATAATAAATATAGGAATTTATATATATAGGACACATAGGAGATGACTAATCTCCATTTTGATTCATGTTAAGTACGTATGGTGGAGAATTACAGAGGATACATACATCGACGAAAATTTTGACGGTGACGTTCTCGACGGCGGTTGTCGAGCCGAACGACGTTGGTTTTTAATTCCGATCACATATTCGGACTCCTGGGGGTGAGCCTAATCTATTGGTACTAATTTTATCGAGTTCTGTGACAGTTTTTCCGCGACCTTTTTTGGGGTTTTAGCTTATAACTTGTAATTTTTATATAGGGTTTGTACCTGGGTCATAATAGGATTCTAATCTTGTAATTAGGAGTGAAACCCAAGAGGTGAGTGATGTTAATTTTGCTATTTGGATGATTTTCATGTTATGTTCAATTGTGATGCCAAAGCATGCCTAATTAGCGTAATTTAATTTATTTAGATTATTATTGGGCAAAATTTATGTGGTTAAAATAGGCCCAATTTGATTGTGATAGCACGATGCAATCATTAAATGAGCATGTTGAGTTGCTTATTTGGGTCAATGGAAATTGCTAGTTCTATACCACCATGAGGTAATCTTTGTGGTGACGACCACGGCCGCCAGAGGCCTATAGGACCGCACGTGTGAGGGCGTGGGTCATGACTAGTCACGTGGGCTTGGGAAGTGGAGCCGCGGGCTAGCCGGTAGTGGTGGGAGTGAACTAGTAATTGCCAGATACTATAGTTATTTGTAATATGTTGAATTGAGCATGTTTATTATCCATAATCATGATTAGCATTACTCACTAAGCATATAGCTTATATATTGTAATGGTTATTGAATAACCATCGTAGGTGATCGTGGTGAAGAATCGGGGAAGTAAGCTGGGAAGTGGCTTGGCTGATTTATGGGTTTTGGGAGTTGTTACCTTGTTAATAGTTACTTACTTTTTAGTTTAAAGCTTGCAATATAGTTGTAATTAATCGATTTTAATATGGATTGTAGTACGAGTCATACTTTGGTTGGTTTGAGACTTATGTAATATTTCTAGTTAAACTTTAAACTTTAGTTGGATTATAACTTAACTCTTGTAATATAAGGTTGGACTGTGTTAGTTGGGATTGGTTGTAAATGGCTATATTTAGTACTTTTCCTAAAGTATTTAAAAACTCTTGCTTGTACTTGGAAGCTCATGTTTGTGACTTTGGTTTGACTTTAAATGGTTTAAATCATTAGTGCTGATTTCAACTTGTGATTTGATAATATTATTTGGAAATTTATTACTTGTTAAAACAGGATTTTTGGCTAATTGCAAAGACAGGATTTTGTTTTTTTTTTTATTTTATTATTATTGTTGAGCTTCTTTGGTTTAAGTTTATTTTAAAATTTATTTTTGGAACTTTAATCACTTGTGTAAGGCCTTGGTGGCGTGCCACGTGTCCTAGGATCATCTGGGTGGTTCCGGGGGCGTGACATTTAGTGGTATCAGAGCATTAGGCTTAGAGCCTTGGGTACGAGAGACGACGATTGAGGGTACGCGTAGATGACGAGCAAGTAAATGCATTTCATGAATGCATATGAATAATTGTTGCTATGTTGTTATATAACATATTGGCATAGCATGCAATATATTTATGTCAAATGATTGACAGGTAAAGAATGGATCATAATCGGGAACGTTCACCTCATTCGAGGATGGACCATCTAGAGGAAGTGGTAAGCAATTTCGTAAGGGCAGTAAGTGATCGAATGGATGGTGATAGACCTGCAAACCCACAATCACGGGCCGAACGGGGAGTCATTGAGCAATTTTATAAAAGAAAACTGAGTCAATTTGATGGAGGCCCAGATCCATCACAAGCTGATCATTGGGTAATGGATATGGAACGTATCTTTCGGGCGGTGGAGTGTACAGATGGGGAGAAAATAATGTGTGCTACTGATACTTTGAATGGTGAAGCCCAGAACTGGTGGACAAATGTGATTGATCAAGGGGTACCAGAGACATGGGACAGATTTGTGAAAATTTTCTATAAGCAGTACTTTCCAGCATTCGTCAAGACACAGTTGGGTCGAGAGTTTGCTAATCTACAACAAGGGGACATGATAGTAAATGAGTATGCAGCTAAGTACAACAGTTTACTTCGATTTGCACATCGAACAGTACCAAGAGAAGTGGATAGAGCACGAAAATTTGAAGAGGGACTACGGGATAACATTAGAAGCCGAGTTGATACACACCAACTTCGAAAAGTGGCTGATGTACAAGATGTTGCCTTGATAGCAGAAAGAGATATTGACAAGTACAAACAGAGCCAACAGAATAAGCGGCCAGCTGAGGGAAAGGGTAAAGGACAGGGTTTCTTTAAGAAACCATTCTTGCGAGGTTCTGGTTCTAGCTCAATAGTTCAAAGGGGAAGTTCTTTCTCTAGGGAAAGTCGTCCACTATGTCCAACGTGTAATCGTCAGCATATGGGAGTGTGCCATTTGACGTTAGTATGAAATCAAGCAGAAGGGGCATATAGCGAGAAATTGCTCACAAGCTCGAGCTCAGAGTATGTGGAGTATTAATCCAGACATGAGAGGAAAATGTTTCGAATGTGGACAGCCTGGACATCAAGCAAAATATTGCCCAACAAGACAACAACAAGGGACAAGTTCTATACCTTCAACTGCGGCAAAACCAGGGACAAGTGTGGATAAAGGGAAAGGCCCTGAACAAAGACAAGGAAGGTATTTTCGACTAACACCGGGGGATGCTGTAGCTACCGATTCCGTGGTATCAGGTACATTACTCATTTGCTCTCACCCGGCATATGTTTTAATAGATTCAGGCTCAACACATTCTTTTGTTGCACATGAATTTGTTAAACACTTAGACAGTATGTCAGAACCTTTAGGGTTTGATTTGTTGATATCGTTACCCTTAAGTAAACCCATGGTGACTTCATCAATATTTAAAGCATGTGAAATCAGGGTAAATGATAGGGTTTTGACAGTGAATTTAATTCCATTGGCCGTTAATTATTTTGACGTAATTTTGGGAATGGACTGGTTATCCGCAAACCAAGCTACTATCGATTGTGAACAGAAAAGAGTTACTTTTCGACCAATGGGGCAAGGGGAGTTTAGTTTTCAGGGAACTAGTGTGGTAGCACTGCCATATTTGGTTTCAGCAATCCGAGCAGGCAAGTTGTTGAAACAAGGTTGTCGGGGGTTCTTATGTTCAATAATTGACACACGGGTCATAGGGACTAAGGTAGAAGACATTTCAATTGTACGAGAGTTCCCAGATGTCTTTCCTGAAGATCTACCTGATGTACTAGTTGAGCGAGAGATTGAATTTACTATTGAAGTAGCCTCGGGGTCTCAGCCAGTATCGAAAACACCGTACAGAATGGCACCGGTGGAGTTAAAAGAATTGAAGATTCAGTTGCAAGATCTTCTAGATAAAGGGTTCATTCGACCTAGTGTATCGCCGTGGGGTGCACCAGTCTTGTTTGTCAAAAAGAAAGATGGAACGATGAGAATGTGTATCGATTATCGAGAACTCAACAAGGTAACTATCAAGAACAAATATCTGTTGCCTAGAATTGATGACTTGTTTGATCAACTTCAAGGAGCCCAGGTCTTTTCTAAGATTGATCTGCGATCGGGTTACCATCAATTAAAAGTCAAGGAAGAGGATGTGGAGAAGACAGCATTCAGGACCCGTTATGGTCATTATGAATTCCTTGTTATGCCTTTTGGAGTTACAAATGACCGGCAGCATTTATGGATTTGATGAATCGAGTGTTCAAAGATTATTTGGATGAATTTGTAATTATCTTCATAGATGATATCTTAATATATTCCAAGGGTGTAGAAGATCATGAGAGGCATCTACGGTTGGTTCTACAGCGACTTCGTGAAAAGAAGCTATTCGGAAAGTTGAAGAAATGTGAATTCTGGTTAACTGAGATAGCATTTTTGGGGCACGTGATTTCAAAGGAGGGTGTATCAGTGGATCCACAAAAGATTGAAGCTGTGGCCAATTGGAAGTCGCCAACAAGTGTGCCAGAAGTACAAAGCTTCTTGGGATTAGCTGGATATTATCGAAGGTTCGTGGAAAATTTTTCAAGGATTGCAATGCCAATGACACAACTTATGCGAAAAGATGTTCCTTTTGTTTGGAGTCCAGAATGTGAAGAAAGTTTTGTTGAATTGAAGACTCGTTTGATGACAGCACCAATATTGACCATTCCTTCAGGTACTGCAGGGTTTGTGATATACAGCGATGCTTCATACCGAGGTTTGGGTTGTGTTTTGATGCAAAACAACAAAGTGATTGCCTATGCCTCACGATAATTAAGGCCACACGAAGTGAATTATCCGACTCATGATCTTGAATTAGCGGCGGTTATCTTTGCTTTGAAGATTTGGAGGCATTATCTCTACGGGGAAAAATGTGAAATTTACACAGATCATAAGAGTCTAAAATATTTGTTTACACAGCGGGATTTGAAAATGAGGCAGAGGAGATGGTTAGAGCTGATGAAGGATTATGACCTGACAATCCAATATCATCCAGGGAAAGCTAATGTGGTGGCCGATGCACTGAGTCGAAAGTCTACAACCAATTTGGCTTATACTTTGACTTCACAAGAACAGTTAATTCGAGAAATGGAGCAGCTAAAGTTAGAAGTTCTTCCAGAAACCAGAGGTGCTTTAATGTCAGCTATTATTGCACAGCCGACCCTTATTGATGAAATCCGAGCTAAACAGCTTCAAGATCCAACATTGAAGAGGATACATGATGAAATACCTGAGGGTAAGCAGCCAGAATTTATCTTTGAGAATGATATGTTGAAATTCAGAAACCGGGTTTGTGTACCCAATATCGATGGTATCAAGGAAGTAATTTTGGAAGAGGCACACAATACAAGGTACTCAATCCATCCGGGTAGTACTAAGATGTATCGTGACTTGCGGGAAATCTATTGGTGGTCAGGAATGAAACGTGAAGTGGCAGAGCATGTCGCAAAGTGTGTGGCTTGTCAAAGCGTAAAAGTGGAACACCAGAAACCAGCGGGAAAGTTGGAACCATTACCTATACCAGAGTGGAAACGGGAAAATATCACAATGGATTTTGTGGGAGGTTTACCAAGGTCTAGGAAATCAAATGACAGTGTATGGGTAATCGTTGATCGATTGACCAAGTCGGCACATTTTCTACCTATCAAGACTAATGATCCAAAGAAGTTAGCTGAATTGTATGTCCAAGAAATTGTGAGACTTCATGGAGTTCCAGTATCTATAGTCTCTGATCGAGATAGTGCATTTACATCAAGATTTTGGCAAGGAATGCAGAGAGCGATGGGTACAAGATTGAGTTTCAGTACAGCTTTTCATCCTCAAACCGATGGCCAATCAGAACGTGTAATTCAAATACTAGAAGATATGCTTCGACTTGGTGTTTTGGATTTTAAAGGTGATTGGGAAGAGCACTTGCCATTGGCTGAATTTGCTTATAATAATAGTTATCAATCCAGTATTGGAATGGCACCTTTTGAGGCTTTATATGGACGTAAGTGTCGTTCTCCACTTTGTTGGTCCGAGGTTGGTGAGAGGAGAATGATAGGACCTGAAATTGTTCAGCAGACCACAGAAAAGATAAAGACAATACAGTAACGGCTTCAAACAGCTCAAAGTAGATATAAAAGCTATGCGGATTTGAAAAAAAGACCGATGGAGTTTGAAGTTGGGGATTTTGTATTCTTGAAAGTATCACCTTCAAAGGGTATTACGAGATTTGGGAAACGTGGGAAGCTGAATCCAAGGTATGTTGGGCCATTTGAGATCATTGGAAGAGTTGGACCAGTAGCCTATCGGTTGGAATTGCCACCAGAATTAGCTAATGTGCATGATGTATTTCATATATCAATGTTAAGAAGATGTGTATCAGATCCAAAGAAAGTAATTATTCCAGAGCCGTTGGAAGTCAGGGAAGACTTGACCTATATCGAGCATCCAGTCAAGATTCTTGACAGAAAAGAACAAGTTTTGAGGACAAAGACTATTCCTTTAGTCATGGTGCTGTGGCGAAATCACTCTGTTGAAGAGGCCACGTGGGAAAGAGAAGATGAAATGAAAGAGAAGTATCCGTTCTTGTTTGAAATTTGAGGTACTACGAGTTTGGGGACAAACTCCTTTCTAAGGAGGGGAGAGATGTGACACCCGCTTCCGCGGTTTATATTTAATATTGCTTTAGCATGCATAATTATGAGTTAATGATAATTAATGTGTTATGTGGCACTTATTGGAGTGGGATTGACCCACTAAGTTGATTATGGGTGTCCAATTGGGAACCCAGTTTTGGCCACTATGGCAATCCCAAGTTGGGATATGTGTTGATAGATCCCAGTTGAGATGGGACAGTAATATGTGGAACACCCTATGTGCCTAAATGTTTATTATGGCTTAAATGACTTATTATTTTATTGTTGATAATATCATGTTAGTTGGTAGTGACCACTTTTGAGTCAATTAGGGGTATCTTTGTGAGCACGAATTGAACACGTTATATAATTAGTAGGCTAATTAGCAACTTCACATAATTATATGGGACCACTTATGGGACCCATGCGAGACATAGACAAATACCCATTTAGGTTTGGGATAGTTTTAATACAGTTTCATAATTAGTGGGGGGCGTAATTGCAAAACTACCAAACTAGTGGGGGTTTTATAATAAATATAGGAATTTATATATATAGGACACATAGGAGATGACTAATCTCCATTTTGATTCATGTTAAGTACGTATGGTGGAGAATTATAGAGGATACATACATCGACGAAAATTTTGACGGTGACGTTCTCGACGGCGGTTGTCGAGCCGAACGACGTTGGTTTTTAATTCCGATCACATATTCGGACTCCTGGGGGTGAGCCTAATCTATTGGTACTAATTTTATCGAGTTCTGTGACAGTTTTTCCGCGACCTTTTTTGGGGTTTTAGCTTATAACTTATAATTTTTATATAGGGTTTGTACCTGGGTCATAATAGGATTCTAATCTTGTAATTAGGAGTGAAACCCAAGAGGTGAGTGATGTTAATTTTGCTATTTGGATGATTTTCATGTTATGTTCAATTGTGATGCCAAAGCATGCCTAATTAGCGTAATTTAATTTATTTAGATTATTATTGGGCAAAATTTATGTGGTTAAAATAGGCCCAATTTGATTGTGATAGCACGGTGCAATCATTAAATGAGCATGTTGAGTTGCCTATTTGGGTCAATGGAAATTGCTAGTTCTATACCACCATGAGGTAATCTTTGTGGTGACGACCACGGCCGCCAGAGGCCTATGGGACCGCACGTGTGAGGGCGTGGGTCATGACTAGTCACGTGGGCTTGGGAAGTGGAGCCGCGGGCTAGCCGGTAGTGGTGGGAGTGAACTAGTAATTGCCAGAGACTATAGTTATTTGTAATATGTTGAATTGAGCATGTTTATTATCCATAATCATGATTAGCATTACTCACTAAGCATATAGCTTATATATTGTAATGGTTATTGAATAACCATCGTAGGTGATCGTGGTGAAGAATCGGGGAAGTAAGCTGGGAAGTGGCTTGGCTGGTTTATGGGTTTTGGGAGTTGTTACCTTGTTAATAGTTACTTTCTTTTTAGTTTAAAGCTTGCAATATAGTTGTAATTAATCGATTTTAATATGGATTGTAGTACGAGTCATACTTTGGTTGGTTTGAGACTTATGTAATATTTCTAGTTAAACTTTAAACTTTAGTTGGATTGTAACTTAACTCTTGTAATATAAGGTTGGACTGTGTTAGTTGGGATTGGTTGTAAATGGCTATATTTAGTACTTTTCCTAAAGTATTTAAAAACTCTTGCTTGTACTTGGAAGCTCATGTTTGTGACTTTGGTTTGACTTTAAATGGTTTAAATCGTTAGTGCTGATTTCAACTTGTGATTTGATAATATTATTTGGAAATTTATTACTTGTTAAAACAGGATTTTTGGCTAATTGCAAAGACAGGATTTTGTTTTTTTTTATTTTATTATTATTGTTGAGCTTCTTTGGTTTAAGTTTATTTTAAAATTTATTTTTGGAACTTCAATCACTTGTGTAAGGCCTTGGTGGCGTGCCACGTGTCCTAGGATCATCTGGGTGGTTCCGGGGGCCTGACACAGGGGTATATTTGGAACTTCATAAAATTCATGGGGGCAAAGTCATACATATAAGAGGGCAATTTGGGCAATAGGGAAAATTCGTGATTGTAAAATACCAGGGGCATATTTGGAACTTCATAAAAATCATGGGAGCAAAGTCATATATATAAGACGGGGGTATAATTGTAAAACATCTGATAATACCAGGGGTATATTTGGAACTTCATAAAATTCATGGGGAGCCATTTTTGTTGGCTCTTGTTGAAGTCAATTGTAATTATAGCTGCAAAAGTTGATTTTTTTTCTCATAAAAATTTACCAATATGTAAATATTATGTAAATAACACACTCAGTTTATGGAGGGGTAAACTTGGAAGTCCGTAAATTTCGTTTCGTGCCATACAAAAATTGACCTATATGTAAATATTATGTAAGTAACCATTTTTGTAGACTCTTGTTGAAGTCAATTATAATTATAGTTGCAAAAGTTAATTTTTTCCTCATAAAAATTGACCTATATAACACACTTAATTTATAAAGGGGCAAACTTGAAAGTCTGTAAAATTGATGGAGGGATAAACTTGGAAATCGCAAAAATTCGTGCAACTTGGGGAATTGGGAAGCAGCTGGAGATACGTTTTTATTAAATAGTAGATATATATATATATATATATATATGTTTGTACCACCACATATGTAGGTATTTAGTGAATGACTGTTTACCAGTTAAGTGAATTATATAATAAAAACAACGGGATACTAAAGATATGCTCCTAAGCATGTACTCAACAAAGTAGAAATACACCTTCGAAGTTCCAATTGCACCAAGATTTTCTTGTACCCTCTTCATCAAAAGCTTTTGATATGCTGAAGCCTCACATCTTACAAGTGTTTCAATCTTTTCAGGCAGTTTATTTTCAACCTAGCAAAAGAAAATGGAAGTGAGAACAATATTTCAGAATAGCTTTCACACACAAATTCCTATAACATAACAGATTAATTACAAAAAAAAATTCTTTCCACAAAATATGGTCCTTGTCTCAAAGTTATGTGATTTAAGAGGAACCACAAGCTAGATTCGCACTATAACTTGATACGCCCAAAATTATGGGCAGTTTCCTACTCAAGCTAGAAAACTAATGGAAATGGCATCTATTTCCTAATCCAATTGGGAAACTCCCACAATTAATTTCAATCAATCCTAATACAATTAGGGAACTTACTTGATTGGTGTCAATCACATCCTAATGGAATTATATTTCCTTATCCATGTAAGAGTAGGTCTCTTACATCTATAAAAGAGACCTCTCACCCTCCATTGAAGGGGCCGATAACTCTTTAGTCTACACAGCACCTTTACAAAATTCACCATTATATGCATACACCCGGCCGGTATTACTGGTAGTGCCGCCCCTCTTTGTTGGCTCACCAGGCCCGCCGGTGATCTGCTAGTGAACGTGCTCAGACACACCCGTGGACGTAGGTACCTTCATTAACAGGGCCGAACCACATACAAAAAATAGTCTCTCACACACACTCTCTCTCTCTCTCCTAAATTGCTTTACTTTACTATTACCAATTTTTGGCATCATCAGCTTGGCGCCGTCTGTGGGAAACGACAATTCTTCTCATCAACAAATTCTTGACTGATCAATATGCCACCAAAGAAGGGTAAGAAGGCTGCGCAGCAGTCCGACCGGGATGTTCCTTCGGCCCCGGCATCGACTGCAGCAGTCTTGGCATCTGAGCAAATCACCATAACCCTCACACAACTCTTGGAGGGCCAGCGTCAAATCCAGCAACAGATCGAAGCACTGCTAGCCCAGCAAAGCAATCCTCCAGTGGCCGGGAAACGACCCGGGAACATTGTGTACGGTCGAGAACCGATCTTGACCAGACAACGGACCCGAGCCAACCCGTCCCATGTTGAGGATGCCAGAGACATCAACAGTAGGCGTGCTGCCCGAGAAGAAAGGCAGGGGCATATGTCCCGGGAATCAGTCCAGGGTCACTCGGTCAAGAGCCAAGTTGTCCCTAGGCGAACGGTTACCCGGAGTCATAGCCGAGCCCGATCCCAGAGAACAGCACCCTGCCATGAAGAAGCCTCTTCCACCAACCCGACCAGCTCCTCAGATACCGGTCGGGAAAGAGGGGAAGCCCAAATCAAGTACTTACAGAAGCAGATCGACGGAGTGGCCAAAAAGCTTGGTCAAAACCGTGTTCCGAATCAAGCCAATACCGAGACAGAGTCACCATTCTCCAGCCAGATCACGAGGTTTTCTATCCCGCGCGAATTTAAGCAGCCTCGACTAGATTCACACAACGGCTCGGAAAGCCCGGTCGACCACGTCCGAACCTATAAGGCTCAGATGGCCCTAGTCACCAACTCCGATGAGCTACACTGCCTAGCCTTCCCCAGCACTTTGAAGGGCCCGGCCATGCAGTGGTTCTACTCCTTGGAGCCCCGATCGGTCTGCAGTTTCAAACAACTCAACAAGCAGTTCATTAACCAGTTCGCCGGTATGCATGAGCGGCCAAAGCCAGACATGCAGCTACTGACAGTCAGACAACGGAATAATGAGTCCCTCAAGGAGTTCACCGACCAGTTCAACCAACAGAAGCTTCAAATCCGCAATTTGAACGAGACAATCGCCATCATAGCCTTCTGCTCGGGAGTTCAACACACCAAGTGCGCCGCGTCGTTCCATAAAAACTGACCAGAAACTTTGGTTCAGCTCTCTGAGAGGGTTGAAAAATATATTGACACTGAAGAGTTTCTGAAGACCAAATACACCGGGCAAGAAAGTAACGAGTCTTCCAGAAGTAAGCGAAAGCGAGATCAGCCCGGGACTTCTTACAGTTCTTCCAGTTCACAGAGATCTGGGTCCGGCAATCCTGACCCGACCACCGGTTCACAGCAGTCCGGGTCAGGCAGCCTCGACCGGATCTCCAGCTCACAACAGGCATGGTTCGACAGTCCTGACCCGACCTCCAGTTCACATCGGTCAGGATCAAGCAGTTCTGACTTTGCCTCCAGCACAGAGAGATCTGGAGCCTGACGATCCTGATCCGCCCTCCTGTCTCCATCGGTCTAGATGAGCCCGACTACAGTGGTACTTGCCTGATCACCGCGTAAGGCTCCACCGATTGTCAGAGTTTATACAAAGTCCTCGGGCCTAACCCCGAGGCATACAAAGACCTCGGGCCTAACCCCGAGGCATCTACAAAGACCTCGGGCCTAACCCCGAGGCATCTCAAAAGACCTCGGGCTCCGAACCCAGGCACTCAAAAGACCTCGAGCTCCGAACTCAGGCACTAAAAAGACCTCGGGCTCCGAACCCAGGCACCAAAGACCTCGGGGTCACGCCCGAGGCACCGGCTTCGCTTAGGTCCAACCGACGATGGAGGCAAACCTCCTAGGTGGCTGATGATGGCAAGCTTCAAAAGACCCTGCAACCACCATATTCCAGGTCGATTACCTACAGATCATAGCCTCTGTAAGACCCTCGTCTTAACGAAAGCTTGGGGGACAAGACGGCGCAGTGAACTAAACAGGTAATCACACCGGGTATTTACAGGCCTCGCGGATAACCAAGTCAAAATCTTGGACAACCTGAGCACCTACAGTACTCAGAGACATTAACTCCTCTTAGGTCCAGACCGACGATAGAGGTGACTAAAATCTCTTAGGTTGGCCGACGATAGAGGAGCAAAAGGACCCTAAAGCAACGTGATTTAGGTCGGTTCCGCCAACATGGTCAAGCTCTTCTCCCAACAGCCTTGACGAAGGCTGGCCGGGCGGAAGACAACCATCCTGGGGAGCTAACAGTAAAAAGGACCCTAGAGCAATACGCTCTAGGTCGGCTTTTCCAACATGGTAAAATCCTTCTACCCACAGCCTTGACGGAGGTTTACGGGCAGAAGATAACCATCCTGGGAGCTAACTCAAGCAAAAAGACTCTGAAGTAGGCCGAGTCTCAACTCTCGGTCACTTCCCGAGCATTCAAAGACTCCGAATTAGGCCGGGTCTCAACTCCCGGTCAGTTCCCGAGCACCTAAAGGTCCCGAGCTAGGCAGGGTCTCAACTCTCAGCCAGTTCCCGAGGACTCACCAGGCTCAGAAGCCCCGAGGCAGCTTCCTCAAGCACTCAGACAGTGGCAAGTGGCATAAACTAATTTCCAAACTTGCCCCGATATAGCATCTGGCCAATCTTGGAAATGGGGGGCAGCTGATACGCCCAAAATTATGGGCAGTTTCCTACTCAAGCTAGAAGACTAATGGAAAGGGCATCTATTTCCTAATCCAATTGGGAAACCCCCACAATTAATGTCAATCAATCCTAATACAATTAGGGAACTTACTTGATTGGTGTCAATCACATCCTAATGGAATTATATTTCCTTATCCATGTAAGAGTAGGTCTCTTACATCTATAAAAGAGACCTCTCACCCTCCATTGAAGGGGCCGATAACTCTTTAGTCTACACAGCACCTCTACAAAATTCACCATTATATGCATACACCCGGCCGGTATTACTGGTAGTGTCGCCCCTCTTTGTTGGCTCACCAGGCCCGCCGGTGATCTGCTAGTGAACGTGCTCAGACACACCCGTGGACGTAGGTACCTTCATTAACAGGGCCGAACCACATACAAAAAATAGTCTCTCACGCACTCTCTCTCTCTCTCTCTCTCCTAAATTGCTTTACTTTACTGTTACCAATTTTTGGCATCATCATAACTTATAATAAGAAAGCAACCAAAATGGTCAGAAATATAGAACTTGCTAATCATTTGGGTAGCAAGCATGCTGGTGTTTCAGACATGAAAAGAAAACAACAGAGTCGTGTCCTTAAAAGACAAATAAAAATTGGTCACATATGGCTGAGGCGTTCAACTAGTTTTATACTATAAAAACTAAAATAAGAAAGCACCCAAAATGATAAAAAAAAATTAAACAAATTTGAACAATGGGAAAATTTAAATATATTACTCCAACATTTGTACTTTTCTGATACCTAAGAACTGTATAGCATGGATACCGACACAGAACATGAGGACACGAGTAGGATATGGAGCATAAAAATATCTCTTTCTTAGTTAAGTATAATATATAGTGTCGTGTCCAGTCATGTTTCCTAAATTGCTAAATAAACCAAATTCTTATCTCCCATTTTATTATACTAAGACTTTAACCTCAAAATTATGAAAACATTCCAACGAGAGGCCACAGTGACGTGTCCAATATGTGTTTGGTGTTAAAAAAAATTAAGACACATTTTTGTTAGGAAATTATATTTCCTAATAAGAGTGGGCAACATATTAATATCAATTATACTATAAGGCTATTAATTAAATGGGCTTATATTATGTGGTCTAATTGTAGGAAGCCCATGGGCTTCTACTGGGTATGAGTTTAATGAGTGGATACCAAATACTGATCCTGTTAGGAATAATGGGAATCCTAACATATCAGTATATAAAGACATATATGTTATGGTCCCCAATATGTCAAATCACTATACTACTTCCTCCTCCATCCCATCAAGAGAAGGAACCCATTACAGATCTAAGGAGATTTGACTGAGGAAGACATAACTGGTCATCATCGTTCTTCTAAGGTTTGATAATTGCTTTCATGGATACAGGTATGTATTCTAATATATTATACCCTTAATAATCTAACATGATTTGATCCTAGGGCTGTGGTTTTACTACTCTAGGGTTCTATAATTTTATAGATTAAAGATTCTAACAAGTGGTATCAGAGCCTTATATCATGTTGATTATTAGGACTATTATGTATAATGTTTGATTTTATGCGTAAATTCGTGTTAATCATGGCGCCGCGCGTCATGTGCCTTATGAGTCATCGATTTGATGTGATATACATACTGAGTGCTAAAGTTTTGACCCAATCTTGAAATACTAAAAAAAAAAAAAAATTAAATCATGTTGCCATTCTCGTTCATCATGGTTGCACAGTTGATTAGAATTGCTTCGTGCGTGATATATATATATATATATTGATATCTTCTACAGTTAATACCCATAGTGATTATGGATGATTCATAAGTCATAAAATATTGACCATGATATTGTCAATTTCAAAGGTTTAAGGGACTATCAAGTATTTCATTGAAGAGTTCCGATTTATTAAAAAAAAAAAAAGTTTTCCACCATAAAGATGCGCAAGGTTGTAAGCATGGAACTCTAGCGCCAATCTTGGGTTTACATTGTTGCTGTGTGTGAGACACATATGTGTGGATTTTGTATGTTTAAAGTGTAATAATATCTATTTATTTATAACATAAATTAAGGTATTTTTTTAATGGGATACAGAATGTTGGGTAATTCAGAATATGAATTAAATTATGTAGTAGCTTCAGATTTTGGGGTCTATTTTAAACTCCAATTCATATATCTGATATTTTAAATAAATAAATTAAATTAATATGTTACCAAAGTAACCTCTGTTGTGTAAATTTATTTATTTTAAAATATTAAGATGGTATATATGTTATTCATGCGATTAACAATCGGCCCAAAGGAAGATTCTTAATTGGCCGAATGATAGGTGTACATGTGGTGGTAAATATGTGACAATTATTAAACTAATTATCCATGTGAGCAGTGAGTCGGCCCAAAGGAAGGCTACTGTTTGACAGGACTTATTGTCAGTATTTGATCACTACACGGGGAGTACCACTTACAGTTGATATTTCTGTCCAAAGACTAAATATCAATGTTGTTCTAGGTATCCTGTGATGGGCCCACCATTAAGTAAATTATTTAATGTGTCATGCATGCATATATATATATATAAAGTATTCATAATATGTTTATGTCATGACATATTATTAATTATGAGCATATTATTTTATTTTATTTTGTTCTCTATTCAGTTTCTGCTACAGCTACAAATGTTTCTGCTCAAATTAGTGCTATCCCAATGCTGAATGGGGGAAACTTTAAGGTCTGGAAAGAGAACGTGGAAATCGTTCTTGGATGTATGGATTTGGACCTTGCGCTAAGGATCGAACGACCCACTTCGACTACGGAAAACCCGAATGAGGGTAAAATTGAGAAGTGGGATCGCTCGAATCGCATGAGTCTAATGATTATGAAACATTCTATTCCGGAAGCGTTTCTGGGCTCGATCACTGAGAGCACAAATGCTAAGAAGTTCCTCTCTGAATTACAACAATATTTTGCTCAAAATGAAAAGTCAAAAACGAGTACCGTTTGGCTACTCTGATTTCCATGAGGTATAAAGGAAAGGGGAACATAAGGGAGTACATTATAGAAATGTCTCATCTCAGTGGGAAACTCAAGGCACTAAAGTTAGAGTTGTCTGAGGACATGCTCGTGCACTTGGTTCTCATATCTCTTCCTGCATAATTCAGTCAATTTAAAGTGAGTTACAATACCCAAAAGGACAAATGGACTCTTAATGAGCTCATATCTCACTGTGTGCAAGAAGAGGAAAGAATTCAGCGAGACAAGACTGAAAGTGCTCATTTAGCATCAACCTTTCAGAATAATAAAAGGAAGAGAGCTAAGGATGCTGCAGATGTGACACCTCAGCAGAAGGAACTAAAGAAGCAAAATGAGGAATTCCTTTGCTATTTCTGCAAGAAGAGAGGCCACATGAAGAGAGACTGTCCCAAATATGCCGCTTGGCGTGCAAAGAAGGGTAAGCTTCTTGTTTTGGTTTATTCTAAAGTTAATTTAGCTTCTGTACCTAAAGATACTTGGTGGGTAGATTTTGGTACTACTACTCACATAAGTATGTCTATGCAGGGTTGCCTGTGGAGTCGGCCGCCAACTGATGCTGAAAGATTCATCTTTGTGGGTGATGGCAAGAAAATTATAGTGGAAGCTTCAGGAAATTTTAGATTATTATTAAAGACTGGTGTTTATTTGGATTTGATTAAGACTTATGTTGCACCGTCTTTTAGACGGAATTTAGTTTCTATTTCTAATTTGGACAAATCTGGTTGTGCTTGTTCTTTTGGAAATAATAAAGTTAGTCTATTTCAAGATTCAAAACTTATTTGTACCAATTCTTTGATTGATAATCTTTATATGCTAAACACTGTTACTTCCTATAATGAAATTCTGCATACTAATTCACGTGGTACAAAGCGAAAATTAAATGAGAATTCCGCCACCTTATGGCACAAGCGATTAGGCCATATCTCTAAACAGAGAATTGAGAAACTTGTGCGTGAAGGAATTCTTAGCCCCTTAGATTTGGCAGACTTTCAAGTCTGCATTGAGTGCATTAAGGGGAAACAGACAAACATAAGGAAATTAGGTGCCAACAGGTGTACAGACGTCTTAGAACTCATTCATACTGATATATGTGGTCCATTCCCTACAGCCTCTTGGAATGGACAACAATATTTCATTACGTTCATAGACGACTACTAAAGATATGGGTACCTATATTTGATTCATGAGAAGTCACAGTCCCTGGATGTTTTCAAGTCATTTAAAGTCGAAGTTGAACTTCAGCTTGGCAAGAAAATTAAGGTTGTCAAATCTGACCGTGGTGGTGAGTACTATGGTAGATATGACGGATCAGGTGAACAACGTCCAGGACCCTTTGCTAAATTCCTAGAGGAATGCGGTATTGTCCCTCAATACACAATGCCAGGCAAACCTAGCATGAGTGGTGTAGCTGAAAGACGAAACAGAACGCTCAAGGACATGGTAAGAAGTATGATTAGTCATTCTTCTTTACCAAAATCACTCTGGGGAGAAGCTCTAAAGACTGCAGCATATATACTCAACAGGGTTCCAAGTAAAGTAGTAACCAAAACTCCTTATGAATTATGGACTGGAAAGAAGCCTAGCATTAGGCATTTACATATTTGGGGTTGTCCAGCTGAAGTACGGCCTTATAGGCCACATGAAAAGAAATTGGACTCAAGAACAGTCAGTTGCTACTTTATTGGATACGCTGAACGCTCTCGGGGCTTTAAGTTTTATAATCCCGTTGCTAGGACATTTTTTTTGAGACGGAAAATGCAAGATTTCTTGAGGAAGTTGAGTTTGTGGGGGGAGATAAGGTTAGAGACATTGACTTTGAAGAGGAATTTATTCCTCTTCATGTTGCTATTGACAATGTTTAGGTTCCTATTCCTGAATTTGTTTAAGATGCAAATCCAGATATTCGAGACAATGTACAAGAGCTCCCTGTGCAAAATGAACAAATTATACCTGAAGTGCAAACTTAACAACCTCAAGAGGAGATGCCATTAAGAAGATCCACTAGGGAAAGGAGAAATGCAATTTCGGATGATTATATTGTATTCTTCCAAGAACATGAGTTTGACATAGGGATAGTGGAAGATGATCAATCAACTTTCACCAAGTCAAACAAAGTTCCATCAATGGTCTCAAGCAGGTTTCCCGTCAATGGTATCATAAGTTCCATCAAGTAATCACCTCGTATGGTTTTGAGGCGAATGTGGTTGATGATTGTGTATATCACAAGTTCAGTGGGAGTATTGGGCAGATATTTGAGTAACTCAGGAATGGATCATTGGAAAGCAGTCAAACGGGTTATGCGATATTTACAGAGAACAAAGGACTACATGCTCACGTATCGGAGATCAGATTTTTTGGAGATCGTTGGGTATTCTGATTCCGATTTTGTTGGATGCCAAGACAGTAAGCGATCCACGTCAGGCTAATTTTATATGCTGGCTGGAGGAGCTATATCTTGGAAGAGTGCTAAGCAGACACTCATAGCTTCTTCAACCATGGATGCGGAGTTCATAGCCCGTTATGAGGCATCCAATCATGGGATATGATTGCAAAACTTTGTCACTGGACTGCATTTGGTAGATGGCATTTAAAGGCCATTAAAGATATATTGTGAGAATAAAAGTTTCTGGTTGTTAAGGAAAGAGTTCAAAGTTATCAAATTTCGATAGAACATATAGGGACAAACTCCATGATTGCGGTTCCGCTGACCAAAGTATTACCTCCTGAGGTCTTTCACGAGCACACTGCTCATATGGGTGTTACGTTGTCTGATGATACTTTGTATTAGTGGGAGTTAACTTTGGATGTTCTATTTTGACATTTATGAGGTTTTATTTTCTGCAGAATAAAGTTGATGGTTCATGATTTATCTCTGAATCTAATTATGCGGTTTTGCATTATTTCGGATTGATCTCACTAAAGACTAACGTAGGACCAGTTGGAAATAGGCATGTTTGAGATCACATTGCATGTAATTTCCATGCTACTCATCCATACTTGATCTATGTCATTGAATGTGTTGGTATGGTGACCATTGAAGGCCTAGTTACGATTTTGTGTGACGAAAGCCGCCTTGATCCCATATTAATATAGGAAATGGACCAGATTGAAACTAAAGTGAAGGCCAAAGATAAATAGCACAGGTGTGCGTCTAAGGAACATGTAATATAATTGTTTTAGGAATCATATGTAACCCAAGTGGGAGATTGTTAGGAAATTACATTTCCTAATAAGAGTGGGCAACATATTAATATCAATTATATTATAAGGCTATTAATTAAATGGGCTTATATTATGTGGTCTAATTGTAGGAAGCCCATGGGCTTCTACTGGGTATGAGTTTAATGAGTGGATACTAAATACTGATCATGTTAGGAATAATGGGAACCCTAACATATCAGTATATAAAGACATATAGGTTATGGTCCCCAATATGTCAAATCACTATACTACTTCCTCCTCCATCCCATCAAGAGAAAGAACCCATTACAGATCTAAGGAGATTTGACTGAGGAAGACATAACTGGTCATCATCGTTCTTCTAAGGTTTGATAATTGCTTCCATGGATACAGGTATGTATTTTAATATATTGTACCCTTAATAATCTAACATGATTTGATCCTAGGGCTGTGGTTTTACTACTCTAGGGTTCTACAATTTTATAGATTAAAGATTCTAACAATTTTCCCTATTTCCGACATGGACATGACACCAAATTGAAGTGTCCATGCTACATAGCCAGTCCAAGCTTGAGTTATCTCTGCTTGGATTTGCTAGACTCTGTCTGGGTTCTTCTAGCTTTACGTTGCTTGCCTGGCTTAGATTGGGTTAACTTTTCCCTTGAAAATCGAGAAGTGTTATAGGGCGAGGGGCGCAACGTCTTACTCGGTATAGCTATCCAAAGTACCCAAGCCAAGGGCAAGGTTTCTTTTTCCTATAAATATACAAATTAAGAATTCTCGCATTAGGAAATACTAGCAAGTTTTGCAAACAGAATTTTTAAAAAAAATTATTGAGGACCTTGTGCTTCAGTATTTAAAGTACAAACGGTCGTGGAACATGGTGAAGGCGGTTTATAATAAGGAGATTTTCCTCCTCCGATAGCATGACCTATTCATGATAAGCATATGCAACAATGTTAGAATTCTAAAAGCAAGGAAATTAGATTCAGATTGAAAGAGTGAAAAGTGTAATATAAAAAGTTTACTTCCTCAGCTGAACTATCAGCATTACACTGGAATGGTTTGTTGAACCATTGCAAAAAATTTGCAGATGAGTTAAATATAGTTGGCAACAGGAAGTTAAGCAGTGCCCACAATTCTTCAAGATTATTCTACAAAATGAAAGGAAAACCAAGTCAACTAATGACGTCGACAAGAAAAGTAAAAGGCAATAAGGCAATGAAGGCTTAAAGGCTATGATACAGGAATGGCACAAAGCCCACATGCAAGGAATTAAGTTCAAAATTTTTTGGGCCCATTTGGATTGGTTGTGAATTTTGCATATAGGTAAAACCTCATGCCCTAATCACAAGTGCAACACGAGACTTGATATAAATTCACTTAAACCCAAATTTGCTTCCTACATCACGTTTGGGTTAAAGCATCTCTGGACCTGCTTCTGCCAAAACGTGCTTTTGGGGTTTTAAAGTGCTGCTTAAAATTATCAAAATAGGATATTACGTGTTCTGGGTCCAAGCACATTAATTTGGGCCCAAACTTGTACTTGAAAAGTGATTCCTAAGAGCTTCATGTGTAGAAATAATGATGAAAATGGTATATGTGGAACAATGAGCCGAGAAAAAAAAATAGAGAGAAAGAAAAAAGGGAACAGAAAGGTTGACATGCAGAGGAGTTCCAGTTAATAGAAATTTGTGAGAGCTACGATAGAGCTTCAAGTCTGCTTTCAACTTGCAAGAAGCATTCTTGATGCGATGGCCTTTATCGATTATGATATAATGCCAATCTACTTTGATTAGTTTTGGTCTATCATTCTTGTTCATTAAATATTCATATGTAGCAACAAGACATTGAATTTCTGATGAACAATTATTTTCCTTCGAAAAACATAATTGGATAAGTGTTGGGATTATATTACATGTGGGATAATCTCATTAATTTAGGGGTTATGATTTGGCTAGATTCCTATTGTAATTTAGTTTTCTTTGTGATAGAGTTGTATTACTTATCCAACAAGTATGGGTTGCAAACTCTATATAAGGGGATTTTGTGTAGGAATTTATTAAGCCCTTGATGTACCAAGTTGGGGGCCTCCCCTCATGGGGGTGCATGGTCTAGGGTGAGAGAGTGTGAGTTCTTTGAGGTATTGAGAGTGGGTATACAAAGGGTATAAGGGTTGGGAGATGGGATTTAATCCAAAGTGTCTTGTACCAATTGTTTATTCTTAATAGTAAAGAGTTGGTCTCTCGAGTGTGGATGTAGGCTATTTTGCCGAACCACATAGAAATTTGTGTTTTCTTTGGTGTGCTTGTTTATTATTGTTAATGTATTTCTGTGTGTTTATTGGGGGAATTTGGTTCCTCATTTTTAAATTCCCAAGAAGTGGTATTAGAGCCATGGCGGTCACATCTGGGGTGGGTAGAGCACACAGTTGCAGTTGGATAGTGGCACGGTGATAAGACAACACAAGATGAAAACAAAAAAAAAATTGAAAAATCCAATGAAATGTTTGGCGCGGTAGCTTGCGGCTTGAGGAGCACTGGAGCAGGATGAGAACAATCTGATTTTGGATGCAAAGCTAGGATAGGAAAATTATCCAGTGTGGTAAGCTGTGCTACAACTAAGGTTTTGATTGGTTGGATTTCAAGTAGTTTGTGTGAATAGCTACATTATTTGGAATTTGGGTCAGAGGCGATTCCTAAGGTATTCAGGCACTACGGATTCATCGGTGGGTGGGGATTTATGAAATTCTGCACGGATTGGAATTTATTTTTCTTCGTGATAGATCCTATATATATATATATTGCAGTCGGTCAGGATCTAGGGCCGAAAAATAATTTTGACGTTACTGTGATTGTAGCAAGTTGCGTATGGTGGAAAGGTTATCACATTCTACTCATACGGGCATTTCTCTTGGGTTGTTAGATTCCAGGGTACACCCATTTCCACAACCTCACCCCCCACAACCTGATGTGGCAATCATGTAGTGGGAGTATCATATGTGAGGTTTTGTTAAATGGTGGGTCCCATCCCACTACATGGTTGACACATCAGGTTGTGGTGGATGAGGTTGTGGAAATGGGTGTGCCTGAAGTTTTACTCTTCTCTTTACTCTTTCATGGTTCAGATAATATGTCATGATCTTTAACATGCATTCTACACTCAATATATTTAGATATATGGGATGGAAATAGGAGGTTGAGAACCCCCACTATTCCTCGATTAATATGAATTGTATTATCATCAAAATTAGTACCAATGGACTCAATAGTCATAGACTTTTTATGTCAAAAAACAAATCTACAAGCATTACTATAACTGCATATCCCAAAAAGGCACAATTTATGGCTTTACTAACAACTTTTGATTTAAAAATAACTACTATATGCCAAATAACCCAATATTCGGAAAAAATAAAAAATAAAAAATTTTGGCTCTTCTTTTTTTCAATGCTCAAAACGAGCAATTTTATTTTAGAGTAGGGTAATTTTTTTACAAAAACAAAACTTGCATATTAGTAAAGCTTGTCTAAAAAAATATTTGAACCATATAATAAATTGGACCTTAAACAAATTCAATATCGTGAGGTAAAGTTACTGGGTCAAAAACGTATAGAGGTTTACACAAACCTGTCACATCCAATAATATTCCATACCATATATACAAATCCACACACACATTTGTGTGCAGCCTAAATGTGTATAGCCCATATAATTATTTACTCGAGTAATGCTAGATGCACTCCCAAATGCACAACTAATTGTACAATCCTGCTTAAAAATATTGCCCTTCGTGCTGAAAAGCTTGCACACCCTGCACACCCCATTTTTTGTATACAGACTTTTCAGTACAATGCCCAACATTTTTAAGCAGAGTTGTGCATTTAGTTGTACATTTGAGAGTGCATCTAGCATTTCTCTTATTTACTCACATCCACTTATTCCACTACAAATCTCTTCTATTAATACCACGGTCTAACACTACCAAAAGTCCTCACCAAATCACATGGGTATTTTTACCACAAAATAAATATACATGCAAGACATGAATATATCCACATGTAAAAATAAGAAAGAGATCACAAGTCATAAGCATACAATTTTAAATTTATATCTACATATATTGTTAGAGAGAGGAGAAGTTGTATCAAATTAGCCTGCATGGGTCTAAACTCAAGCCCTAAAAATTATTAGTTTTGTCCCAAAGTTTTTGTGGCTTTAATATTGATAATTATCCCTTCTGCCCAACAAGAACTGTTTGTAGAATATGATACGTACATATGCTAATAACTATCAGATTGTTGATACACAATTATACATGATTATACAACATACGTATTAAACCGAATTGCGTCTATATATCAGTCAATGCTTGGAATTGGAGTTTCATGGTTTATTATCCAATCAATAAAGTTTAAAGTCATAATTCCAAGTTAGTGCATGCTTTGAAATTATTTATGCAACAGTGAACTATTGGACATTAATCATAGATGTAGGGTTTCGCCATTAGTTATCAAATTATGAACAGTTGAGTAAAACAGTGGTGACTATTGATTTATCGGATCAAAGCCCAAATTCTTGGGTTTATCAATTTTTCAAAAAGTGAAGATTCTCAAATAAGGGCTTATAGGTCTATGGGGATTAAAAGGATGATTTAGAAATTATGGCAAAAAAATAAAAGTCTTAAAATTGTTGGAACATGTAAATAAAATTGGAACGGAATTACCAGATTAGTAGCCTCTTTAACAAGTCTTGGGCCAAGTCACAAATCTCATTCTCTTTAAGACGTTTCGTGGCTCTGCCCAAAATGTGTAGCCAGTTTGTACATGCCACGCCGTCCACAGGATAAAACAGCCCAGAAATCACCTCTGTCTCAATCTATTTTTGCACTAAAATAAATTGGAAAACTTAACACCCTTCGGATTTAGTTGCTCGGTAACTATACACGAAAATTTAATCTGCTTTTTAAAACAAAAAATAGAAACTCTAATATTTTTCTCTTTCTAAAACTTGAAACTCATTGAGATTAGAAACTCATTTCTTGTAATGGGGAATTTTTTTATTGAAGAAAAGACCAGAGAATAAAAATTGATCTCACCCAAAAAAATAACTTATGTCTAAGTCAATATATAAGGAGGAGTTTAGTTGCCAAACGTTATAGAGAGTAACGTTAAAAACCCAACGTTCATAAGAACGTTACATATATATACGAAAATTTTCCAGAGAGGGCGCCATGTCTTTATTAAAGAGAGGGCCTTTATTTTGATCGTCGGATCGTGTTTAAAAACTGGATCTGATTGCCAAAACAGAGGTCGTTTCTTTAATAAAGAGAGGGAGCCCTCTTTAGAGCCTGACTGATATATATATATATATATTACATATAATAAAACAATGTTAGGAGATACATATTTTCAAAGTGAAAGAGCATAACCACTGGTCCATGAACATTTCATATGGTCCATTAACATCTCATAAGTCCACCAGTCTAAAATATGATTAATATTAAATGTATTCTACAAATATTGATTACTTATTGACCACAATAACATACCCTTAATATCATTTAATATTAGCAGCAGTGGTTACAACATGGTAATTAAAACTAATGATTGTATATTTAAAATAGCATTAAGATACTATGATCCCCCACTATATTAAAATACAATTTCATAAAAATAAAAATTCATTAAAATATATTCCAATTGTATAAAACTGATTTTTTTACTTCATTGTTGGTTATACACAATGTAATAATGATTCATACAAGAGAACAATATTTCACAATTTTGTCTTGTTGCTTTCACTTTTTTCTCTCTAAGCTCCATTTAGACTTGAGAGTTATGTCAAGCAAAGAGGGAAGCAAGTAAACTAAGAGAAAATCACGATTTCTTAAAAATTTCTCACATAAAATTAAAATCATGATTTATGCTCACATCAAATTAATCAATCAAAACAATGTCACTAAAGCATGGTTCTTCCTCTTTCTAATTAAGAACTGCTAAAGTTGGAAGTTGAATATAACATCGAACTCCATTGGAGTAAAAATCTAGAGAGAAAAGAACATTGAAAAGAATGATGTAGTACATTCATAGATGCATATACAAATATATATATATATATAGATTTGACACACACACACACACACACACACAGACAAGACATATAACTCGAGTTCGACGGCGATGGATCCGGTAAGGGGTCGACGGGAGGAGGGGGCGCTAGGGCTGGTTTGATGTGGGTGTAAGTGTTTATGAGATTTGTTTGTGCCCCTAGCATTGTTGGAGAAGATAATTGGGGAAAATGTTAGGGCTTTGTGTGAGAGTGGAGTGTGGGTCCCACATTAATTTTCAATTGTTTTGCTTAGATAGACTTTTGTGTCATTTAGTGTGAAGAAATGTGTATACGTTACCATTTCTGTTACTCGCTCTGTCCTATTTTTTGAGTCCACCTTTGGGAACTCAACTTATTAAGGGGACAAAAAGAAGAATAAAATGTTACACACACAACCTATTTAACAAATGTACATTCTGGCCATTGATTTCGATGAGGATCCTACATGGGTCCTGCACGGGACCCACCAAAATCAATGGTTAAGATGTCCTGATTGTGGAGTAGGTAATGAAATAGATTATATGTGTAGCATATTTGCAAAAAGAATCTATATCTACTTTCCACAATTGCCCTAATCTATAACACCCGAGATTGTGTTATTGCATTTCATTACATTGTCATACAAGATAATGTGATGCGTTGTGCATTTTGGCACGTGTGCGTGTGAATTTGACTCACGAGTCGATTTTGGGTGCTGTGTTAGAGAACCCTCTGAGACAGTGTAAATTGGATGTTTTGTTGTTGTGATGTCTCTCCGAGATTGAGACGGTCATTGTGGAATACCTTAAATGTTTACTTGAAAATAAATGTTTACCTGTGTATTTCACTATCTATATTATTTTCTGGTTTAGAAAATATTTTTGCTATTAATTTTAGTATCTTGGCGAGGACAAATTAACACGCTATTAATTTGGTAGGCTAATTAGCAACTTCGGAAAAATAAACTTGCGTTTTAGCAACCAAACGGAACTTAGTCGGAAACTTTTATAATTTTGAGGTTTCACTTGTAAAGCTATGAATTAGCTATGTAGGAAGTTTCAGAGACTGATTAGGAGTTTTGAAAACTCGTGAGGAGGTAACACAATTTTGGAAAATATTGTCTATATATAGTTAGAGATGACTCTCAAAATTTTTATAAGTCTTGACCTAAGTTTCAAAAAGAGGCCAAAGGGAGATATAGTTGCTTCGAGCTTCTCGACACCAAATGTGATGACCAAGAGCCAATAATCCTGAGACAGGATGGCCAAGATGGATAAGGTGAGGTTGGGTGTGGGGGCTTGTCTCACATCGCCTGGGGTGAAGTTCCTGGACTAGTTTATAAGGATCAATCGCCCCTCTATATGCAACAAGGCCTTTTAAAACCGTGAGGGAGCTAAACATGAAAGAACTTCACAGTTAAGCGTGCTGCTGCCAAAGCAGTACCAGGGATGGGTGACCCCCTGGGAATTTCTTTGTGTTTAGGCCCAAAGCGGACAATATTGTTTCTAGACGGGGAGGTGGGTCGTTACACCAAACGAAGACCTTCTGTCCGTCTGTTTTCTCCCAGATTTCATATTCGAGCTCCTTGAGGTAAGAGCTTCGTTTTGATACCTATTAGGCCTTGTTTGGCCAAGTTTTCTGAAAAGTCATTTTCTAGAATTTTTAATAAAAGTTGATAATCAGACTTTTGATCCATAAGAGTTGTACTAGAAGGATTGCTGCACGTTCTTTGTGCATGAGTTTTCTTTGGATTGAATTATAGGAGCGTAAATTGGAGGTGAGTGATTCAACTATGTATTTTGAAATGATTCCTTGACATGTATTCATGTTTGACATGAAAAGCATGTGTGAGTTATAGAGATATATTGTGTAGTTCATATTGGGCAATTATATTGATAAGTAGGCCCAATAGCACAGTGAAATGTTTTGTTTACCGCGAGCATGGTGATATGTATTTGAACATGTTGAGTTGCTTATTTGGGTCAAAGGAGCACGTGGTTACTGAGCCATTTTGTAGAGCCGATATAGGCATTAAGGTCGCATGGTTGAAGAGAAGAATAGTGGGTCTTACCCTTTCGCATGGACTTATTGGCGAGGAGTCACGGATTGCGAGTATGAGATGTACGCGTAAGGCTCCGGAGACTAGTATGAAATGTAGAGTTGTGAATGCAAGCATGTTTATCATTCATGTACATTTGTTGTTTGATTCACTAAGCGTTAGCTTAAACAAATAAAAAATGTGTGGTTATTCAAATAATCATTGTAGGTATTAATGTCGGCGAGGAATCGGAGAAGTGACTTTCGGGGTATTGGGAGTTCACTTAGAAGGTAACTCATCTTGCTTATCCCGTAGTTTTGTAATCGAGAACGTTTGTTACTTTATTTTCATAAGGAACTTGCAATAGAATTGAATAGTAGATTGTATTAGAATATGTAGATTAGAAGCTCTGGATATATTTTGAAATGTTATAATATAATATCGTATGTCTTTTGATATGTTGGAGTTGTAAAAGAACTCATGAGCTTGGATCTAAGTACGTAAAGGAGTTGATAGTTCATGTTTATTAAAGACTGGTAGTAGCACTATTGAGAATTGTGCCAAACGTATCCTTAATGTGTTCAGTATAAATGTTTTCTTTCAAGTGACATGTTGTTATATATGTTTAAAGAACTGTCATAAAGTTTTGGAAGAAACGAAATTGGATAGGGTACTTTTTGTTGCGTCGAAAGTTGGACAGAAATAAGTGGTTTTGCTGTTAAGGGACTTTTGACCGGTCGAATGTCCCTCTACTTGTAACTTCAGCAAAGTCACATGGTCGATGGAACTTTCAACTGGTCGAGAGGGACGTTCGACCGGTCGAGATACCCCCTGCCAGCCTAGTTAGTTCTCCTACTTCCAAACCTCTTCAAAAGTTCTAATTACAAACTTAAACTTCTTTTGGGGCCCTTTTAAAGGAAAATTGGTTGGATTGAATTTTGAAACCTCTAGGCGAAAAGTTTATTTTTGGTTGACTCCAGTACGTACTAGATTGAGAGTTACGTTTCTTTTCCACTGCGTGTTCTTAAAACTAATTCTTTTGGGAATGTTAATGAATTGGAGTAGCCTCGATGGTGTGCCACGGGCTCCAGTTCTGCTATTGTGGGACCGGGCTGTGACATTTAGTGGTTTCAGAACCAGGTTTAAAGCCTTGGGAATGAGTGACGTTATATGCTGAGTAACGTCGAGTGGAGTAGGTAATCTTAATGATAATATTGTTATCATTGTAGAAATGCTCATATGTTAGCATCTGTTGATTGTGACGATGAACTGCACACATATATATCTTGTGGCATAGCATGCATCGTCTTTATGCATTGTACTCAACCGGGTAAATACGTGATAACATTATGACTGAATCGATAAGAGAGTTGCCTCTACATTTGTGTATAGATCAGATAGTGAATATGGCGGGGGAATTTTGTTCAAGTCGTAAGTGAACAAGATCAGATGAATGTTCAGGCTCTACCGGTTAAAGTTCGATATATTAATGCAGTACTGGTACCAAACGATTATAGAACAGTTCCATAAGTGATATGAGATGAGATGAAGTGAGATTGGATGATGGTCATATTACTATGTACCGTGGACATAATAGAGTTGCCAAAGGTGATAGATGATATCATCTTGGTAACAATTTGATTTTCAAAATCTTAAATCATAACAAGTTTTCAAAATCGATGGGAATGAGTTTTCTTTGAGTACGAGGTGGAGATGGAATTCGGATGATAAACATTAGAAGAAGTTTGATGGTGGTTCACATATTGAGATAAGTACCTTCCGTATACAGGTAGTGCGAGTGATTGTGGGAAGTTATCCTTTCGGGATTGGTTTAACGATTGTGACGTAAGTATATGAGATTGTGACATGAATATATCAGGGACGACAATAGAATTGATTAAATAGAAAGCGTCAGAAAGTATGTATATATATAGATATTTTGTGTATGGTGTATAGTTGAGGAATCTCTCAACTTACCTTACGGTATTTAAGTATGGGATGGTTGAGGAATCTCTCAACCTATCTTACGGTGGGTATCAGATGGTTAAGGAATCTCTCAACCTTTATTACGGTAAGTATTGGGGTAGTGGATGGTTGAGGAATCTTTCAACCTATCTTATGGTCAGTATTGTGGGATGTTGAGGAATCTCTCAACTAAATCTATTATCTCTGGGTTGTGTTTGGGATGTTGAGGAATTTTTTAACTGAATCAGTACTGTAGGATGTTGAGGAATTTTTCCTATGAGTGGTCGATATGTGTTTGAGAATAGCCGCAATGAGAATACAATCGAAGATTTCATGAGTTATGTGACGTCAATCGGTCTTGGAAGTAAGATGATGCCAGAACGAACGTGGAGAAAAGAGGGTTGAGGTTAAAGTATGGAATTTTTGGTGTGAATTTCAAGATTTAGATTGAATGTAGAATTGATAGAACTTTTGGGTGCATAGACAGTGAGCTCATATCAAGAGCTAACAACTCAATCCAGGCATGACTTGTGATGGGTGCAGGGCGGACCTGACTCTTGTGATGTTCCCAAGTAGATATGAGTTTCACGTGAACGTAGATTTAATATTAGTGGGGTAGCAGTGAATGAGAATGAGATAAGTGTATGTAAACATTATTTGGGATTTTGACCTTTACCATGACGAAGAGAGCAAAGGAATGAATATGTCAGACAAGAAGTTTAACAATTTACGAGATTGGTTAGAGGTGAGGCGAGTGGTGCATAGAGGGACACTTGTCGCGTTGTCGCTTGAGGCGTTGATGTGGTAAGTGGATATTGAATTGAAAATACATTTCAGAAAGCGAATGGACGAAGCAGTAAGTAGAAGAATGTTGATCGATAATGTGTTTAACAAGTTCTGTGGAGAAGAAGACGAAAAAAGGCAATTTATAAGGACGTAAATGTATAAATTGGAAAGATGGTACTTGAACTTAATTACGATCTCGACTACAGTTAAATGAATTTGTGTTAAAAAAAATGTGTATGAAAACTTTATTTTGTACGATGTCATGAAGGCAATAATTGGAAGAAAGATACATAACAAGAATGGATGTGAAGGAAAGTTGTCAAATCAGAGA
Source organism: Hydrangea macrophylla (assembly GCA_033977485.1). Taxonomy (NCBI): domain Eukaryota; kingdom Viridiplantae; phylum Streptophyta; class Magnoliopsida; order Cornales; family Hydrangeaceae; genus Hydrangea; species Hydrangea macrophylla. Next base: position 90,932,325 of record CM066995.1, read on the forward strand.
GGAGACTATAATGGCCTTGATTGAGGGTAAATATCTTGTTAGAAAGTTACCGATGGAATATTGGGATTAATGTTAGAAAAGGACTGATGAGAAAATGGGAATGATGGGAAAGAGACTAGGAAGTGACTATTGGGGTTTCGAGAATAGAGGTTGGTTTATGTGAAGAGTTGGTTCAGGAGGAAATGGAGAATGAAATGGTTAGCTGGAATAAAGAGTTGTTGTCTAAAGGACACAAGTTTTGAACTTTTAAAATATTTTTGGTAATGATCAAAATCACTACTGGAAGTGGATTTGAAATAAGAGTTTTTTTTAAATGCAAACCAAATTGGTTATGAGAAACTTATAAAGAATTGAGAAGAACAAGGGTGGTGCTTGATGTTGATTTCAGTAAAGGGAAAGACTGGAGATTGTGAGACTATTATAGCTATATCGGTATTTAATTTAGATCGATGAATTTGAAAGATGTGATAAGATTAGTCGAGGATGATTTCCATGAGTTATGAGATAAAAATGAACTGAGGTATTGAGATTGATGTAACAGTCCTTGATAGAAGGGGAAACAGATCGGGCATGACTAGGACGGAGGGACAAAATATCAGAGATCGTATTGTAATCTTGAATATGTTACAAGGAAGAGCATGGGTTGAAGGAATTACGGGGAGTGTTGAGTAACGGGTGAATCAAGTTTTGTTAACAGTGGTGGTTGTTATGATTGACGTTATTGGAATGGTAGTAAGGTGATATAGAAGAAAAGCTTACGAGAAATTTGAGAAGTTTGTTAAAATACAAAAAGAAGAAAACGTATTTATTTTAGTGAAAGTTTTAGAATAAAATTCTTATTGTTCTTTGTTTGTAAATCGATGGCTTGTTCAAGTGGAAGGATAATTAGAGGATAAGATGTTACGACATTTTGACTTTGCTCGAGTAAATAGGGTGTTAGTTATGGAAGGTTGGTTATATCAAAGATTGCAGTTGGAATCCAGAATATTGAATGAATGGGGAATATATTGATGAGTTTGTTGATGAAGTCGGAAGAAAAAGAGGCGACACAATGATAGTTATGGATATCGAGGGTTACCTTGTGGAATAGCTTGGAAGGGAAGCGTTGACATATGGTGAGAAATAGAAAGAAGTTTAAGTGTGTAAGTATTACACAAAGGTTTCATGGTTGGAAAAGATAAGGGATTGAATTTTGAAGCTATCAAACAATTGGTTGAAGAAGCAATGTATTAATGCAGCATGTACGGATGTTCGTACTCAATGATAGTTTCATTCGAGATATGGGATCAGAAGAAATTGCTGAACGGTCCGAGACAATTATAAATTACTGTAGGTCGGAAAGAAAGAAAAGTGAGGAGAGACGACTCATCTTCTCGGGGCGGTTTCAGAAAAAGTACGGTAGAAAGAGTATGGGACATTGTGGTGTAATCTATTATCAGAAAAGAATGAGCGTGTTCTACTTGAGTCTTGATATTCTTACTCAGGAGAAATCTTGATTGGTTGCATGTGTTCAATTTGACACTTTAAGTGGATATAGACGGAATTCAGAGGAGTAATTTTCCTTATGAACTTGAGGATTTATTTTCCTCATGAGTTGTGACATCGTAGTCGAGAGATGAAAATTGTGAACAAAAAGACAAGTGTTGGGAAGCATGTGGGAGAAGTCATGCTAGGAGACGGCATAAGTTTGGGGACAAACTTCTCTTAAGGAGGAGAGAATTATAACACATGATTCAAGGTGAAAAGTGCATGTTCATAGCGTATTACATGGTCTTTTATGCATACTTTTATCCCCAAAGTCCCTAGATTTAGGTATATTCTAATAACAATGTTCTTTTTATTGTGTTAATGCTAAAACATGTGTTTATGCGTTGTTTTATAGGTATTAGAATGTAAATCAATGAAGTGGAGCTAAAGAAAGTTATTCTGGTGAAGAGAACAACAGAAGCATCTGAGAATATGCCAATTTTGACATTGAAGACTTCAGATTTGGAAGATTTTCCCAGAGATATAAAATGTAGATCTTTGAGTTACGATCGTGTGGCCATAAACGGGAGATCAATCCGAGGTCTGAGTGAAAAGTTATGTCCATTCTCCCATCGGTGCGCAGAGCTGTCAAAATCAGAGGAGTTCAAGCCCTTGAGCAGAGTTCAATCGATCGATCGAATTTTATTTTCATCCAAAAGTTGCGTAAACTCTGCAGGAACCCTATATATAAGTCGTTTTGACGCCAAACGAAGGGAGGACGCTCCAGAACGCAAAAAACAGCAGTTTAAGATAGTTTTAGGGTTAGATTAGGAGTAGGTTAGGCTAGATTCATACTATTTTTCCTCTTTTTCATTAATACATTGAAGATTATTGAAGATTCAAGTGGATTTCATGTTTATTTCACATTTATTTCAGATTATATCCAGGTTTTTCTTTTCAATCCTTGTTATTTGATTGTTATTAGTTTATATGCTATGATTACTTTAGGTTACTGTTTCTGCACTAGTTTTATTATGTTTCCGTAGTTTAGACGTTGGGAATATGTGATGAAATATTGATTCCCAATCTCTGCCATGCAATCTTTAGAAACCTTGGGCTCGATCGATCGAAGGTATTTCGATCAATCGAACCAGAGCCATAGTCAAGCGATCGAAGGCATTTCGATCGATTGAAGGATTTTGCTGTCCGATCGATCGAGAGCGCTTCGATCGATCAAACATGTTAATTCCTGAGATGATTTTTTTATGTATTCCATGACTTTCTGTTTTAGAAATTTGTCATCAAATTGTCCCTATAAGCTCAGTTTATCACAACAGTTTTTAAAACTTAAAGCCTTAAGGCTATTTTCTTCAATGACTTTTGAAAACCACTTTGAATGCTAACACCATTTAGAGTACAAGTAATAACCATTGTTTTAAACTGTCTTCCAAGTATTTTAAATCAACTGTGATGATGTAGTCCCGGTCATGGAAGAGCTATTGATTCTATATCTTTAGAAAAATACGAAATGCTGAAAAGGAATGAACTCCATAGAACATTAATGAGTATGCATGGTAGATGGTTAGGATCAATGTGGATTCACGTATTTCCAACACCTTTAATTTATCTGTTTAATTAGTTATGTTTCTTTACGCTTTAGTTTGTTATTTAGTTTAATTTAATTAATTAGAATTCATTAGAATCTCCACCCGTACATTAATCTTTTCTTTTTCTTTAGGTTGTAGCTTAGTAAACATTCTCCCTATTCCTTCCCTATGGGATCGACCTGGACTTCCAGTAATATATTACTTACACGATCACCTACACTTGGGTGTTACACAAGAGCGCACAACTATTTAGTCGTGTCAAGTTTTTGTTGTGTTATTGCATTTCATTACATTGTCATACAAGATAATGTAATGCGTTGTGCATTTTGGCACGTATGCGTGTGAGTTTGACTCACGAGTCAATTTGGGTGTCTGTGTTAGAGAACCCTCTGAGACGGTGTAAATTGAATGCTTTGTTATTGTGACGTCTCTCCGAGATTGAGACGGTCATTGTGGAATACCTTAAATGCTTACCTGAAATAAAATTATTTAACTGTATATTTCACTATCTGTATATTTCTGGTTTAGAAATATTTCTGCTGTTAATTTTAGTATCCTGGTGAGGACGAATTAACATGCTATTAATTTGGTAGGCTAATTAGCAACTTCGAAAAAATAATGTAGAAACTTGTGTTTTAGCAACCAAACAGAACTTAGTCGGAAACTTTTATGATTTTGTTTCACTTGTAAAGCTATGAATTAGCTGTGTATGAAGTTTCAGAGACTAATTAAGAGTTTTGAAAACTCGTGAGGAGGTAAACATAATTTTGGAAAATGTTGTCTATATATAGTTAGAGATGACTTTCAAAATTTTTACAAGTCTTGACCTAAGTTTCAAAAAGAAGCCAAAGGGAGATATAGTTACTTCGAGCTTCTCGACGCCAAACGATGACCTTCTATCCGTCTGTTTTCTCACAGATTTCCTATTCGAGCTCCTTGAGGTAAGAGCTTCGTTTTGATAACTATTCGGCCTTGTTTGGCCAAGTTTTTCGAACGTTCATTTTCTAGAATTTTTCATAAAAGTTGATAATCGAACTTTTGATCCATAGGAGTTGTACTAGAAGGATTTCTACACGTTCTTTGTGCACGAGTTTTCTTTGGATTGAATTATAGGAGCGTAAATCGGAGGTGAGTGATTCAACGAATGATTCCTTAACATGTATTCATGTTTGATATGAAAAGCATGTGTTAGTTATAGAGATGTATTGAGTAGTTCATATTGGGCAATTATATTGATAAGTAGGCCCAATAGCACGGTGAAAAATTTTGTTTACCGCGAGCATGTGATATGTATTTGAACATGTTGAGTTGCTTATTTGGGTCAATGGAGCACGTGGTTGCTGAACCATTTTGTAAAGCCGATATAGGCATTAAGGTTGCACGATTGAAGAGAAGAATCATGAGTCTTACCATTTTGCGTGGACTTATTGGTGAAGAGTCGCGGATTGGGAGTATGGGATGTACACATGAGGCTCCGGAGACTAGTATGAAATGTAGAGATGTGAATGCGAGCATGTTTATCATTCATGTACATTTGTTGTTTATTCACTAAGCGTTAGCTTAAACAAATCGAAAATGTGGGATTATTCAAATAACCATTGCAGGTATTAATGTCGGTGAGGAATCGGAGAAGTGACTTGCGGGGTATTGGGAGTTTACTTAGAAGGCGACTCATCTTGCTTATCTCGTAGTTTTGTAATCGAGAACATTTGTTACCTTGTTTTCATAAGGAACTTGTAATAGAATTGAATAGTAGATTGTATTGGAATCTATAGATTAGAGCTCTGGATATGTTTTGAAACGTTATAATATATGTCTTTTGATATGTTAGAGTTGTGAAAGAACTCATGAGCTTGGATCTAAGTAAGTAAAGGAGTCGATTGTTCATATTTATTCAAGACTGGTAGCACTATTGAGATTTGTGCCAAACGCATCCTTAATGTGTTAAGTAAATGTTTCTTTCAAGTGACATGTTGTTATATATGTTCAAAGAACTTTCATAAAGTTTCGGAAGAAACATAATTGGATAGGGCATTGTTTGTCGCGTCGAAAGTTGGACAGAAACAAGTGGTTTTGCTGTCAAGGGACTTTCGACCGTTTGCTGTCAAGGGACTTTCGACCGGTCAAAGGGACCCATTCGACTGGTCGAATGTCCCTTTGCTTGTAACTTCATCAAAGTCACCTGGTTGATGGGACTTTCGACCGGTCGAGAGGTACGTTCGACCGGTCGAGATACCCCCTGCCAACCTTGTTGGTTCTCCTACTTCCAAACTTTTTCAAAAGTTCTAATTACAAACATAAGCTTCTTTTGGGACCCTTTTAAAGGAAAATTGGTTGGTTGAATTTTGAAGCATCCGGGCGAAAAGCTTATTTTTGGTTGACTCCAGTACGTACTAGAATGAGAGTTACGTTTCTTTTTTGCTGCGTGTTCTTAAAACTAATTCTTTGGGAACGTTAATGAATTGGATTAGCCTCGGTGGCATGCCACGGGCTCCAGTTCTACTACTGTGGGACCGGGTTGTGACATAATCATTACAACAACTTTTTAAATTTTGTCTTGGTGTAGATTTCAAGGAAGGATAGTTTTGGAAAGTAAGTAAAAATTGTATACTAATTTAGAAAAGTTGACACTAATTTTGGGACATCCCAAAATAAAATATAGGACTTAAAATATAGGACAGAGGGAGTATAATATACAACAATCTCTAGTTGTTATTGTTAACTTTTTTGGGGGGCAAGTTGTCTGTCACGCCCCAACGTAGCATAAATAGAGAAAGCATTTAATTTTTTTATGGACCCATAGGTCACGACAGTTTGAATGATCGATTCCGTCGCAAACGTCGAGTAGTATAGTAATTTCAATCAGAGTAAGAGTGTAGACACCCCGATTTTGACCAAACGTCGAATTAAGGGGAGTGTTTCCTCCAAGTCTGATGATGACAATGTCCGACTAATCTAAGGTTTCCAAAGGTGACTCAAGCTCTTCGAAAGACTCTTGAACTCAAACAAAATAGATAGAAAGGATAAAAGGATAAGGAAAAGGGAGAATAGTAGAAAATGGCACATGAGGGGTAATGCGGCAGTCACGGGATGCCGCTGCGGCACTCATCAACTACCGTACCGGCAGTCATTGAAGGCCACTCTGGCATTCCTTAAATGTCGCTAATATCCTTAAAATGCCACAAACTTTAAAAGGCGACAGTCAGTGGAGTAGTCCGCGACATTCATTGAATGCCGCATCGGCATTCTCTGAGTGCCGTCTCGGTGTCCAGTTAATGCAGCATCGGTGCTCACTGAGTGCCCCTTCCAACTCCACTGAATGCCGTACTTTTTGATAGTCTGCTATACATTTTGTACCTTTAAAAGTGCACCCGGAATTAGGGTTTTGCCCCTAAAATTACTGAAATACCCTTTCAGAATTTGCCTATATAAAGGAGGTGAATATCCCATTACCAAGGTTCCATTTCTTTTAGAGTTTTTGAATCTTGAATCTCTTGTATCCTTTATATAATTAGGAAAGGCTAAGAAAAAATTAAGAAGTTGCAAGAGTTTGAGAGAAGAGTTTGAATCACCTTTAGAAAGAACTTCAAACCACCAAGAAGTTGAGGATAATTGGAGGTGATCCTCTAATCTTAATTTAGTTTTTCTTTCTATTAATCCCCTAATCTTCAAACTATTAAGTCTTTTTTTTTTAATGAAATTTTAAAAGTTTTGTTGGTGAACTTAGAGTTTTGGATTCTTAGTCCTTTTATTCTTCTTGTCACTTTATCTTATTTGCATTATTCTCTTGAGATTCTTGGAGATTTTCCATATCTCATTTGAATCTCATGAGTGTGATCTTCCATGATGGCATGTAAGCTTGTGCCTTACATGGGAACTAAAGTTAATCATCATTTTATTTAAGAGCAAGTAGATGAATCCAAATCCCTACCATGGTTTAGGTTCTCTAACTTGAGGTTTCATGTAATTTTCCTTATGTTTCTTTGAAACTCAAGAATATTAGTCATACTTTGATCTCCAATGACCATCAAATGGTAGGAGAGGTAGTTTAGGTTAAGCCAAAACTCCATGGCTTGGTAACTAGAGTTAACAAATGAAAGATAGATTTAACGATGGTGCAGTGAGCTCATAAACCACCTTTGATCAAAGATTTTTAGGTAAATAACGAACCGTTAGAATTGAATGAAACCAATTAGAGAGTGTTTGTCATGCCCCGACGTAGCATAAATATGGAAAGTGTTTAATTTCCTTTATGGACCTGTAGGTCGCGACAGTTTGAAGGATCGATTTCGTCTCAAACGTCGAACAACATAAAACCATAATCAGGGTAGAGCAATCAAGGCTTACAATATTTTTCTAACTTATTACATATTACAGCACGGGGTATCTAAAGGCACAAACCGCCTTAAATCAAAACAATAACTTAATATCTATTACAGTCATCCTTATTACAAAATAGTTTATAACTTCAAACATGGAGTATAGATAACAGTATTTCTTTCAAGCAGTCATTCTCAATTAGCATAATCATAATGTTCAGCCTGATCATAACCTGAAAAACCTAAACATGAATGTCCAGGACGCATCAACGTCGTCAACTTCAAGAAGCTGGTGAGTATTAAAAATATAACTTTGAATGTAACACATACTCATTTACCATTTTCCAATTCTCATTAAATTCAACAAGTTTATATTAAAGCAAGGAGTTCATTTTAGAAAATAAGCACAATATTATTTAAAAGATGTAATTCACATATATGTGACCGTGTATGAGAATAATGCACCATCTCATCTTACCGACTCTTTTCTCTCGACAAAACCCAACAACCCACTATCACACACCAGTATCTTTGAAATACTCCGATAGCCACACTTTAGCACAGGGGTGCCAGGGAATGTCCAGTTTGCCTCACACTTTGGTCCGGGGTGCCAGGGAGTGTCCAATGCCTCACACTTTAATACCTAATCCGCCATGCAAATACCGGAGGAACCCTCACGCAGTATCCGGACTCGGGTATCAAGGAGTGTCCGTAGGCCACACTTTAGCACTACCATGGGTGCCAGGGAATGTCCAAGTTCGGCTTCACACACTTTGACGCTACCATGGTCGTCAGGGAGTGTCCAGTTTTGCCACAGTCGCATTTCAAAGACACCCTCGCCGCAATCTCAATCACAACACACTTTGGTACTCACTTACCAGGGAGTGTCCACAACATAATCTCAACCGCACTCACTATGCCACACTGACCATTACTCTTTTCCATACTGACCAACATTCACACTCACCATGCATGTACAACTGACTCCATATGCATGTCATGAAACTTTAAAACATGAGGCAAATTACTGAATTATATAAACGACGTGCGTACGGGGATTGATAAGTCGTAATACAACGTTTTAATCGTCCAAACATACCCAAATAGGATTATGTTTAAGTAAATTTCCCAAAACGGAGCTTTAACAGTTCATAAAATATCACCCAAACAGTTCCTTAACACAAAACAAACAAAAACTAGAAACTGCCAGAAGTCGCGCGCGTGGGCCGCTCGCGCGAAGGTCGCTCACACGGGCCGCTCGCGCGATATGCCCATTTTTCCGTTTTATTTTAAAACCTTTTCTCTCTGCCAAAAAACACACAGCTAGCGCGAGAGGTAGCTTGCGCGGTCTGCTCGTGCAATCCTCGCTCGCGCGATCGTGCACACGAGTTTTTGCAGAGTCTTCATCTTCTTCGTCAGAACTGCTCTGTTTCAGAAATTCAGGGTCTTTTTGACCCATTTTCAAATCCGGAAGCAAATAGGGTATGTAATATATGAAATTCTTTGTTTTTCAACAAGGATTAAGAATATGAAATTAATTTAACATAATTCAAACCATAACTCTCAATTTTTATGAAAAATTAAAAGTTGTCAAAACTTAATTTCTAATATACTTTTTCATATGAACAAATTAAGCTTTAATACTTTAACCATAGTCTATATATGCTATAATCGTTCATTATTTATCTATAAAAACATATTTTGGTTGAGTTTAAAAGATCATGATTTTTCAAGCTATGAACATCAACGTAAATTTATCAATGGTGATTCACACATCAAGCTATCCATACAGTAATTGAACATGAAATTACATCCAACGTGAGTTTAGAATACTCACTGTGATAAGTGTAGAAGAATTTGTTGAGAAAGGAGTCACAATAAGCAAACCCAAGTCAAGTTTCTAGCTATGGTGATTGAGCTTTCTCTCACTAAAATTCTGTATATATGAAGCTCTCTCTCTAACTCTCTGGAACTCTCAGTTTTGCTAAGTGCAGAATGAGAATGTGTGTGTGTGTGATAGTGTATATATACAGAGAGAGTCAATTGGGAAGAACTTGGTGGCCAAGAAATATTGATTTACACTTAACAACTTAATCAACTCAATTTGGTTTAACAAGTTCTCTGATTACACATTAAACATCTGTATATACTTATACGTATAAACACAATTACACTTACATGATTTGCCAAGGGTTGCCAAGGGTCAAGTTAGGTACCTAGGGGTCAATTGTTGGTTGTTTGGGAAACTTAGCTTGTAGGCACAAACTAATGCACGTCATATAAGCATAAACAAACAAAGCTTTATCAAGTTGCCCAAGAATCACTTAACATGTTTGGCAAAATAGCTTATGGCATAACAATATACATGTATACAAATGCATTCCCAAACAAGGCCCTCTCAATCATTAGTTGCCATTAATAGAAATAAAACACAAGTCATTTCACACTTTACGTCAATTCCAAACTCTGTGCAATTTTAACGCGGCGTGGACAGTTTAGGACACAAACTGGTATTTTCGGGGCGCGGTGGTCACCACAAAAATACAGAAAATTCATTTTATAGCAAGAAATGATTTTCGGGTTTTATAAAAATACTGATTTAGTCAAAAGCAAACATTTCCACCGTTTTGAAATACAGTTTTGAAATCCAACACAAGTATCATTAATTTTGTAAAATTGCAGTTTGGTCCCAATAAAAATTTCAAATATGAAATCAAGCAAGAAATAAATTCTACACATAAGAATTGTAATTAAAATAAAAGTAGACAATGAATATTAAATATGACAATGCAAATAAATGAAAATGCAGGTTATTACAGTGTTATTAACACAAAGTTTTACCACTGTGATTTTTGTTTTGGTGAGATTTCATGCTTAAGATGGTTTGGTCATGGGTGTTGTGAAACAACCATAATCTGCCCAGAATTTCAGAACAGTAACACCCTTTTGAAATAAGTAAATCAGAGCTTTAATAAAGCATTCTTGACTTCAAATAATTTTTCCATGAAGTTAAATGTGTTAATAATATCTCCTAAAAAAATTAGAGTCTTTCAGATTTATTTTCTATTTTTAAAAAATCATACAAAAACTCTGGGCAGAGAGTTGTACATTTCTGAGTGCTGTCTAGTTTTGTCCAATTCCCAGAGATTGAACCGTTGATTTTTTATTTTTCTTTTTTGGTTAGAAACTAGACTCATAGAGGCATATTGTGTCCAAAATTCATTGACATCAAACATGGGGAGCATGCTTTTTCTAATTTTGAAGTTCTAGCCTACTCTCTGTAATTTTCAGAATTTTGTGATGGATTTGATAAACTTTGCAAATAATGGCTCAAATGACTTTTATATGACCTAGGGCGTAAGCCATGTTTTAATAATGACCAGTTAAACTCAAATCCAGAGGTTAAATGATCCAAATCATCAAATAGTTCATAAGCTTACTCTTGTTCATATTCATGTATTCATATACATTCATCCATGTAGATTGATACTTGTAATTAAAATTCATTTTGCGTTAGGATTAAATTGCACTTAATTGAACATAATCATGAGTTTTTTATGACCACGTTAGGATTCCACCACCTCTATATGGACATTACATTGGCTCCTAGTTGAGACTTGTATATCTATAGAAGTGATGCATTTCCAACTAATTAGAAGGAATTCATAATTATGTCAATTCTTTCATACTTGATAGATTTAAGTTAGAAGTTTAAGGATGTTGTTTAGATTTTCATACTATATCTTGATTAAGACATGTGGACTAACCCTCTATTTTGTAGCGCTACTGAGGTATGATTTCTCAACCCCTCTCTAGTTCATTTTATTCGTTGATTTTAATTGATTTCTGACTCTATGTGCGACACCTTAGATTAGGGTTTGCCTTATGTGTATATATATGTGTTAGAGACCCTTTTTCTAGGTTTTCTTTCTATTCGAATGCATTGCACGTTTCAATATCGCAGCTGGATCCCGGGTAAGTTTCCTTGTTTCTCATTGCATATCATTTTGTTTGCTATTTGGATTATGTGGTTTTGAATGATATTTTCACCATTGGCAATCTTACACCCTTTAGACATGCTTTTGTTAGTTGAGGGCACATTTGGATTAATGATTCGATTAAAAGGATTTTGAGTAGAGGCCTATCGCGAGATAGGATGAGCGGGGGTGTTTTAGTTCGTCAGGCTCCTTCCCCTCTCATTCCATGATCCCCGGACCTAGAAATCTCTGGTTTCTTAAAAAGATCAGTTTGCTTTTAAAATGGTTTCTTAATTTTCCTTTTAAAAATTAAGTGGCGACTCGTGTTTTGAAATTAAAAAAGATTTTACAGGAAAAGCTGTGGGTAAGAGAAAATGCGATATCCACAAAGAGCAATCAAGACTTATAAAATTTTTGAAGCATAATAATTATTACAGCACATAGTCATCTAAAGGCACATCTCGCCTTGCAACGAAGTAATATCTATTACAATAATCCTTATTACAAGTTCAGTTCATAACATAAAGCAGAAATAACAAATTCCTCTTCTCAGTTGGTTAAAATCAATTCGCATAATCATACTGTCCTGCCTGATCATAACCTGAAAAGCCTAGACACGAATGTCCATGGCGCATCAACGCCGTCAACTTCAAGAAGCTGGTGAGTATTAAAAACATATGCTTGTAATGTAAAACATACTAACTTACCATTTTCATTTCACAAGTTCATTATTCCACATGTTAGAAATATAGTAATGAATTCAAATTGTTAAAAAGTAAAGATAATGCCATAATCTTCAGTCAATAAAATATGTGACCGTGCATGAAACAATGCAACCATTCTTGTCTCACCAGCTCTTTTCTCTCGATAATACATCATCCAACTCTCTCGTTCTAGTATCTTGAAATACTAAGGTGACTACACTGTAGTACACGGGTACTAGGGAGTGTCCTATTTGCCTCACAATATAGTACACGAGTACCAGGGAGTGTCCAGTTTGCCTCACACTATGACCATACCACAGATTGCCAGGGAGTGTCCAGTAGGACACACACTATAGCACTACTACGGTGCCAGGGAGTGTCCAAGTTGGCGTCACACACTATAGCACTACCACGGGTGCCAGGGAGTGTCCAATTTGTCACTGTCGTATTTCACAGATATGCTAAACCATATCCTCATAGCATCACACTATAGTACACAAGTGACAGGGAGTGTCCAAAACACAACATCATCCATTTACTCTTTTTACACTGGCCATCACTCACCATGCATGTAGACCTCACTCACATGTATGTCATGTAACTTTATATAGAAAAGTGAATTACAACAACATACATGCGAGAATTAATCAAGTCTTTAATCATTCCTTTTTAACACAATGTTACAAATATGATTCTATTTGAGCATATCTCCCAAACAGTACTTTAAAAATCCTTAAAACTTCTTCCAAACAGTTCCTTATAAGAAAACAGACAAGAACCAGAAAAGGTCTAGTCGCTCGAGCGATATGTCGCTCACATCGCGCGATATGCCTCTTTTTTTTTTATTTTTTTTTTTAAATTCCAATTTCTCCAAAAACACACAGGTTGCGCGAGCGGGTCGTTCACGCGAGGCTCGCTTGCGCCGGTCGAGCGCGCGAGTTGTCACAGAGTCTTTATCTTCTTCGTTTTTCTCCCATGTTTCAGTTATGTGGTCTGTTTTTGACCCATTTCAATTCCGAATACAATCACGATATATAATATATGATTCTCATCGTTTTTCCGCAAGGATTACGAATATACGATCGGATTAACATGAATCGAACCGTAGCTCTCAAATTTTACGAAAAACCGAGAGGTGATAAAACTTCAATCTTAATATGCTTTCTCATATGAATGAATTAGGCTCTAATACTTTAATCATAGCCTCTATGTACTGTAATCTTTCATAATTATCTATCAAAATGAATTTTGATTAAGTTTGGAAAATCATGATTTCAAGCTTCAAGCGCCATGGTTTCTCATTAACAATGGTGGTTTTCAATTATACACATATAAACAATAATCAAATCATGTATTACATTCAAAGTGAGTTTAAAATACTCACCGAGATAGAAGATTGAAGTTTTGTTGAGAGAGAATAAAAAAATAAGCAAACCAATTCAAGCTTCAAGCTATGGAGATTGAGCTCTCTCCCTCTCTCTCTCTAAAATAATTTCTAACTCTCTGCAACTCTCTCTTTTCTCTCTGAAATTTAGTTCTCAAAAATAACAAAATGTGTGTTGTGTGAGAGTGTATATATAGAAAATGAATTAAAGAACTTGGGCTGCAAGTTCGATCAAGTTTCTATGAATTGAATTTCTAATTTCTAAATCTATAATATACAGATATACATACATACGTATGGCATATACACAGATTGTAGGGGTGGTTTAGATTAATAGGGGTCAAGTTGAGTTGTTTGGGTATAGTAGCTTAAAGTCCAACATTAACACACACAAAGTAAGCATAGCCAAACAAGGCATAGGCCACTAGTCTAGGAATCTCAAAGTGTTTGGGAAAAATAACTTATGGCACTAGAAATTAACATACACAAAATGCATTGCCAAACAAGCCTAGCAATGATTGGTTGTATTAAATGAAATTAAAGCAAGTGTCACATCCTATTGGTGGAGATTCCCAAACTGTGGGAGTTCAACGCGGAGCAGACAGTTTTCATACATAAATTGGTATTTTCGTGCCGCGGTGATCACCACAATAATGCAGAAAATTTATATTAACGTAAGAAATAATTTCCCGGTTGTATAAAAATACAGTTTGAGTAAATATTTTCATCATTTTGAAAATACAGTTTTGAATTTCATCACATGTATTTCTAAACTTATAAGAATATTACATTTTGACCCCAAACAAAGTATTCTATAAAATCAAACAAGTAATAGGAACAAAATACTGGAATTACATTTAACAATTAAAAGAAAAATACAGGTTGTTACATTGTCATCACATCACATGCTTGAAGAGTTGGGTTATGTTTGCCTAACAATGTAAGAATAGTTGGCAAATGAAATGGGATCACATTGGATGAAATTACAAAACAGAACAAACTTAGGCACTGGTCATGTGCTAATAATTTCAAAAGACGGATATAAAAATTGATCAATTTTGTTAACCTTTAATCGGGATATATGATGATGCGTCGTTACTTGATTCGATCTCAAGTAAAGTCTTTAAATATTTATTTATATTTAATGGTTATTGAATAGTGTTATATTCGCGAATTCAGGACCTAAATAGTCAGCATCTATTTTTGAAAATGTGAATGAAAAAAAAAAACGAAAGAAAGAAAGAAAGAAAAAGAAAATATAGCACCACGTCAATATCTCGAATTGAAATTTCATAATCCACAAAGAACAGGAGAAATTTGATTATATTCTCAAAGAAGTGTAAAGTTTGTATTACTGACAAAATTAAATTTATGATTAAACAATTTTTATCCTATTCTTGATATAGATTTCAACTTGTTTGTATCTCTTTATGTTTCATTAAAAAACTTTAGCTCATGTCTGAATTGGACCTGGTTCAGTACAGCTCTCATTTATTTTTTGGTTCTTGTGAGAGTCAACGTAATATTGGTTTGACAAAGAATCAATTTTAAAAGAGTTATTAGATTGGGCATGGACTCCTATGCAAAAAAACTGGCACTCACCAAACAATTAAATTTATAAAATGGGTTCACTTTTAAATCACAGAACTGGTTATTTGCTTTCTCAAACCACCTCTTATCTTAGTCCTTAGATATCGTCGAGCCCATGTGTTGTTGCATAAACTGTAAAATAGAACAATATTACCAAAACAGTAACCTTTGACGGTTTTCTTGGGATGAGTCGCAGACTAAGTCGCTCTCTTTAAGACGCTTCACGGCTCTGCTCAAATTGTGCAAGCACTTCGGATGAAGGCCATGACGTCCCCAGGATAAAACAGCCCAGAAATCGCCTCTGTCTCGAAAATCCTTGCACGGAGGAAGATCGAAAAACCCACACCCTTTTAAAACTAGTTGCTCAGAAACTGTGAAGAAAACCGTGTTTTGAAAAGTTTCAGTAACTCTTTTTTTGCTCTCTGTTATTGTATCTCTTTTATGAAAGCAATTTCTGTATATATACAATATATTATGAACATTGGGAAAACATAACGTTGCAGAACATGGAGAGAAAAGCTGGGAACGTTGGAGAAAAAATCTGGAGGGAAAAACGTGAAGGAGTTTTAGGGAGACTTGGTCTCCAACTGATTCAATCTAAATAAAAACTCTTTCTGATTATACAAAATTATTTTCCAAATAAATTTTGTATAAAAAGATATAAATATATATATATATATATGTATAGGAGTAAAACACCCTCACCCACACCCAAGGCCAAGCCCGGCCCGGAACGGAACAGAGCGGGGCGGTGGCGGCGCGCGCGTGTGTATTTTTGTGGTAAGCCCAATTGGGCCTAGGTCCCCCCCTTCACAAACTTGGAACCCCCAAGGGGCCCAACCCTTACTCCAACCTCCACTTATATATGTTATTCCCACTTCCTCTAATTTTCCTATGTGGGACAAGTAAAATAACATTTGGGTTGGTTTGTGAATAAGACAAAACTCAAAATCAATTTTTAAAAGTTTTCTCTCAAACTTTCCCTTCAATTTAAATATACACTTTTTCCAACAATCCCCCACTTGTATTTGATTTAAGATCATTGAGCAACGTATCATAAGACTGTGCATAAGCAAAGGTGTTTATCAACTTGAACCTTTACGTAGTGATAGTGCTTCCGATTATACTAGAGTAACCATAGTTTTGAACTCTATCTTAGACAACATCACACACACAGTTTTACTAGGATGAAGTTCAAAAACCAACACTTTACGGTTGTGTGCTTATATCCCAATATAGCGAATGATCTAGAGAATTTGCCCAAAATTTCATAGGAAGCGGCCTCATTTCCACATTCGCCTAGGTGAGTCTAACAAGGATATTCCTGTAGCTAGGTATCACACTCCAAATGGAGTTTAATTTAGATCTCATTAAGAGTTATAAATAACTCAACCCTCTGACCTTTAGGATGTCATGCTTCGTAGGGATGGACTTGGAGTTTTACCCCCATATATAGATATTAGCATGATTCTACTCATATCACTTCATGACTTGTTATTACCCTTTGAACCTATTTCTTGGGATCTCCAGTCTATAGGTTAGGTTACTATCACAAGTGACTCAACCATCTAAGGGCTTTAGTCTCATCCCTTTTGAGGTTTTACAAACCTTATCTCGTGCTAGTCCTTTCGTCAAAGGATCAGCCAAGTTCTACTCAGACCGTACATAATCCACTCTTACAGCTCCAAAAGAGAGAAACTCTCTAATAGTGCTGTGTTTGCAACGTATTTGTCGCTTCTTGCCGTTATAGTAATGGTTCTCAACTTTTGCAATAGCCGCGATACTATCACAGTGGATTAGGACAGCTGGTATCGGTCTCTCCTATAAAGGGGTATCTGATAGCAGATTTCTCAGCCAACCTGCCTCCTCACTAGCTGTAGTTAGTGCTATCATCTCTGACTCCATCGTGGACTGAGCCAAAATAGTCTGTTTCTTAGACTTCCATGAAACTGCACCTCCAACAATAAAAAATATGTATCCACTAGTGGCCTTGGAGTCATCTGATAGGGTATTCCAATTAGCATCGCTATATCCTTCAAGGATAGCGGGAAACTTCTGATAGTGTAATTTTAGGTTTATCGTCCTTTTTAGGTAGCGCATGACCCTTTCAATAGCATGCCAATGTTCCATACTAGGTCTACTAGTAAACCTACATAGTACTCCAACAACATAAGCTATATCTGGCCTAGTGCAATCAGTAGCATAACGGAGGCTACCAATGATGCTCGTATACTCAGTTTGTCAAACACTGTCACTAGTGTTCTTGAATAATTTTACACTAGGGTCATATGGAGTACATACTGGTTTACAGTTAAAGTAATTGCATTTCTTTAGAATCTTCTCAATGTAATGAGATTGATCTAAAGAAAGTCCATTTTCAGAGCTAGTAATATTAATTCCAAGAATTACACTAGCTTCTCCTAAATCTTTCTTATTAAATCTTTCTTATTAAAGTTGGCACATAAGAAAGATTTAACTTCATTAATGACATGAATATTTGATCCAAAGATAAGTAAGTCATCCACATATAAGCAAATAATAGTGCAAGTGTTGTTTTCAAATTTGTAATAAATACATTTGTCACTTTCATTTATTTTAAAACCATTTGAGATGACTAAACTATCAAATTTATCATGCCATTGTATAGGAGCTTGTTTCAAACCATAAAGAAATATATCTAATTTGCAAATTTTATTTTCTTGACCAAAATAAATAAAACCTTCAGGTTGGTTCATATAAATCTCTTCTTCTAATTCACCATTTAAAAAAGTTGTTTTAACATCCATTTAGTGCACTACTAAATCATGAATAGCAGCTAAAGCAAATAGTACACAAATAGAAGTAATTCTAGTGACAGGTGAATAAGTATCAAAGAAATTAATATTTTATCTTTGTCTATAACCCTTAGCTACAAGACGTGCCTTATATTTATCTATCGTGACATCGGGTTTCAATTTCTTTTTAAGAATCCATTTGTAACCTATTGTTTTACAATCAGGTGGAAGATCTACTAAGTGCCAAGTCTTATTAGATTCCAATGATTTCATTTCATCATTTATAGCTTCTTGCCATAAATCAGCATCTATAGAAGTCAATGCTTCTTGGAGGGTGTTAAGATCCTCCTCTAAGTTGTAAGTATAAAAGTCGGTTCCAAAATCTTTCGCGATTCGGACTCTCTTACTTTTTCTAGGTTCTAGTTCATATTCATTTTGTTCTACTAATCTAGGCATATCATATGATGTTGAACCCCCACTATTTTTAAATTTAAAAGAAAATTTATTTTCGAAAAAATCAATATCACTAGATTCAATTATAACATGATTTTTTAAGTCATAAAATCTATAAGCCTTACTATTAATAGAGTAGCCAATAAAAATACATTCATAAACTCTACTAGTTAATTTGAACATTTTAAGGTCTGAAATTCTAACATATGCCAAACAGCCCATGTCATTTTAAGTATACACTTTATCCAACACCATGTGCCAAAGGCCCCAACACATCCAATGCCGCTAGGCCATGCCATTTCGGCATCCCTAGATATCAGTACCTTTTTATTTTCCCATTTGACAATTTCCAACTGATTTTGGACTGTCGTAGTGCAGGTCCTGAATCTTGAGCCGACTTAAGTCTAGACTTAATGTTGCGTTTGGAACAAGAATGGTTTTCTTCTTCTTTTTTTCCTCCTAAAAATGTCATTCCAAACACTCCAAATCTGTGAGATGGACTTGATGTGTTTGGGATCGAGAATGAATTCTTCTTTTCTTTCTTTTCTTTTCATTTTTTTTTTCCTAAAATGTCATTCCAAACGCACCCTAAATCTGGGGAAGATGTTCAGTCAGGCTATGGAGAGGGCTTCATCTCTTTAATAAAGAGAGGACCTCTGTTTTAACCGTCGGATCGTGTTTTCATTAAGGACAATTTTGTCACTTGACAATTTTTAAACATGATCTAACGACCAAAACAGAGGCCCTCTCTTTATTAAAAAGATGACGCTCTCTCCATAGAATTTTCGGGAAGATGTTCGCATAAAATATATATATATATATATATATATCATTCCCATAAAAATGTAGGCTGCCCATATTGCCATAGTAGTTTTTTTTAATGCCAGAGCAACCCATAAATTTTCTAACGGATTTTTGACATAACTAACGGATTTTTTCGGTTACAAATAAAAAAGTGTTAGAATTTGCTCAGACATTAAAGGAAACTGCTCTGGCATTATGGTTTCCCAATATATATATATATATATATATTCTGTGGAAGATGCACTCATCCTTATTGGAGTGAATGAGGGCCCCAAATGTTGTTGGAGCATTTCTACTAAAGGGATAATCAAGTGGTGTTTTTAAAATTTCTAATCCAAACAATGTTAATCATTCAAACTAGTTCAACTTGGACCTTTGTTCGGATATGCAAATTTTGACCGTGAGTGATACTCACAAAATAGATTTGTCAACCCATTAAAATGCTAATATGCATAGAAGCTAACAAGATTTTCTCCGCCTGAGCTCTAGTCAAGTCCAACCCTCATTGTAGTGACAAAAAAAAAAAAAAAATTCAGTACCCATGCATATTCTAAGTAGCTGTTTGGAGATGCACAAAAAATAGGATAACGTTCGGTCACACTCCTATTTCTATCGGGTTCTTATAAAAGTTAAAAACCAACATCATGTTGCTTCAGTAAGGAACCGGTTTTAGCAAAGCTTAAGGTTGAGCACGGACTTCCCTTCAAATAGAAGGGTCTTCGCCAAGCACGAAAACTTGTAGAACCAGATCATTGGTAAACCACGCCGTCCCAAACAGCCCCTAAGGCAGCATAAAAACACATAAATTTGCAGTACCATTCAAAAAAAAATTTTGCTATTTCTCCTGCATTTTATTATAATGAAACTGTTGTGTCATCCCCCAGTTTAACCCGAATTACACCTACAAACCAGCAATTCTACATTCTCATTACAAATAATTTGATACTGCTATTTAAAAAAAGGTTTTATACAGTAAAATGAATTTAGCAGAAATTCTCTGGTTCACATACAGTGGTACCTATTGATCATGTAAGCCTGTAATTTGCCAGTATTGTGTTGCAACTTGAATTTCTAATTCTCTTGGCTTCAAGTCTTTACAGCAGGTTGCTCTTTCTACCTGTACCAGCACCATCGAAATCAACACCAATAGTCAAGTCTTTGATTTTATTTTGCAAAAATGAATCAAATTTTGTACACTATAGTAACTGCTGTATAAGAAAGCAACAACCGTGAAGTTCAAATTCTGAATGAGGCTTTCCAATTTATTCTCAGTTTGGTTTGCGGATTTAAAAAAGGAAAAGAAAAGGGAAGCGAAAATGAGAAGGAAATATCACTTTCCTATGTTGTTTTCCTTCATGTTAAAGATATTAGTAACTAAAAGAGCTTCTAATTATAGTATCAAATCATGAAAGGAGGAAGGAAAGTGCTCATAAGACCCAAAACTTCTAATTTATTCTTCATCCTATTTTCTTTTCCTTCTTATTTTCTTACTCTATTCCCTGTAACAAAACGAATAAAAGTGTTTACTTTCCCTTAAGCTCTTGTGAACTCAGACAAAAAAAAGGAAACGTAACTGGAAAAGAGAAGGAAAACACCTTATTATATTTTCCTCCATGATTAAATAACATTAGAAACTAAATTTTTACACAAACAACAGGAACTCAGTAAAAGAGGAAGGGAAGTGACTCATAACATTCAGTTTTTTTTTTTTTTTTACATTCACTCTATTTTCTTTTCTTTCATAGTAACCTCACTACCTTACTAACAAATAAAAGTGTGTACCTTCAGGGGGATCTAGAAATTTAATTTGGAGGACTTGGAAGGAGAGGAATTAGAAAGTTGAACATGGGGTGATCGAATTTACGAGAGTTCTAGAGCAGCGCCCTTATGATTTTTTTTTGGGTCTATTTATCCATTGTTCCCTATAAATGATATAACCTAATGCTAAAAAACTTGCTCAAAAACTCAAATCCTAATGAAATATGGAGTTTTCTAAACTTTTAGGGGGAGCTTAAGTAACATGTTTTTTAAGGGCAGTTATATAATTTTTTAAAATCCAGGGGGGCTCAAAATGAATAGATCCGCCTGTGTACCTTGGTTTTTTGTTTTCCTTTCCCTCACGAAATCCATGAACCAAACAAAGCCTTAGTGCTTTCTTTTCTTTTTCCTCACCAAATCCCTAGACAAAACGAAGCCTAAGGGCTTGTTTGGGAAGGTGCATAACTAGTTCAGTTGTTCACAAATGAAATGGTTCTACAACTTCAAGGATTTGGTAGAGGCCCTTTTGTTTGCCTTAGGATTTCGTGCTCAACCTAAAAGCACTCATAATACTGGTTCTTCGTCACACCAACATAACGATGGTTTTCATAAGAACCAGATATAACTAAGATTGGAACTTAACTTGACCCTATTTTGTGTATTCCCAAACAGGCCAAAAGAATTTTTAAGTCATCACACTTTAGACAAACCAACAACAACAACAGCAGCAGCTACTAACAAAAAGCTGTCACAATGAGAATAAGTGATGCTTACTAACAGGCTAACAGCATCCACTAGACAGAGAGAAGTGCAAAGCATATGAGATGTGTTTGTGATTAGCATCCACAAACCTATGAATATACACTCAAACCTCTTCCCATCTAGCTTAGACGGAACTTTTTGTGCATGCACAGACACACAAAAGGAAAATATCTGAAAGAAAGACAAATATAATGGAAAAAATGATATCCTCAAAATCGTTTTCGAACAACCCACAAGGAGGCGTAAACACAATTCCATTCTAGTTTGAAATGGAATGCAATGACTCCACATTCAGAGATACGGAAATCCGCTGTAATATCAATTTTCCACCCAGAATTGTTCTTTGATAGATTAACAATTACCAGCTTTCAGCAGTGAGCATCAAATACTATCTGACAAAAACCAAATAATAGACTCTGCAGCTAATTAACAACATACTTCACTGCTCAGCAAAAAGTGTGCATATAAATGTATAGATAAAGGGGGCTGCTAACCTACAGCACGGTGGCTGTAGGTTAGCAGCGCATACACTAGTTTTTAGTGACAAAAAAACGCTTTTAGCGACGAAATTTTTAGTGGCTAAAGACCCTGACTTTTAGCGACGGAAAATTTTGTCGCTAAAAGGGCGCCGTGTTGTAAGTTAGCATTCCCCATAGATAAATGTCTATATATGAAGATAAATCAAACAATAATTTTCTTGTCTGTAAAATAGGTACCGAGTTCAACAAAAGTTTTAACTTTAGCAAACCAAATAGTTCTGAGGCTGAGCAAATCAACAACATAATTCATTGCTCAGCTGTGTGTGTATAAGAAAACCAATCAAAACAAGACTTTTCTTGTTTCTCTTATTACCTAAGAAATACGTACCAAAAACACAAATAAATTGAAAAAAATAAAAACTCAACTTCTGCCTACATATCTAATTTACCATTCTACTAAAAATTCGGGATAGTCGATTGAAGTGTCAGAAGAATGATAAATGATTAACCAAGTAAATGGGGTCATCAAGAACAATATATGCACTTAAATCAAGAACACTAGATAACTCAGATAAATAAATATTCATAACAAGCTAGTGGGCTATTCTCAAGTTACCAATGTAGAGTCTCACAACATGTGAAATGAATAATTTTGTAATTTGAGGTCCTTGAGAACAAACAATTGGAAAAACTTTGATATTGTGCTATAAAACCACAATACTCAAAACAAAAATACTTCTAATTATGAGCCCAAACATCAAATTTGATAACAAAACCATTTGAGTAAAATGGGGTCACTTAAAATCCAACAGGTCCTATACATATACACATTCCATAACAAAATTTCAATTTTTTTTTTCCTTGAAATCTGAAATTCTCTGTAATGGAATTTTAGAACTTCGCTAAACGATCCAGCACAATGGTTTGCTACAAGGTGAAAGTAAATCAGAAAATGGGTGCTCGTTAAATTATGAATTTCACACCAAGGGTTCGGAAATTAAGGGTTAAGATTACCTGGGTTAGAGAAGAACCAGAGGATGATGGCGCAGAGGATTAGCAAAAGGGGGATGAAATGGACAGCTGTCTCAGCAGATCTCTGACGAGTCTTCTCTTTCTTGGCTACCTCTGATTGGGGATTGTATGTGGGTAGTTGTTGATCGGCGTCTGAGTTTGGTCTGAAACTCTGTGATGGTGAAGATGAAGATGATGAGTGTGTGAAGACCTCTGAGACTCGACTCGCGCTCGACGAACGGTGCATCTTCTTTTGGATTATCAATCAAAAATGAAAACGGGAACCGAGAGAGAGAGAGAGAGGGGAATGGATGCGGTTCAAAGGCTCTTAGCAGTTTGTTCCTTGTCAGCTGTTGCGGTTTGATAAAATTAAAAGTTAACTGAAAATTTAAGCAATTATAGTATTTCAAGTTGAGGAATGAATGGGTAATACTTGGGCCACAACCAAAGCTATAACCTTTTGCTCACAACCTCTATTTTGTGTCTATCTATTTCTTGATGGGTCCCACAGTGCCAGTGACCCCACAGTGCCCACTAGGAGAGAGATAGACACAAAATGGAGGTTGTGAGCAAAAGGTTGTGGCTTTGGTTGTGCCTCAAGTATTACTCGGAATGAAATGTGTTTTAGTCTTTAGTGATTATTTTTAGTATAATTTTTTCGAGTAATATTTGGCCCACTAGGAGAGAGATAGACACATCTTTTGGGGAGGTTATATGAAAGTTGTATGAATGTTGTGCCCCAAGTATTACCCAATTTTTTCATTTGACCCTGTTCAATTCATGAATTTTGTGAGAGTAAAGAAAAAGTAAAGTAAAATAAGAAGGAAAATTAGTTCTCTCATGTTTTCTTTTATAGTTAAATCATATTAAAAATTAAAAAATATAATTATAATACATGAATAAATGAAGGAAATTGACTCACAACATTCAAAATATTTAATTTATTTTTCAAGTTATGCTTTTTGTTTCCTATTTTCTCTATTATTTTCTTTACTAACCAAACAAAGAAAAATATTTTCCTCTATATTTTCTTTCTTTTTTCCTCAATATATATATATCCAAGAACGAAAAGGCTTGTTTAAATGAACTTATCCTCGGACTACTAGAACCACTTTTGGTAAATTCTGAATTGTTTAATAAACAAACTAATAGACGCGAGCATCAAATGCCGGTCTGTTAAATTATTTTTCTTATTATACATACTTGTTAATGGAAGTTTTTAGGTCATTGATTAGGGATGCATTAAGCATAGCTAATGAATGGTTCATTAAAATTCAACTACAATCCAAAAGAGGCCATGCTAACTTCAACTTGTTAATCTTTTATACCAAAAAAAGCTTACAAGGTGGGCGAGTTCTAAAAAGTTAAAGTTGTGGTTTTTTTTTTAAATTTATTTATTCATGGCAAAGTACTCGGAGATGTCACACACACACTTCAAATAGCCAGGGGACTTGTAAGCTTATGTAATTATTATAACTAAAATTTTCACATCAACTCTTACTTAAAAATGAAGTAATTAATATTTACAACTCAGTATGTACAATAAACTATTTCATACTGAGTCATTATTATCAATAGAGGCCAACTAGCTTAGTTGATAAAATTATATATATAATAGAGAATTTATAGGCACTGGGAGAGCTGTCCCATGTTACAAGCCAACCATTGAAGTTTTGAACCATTAAACAAAATTAAAAATGGTTGCTCTCATCACAAAGAATAACCATTTTGGCAATTTATTGTTAAACGTTACTATCATGTAGATGCTTTTATGTAATTATGTGAAGAGACATTTTTATATACCCAACTAAAAATGCTTATCTTTGTCCTAAAAAAATTAAAAAAAAAAATAAAGCATGCTTATGATATACTCCTTTTTTAATTAATTACACGAGACTATTTTTCATCGTACTATTGAAAGAGATCGAAGGCCTGTTTGGATTGGCTTCATCATTTACTTTCAGGCAAAATAGAAGTAGAAGCCAAAGGCTACCATTAGAACCAAAAAAAAAAAAAACAACGAAATCCAGAGTTGCTTCCTGCACCGCGTTTGGACACTATAGAGTATAGACTTGTTTGATCCGAAATGTTTTTTTGTGGTCTCAAACACTTTTTAATATTTATCAAAAGAGAATATATATACATTTTTGTATCTTAGAAGCACGTCTGGATAGAATTAGATATTTGATAAGTGATTCTAAATAGTGAGTTATTAGTAGTATCGAACTAAATTCATTAGAAATATATTTTTAAAAAAAAAAAACTAAATTCATTAGTAAACAAAATTGGTATACAATATTCTAATATGCATAAAATTCTCTGTGTCACTCTTATAATTTTATTTTGTCTAATAAATAAACAATAAATATTTTTCTCAAGGTGCTTTATCTATAATGCTATAGAAAGAGAAAGGCAGGGGTTCCCACTTTGTTGCAAATAAACCCAAGGGTGTCAAACGGGGCGAATTGGTCCGCCCTGTCCCGCCCCAATTTGCCATTAGGCGAGTCGCAACTCGTCCCGCCCCGTGGATGAACCCAGCTGGTGACTCAATTCATTAGGTATGAGTCTGGGTCGACTTCCATTTCTGCAACCCATAACTCGCCCCGTGATCGGGCTTGTCTAACCCACCAACTCGCCTCGCCTCGGAACCCGCCTCGCCTCGCGGACCCACCCCATCCTGCCTCACCAACCCGCGAATAAAACATTTTTTTTTAATTATTTTCAAATAAACTATTTATTAATAAACAATTTTCTTAAACTTTAAAGTAGAAAATAAATTTTTTTTTAAATAGTTTTCAAATACTGTTTTCAACAAACTATTTTTAAATAAAGTGTTTTATTAAACAATTTTTTAAAAATTATTTTTATTAAAAATAAAAACAAGTTTTTGCAAGTAACCCGCGAGCTTACTCGTGGGCTAATTCGTCAACCAATCCACGAGTTAGCCGCATCGCCTCACCTCGCCCCATTGACTCACGAATTAGTGGGTTGGGGCGAGTCACCCTATATCGCTTACCGAATCAATTCGTCCCTCTCCGTCTATTTCGCCGACCCGCCAAAATTCGTCCAACTCATCAAGGTGGCGGGACGGGCCGTGCCGTTTGACACCTCTACCTATGAAGCTTTTCTTTCCCCCAAAAAAAAAGTGGTGGGGGTTGTGCCTAAAAAAAAATTGCCAAAAACAGTAGGGTTAAAAAAAAAAACACATGTGGTACTAAAACAGAACAAATAATTCTCCACCATAACAATATTTAGAGAATGAAAATATAATTAGATAACTAGCGGGTATTTCTCCAACATTTCATGTGTCGAAAAGTAGAAAAGGATCATAGACAATTGTATCACAATGACATAAGTAATAGTATATATATATATATATATATACACAGTCAGGCTCTAAAGAGGCGCCCTCTCATTATTAAGGAGATGATCTCTGTTTTGGCCGTCGGATCGAATTTTTATTAATGACAGTTTTGTCATTTCACAGTTTTTAAATACAATTTGACGGCCAAAACAGAAGTCCTCTCTTTAATAAAGAGAGGTGACCCTATTTAGAGAATCTTTGTATATATATATATATATATAAGATTTTTTAAAAATTCAAATTTTTGGTAAATGTCCTCTTTTTACATGAGTGTTGTGCGAAGTCTATCATCTATGTTAAACAGGTTATTTATCAAAACAAAACAACCTGAATTCCAATCAAAGTCATATAAAGTAGGTTAAAATATGAAACACTTTAGTACCCCTATAGTTTTAGCGGAGCTTCACTCTAGGCCCTGTATTTTCAAATGCATCACATAGTCCCCGAAGTTTTAAAACCGTGTCCATTTCGCCCTGAAGTTTCAAAATCATGTCAATTTAGAACCCAAAAAATTGACACAATTCTATGAGCCAAAGGACCCAAATTGTAGCAATTTTTGAAACTTGATGGACCAAAGCGACGAATTTCAAAATGCAAGGAAGGTTCAAAGTAAAAAACCTCTAAAAATATAGTGTGCTAAAATTTTTTGTACACTACAAACTACAAAGCATTTTTGCTCACCCAAGCCTTCAATGGGTGACATGTGTCACATTCTATTAATTACGGAGGCTTGTGTGTGCAAGAATGCTCTCTATAAATATGAATTATGGAGTGATGTTATTATGCTTCCCAAATTTCTATCTCAAAAGTGCTTCCGAAATAAAGTGGCATTGTGGTCAGGTAAAAAACTTTCAATCAAAATTCAACTAGTCTGACTGTATTAAACCTCACACCACTGCCGCATCATTTGGGAAAGCACTTTTAAGATAGAAATTTGAGAAGCATAGCATTACTCTAAGCTACGAGGGTCAGACTCAACCAGATTATATTTCAAGCACCCCCAAACATGCCCTTAAAGAAATGGTATGTGAAAATGTGACAAAAAGAGAAGCCCAGTTTCGTAATTGTATAACACAGTGGGCGACGCGTGGAGAGCAATGACTCCACTTGCTACGAGAAGTTATTCAATGAATCCGTCACGCCACATCAGCATACTAACGTGGTGTGACCATTTAATCTTAACCGTCCATTGCCCCTTATTTTTAAAGAGATCATGACGAGTGATTAGTGGAATTTCAAATTTCAAATATGATAATCACTTGTCATGATCCCCCTAGAAGGAGGGGGCAAGTGGGTGGTTAAGATTAAATGATCACACCACGTCAGTATGCTGATGTGACGTGACAGGCTCACTGAATAATTTCTCGCTTGCCTACGTCACCCCAACCTTTCAACAATTCCGACATTTTAGGCCCCCGCTTTAAGAATTGGAAGTGTTCTCTATAGAAATTCTCTCATCTGTTTCTCTCTCTCTCTCTCTCTCTCTCTCTCTCTCCTACGACGATCGCAGATTCCTCTCAAGTTCTCGCCGGAAAATTCAGTAATCTCCGGCGTACTCTCGTCTCTGGTGTAGTCTCTCTTTCAACACCATATAGTCATGAATCCAGAATAGTAAGTTCGCATAATCGATTTTTTTTTCTCTGTTTATAGTTGAATTTTCGATTAATATTATTATATTAGCTTTGTTTTCGTGATTTTGTTGGAATTGTGTTTTTGAATGATATTATTCGTTTAGATCTGCCACGAATTGTCATCAACATGTGGTGTTGGTTATTTGCTCCTCTCTGTAGTTATTTCCATTTTTTTTTGTGTGTATTTTTGTGATCATATGTTGTGATTTGACTTGATAAAATAGATCCATATTTTTTATCCTCTCAGATCCATCGATCGGTTCTGGTCAATTTTGTTTAAAACCTTAATTGAAAAGGTTAATTTATGAACTCATCGTCTCATGAACAATTGGATCTTTCTGCATAGTTAGAAATTTAGAAATCCCTATTGAGTTGTCTGTGAATTTTGGTGCGAAAATTATTGGAGATATATAGGCAAAACTCAATTGTAAATGTGGTTTTTTGAGAATCTCTTTTAAACCATTTAATTTAGCTTTAAATCTGGATACGAAAGTCAGATGTTTGGTGGAACTTAGCTGTGAACATTTAATGGTATGAAATTGACAATTAATGACTACGGCAAGTGGGGAAATCAATAATGCTAGGCACACACTCCAAACCACACCCCAAACCACACTTTTGCTTTAAATGCATGTACCTTGCGCTGTGTAAGTGGTGCACAGAAAAATATGAAAAATTCAAACAGCACAGAGTACATGCATTTAAAGCATAGGGTGTGGTTTGGGGTGTGGTTTGGGATATGTGCCTAGCACTTCTCGTGGGGAAACAATTTCAGATTTTGTATTCTTTCCAGACTGAGTCAATGTGTGGCAGTTTTGTTAATAAATTTAAACCACTTCCTGAAATATAACCATGCTCTTAGAGCATCTCCAACCACATTACCTAAATTTTCTCTAATTTTTAGCCAAAATAGCTAGAAAGCTATCTTAGCTATTCAGTTTTAAGTCCCCAACTCCAACCATGTTCTCCATTATAGCAAGCTTTGCATTATTATATTAATTTTTATACAAAAGTTAAAAATTTCAATGCACTCACTCCTCAAATGAATATGATATGTATTCTTCTTCTTTACTTTACTTATGGGTAATTACTCGTATTCACACTCTCTCTCCTCAAATGTGGAGAACCAAAAAGGGATTCCCTAAAATGGAGAACCATTTGGGGAACCCGTTGGAGCTCCAAAAATGCACTTTGATTCCCCAAAATAGATAGAAAATGACTATGGGTAATGTGGTTGGAGTTGCTCTAAACAAAAAAATTGTTTGTCTGTGCATTTTGTGACATGCAGAAACAGGGGATTAAAATACCTACCCTTTATGATCTTGCATGTGTATATATTGTGTGAAGGACAATATGGCATACATACATTTGGGAGACTTTTATCTGTTTAATATTTTTTTCCCTGGATATTGGTACATAAGTTTGTGGTTTTTATGTACAGTGACTACCTGTTTAAGCTCTTGCTCATTGGGGATTCGGGTGTTGGCAAATCGTGTCTCCTTCTGAGGTTTGCTGTAAGTTATCATACTGTGTTATTGTTATACTCCTTCAGTAATCAAATATGGAAAATTTTCCTTTATGATTATACTTTTCCATGGCTGCATTATTTGGCTAGTGATTTACCACTGTGACTATGAGCACTTGTCCTGGGCTCCTGGCATATTAGTGTTTTATGGTGTCATATCGTAAGTAGTTCCCGTATGCCGTCTTCCTAACCTGCTTAGGAGATAGAAGTAAATGCCATCTGTTTTCCTGTGAAAAAGCTCTTCATATGCTATAGCCTATACAAGTCTTGGTTTTGAACATCAAATACAAGACCTATCATAAGCCTTAAGTGACAAAGTCTTCTTGCTGTTACTTAAGTAATAGCTAGTTTGTTGGGTATCTATATAGAAAAGATCTAGTGGTGCATAATGGGTGGATTGATGTAGACTAAGACGTTAGACTGCATTGACGATGTTTATGTCAACTTCCCATACTGCTAATCAAAAAAAATATTAGCTTGATGTTGATATGGACAACTGAGCTGTCTGAGTGAACTTTTTTCTTATAAAATTGTTGTTATGGCCCTCAATAATTCTTGTATAGTAGTGCTTTGACGTTTTGTGTTTAACACTATGTAATAGCCAATGTTTGAATTTCTGGTTTATACGTGCAAAGTACAGTTTAGTATAAATCTATAGTAGCTTTATGCAGATGGTTACATACTTGTTGTTTTTGTTTCCAGGATGATTCCTATCTGGAAAGTTACATAAGCACCATTGGTGTTGACTTTGTAAGCAATCATTTCCATGCCCCTATGCTTGTATTTTCTGATTTCTTCACATCAAGTGTTCAATGCCTGCTTATGCATTTGCTTTGTCCTGTAGAAAATACGCACTGTGGAACAGGATGGGAAAACCATTAAACTCCAAATTGTAAGTTTTTGGATTGGCTTGTTATGCATTGCTGGAAAATGAAATGTGGATATTTTGTAGACGTGATGCAGATTGTTTGAATTTTTTATTTTTTATTTTTTATTTTTTTAATTTCTTATTTCTGCAACGTTATAGTTATTGTCAAGCCTGGATTTGTTGTGATATCCTTTGAACATAGATATTTATCTATATTACTATATGCCTTTACTACTATTTTAAGATGTTAGGTCCACATGTCACATGTGTGCCACGTAAACAGTCTTGCGCTGTTAACCAACCACATTTCAAAATAGTACAAAATGTACTAGAGAAATGTTCCCAGGTCAATTCCTTTTACCCCTAACTAGTAGATCACCCCGTCTATTTTTCCTTGGAAATGCAGTGGGACACCGCTGGACAAGAACGTTTTAGGACAATTACCAGCAGCTACTATCGTGGGGCCCATGGCATTATTGTAAGTAGTGTAGTTTCTTTTTGTTTATATGCTGCTCCTGCCAGAATATATATATATATATATATATTTTTTTTTTAATTTTATGTAATACTTGTTCTTATTTTTTACGGTGGCTCATTTTGCAGGTTGTTTATGATGTGACGGACCAAGAGAGCTTTAACAATGTCAAGCAATGGTTGAGCGAAATTGACCGTTATGCCAGTGAAAGTGTAAACAAGCTTCTAGTGGGAAACAAATGTGATCTCACAGCACAGAAGGTTGTCTCCTATGAGACAGCGAAGGTAATTCTAAATTTCTTATTGTTTTGTATTTCTCTCTTGTATTTCAACCATTGAGAAGTGTATAAGTTCAAATAGCATGCTTCTGGTTTTCCTTGTTCAGGCATTTGCTGATGAGATTGGTATCCCTTTCATGGAAACAAGTGCTAAAAATGCCACCAATGTTGAGGACGCTTTCATGGCCATGGCTGGCGATATCAAGAACAGGTATGCATATTGTGGTTTTATGGTTTTCGACTACAGCTTTGTTTGGATTGTACATTTAGAGAAGGAAAAAATTTAAAGGAAAGCTATTACCCAAGCGTTTCATTTTGTATTTCTCTCCATCCTTGAGTAACATTAGAAAATGAAAATTTCCAAAATATAGTAGGAACTCGAGAGAAAAGAAAAAAGCTAGAAGGGAAGTGACTCTGGAAGTATAAAATTAATGATTTTTCTTTCCTCACACATTGTTTTCCAACTTTTCCCCATTAACCAAACAAAGAAAAGTGTTGTCATCAATATTGTCTTTTCTTTTCCCTCACTAAATCATTGAACCAAACAGAGCCGTAGGGTTTTAGTAATTCTCATATGTTCCTTTCAATATTGCTGATTTGTCCGGCCACGTTTTAAACAGGATGGCAAGCCAACCAGCGATGAACAATGCTAGGCCTCCGACGGTGCAGATTCGAGGACAACCTGTGAACCAGAAATCTGGTTGCTGCTCTTCTTGAAGGGTAAAAAGTATTTGATGTCTACATGTTCTCTCTCGTGGCATGTAAAACTAGTCGCTTCTCATGTCAAAGAACCTTTGATAGGAAGGAAAAAAAAAAAAAGAACAGTTTGTCATGATTTGCTTTCTTTTCCCTTCAGTGCTTTGTCAAGACTTCCATTCTTTATAAATGTATTTATGTTTAAAAAAAAAAAACTCTGTACAAAGTAGGAATGTTGATGAATAGCACTACTTTCTTTTGTTATGTTTCCTATTATCCTTTTGGTTGCTTTTTTTTTTTTTGGCTAAGAATCCTTTTGGTTGCTTATTTGCTATAGGAATATCCACAGGGACAAGGTGGTATATGTTGGCAATACTTAACAATGATGAAATTCTTGCAATTTATTCATTTCGGTGATGTCTATTTGACCCTCTCCATTTCCTCATCTAAATATTTGATGGCCGTGGATACAGTATATTATACTACCCCAACCACATCAGGAAAAAAGAACGAGACATTTGTGCTCCTCTTGATTAAGAAAATTTAAAGACCAAAGTGAAACATTTGGGTTTGGATGCATTTGTGCCCCTCCCGCATTTCTAATTTACCCACTCTAAACTCAAAAATCTAACTTTAGTCCTAAAATGAAAATGTTTCTAGTTTTCACCATCTTATTTACCCAATTAGCCTCAATTATTTATCTTTTTGAACTTTTATATGGATGCTCAGATTTACTTAATACTAGTAAAAAAAAAAAAAAAGATTAGGAACACAATTTCTTTTAGAGAGTTACTAGTAGACAAATTATGATATGCCCGGGCTGTTTTCAACATAGCATATGTCCAATGCCAATTATATGATCCTTGGAGTTGAAAGTCTTTACAAATTGAAATTTACTTGATAATGTCATAGAGCATGTAATAAGGAATTTTCTACAAACCTC
This sequence comes from Hydrangea macrophylla, assembly GCA_033977485.1. Taxonomy (NCBI): domain Eukaryota; kingdom Viridiplantae; phylum Streptophyta; class Magnoliopsida; order Cornales; family Hydrangeaceae; genus Hydrangea; species Hydrangea macrophylla. Next base: position 90,965,193 of record CM066995.1, read on the forward strand.
ATAAACACTCCGAAGTCGTACAAATTAAGCACTACACAGGTGCTTTTGTATTTTAGAAATTCATATGTTCATATGATTAACTGTACGACTTGGCTGTAGTATTTCAAAAAATTTAAGAAGCAGAGTAGTCCACCAAATGTTTAGACTCCAATGAACAATTTCCATATATTCGCACATACTGTTGTTTTTGCTGAAGTTGATAGGTAAAATGGAGAGGTATTCCTTCTTATTGGGGTGAATGGATTAGGATCATTGTAGTGAAAACACTTTGAAACACAAATAAAACACATTCACAAGTAGGATAAATCGTAGGTTGCGGCTTGTTTTGGAAAATTCGTTTGTGAAAGTCAGGAAAGAAAAGCCAACTGCGCTAATTGCACTTATAACACAATGTCACCTACCATGTAACAAATATTGGATGCCTCCACCTTACAAACGAAAGGAGGGAAAGAAAAATTGGTTAAAAAAAAATTGGACCCCAAATACTTTTGACTTCATATCAATAACTCTCGCATTAGAGTGCAATACTCCATATTGATTAATCAAAGTGAGAAAAGGACCTGAAGGCTTTTAAATGGTTGCATATGGTGATATGGGTTTGGTCTTACATAATTTGATTAGCTTATACATCAACTCTTAAATACTAAAACTAACAAAAATAAAAGAACTAAAAACACGCCCTGGCCCTAACCCAAAAGGCTAAAACACTGAATTAAGAATAAAATCAAGAGAACGTAAAATTACAACCTATGAACATTTTCATCATTATCTTTACACAACATGAACTAATGAACTTTAGAATCACAAACAAACTTGTAGAAAACAATGGCTGAGCAACCTAAATCCTTCTAAAAATCCCCAAAGATAACAAAAGCAAATGCAATTTGGAAAATACCTCCAAGATCTTCAATTGCGTTTTTAAAAACTTCTGAAAGTGGTTGTCTTCAATACATGGACTGCAATGTAAAAGGAAAATCTAAATCCCAAATTTCAAACTGGTCTGATAAGTAATAAACTCAAAGTAACCATTGAAAAATATGGCAGTCTAAAGAATGTCTTGAAAACCCATGGTATGCATGGGCTGCTATCGATGCGAGAAGAAAAAATGTAACTATCAAAACATGTAGATTATGCAACCATTGGAGAAAATTATTAATATAGCAACACACGCATGTTGATACTTTTGGTTGAATCTGAAAATGTAGACCATATTTATCAAATAACTAATTGAAAGACTTTGTTTCACCTATGACTGTGTAAGGTCATAACATTAACAAATAATGAATGCTATTAACTTAATTGGTGTAATAGCTGAGAAACTACCCACTGGTCGCTGACCTCTGTAATTTCTCCACTTTTATTTTTGTTCGTAGAGCTGTTGGAGTTGTTGTGCTATGGCAGCAAGCTGCTCCTTGTTCCCAAACTGTTATGAATCTGCAAATGAAATCAAATCAAATCTTGATGAACCCATGTTACAAACTAACTCTGACTATGCTGTACAAGTATTGATGTGGCCTGCAGAGGCTTTCAAAAGTTGTGCGTTAATTTCATTTGAAACCAAGCTTTGATTATTGACAAAAAACCAAAAGTAGGTTTTTGTTTTGTTTTTTTTTTTTTTAAGTTGTCTTTCCCGTAGGAGTTGTTTGGTTGGATACAATATCAGATTGGTAAGTGAAAAGGTGTGTATGAAGAGGTATGACTTGAATAGACATAGTGATTGTGTAACTTGGCCCTTTTTTTTTTATTCTACTTGAGACTCGTATGGTGTAAATATCTTATTTGTACACTCTAATGTTGGAAAACGGATTTACTTTTTTCTCGAACAGCTGTATTATTTATTCAGGTACATGTCATCCACATAACTGAAAGTTGCTAATGAGCGTAGTTCAGTGGTTTCACTTGTTGGAAAAAGTCATCTGCAGGGAATTCAGTGGTATTGGCAGCAGCCTATTGAGGTTAGCAAGCTTTATTGACGGAGTATTTATATTTATATTTAAAAACACGCTAACAGCCACATGGGCATCTAAAACCATGTTTTACAGATTTGCACATACGACCAACCTAAAATTTCTAGATACGACCCCAGCTGAAGCTAAAGTGCCAATTTTCTTTAAGAAGGCAACAATAAGCAAGTATACACGTCCATGGACAATTCCGGTCACTAACATATGACGGGAATCAGTTCTGAAAGTTACATTTGATAGGGTGTCTGTTCTCACTTTGCAAAATCTAATGACAGTGATTGTTGAGTTATTTTGAGTTCAATATATTTCCTACAATGTTTAGGGTGCTAATGCATTATTGACCCAGCACTTTGAGTCTTTTTTGTCTCCGAGTGTTGGATTAAAATGCAGATTCAGCTTAGCATCGTTGGGTTAGTGCCTCTCTGGGTACTGTATGCAATAATTAAACATTCATTTAAGTAGTTAGGAAGATTGCAAAAAACATGTGGTGGAGTAGAACCACCAGCTTGCATAGGGGCAGTAATTTTATTGGCTAAGTATTGAGGGGCATCAAGTCCACTCCTGTACATTAGTACTTTAGTATGGTAGAAGCTATTCCAAACTTATGTTGTGAACTTGGATTTCATAAACTATTTGCTTAGTTTTATTCATCACAAGCCAAATTCTGCGAAACTTGCACATATTATTGGTAATTCCTGAATGTTATCAAGTTAGTCAAAACAAACCAAATTTTGCAACATGATTTGCAAACTCTTCCTAACATTTCTTTTTTATGTTGTTTTTTGTTATAGAGTATTTCCGTTGGGCTACTCCACAAGATAGGTAAGTATAATGCTAAGGGAGAAAGTGGTAGTGAAATTTGGTGTAATAACTCTAATCTATGAGAGGCTGAGAGTGTGAGGCAGATTCTTAAATTCTTTTCAAAGTTTTTTTTTCTTTATTTTTGAATCGCTTCACATGAAGTCAATGTGTTCAAGATGGCTATTTTCAGAAAAATATTACACTGAATACACAGTTTGACGCTTCTGCGTTAAGAGTAAGATAGGCTCACCTGTTTACACATATTAGTTACATTAGTTTAACAATTATATCTTCATTCTTCAGTGCGGTAAAAAACCGGATAGTTTTTTTTTTTATATTTATTTCGTCATAGACAATTACACACACTCAATCAGCCTTATAGTTTTTATATTGTACACTCAAATAAATGGAGATTGACACAACATGGAAATGAAGTAAAAGAGGGGGAAACAAAAGGCATGTAAATATTGTAGACAAAGGGATTGCGATACGATTTGGGCAATTCATGAATCAACATATACAAACAAACTATCAAAACCTGTAAATGTTACCTTCAAGAATATCCGATCATAGTTTTACCAATGATGCCAATCTGTTTTCCTGCGAGTGAATAAATAGAATATCAGTACATAACAGAGATTGATTAAAAAATCATCAAATACAAAAATATCTGGTAAAGTATCCAATAGAATAGCAACTTAGTATGTAGGAAAACAGTTTTTTTCATACCAAAATGTATTTTTTAATCACAGACTATTTTAAAACAAAGATATTTTCTTTTTAGTTTTTCAAACAACATTATGTTCAGTTGTAAAAGGTTACAACAACTTTGGTTTAATATTTGGGAAGCAGAGCATTATGCAACAGTTCAAATCACAGAAGCAATATACTGAAGGGTAATGCTATGTGCACATAAAATGTGCACATAAAGATCTGGGCCATTTATTTTGGTGGGGTCTATCCCTGTACACATGGGATCCACCAAAATGAATGGCCTAGATCTTTATGTGCACACTGTATGTGCACATTTTATGTGCATGAATTATTACTCTATACTGAATTACTGATAGAATTTGTTTCAAACTCACTCTCTGTAAAGGAATTGGAACAACCGTTTTCTAATCAACAAAAGTCACTGAGCTGTGAACCTCTTGCAGAAACTACTACTCAATCAACCACCCCTTTTTGTTTTTTGATGAGTACTCAATCAACAAATTCTATAAGCCAATTTTGCAGAAACTGCTACTCCAAATCATCTTTTCGTCAAAAACAGTGAAGGGGGGAAGAAAGGGGGGATTAAACAGCGAAGAGTCTTTTTTGGGCCTGGGCAATGTGTACTGCTGAGAGCAAAAGGGAACATAACATGATGGTGGTCCTTTTCCATGGGTCATAACATTGTGTAATGGTTGGTGCGGTGGTGGTGATTTTAATGTATCAAGTTATTTAATTTCTATTCATGGGAGAGTTCTTAATTATTATGAGTTTGTTTTAGTAGGAAAATGGAAAAGGGGCTGTTCGGGATTAGCTAAGGTATGTGCATAATATGCTGATTCTTGTGTAACATGATTTTGGGATGTCGGTGTGACCTCTTTACACTGCATTTTGATTTAATTTTGTGATTCAATACAACCCACAACCAGTATTTGTCTATTGTCGCGGTGATGAAATCAATTAATTACCATATTCAATATGTCCTTCGTACCCACCATGGACATTTCGTGTCTCTCCAAGCCTAAACATTGGCAAAGGAGTAGAGAGAAAAGAGACGTGGGATATTTACCAAATCTCTAATCTATGGTGTTGAATAGACTTTTAAATTCAACTGATGTAAGACTAGGAGAGGAAGAGGAAGAGGGCATAACATGGAGGGAGAGGAAGAAACATGTTGTGATGAGGTGTATACGGGTAAGGGAGAGATAGATTTGAGTTGATTTACAGTAAAAATAAATAAATAAATAAAATAAAATAAAATTAATAATTCAAGAATTTGTCTTAAAAGTCATCCCTACTGCCTATCCTAACGCATGCATAATGCATTATGTACATGCATTGTCGAGAAGGGATTATTGAATGCTTAAAATTCAAAAATAACCAAGAAATCATGAATGTAGGGAAAAAGCTCAAACACCATGTGAGTATCAGTTTGTTGGAATAAAAAGAATGGTATCAATTTAAAAATAAAAAAGCAATCTTCAATGGAGGTAAAAAAAATCCAAAACACCATGTGAGTATCATTTTGCTGAAATTTAAATTATATTGCATAAGTAAACACTCTAAGAGGCAAATGATCAAACAATTTGAAAGCACACACATCCTAAATTCCTAATCCTTGTATATGAGAAAAGAGGCTTGGAAAAAGGAAAAAGTTCCAGTGGAAGGGGGAAGAAACCACTGCATGTTGTTGGTATATTAAATATTTGGATGAATAAGTAGACAGAAATCAAAAAAACAAACAACGCACAATCAAAGACACACAATGCACAATGAATCCAACCAAAACAGGGGGAAGTTAAAATACCTTGATGGACCAACAATTAAGGGCCTTCTAACAGAATTTCTTCCCCCAAAGCCTCTTAAACAATGTTACAGTGATAATTTGTAGCCAATTCTTCCCCCAAAGAAGTTTGAAGCCATACAGATATACACATATCCAAAGAGGAAGGAATATACACACAAAGAGGGAGGTGTTATTATGCATGATTCAATGAATCAGGGAGTGGAGGAGGCGGTAATAAATTAGGGAGGGGAGGAGCCGGCGGTTAGAGGAGAAGGCTCAAGAATACATCCAGTAGTGGAAGAGTCTTTCACCTTGACAGGGAGAGAGAGAGAGGAACAAAGTTTGATTGAGAGAGAGAGAGAGACGTATAAAAAGAAGACTTAGAGACAGTGTGTAGAGGGAAAAAGGGAAGTTGCCACATCAGTTTTTTTGGTGCAAAGAGAGGCTGGTGATGTGGCAAGTTGTGGGGGAAGTGTTTGCTTCTGTATTTATATATATATATATATATAATAGATGGGTATAATAGTTTGTGTTTCCATAATTGAGTTCTAACACTCGACACACTATATGTAAAACCCATGGAGCAAAAACACAAATTTTAAAATCATAGAATGCTAGAATTATAGTCACCTATCAAAAAATAAATAAAAATTTAGGTGCGGGGGCAGCTTCTGAGGTCAAATCCTAGCCGCCACTGTTACTCATAGAAAGAGACTCCAATCTTTGAGAGCTGAGTCTCTCCATAGTAGTATACTAGTAAAAGGCAAAGGTTATGACTTGTTGCGAGAGCTCTTGGACCGTTTATTGAACAGAAAGGCGGGTAGGGTAGAACAACTAATAAAATAACTTAAATATGCATTATTTGAGCATTTTCATGGGCATATAATCTGCCTATGAGCACCCTATATAATAGAATCAGTATAACATCACTCAGTAAAAGAGAAATTAGCTTTACTCAGATATTCAGATATGGAAGAAGGCAGATAATCAATGTTGAATTTGACTCATTAGATACGTAGTCTAGGATGAGAAAATATATAATGAATGGCATGTGTTAACAGTGTTATGCCATGGTATGAGTTCAATTATATTGCTTGCTCACCTTTGGCAGCCAGACGGAAAACTGGTCACAACGGAGAAAAACCTGGAAGACTGGTGTGCTTGTTAGTTCTCTTTCCAATTTTATTCGGATTTCTGGTAAAAGATTTTCGTGTTCGATCATCTTCGTCCCACCCGTTGAAGAACTTGAAGAAGGAAAAAAAAACCAAATTTTTGCAAATGTTCACCAATAATCACCACAGGAGCAAATCCCATCCTTGAAATGGTGAAACCTTGTAGTATCCCGTACAATGATTTCTCTCTCCTCTATTCTCGATATGTACTTTGTTGCAGAGTGACAATCACCGCACACTCGCAAGTTCTTGAAAACAGTGATCGGAGACCCTAATGTCATTTTAATGAGCCCATATGCGATTGCTAGTTTCTCGCTGTGCCATAACAATAACCGCTCTTTTTGTTCCTCCCCCACGTCGTGCAATGCAAATTCAAGATCCGGCACATAACCCGCTAATTTCATTTTCCCCTCCAAATCATTCAATTTTTTGTGTATAGAAGCTAGCTCTGGGTGAATCCTATCGCTTGATCTGAACTCATGAACCACACTCTTGATTTCAATCCAACTATACCCAGGAGTTTTTACTACTTTATTGTCTTTCATCGATTTTCGAATCCTGGCAACATGGTCCCACTTGTTCATCGATGCATACAAATTAGCAAGTTGAACATAACCCGCGGCACTCAGTGGATCGAGATCAAGAAGGTTCTTGGCAGCAAACTCAGCCACCTCTAAGTTCTTGTGAATCCTACAAGCACCTAACAGGGTTCCAAATATCGCAGAATGAGGTTTGAATGGCATTTTCCTTATCAAATCTACCGCTTCAACTAACTTACCAGCTCGGCCAAGAAGATCAACCATACACGTATAGTGATCCAACTTGGGTTCAACCTTGTAATACCTTTTCATTGAATCAAAATATTGAATCCCAAGATTTACTAATCCTGCATGGTTGCAAGCAGATAAAACTGCAACGAACGTAATCCAATCTGGCTTGATTGTCTTATTTCGCATCTCGTCAAACAAACTAAGAGCCTTGTCACCTAACCCATGTTGAGCATAACCTGAAATCATCGAATTCCAAGTCACAATGTCTTTACGCGGCATCTCAAGGAACAATTTCATTGCATCCCCCAAAAGCCCACATTTACAATACATGCTAATCAATGAAGTTCCTACCATCGTATCTATATACAACGGAGTTTTGTATACAAGTTGATGAATTTGCCTTCCCAACTTCAATGCAGATAAATTGCTACAACCCAACAAAACACTACTCAAGCTTGATGGATTTGGCTTAACCCCAAACTCCAACATTGTCTTAAAAAGCTTCACACCCTCCTCAGCTCGACAATTTTCAACATAACCCGCAATCATAGTGTTCCAAGTTACCAAATTCTTAAAGGGCATCTCTTTAAACATTGTTTCTGACAATTCAAATTTCCCAATCTTCATATGCCCGGTTATAATCGCAGTCCAAGAAACTACACTCTTAACTGGAGCTACCTGAAACAACTCCATTGCCGAATCCAAATCCCCAAATTCCACATACCCAGATATCATTGCATTCCATGAAACACCATTTCTCTCTGGCATGACTGAAAACAATTCTCTGGCCGCACCCATCATCCCATTCAGTGAAAAACCCGAAATCATAGTATTCCAAGAAGCTATATCCTTAACTGGAATTTGATCAAAGAAAACCCGGGCAGCCTCGATACCAGAGTTGTGTAAATAACAAGCTAACATTGTATTGTATGACACAGTGTCTGGTTCAGGAATTCTATCAAACACTTGGCGGGCTTCTTCAACGTTTCCGGGTATTTTTGAATACCCTGCCAAGATTGAATTCCATGTAATAGTGGTCCTAACAGTCATGTTTTCAAACAATTTAAGCGCTGAACCTAAATCACCAGATCGAATGTAGAAAGTGATCATCTTGTTTGATGAAATCACATCAGTGAATTTCCCTAGATCATATGGCATAATAGAATTGTTTGAAAAATGGTTTGTTGATAAGGGAACTGGTTGTGGTGTCATGTTACTGGGGGGAACCAAGTGGGTTTGTTGGGTAGAGGTTGAAGAAGATGAAGATGAAGAAGTGGGAAGTGTTTGTTTGTTTGAGTTGGCATTTGGGTTTTGGGTTGAGAAAGTGGAGAAGGTAAAGTTTTGGTGTTTGGATAGTGGGAATTTTTTGAGGAAGGACAAGGAGTGATGGTTCCTCCTAATTTTTGAATGGTAATGAAACATTTATCATGGTCACACACACACAAACACTGACACTCCGTTTGGTTTGCCACAATTCTTTTCTTGTTTGTGGCAAATCATGTGTTTGGTTTGACACAAAAATAAAAAATGAAATGATTTCCAATTCTTGCCAATTCTTGAGAATTGGAGTTTTAGAAAAACTGAAATCCGACCAAAATCGGTCGGATTTGGTGAGAAATGATTTGGAAATTTGTTTGAAAATGTGTTCTTCCCAAAATACTCAAATCTAAAAAGTCCTAACCTTCTTCTTCTTCTTCTTCTTCTGCTTCTTCACAGCAGCTTGATTTCTTCTTCTTCTTCTTCTTCTTCTTCTACTTCTTCTTCTTCGCAGCAGCTTTTCTTCTTCTTCGCAGTAGCTTCTTCTTCTTCGTTCTTCCTCTTCCTCTTCCTCTGTTCTCTTTTTTTTTTTTTTGGGAAAATTATATTTTGCACCCACAAACTATAACATGTTTTGTACTTTGTTCTCTAAATTATCAATTTTCGTATTTTAGTCCCTCAACTATCATTTTGTGGCAGTTTGTCCCCTCTCTCACTTTTAGTGACCAAAAAAGTCACTTTTTAATGACACCAAAAGTGAGGCTGAAAGTGATGGAGGGGGCAAACTACCACAAAATGATAGTTGAGAGACCAAAATGTAAAAAATAATAGTTTAGGGACCAAAATACAAAATATGGTATAGTTTGAGGGTGCAAAATATAATTTATCCTTCTTTTTTTTTTTTTTTAGTGTGGTCTGTTTTTGTGGTTAACCAAACTCAATTTTAGTTTAAGGTCTGTTTGGGTAAGGTGGGGATTAGTTTGTAAGGTCTGTTTGGGTAAAGCTTTAATCCAAATATTGTTGCAGTGCTAAAATATTAATAGTATTAATAGTGTTTGAGAGAGAGAGAGAGAGAGAGAGAGAGAGAAATAAGTTAAGACTACACTATAGTCTATAACTGAAACTTTGGCTGGTTAGTTTGAATAGGTAGAAAAATCCAAAAGGTAAATGCTATTTTCTTTCATGTCAAACCTATATTCTGATATTGTTGCAGTGCTAAAATATTAATAGTGTAGAAATACGTACTTTAATGGTAAATACTAAATGAAATGATATTCTGTTCTTTGAATTGGACAAAGTTAAGGTATTACTTTATTAGTATGTCAAATTATAGCATGATGACCCTCCAAAAACACATTTTCAATGCTTCAAAGTCGTGTTATAATTTGTAATAGCATAAGGTATGAGAAGTTGTTCAATGGTCCAGGACCTTTGCCACGTGGTGGTCTTGGACAATAGAGGATTGCCATGTGACAGTTATCTGACTTTTAAGAGACAAAAAATTTACACTTGACAATATGGCAGTCCGCTATTGGCCAAAACCACCATATGACATATGGTCCAAGACTATAAAATAAATTCTCCATAAAGTATAATATGTCCGTTGGAGATGGTCTTTTTATTGACCATGCATTGGAGATGGCCTTACAATGCATATATTTGAAATTGTTATGGACTGTTATTGCTTTACCTAAGCTAACTCTGGGTCATGACTCATGAGGTTTTAAGATCGAACCTTCACAGGTGTGTAGACCTCTCAGACTTTACTCAGTCGGAATGGAGAGCCACATGTGTACGAAATTCCAATATTAATCCGGTGTAAAATCACAAAAGATAATTTTAAAAAAAAAACGCTATTTTTGGTTGGTGAATTGACTGAATTCAACAAAAGGTTTTTTTTTTTTTTTTTTTAAATCTTTGGTAAGTGATTTCATTGGAGTTAAGAAAAATCATTTCATTAGTTTTATTTTGTACATCACATTTACATAATCTAAGCAATTTAGACTAAAAATCTGTAAAAGTAACTACCAAAAGTTTTATTTATTTATTTATTTTATATCATTTGGTGTAGCAGTCTTGTCCGAGGTAGGGATGGTAACGGGGCGGGTATGGGACGGGGTCCCCATACCCCGCCCCCGCCCCGCTTCAGTGAACCCTCCCCCCGCCCCCGCCCCGATTATGTTTTTTTTTTTTTTTTTTTTGGTACACAAATTGAAAAAGCAATTTTTTTAATGCATTTTTTTCTCTAATAGTGCAGTTTTTTTTTAACTTACCCAATTAGTTCCCTAATAGTGTAGTTTTTTTTTTTAAATGGTAATACACATAACTATTGAGGGGTAAAAATATAAATACAAGTATATTCGGGGCGGGGCGGGTTTTTTGACCCTACCCCGACCCCGACCCGGGTTTTGAAAACCTCCCCCATACCCGCCCCTAACCCTATTAAGCCCCCCCCATACCCTACCTATTAGGGTAGGGGCGGGGCGGGGCGGGGAACCCGGAAAACCCACCCCATTGCCATCCCTAGTCCGAGGACATATTTGCTAGGGCCAAGGGAGGGGAGCAATGATCTAACTCTGATATGAGAGTGGCATGGAGAGCCTTTTACCAACCAGACTAAATTGTTCCTTTGAGAGTCTAGTTTTGATTCTTAATTTTGTCCTAAAGGGAGAATTTCACTTAATGTCTATATATGATCCAGTGAAATTTCACATAACATCTTGTACAGAAAACATTTTCCTAATTAAAAATCTTAACATTCACTCAGTTAGGCAAAACAATAATATGCCAACACGCATTGTTTGTTACCCGCAACCCCCCCCCCCCCCCCCCGCGGGCGGAACCTTATCTTTTGTTAGCTTCCTAAGGATTTGGGATACACGTGTACAATTGACCCAATGAAATGTAACTACGGATCCAAAAAGTGATGAATTAGAGGGTAGGGAAGAACAAAAACTTTTGATTAGGGGTGGCAATTTTCGGCACGACACGGCAACCCGACACGAAAATAAACGGGTTTGGGTGACCTGTATAAGGGCACGGGTCATAAACGAGTCGACCCGAGTGACACGATTAATAAACGGGTTGAAGCGGGTCAACCCGTCTAACCCGTTTGACCCGATTAAGTATTTAAGTGCAGTTAGGGCATTTTTTTTTAGTTCTAAAAATAATTTTTAATAATATGAAAGTCTAAAATACAAATACTATAAATAAGAATTAAAAAAAATATATTTTTTTAAAACATATTTATTTAAAATTTATATATATAAAAACTAAAATTGTTTTTTTTTTTTTTTTGTTTGCTCACCAAAAAAAAAGTAGTTCCCAACTTACCAAACAAGTAAATTTATATATAATAATTAATAACTAATATAATAAAAAAAATAATAATTATTAATAACTAATAAGGGAGGGATGAAGCAGGAGCCTGGAAGCATTCATGCATCAAGTATTGTATAAAAATAATAATAATAAAATAATAAAATAAAATAAAATAAAAGGGAAGAAGTCCGCCAGGATTGCTGGATTAGGAGGGAGACAAATTAGTCAATTAGACAAATACAATTGTTAATCTTGATTCTTGATGGATGGGCAAGTGGAGAAATTTTTTTATAGAGTTAGCAAAAATAATATTTCTTCTTATTCATTTTGTTTGGAAATGCTTGGGTGTTAAGTTTATAATAGTTGGATATTGTTATATTTGTAATATTTTGGTATTTAAGACGTACGTTTTAATAATTGATACATTTTATGAAAGACTTGTTTGTGTTCTTAGTAGGACTGTAAGCTTTTTAGCCTTTTTTTCGAATAACCGAACCGAGCTAACCGGTCGGTTTTTTTAAAATTACCTACAACTAAAAAACCGATCCGACCGCTCAAATTGGCAAAACAGACCGAACCGACCACTTCGGTTGGTTTTCAAAACATGAAAAAATCGAAAATAAAAAAAATAAAATCCGATCCGATCCGATCCGAACCGAACGGATGACACCCTACACGGGTTAGACGGGTTAAACGGGTGACCCGTGTATGACCCGATACGATTATTACCCGACACGATTATGACACGTTAAGAATGACACGATTATAACCCGACACGACAATGACCCGACACGATTATGACCCAACACAACCCGATTACCACCCCTACTTTTGATCAAAGTGAGTACAGAGATTCTCTATTTATTTTAATTTTTTCATATTTTTTTTAATGAAACGGAGAACCAAAGACTGGGCCAAAAGACCATACCCTACCCGCAAGGTATACCCCGAGCTAGTTTAGGAGAACTCGGGATAGTTTAATAACATTCACTCCCAAAAACTTTAAGCAAATGGAAAGTAGTCCCTCACTGAACCACCAAGTACACAACCTATGTGGATGAAGACCGCCCCAATAGCATTGCATCACAGTCCCAATTGGACAAACATAAAAAGGGCGCCAGTGAACTAAATTTGAAGCACATCCATTCCACATCCATTCCATTTTTCTCAGGCATTGCAACACCTTTACCAGAAAACCACGAGGATTAAAAAAAAAAAAACAAAGAAAGAAGCTAATGCACGCAAGTTGAGAAGAACCTAAAGTTGTTCTCAATCAACCTCGAATCAAAAATGATACCATAACTTAACCCAAGATACAAAAGTAGTTTCTAAAAAACCCTAATTTGATGAAAGAGTTACTATTCCTGTCAATATCAAGATGAGTACCATGGGCATAAACCCATAGAACCTCATCTAAAATATACATTCTTAATAACATTTTATGTTCCAAGATAATTGTAACACAGGAATACATATTATTCCCACAAATATCTTGCCATGATTAGCCCTAGAAAATCACGAGAATCCCAAAGAAAGGATAAATTGAAGCGAGATTGAGAACGGAGGCACATAAGTGAACTCTCACTTAACACCCAAGGAAGGGAAGTGGCCAACATCTGAAATAGGTGGGGCTTCCACATTGTTCATCACATAGCTTCCGGGGAATCCTCCTCTTGAACCACGGCCACCGCGTCCCCCCCGGCCACGACCTCCAGAGTACCTTTCCCCTTCAGCAGGCTTCAGAAACTCGTTTATACTGACAGACTGCACAAAAAACAAGCAGTAAAAAAGTTTCACTAGGAGGAATCGAAAAACATATCTCCAAGAATTTGAGACAGATATCAAAGTCTAACGCACGGTTGAAAGATCTTGGGGCCTGTCTGAGGATCCTTAAATAGGATCTCGTCCAGTCCTACTTCTCTCTTGTTTTTATGAGAACCTAGGATATGTTGGTTTGATAAAGAACAGATTTTTAGAGAGAGAGCAGACAAGACAAGTGAAATGGACATTTAACTAAACAATTGAATTTATAGAACTCATTCACTTATGAACCCTTAACTAGCTCTTTGTCTTCCGAAACAGCCCCTTAGAGTCAACAAAAATCGAGGGAAAACAAACTAAAATATTAGTAGTTGCCATTAGCCTGTTACTACAATATTGATTTAGTATTCCGCTTAAAAAGTACCCACAAACACCTAAATTCCATGAGATTTTTTAATGCTTTGCATAAGATACAGGAAGCCATTAATGGTAAGTTAAGTTGGGAGGGAAGACAAGGTTAATGAAGAAAAAGGGCACGAAGGGGGAAAAATAGCCCAATTTTGTTCCTCTCTACATTTAAGAGACTCGGGGAGAAGACAAGAGACTGGAAATAAAAACATTTTAGAAAAAACCAATATCCCTGAATAACTCGCACTTATGTAGCATCATTATTTAGTAGAGGATAAAAATGTAAATTGATCGTAAATTCTTTCTTTTCATCCCCTTTTATGAAAGGTAACCAAATGAGAGAAAGCTATCTTGCATTTCTCCTCCCATGTCCATCCAAACACAGTGGAGAGAATCCTATTTTATTTCCCTTCTATTCTCTAAGTTTCTTTAATGAGTTGATATTCTCTTCTCTCCACTTCTCTCAATCCAAATAAGCCCGTTAATATATAATATAGGTAGGGCAGAGCTACCGCAATAGCCTGTAAAGCTCCGATAAGACATCTTGTCTAAAAGTAGCAGTGTCATATCAAGAGGAAAAAGGGAAAAGAAGCAACCAAATTGTGTTAAAAAGCAAAGAACCTACGCATACCTTTTTGGCTCTCTCTTCTTTATCAGCAGCATCTTTACGCTTATCCTTCTCAGAACCCTGCCAATTGAACAAAGGCCATCATAATCAATAGTCAATACACTAGCGTTGTGCTTCTTAGACTAACACAGCAGTAAAAAATAATATCTAAAAGAGTTTATGAGTTTTGACCAATTTAATGAATATTTCAGAGTTTGTCTTCTTGCTTGAAAGCTGTTGCATGGATGCAAATTCTTTGTCGTCAACCTTCCTCTCTTCATTTTTCAGCGCTAGCAGAGCCTTCCTCTTCTCTTCGAGTACCTTCTCATACTCTTCCAGAGTCATCTCCTGTTACAACAAGAAACAGGAATATAAATAACAAGCTGAATAATTTATGCCAACTGTACTTGGCTTGCAAACAAAACATGCGAAAGACAGAACCACAATTTAGGAAATTGACCAGATTTAACCTTTAGAAAGACGAACTTTATCACCCAGGGTCAGAATAGAGTTCAGATTGACTTTCTTTCGAAAAAACTCAATATAACTTCAGCTCAATTATGTTCTATTAGGCGTACCACGTGACATGCTTTGTTTGGTTGCAGAAGAAAAAATGAGGAAACCAAAGGTATGCTGTCAAACTGTAACTAACTGTAGTGTTGAATCTTCTCCTTTCCTACTTTTTCAGCAATCTAAGGGTCCTCTAGGAGATGAAACATAAATTCAACGAACATGTAAAAAATACACATAAAACATTCACCTTATCCTCGGGCTCCTTTTCAGGCTCCTTCTCTTCAGACTCCTTCTCTGGATTCTCCTTAATAGCCTCTTCAACATCATCTTGTCCAGACTGCTTCTCAGCATCCACAGTTTTCTCCTTTTCATTGACAGGTTCTTCGGTCTCCCTATAATTGTCAAAAAGAACAAAGATGCTTCAAATAAATACATTCATATAGTCACTTCTAATGTAAGACAAAGGTAATTTCAAAGGGAAGTACTCTTACGGGGCATTCTCGTCGGTGGGAGTTCCCCAATTCCCACGACCAGCACCTTCACGCTTGAACTCATTCCTGTATTACAACAAAAAAGAGGAAAAAAAGTGGAAAACCGAATATAAGTATATATTCATTGCATCAGCTAATATAGTATCAACCATTGTCCTCGAATATTGAATCGTAAGGTTCACTTTGTTAAAGAAAATGTATTCAATAGAAAAACACATAAAAAGTGCTTAAAATGAACAAAATAAAAAATTCAACACAAGTTTCATGCAATACCAAGGCTCAAAATGTTGAAAGTTTTCACTTAAAACTTAAAACTTCAAAATTATAATTTGTGAATTGTATTGAATTGTGAGCTGTATTGGGGAACGGGAATTGAATCGTATAGAGTGAGATTCAGCTGACATACCAGCACTATATGCATAATCACAATCTTGGAAACATGAATTGTGAGATATGGATTAAGATATAGAATCAAGTATAACACGCATGAACATAAAGGAATCTACTATAAACTTGAACTTCCAATAAAGAAAATACTAACCCACGGCCAGTTCCACTACGCCTTTCAAATACCCTCCGAGGGCGTTCCCCCTCTGCAGCTTCTCCATTGCTGAAACCACCGCGACGACCGCCACGGAAACCAGGACGCGGCCCACGATACACACGTCTTTCAGAAGGCTCCCCAGCATCTCCCTCTTCAGAGGGTCTGAAACCTCCAGAAAATCCATTGTTGCCGCCAAATGTATTTTCATTGTTAACCGGATCTCGATTAAACCCACCTCCACCTCCACCTCCACCACGCCCACGACCTCGACCATATCCACGACCTCCTCCGCGTGGCGCATCATTTCTTGACTCCCTCACTACTCCAAAAAAAAAACACAAAAAGGAATGTGAAATCACTCGTATAAAGAAACAAATATATTTAAACGGTATCTGTTGATGAGAGAAGGGAAGAAAAGAACAAAGAGAGAATAGAAAAAGTAAAGAAAGCCAAACAACAGGACATCCTCCCCTTATAAGCTAGGCACATTCTAGTGTAAATGAATGAAATATGACTCCCAACAACTATGCCCTTGCTGATCAAAACCCGAGAGAGAGAGAGAGAGAGAGAGAGAGAGAGAGAGAGAGAGAGAGAGAAAGATGGCAACAAGAACACAAAATGATGATCTAAGGTAAATGAGGACCATAGAAGGCTGAACAACGAATTCAAATTCATGACAACAAACCCAAGGTTGAAGAAAAGGAGTTTATCCTTGCTCCTAAGACCTCAGAGACAGAAATGAAAATATTTCAAATTAAAAGTCCATGAAAGTGAGCTTCAATTTAACACTGAACTCAGAATTTTAATGGTGATAAGATGGAAGTCAAGGAAGAGGTGATTACACTTTATATGGGAAGTTAAACTTGGCAGGGGGTGCCATAATAGGCTTTTGAAAGAGAAACAGGAATCTCAGCTGTGGTGATCTACAACATTGAAAATAATGTTGACAAATGAGGATCAGAGGGTAAGTTATAGCTGCCAAGTAGGTGGGTTAACCATGCTGAAGGGGATATACAAGCACCAGGGGTGTGTTTAAGACTTTAAGTTACCTGAGATCTATGTTCCATGGACTTCTCTTAATAGCTTGAAGAACCCGTGTCGGATACTCGACAATTGAAAAAGGGTTTGCGATTTTTTTTATTTTTGTTTTTGATAGGTAGAAAAGGGGGTATGGGATATGACCCCAACACTTCTGATTGGATACACACACCAAGAAGAATGTTACTCGTATAATAGCATATTAAAGTCTAATTATATTCCTTATGCTACTAAATTCATGTTCAAGTTAATGAATTTGGGAAGTCCGGCGTTTAGACGTGTACCCACACCCACACACGAATCTGGCTCCATGTAACATAGTGTGAGATCAGAAACTGGTCGTAAGGGTGAGATATGATGATAAATCACATAGAGGGTCATGAGACGATTAAAGACACCTAACAAAAACTAAACCGAGTAAACTGAATTATAATAGAAAATATTCTCTTTCACCGAAAAGATATCAATGGTACAAGAACAAATGAAACACAAGGAAACACATGCATTTCATATGCAACTAGCTAATGTAAGTCATCACAAGTAGAGATGGAAAAGGAAAATTACAAGCTAATCAAATCCATTGAAACAAAAAACAACCCACCAAGACATTGAAACATTGATCATTGAATGTTAAGGTTCCGTTTGGTACGTGGATACATAGAAGAAAATGAGAAGAAATGAAAAATATGAGGGAAAACCATTTCCGAGTTTACCTCAAGGTCAATTACTGTTAGAAATGAAAGAAAAATCAAATTATTGCAAGCAAAAGAGAGAAACATAGATGACCCAATTCTAGTCTAAGACAACCAACAATATTAAAGTAAACCGATTTGGTACGAAAGCTACAGAAACATGGAACTAAAAAATGTCATTTTTTATTCAAATTTTAACCAATAAATAACGAGATAAATATTTGATTTTGCACTAAAGCTACAGAAGAAATGAAATTAAAAATGTCATCTTTATTCAATTTCTTACAAATTTTCACCAATCTAAGACAAGATAAATAATACATATTCACAAGAACATAACTATATATATATATATATTCATATGCAATGAAAAACAACCTAGAGCATACGAAACGACGATGACCAAGAAAAGAGAGAACAAAACAAAAGTTTTTACCAGCCTGAGCTGGAGGGAGGGGCTTGGATGGCAGTTTAGCCGCCTGTGAAGTGGCGGGGGGTTGAGACTGAGCTGGAGACTTCTTGGGCGGCGGCGCCGCGGCCGGCAGCTTTTGCTGCTGAACGGCGATGAGATGACTAGGATCGTCGTTGTCATCATCACCAAGAAGATCGAATGGGTTTGTGGATGACATTTCTTTATTGGTCGGTGTATAGATATATATAGATGTAAAGCTCCAAACTTTGTGAACCCTAGTTATTGCTTAACTCCATTATTAGATCTGATCACTTTCGTAAAACTTAGAATCGATAAATATAGAGAGTGAGTGTGTGTACAGGTAGAGAGAGACAGAGAGATTGAGTGAGAGAGAGAGAGTGAGTGAGAGAGTGAGAAATGGAGGCTCTGAAAACCCTAGACGAAGCGGAGGAGATTTGAGATATAGCGTAACCCAATCTTAAAAACCCTAGGGGGAAATGTTAAGGTGTGGTCTGCTTCACCGTCCAATCTTACAAAACACTAGGAAGAAATGTTAACTTGTGATCAGCTTCACCGTAAGCTAGATTCTTGTGGGATCTGTGACATCTGTCTATGGAGACTTTATTCCATGGTCCTGGACTATATGTCACGTAGAGGTCTCAGCCAATGACAGGCTGCCATGTAAACAAGTGTAAACTTTTTGTATTTTTTTTTTTTGATAGATAAACTTTTTGTATCTTAAAAGTTAAAAAACTTTGTTTTATTACAATTCACTGTTGACAAAGTCCACCACGTGAAAATAATCCAACCCATAGAATAACTCCTCATGTCTATTGGGGTTCCATGCCCAATTTGGAGGTTTATCTTTTGTGATTATTTAGAGCATGTTTGTCTGTGCTTATGCTTATGCGATTTTGATCGTGATTGGTAGAAGTGCTTAAAAATAGAACTGCTTATTATGGTTTGGGTGTTTAGTTAATATGCTGTGAATTGATTAATCATAGAGATAATCTTGAAAAGCACCCCCCCCCCCCCCCCCCACCTGCTTATTGCCAAACTACTTTTTGGATCAAATCTGCTTATATTTTTGCTAAAACAAACAGATCAATAAGCAGTTTGGACCATCAAAACTGCTTAAAATGGACAAATAAGCAATGACAAACAGCCTATTAGTGTCGTGATCAAGTGACAGGGTTTGGAGGAGGTGGGCAACACTCAAATTCTTATACAAGCGTAACAAGAAGAGACTTTTTATCAATTAGGCTAAATAGTTGCTCAGATCCAATTTAGTGTTACTGCATAGGTATTTTAGTTTGGTAGTTTTACTTTTCCTCTATTCTCATAAAAAAATGTATATATATATATATTATCTTTTTACCAAAGTATCAATTATGCCCAACTAAAATGCATTAATGATTGTACACGTGTACTACATGCTATGGTGGCGATATCACATAGCATTGTCTTTTTGTATATTTAATAAAGCTTTTCAAATTCAGATTTAAGAAACATAACGTTACTCACAACAAATAATTTAGTGTGTGTGAGAGAAAGAGAACGAGAGACAACAAAGCTTAGTATTTATTTATATTTTTTTTTATTTCCTATAAGGTATTTTACCTCATTTGATTAATCGAATGCAAACATTAAGTGCCTGTTTTGTTATCCCTTCAAATTGAATGGTTTCATTCAAATTTTATATAGAAGTTAAAAGGCAAAATTTATCACCATAAATGAATTCATTTACAAATATGGGAGATTTCACCATATTTCTTCTTATGAGGCAATTTTTTCATTTAGAATGCCAAAATTCATGATTGCAAATATCATTTTTGAGACGAGCATCCGTTTTCTAAATGAAACCATTGAAACTCTTCATCTTTTTATATAAAATTGTGTACGAAAGCATGAATGAAATTATTTCATTAAAGGACAATCAAACAGACCCTAAATATTGCAATAAATAAAGAAATAAAACCATTGCTTCCGTTTCGTGTGACCTCTTTCTCTCCAATGGGGAGATTGAGCGTTCGACTTCCTTTAGGAGGAGTCTTTGCTTACCCCATGTTTGTTGTTCAGTGGGAATGAGTGGCCCTTGTTGGACTTTTATGAGCCATTGTAGGACTTTGGAGTTGAGATAGAGTGTTTGTGTGTCTAGCCACAATCTAAGTAAGTATATAAAATAAAAAATAAAAAAACAAATAAAAAAATTATGAGACATATGCCATGAAGTTGGGCTAAGTGAACCCAAGCCCAAGTTAACAATTAATTAGTGAGCTTGGCTTGGCCCAGTATTTCACATGCTCTTTCTCTCACGCGGGGTGTTTTTCTTCTTCCTTGCAACTTGCAAGGCATAGCATATGATATGAGTTAAAGAGTTAAATCATAATGAGGATATGATTAAAAATGGTGAAACAGTTTCTAACTTGGTATTCAATAAGGTTACTCATCAAGGATTGTCTAAATAAAACATTGATTCAATTGATCATATTGTGATTCGTACATTGATGTGCGTGTGAGTTAGGATGAAGATGGAGTATGAAGCTCTTTTGGACTCGTAAGACCGACAAAAGACTAAATACTATGCAGACGTCAACAAGTCTGGATTGTATAACATGCCCGTCTTTTGATTGAAGATGGCTTGACGGCATGAGTTAATTACTAATATGCTCATTTTTTATCAAAATTCCTTTCTACGAATCAAAAAACACTTTTTTTTACACTTTTATAATTTTGCCATGTAATGGCTTCGCGTGGAAGTATTCATTTTGAACCATTGAGAGTGATGAAAGATAATTATGTAATGTCAATGAGTCTAGAATAGCATAAAAATACGTGTATTTGACTCGAAATGGCTTAACGATTAGCGTTTACTAATGTAGGCTTATTTTTCAGTCATGTTTAGGAATTTAGAAGCACATAGTTTGTCTTTCTTTTCTTTTTTTGTTTTTTTGTAATGACTTCGCGCCAAAGTATTCATTCTGGACCAATAAAACTGATGAAAGACTAATTACTATGTAAACGTCAACGTACAAGTTTAGAATTGCATTTGAATGCTTGTATTTGATAGAAAATCGCTTAACAATCAGAGCTTACTAATGCTCCTCAACCTAATTTCTTGTTTAGGGATTGAAAAGCACAATTTCTTGGCTTGACGATCAATGCTTACTGTAGGAATTTGAATTGAAAATTTTGCATCTTTGATTTTATTTATTTATTTATTTATTTGGGTGTGATTTTTGCGTTGGTAATGACTTCATGTAGAAGTATTCATTTTGAAGGACATACATGGAATACTTTTTCTTGTACTTCATATTTTTCAAATTTGACTCTGACCCAAATGGTGGTTTTTGGTAATTTTCCCTTTTTATTGATTTATTATTATTTGCTGTATTTAAGTTTTGCTCTGTCAATTAAATTCATATATGGGTCACCTGCACTTGGCACCCTGAACATGATAGGCTTTGGTTCCAATTATGATGCCAGATTACTTCATTCTTGTTAAGCTATCACAAACAACTATCTAATATTCTAAGTCAATTGAAAAAAACAAAGAAGACAATACAAAAGAATTATATGAGGTCAAATAAATTATTCTATGTCAAAATAGACTAGGTCTGTACTATTAGCTGGTATAAGGGAAATTCAAGCTTTCTACGTATTATTTTTTAAATTTAGGCTTAGTTTCATCTCTATGTGGTTTTTTAAAAATAGCTTATGAAATTTATTACTCTGTATTAAGTTGTTTGATAATTTTGTACAAGTGATACATTACTCTTTAACAAAAATCACGAAACCAAAAAACAATCTTGAGCTTTTAAAAGTACCATTCTAGAGCTTTTAAAAGCTCCCCTCAAAAAAGCCTTAAACTTAATTTTGCAAAGCTCATAAACTAATTACCAAATAAACTAATATGAAATTATACTTTAAAAAAAAAGAAACACCAAAATGGTGTCCAAACTAAGCCTTAGACAACACAATAAGATGATAAACAATTTTGCCGATGGCCAAAGCCTAAGATAGTAAGTCATACTAGATTTATTGAACCGCAACCTTTTAATGTAGTGGAGTCCATTGAGGTTGACCTTAGGGACGATCAAAAAAATATATTTTTAATTGTAGGTATATTAAGTGCCCATTTTGTAAGTAAGTGTTTGAAGTTATGATGAATTATTGAAAAATTGACTCTGTTTAGCAATCTAACTATTTATAGTATTTTAAAAAAATAAATTCACTTTAAAACAAAAAGAAGAAAGGAATTATTATGATTAAGGGAAAAAATGAAAAAAAAAAAAAAAAAATTTAATAAATTTTGTATTTCCAAATAAGTCTTTCTATTTTCATCTTATTTATAGATGGATAAAATATGAGTTTTTGAGCAGCGAATTGTCTGTTCTATCAAAACTTTTTTCATTAACTGAAATTACGCGTTGTCTATAATTTATGAAAAGACTTCAATACTAACTACCAGCCTACCACCACTCAAGAAGAGAAATTGTCAACCCCTTTTCCGAAATGAAATGAGAGAGAACATATAAACAGAAAACAAGAAATTGTTGCTATATCAATTCACCAACATTAACTGAACAAGCTGGCATAGGATTGGATGCTAGGCATACATTTTTAACCACATCCTAAATCACATCTTATGCTTTAAATACATGTACTCTGTGCTGTTTAATTTTTTCAAAATTTTTGTACACCACTTATACAATATAAGGTACATGTATTTAAAACAAAGATATGATTTAGGGTGTGATTGAAGGTGTGCCTAGCATTGATGCTGGTTTGAATATATAGGTGAAGGCAAAGATGATGGTGATAATGAAAAAGCCCAATTACATAATTGTGAGTGAAAAAGGCAAATAGAGGGATATTGAAGCTGAGAGAGAGAGAGAGAGAGAGAGAGAGAGAGAGAGAGAGAGAGAGAGAGAGTACTTGAGATTGGAGAGAGAGGAGTTGCGGAGCCTTGGACGCTGCGATTCCGTTATCCACCATTGTTTGCAAAGAAGAAGACTGTCTTTCATGTTCGCAGGGCATAATTGGTATTTTAAATTAAAGGTATATGTATTTATTTATTTTTTGGAGAGAATTTAAAAGGCATATGTAATTTGGTTTGATCATTAATAAGAAAAAAATAAAAAAGATTTAGAGAGAATTTTTAAATTTTATTGGCATTGATGTCAATGAGGGTCCCATCTCATCCCTTTGCTTCACTGTAATTATTCCAAAAAGAACTAAATTTAATAGAGCAAATTTAAGCTTTTTCGAAAATGCTGATCAATCGAACCTTTTATAAAAATTTAGACAATAAGATTGAGGGTTCGACTCCCTTTAAGGGGAGTCTTTGCTTGTCTTCCTGTTTGTTCTTCAGTCGGGATGAGTGACTCTTGTAAGGTTTTGTTGTGGGCCATTGTGAGACTTTGGGGTTGGGTTAAGGGTGTGTGTGTGTGAGTCCAGCCATATTCCAAGTAAGCATAAAAAATAAAAATAAAAATGACTTTTTTAATTACCTCTACATAAAATCCTACTCATCAAAAATCTCTTATTTCTACATTTAATTATCCCAAACGACTTTAAGTTTCAACTGAAAAGAACCTGCAATTCTTTACTTTTGTGTCAAAATGAGAATTTCCTTAATTAATATGCCGTTTCTTGGATATATGAACAAAGGAAAAACAAAATTTTCCGTTCTTGGATTGAAAAAAATGAAGAAGAATCGTTCAAAAATTATTAGATAGTACCAAGATGACCACATATATATATATATATACACACAAGCGATGTTAATAATTGGAATTGAATTTTAATCAAGAGAATTGAATCTTAATTTACTAAACAAATAATAGCTAGAGTGTCACACCATTTCATACACAAGAGTTTGATTATATCAAGTCTATACAATTTCAAGGATTTATTTATTTATCATGTATTTGAGTTACGATGGACTTGGCAAACAACTAGAGAGAGGCATTCCCTCTCTTTGATCAATATTTAAGCTCAAGGCACTTGCCTTGCTTGTGTACAATTTTTTCACATTAGTTTTTTGTTCATTTAGCAATCTGAACAAACTTCTTTTAGCATTTGCTCTAAATGGACAATTGGATGCCAAGAACCCATCCACCAAGTGAAGGTAGGCCTCCAAATCATGGCAACATGCTACATCTGCATTGGGCTTCAAATAAGGGGACATCTTTGTATCGAGCTTCAATTCGGTCCCGACGTGCGCGTACGACAACGGCATGTTATCGTCGAGCATGTTGAGCACTTTAGCTGCACTCGTGTTCCTTAACTTCTTATCAAGATCTTCGCTCACAAACATTCCCGGGACCCTAGTGATCACGTCTTGAGAGTTCACGACACGCAAAACCTTAACATTTTGGGCTTTTATACGGTTAGCAAAGCCTCGATTACCGACGTGAGGCCCACCAAAAGAGAACACGGCGACCGGTGGTACTTTTGATGCACATGTACTTAGTTCATCAGCAACTAGTAGGGCTAAGGCTGCACCAAGACTGTGGCCGGTCACTGTGATGCTTAGTGTCTCACCTTTGTACAACTCAATTAGTCTGCGCACCTCTTCAACCACGGACTCGGCAAGGCTCGGCACATGAGTTCCACTTGTCTTGTACAAACTCAAGAACCCGGACTCAACCTTGGGTCGTCCATGGGTTGAACCATTTTGTCCAGGAATCTGAACCAGCCCGGCCCTCATGTTTTCGGCCCACTCGAGACACGTGGCAGTCCCACGTAGGGCGATGACTATATCCCTACGGCCCATTCGTGCAATCTCTCTTCGGTCATCGCTAACTGCCACGTAACCTATCCAGCTCGACCTTTGGGTCATCCACCCGAGATCCGGTGCCATGTCATCCACCCACTTGGGCAACCCAATTGATGATGTGGCATAGAGGCTCTTGGTCACTTTATAGGACCTGTCAGGCAATGCCACGTGGCGGGGAAAGGGAGGTCCCTCCGCTGGCATGGCCGGATTGGAGTGAAAACAATGGTAGGCGGCCTGAATGAACTCACCATACCGGACCACCTCTCGCCGGAGATTCTCGTCGAGCGGGTCGAGGAGGCCAGACCAGTCATTGCTGCCATGGTACTCGCGCCACCGGCTGCCCAGACTGTTCCTGGGAGAATATTCAGGAGACTTTGACAGCAGCCGCTGGAGGCGGTTGAGATTTCGCGGCGACATTTCCTCGGCCGCCTTCATTTCCGGCCAAATTCTGGCCAGATTAAAGCCCTCCAACAGACCCATTCCCCTGTTTTCCGGAGACCCATTCTCGGAGACCCCGATAATCGGTTCCGGGTCGGGCGGATTGGGCTGATCAGGTTGTTTTTGTAGCACCTTTTCCAGATTTGATAGGTGGGTCCGAGTCAACTCGGTGGAGCTGATTCTATTAGCTTTCTGTGAATAAATTTTAGATCTTGTAAGAGGATTTAAGGGTGACCCACGACATTTGAAGCTAGCCCGTTTGGCCAGAAATAAATTAAGGTTGTCCGCCGGCAGTGTATAACCGATCTGCATAGTGTGTGTGTATGTCTATATGTATATATGTACTTGTATTTGCACACACACACATACAGAGAGAGAGAGAGAGAGAGAGAGAGAGAGAGAGAGAGAGAGAGAGAGAGAGAGAGAGAGAGAGAGAGAGAGAGGGGTGTCAATGAGAGATTGATAATTTTTTAGAGAGCAGCTGTGAATGAAACCAAGTGGGATTGAATGGATCAGTCATGGTTTATATAGATGCAGAGTACCAAATTTGCCCTTGAGTTATTGATCCAAATAACAGAAAAACCATATAGTTATATAATGGCAGGACTGTAAATGTGTTAGTGATATAAGGGTTTGGACCATTTCTATGTTACACACACAGTCACATACTCAACCGATGTCCGAAAAGTCTGCAACCGCTTTCTCCTGTTAAGCTGATAGTTTGACCAAAATGCCCGGCAGCTTCACTCTGTTCAATATTCAAAATGTCAAAACTACCCTTTCTTGGCCTCGACGGAGTGGTTGACCAAAACTCTCCTATTGTTCTTGACTTCTCTTATATATTCCTTCTTATTTTTCTTCTATTTTTTAATATTGAATTAACTTTTCAATCCGTGCAATGTATGGGAGAAATTTTTAAGGATAAATTAAAATTTGAATTAAGTGATATTATAATTGATAAGTAGAGAAAATGTATAACGAGCCTAATTAACGGTGAAATTTGTATAGAATAAATTTAGAAAGCCTCAATATACATTTATCTGGGTTGTCCATTAGTTTGACATGTGGCATTTTTTGAGGCTTCTATAGTATAATAATATAATAAGATAAAATGTTTATATATTCACAAATTAAAATGCATTTATTGTACATCAATGAATGATATGAACCTTTTTTTCCCCCAATAATTGCCATCAATTTCTCCATTAATCTTTTTGTTACAAATTTAATTTTTATTATAGTTATTTTAGAAAATAAAAAATATAAAATTAAAAAAATTGTGCTCATGCCACATGACATGAGAGGCTTTCATATTATAATTTATATAATATAGATTTTCAGGGTAGAATGAATCATATAATATTAGTAAAATCATATTCTAACTTATATAAATATTAATAAACTTTGCACGTAGAATTTTAAGTCCAAAAAGTACACAATTATTTACTTTTTTTTATTTTGTTTTAAATACGAGACAGAGAAACACGGTCACGTTAGTTGGTAAAAAGTAGTTAAACATATTTGTTCGCATAGTATTGAATTTTTAGTTACAGTTTGTAATAAATTTGGTATGGTGTGTCACATCATTTGGTAAAGTTTACGGAAGTGTATTATACTGTCTAGGATTATATCGAGTTATTGACTAAATACAAATTATAACTTGGGTTAATTATAACTAAATTCTTAATTAAAGCAATCAAAAGTCTAAAGGAGCCGTTTTTTTTGGTAATTTGTCAAAGTCCCTCTCACAAGTATGTGGCCAAACATTGCTCCAAGCATTCCAGCCACTCACACCGTGCGAGTGGCTGTACAATAGCATTCCTCAATTCAAAAAATATTTCAAAACTTTAACTTTCTATAACTTTTGATGTACAACTCCATTTTTTACAAATTTTATACCGCTGTAATCGTGTCGACGAGAGCTACAAAACTAGTACCATTGTTGATATGATTTGAGCTTTTTTTTTTCAAATTGAAGAAATTTTGAAAAAAATAGAGTTTTGTGAAATTTCACAAAAGTAGTTTTGTGAAAACTTCACAAAAGTAGTTTTGTGAAATTTTCAGTTACACAAGGCATGTAAGATTTTGATTTTTTTTTTCTCAAAATATATCAACAATGGTACTAGTTTTGTAGCTATCGTCGATACGATTCCAACGGTATAAAATTTGAGAAAAATGGAGTTGTATATCAAAAGTTATGGAGATTTTGTCATTTTGTCAAAGAACAGGGACTTTTGATTAAATACAGATATTGAAGATACTTTTTGTTAAATTTTTAGCTGACAAGGGATGTATACCCTTATAACTTACCCACAAAAATAAATATATATATATATATATATATAAAGTCATGCTACACCCACACAATGAACCACATACTTTTTTCACACATATCTTTAAATGCTTGTACCTTGTGCTGTTTGAATTTTTTACACTTTTTTGTGCCCGACTTATACAGCATAAGGTACAAGTATTTAAAGATGTGTGTGAAAAAAATGTATGGTTCATTGTATGGATCTAGCATTTTTCATTTATATATTGCCTAAGCTAGTTTTTTCTCTCTTTTTTTCTTCTTCTTTTTTATTTGTGGTCAAATAAGCTAGTTTTTTTCTTCTTCTTTTTTTCAAGAAGTAGTTAACATTTTAAATAGAGATATACTTTTCAGCACTTTGTTGCATTTACATCTCTGTCTCTCACTTGGCAACATGCTAGACCTACGTATGCAAGTGAAAGAGGTGATGTCGTGATCATGATGCAACAAGTAATTTAGTACTGACATTTACTAGTAAGAGTATTTCCAACGGTGTGGTGTGTAGAGTAAGTTAAACTAGTTTTTATTATTAAAAAATTACTAATAATAAATAAAAATCAAAAAATAAAAATTATCTATAATGGTGTTTGCTGTATAGAAAGTTACGTAGGTGTATGGTAGTGGAACTTAATTTTACCCCTATAGACCAACCAGCAAAGGCAATGTCATTTGGTTACAGCTGTTGACAAAGACTTTGCCGATTGTAAATATATATATATAGAAAAATGCTAGACCCACACAATGAACCACACACTTTTTCCACACACATCTTTAAATGCTTGTACCTTGTGCTGCTTCAATATTTTATACTTTTATACTTTTTTGTGCCTCACTTATACAGCACAAGGTACAAGCATTTAAAGATGTGTGTGGAAAAAGTGTGTGGTTCATTGTGTGGGTGTAGCATGACTCATATATATATACGAGTAATGCTATGCTTCCAAAAAATTTTCCCCAAAAAGTACTTCCCAACACATGTGGTAGTGGAATCCTCTTCAATAATGGTAGGATAACTTCAACATCAACCAATCAAAATTAACTGGACCCACTACCACATGTGTTGGGAAATACTTTTGAAAAAAAAAAAGTTGGTCGAAGCATAGCATTACTCTCTCTCTATATATATATATATATATTTTATGCCAACCCCCTAGCCGGCATAGGCAATGTCGGCTGACAAAGCCTCTGCTGGCTCTGAATTGTTATACATTTTTTTTAGGCAAAGTAATTATTAAAAAAATTAAAAAAAAAATTTTTGGGTCAAACGGCATTGTTTCAGCCGGCTCACCCTAGTCGGCATTCCATCTGCCGATTTAACTTATTACACCGTTAGGTAAATTTGTTGTTAGGTATAGGAACCTAAGTTAGTTTTACCCTATATCATCTTACACTATTGTCGATACTCTAAGACCATCTCAAATGCTATTATTTAGCACATCAATTTGACTGCTCGGAAAGAAAAATAGAATTTTGGTAAAATATTCCTCATATTTGATTAACTATTAGCACATCAAAGGACAACTCAATTCTTTTTAATTCAAAGTATCAAATTAGTGAAACTCAATCAAATCAAATTCTTATGCTACAATGTTTCACGTAACTAAATTATGTTAAGTAATTCATACTAAAAATAACAAAAATGGTTGAACCTAAGACCAAAAAAATCCATTTTTCAAGACTTTTTTGATTAAAATTTTCTGAGAAAATGACATTCTTTTATTTTTATATTAACAAAAGGTTAGTTGGCATGCCAAAGAGTTTTTTACTAGAAAATTCCCCATTCCTTATTTTTCATGGTAAAAGCCCCTATATAATACTTTATAAGTAAGAGATCCCTTGTTTAAGTTTTTAGGATTATTTCTTGACTAAGATACCCTTTTGATTGATTAAATAAGATAAGAAGACTCATCATTAAAAACACTCTTTTAATTTAGTAATCCAAATTTGAATTTATTATCAAATTAAAGACTCTTATATATATATATATATCTATATACACACACACACACGTGCGCGTATACATAAACACTTCCTTCTCCAGAGTATTCTTATTTATATGATACACGCACACACACACATATAAATATATATATATAAATATAAATATAAATATAAATATACAGAACCCTTCTTATGAGGGAGTCCTCATTTTAACAAAGTGAGGACTTTTGCTTACGGCCGTTGGATCCAGTTTTCAGTCTGTGAAATTACTTCAGTACCCTTAATGAAAACTGAATCCAAAGGCTATAAACAGAAGTTCTGACTTTAACAAAGTTAAAGAGTCCTCATGAGAGGGTTTCTGTATAAATATATATATATATATATAGAGAGAGAGAGAGAGAGAGAGGTTCTTAAGTGAACTGGATTGAGTGAACTTACCCAGTGAACGAGCTTTTAAGCCTAAAAGAACTCGCGGGCTGCCCCCTGGACCCGCCCCTGCCTATATATATATATATATACACACACACACACACATATAATACATAGGGAGATGTAAGTACAATCGAGACTTAGAACTCGAAAGCTCAATCCCTGGTGGAAAATTCTCAGTCATTTTTGTTGCATATATAGATATTTATTTTTTTTGTTTAGTCTTCTATCTTTTCTCGGATTTTCAATGTATTTGCTTTTATACTGAATATATACAACCACACACATAGAGAAATGTGTGCTATTTCTTTTTCTTTTTTTGAGTTTTATTTTGGCATGTTTGGTCAATTTTTCAAATATCTCAAGGCAAATAATTGTTATTTTCTAAAAATGTACTTTGTGAAATTTCTTAAATAGTTTTCTGGAAAAGCATATTTATACCCACAATATTTTGTACAACCTTGGGAAATTTCTCAGACAGTTTTCTGAAAAATTTAGTATTTTGAATATTTGTGAAGTTTCTCATATAATTTTCTAAAACACAACACTTTTTAAATACCTTGTGAAATTTCTTAATCAATTTTTTTTTTGGAAAAATCACTACTTTGAACATTTTGTGAAATTCCTCAACTACATTTCTGGGGAAATCAACATTTTGAACACAGTGTCAATTTTCTCAAACAGTTTTCTAGAAAAATTGCGTATTTTGAATACTCTGTGAATTTTCTCAAACCATTTTTTTTTAAAGAAAAACACAACATTTTTAAAATCTTTGTGAAGTTTCTCAAACATTTTTTTTTCCCGGAAAAATCAATATTTTGAAATTTAGTGAAAATTTCAAAACTCAAAATTTTAAATTTTCATGAATTTTCTCAAACACACTACACCATTTGGGGAGATTTCCAACATACATGGTTTATGATTTGTAACGGTTTTAACCGTTACTAAAATAGTAACGGTTTTAACCGTTACTAATCAATTAAAAACCGTTACTAATGGTGTTTCCACTTGATTTAATTTTTGTAACAGCTTTGAAAATATTTGTCACGGTTACAACCGTTACAAATCAAGGAAAAACGTGACAAATGTTTCTTACTTGTTTTTAATTATTGTAACAGTTATTAAAAATATTTGTCACGATTATAAGCGTTACAAATGAAGCAAAAAACGTTACTAATGTTTCCTACTAGATTTTTGATGTTTGTAACAGTTATTAAAAATATTTGTAATGGTTGTAACCGTTACAAACCCTGAAAACAACTTTTTTACCTCGTAAACTATGAAAAACTATGTTTTTGTGGTTTGGGGGGTCAAAATGCAAACCGTCGATCCGGTAACCACGAAACTCAACTCGCACCTCCCACACATCTAAAGAAAGTTGCAGGAAGAAACGGAACGGGAATTGGACTCCCGGTTATCAAGATACACTAAAAAATAACTTTTTCACCTCGTAAACTATGAAAAACTAAGTTTTTTGTGGTTTGGGGGGTCAAAATGCAAACCGTCAATCCGGTAACCACGAAACTCAACTCACACCTCCCACACATCTAAAGAAAGTTGCAGGAAGAAACGGAACGGGAATTGGACTCCCGGTTATCAAGATACACTACAAAACAACTTTTTCACCTCGTAAACTATGAAAAACTCAGTTTTTTGTGGTTTGGGGGGTCAAAATGCAAACCGTCGATCCGGTAACCACGAAGCTCAACTCTCACCTCCCACACATCTAAAGAAAGTTGCAGGAAGAAACGGAACGGGAATTGGACTGCCGGTTATCAAGATACACTAAAAAACAACTTTTTCTCCTCGTAAACTATGAAAAACTCAGTTTTTTGTGGTTTAGGGGGTCAAAATGCAAACCGTCGATCCGGTAACTGCAAAACTCAACTCGCACCTCCCACACATCTAAAGAAAGTTGCAGGAAGAAACGGAACGGAAATTGGACTCCCGGTTATCAGGATACAATACAAAACAACTTTTTTACCTCGTAAACTATGAAAAACTCAGTTTTTGGGGTTTGGGGGGTCAAAATGCAAACCGTCGATCCGGTAACCACGAACCTCAACACACACCTCCCACACATCTAAAGAAAGTTGCAGGAAGAAACGGAACGGGAATTGGACTCCCGGTTATCAAGATACACTACAAAACAACTTTTTCACCTCGTAAACTATGAAAAACTAAGTTTTGTGGTTTGGGGGGTCAAAAATGCAAACCGTCGATCCGGTAACCACGAAACTCAACTAGCACCTCCCACACATCTAAAGAAAGTTGCAGGAAGAAACGGAACGGGAATTGGACTCCCGATTATCAAGATACACTAAAAAACAACTTTTTCACCTCGTAAACTATGAAAAACTCAGTTTTTTGTGGTTTGGGGGGTCAAAATGCAAACCATCGATCCGGTAACCACGAAACTCAACTCTCACCTCCCACACATCTAAAGAAAGTTGCAGGAAGAAACGGAACGGGAATTGGACTCCCGGTTATCAAGATACACTAAAAAACAACTTTTTCACCTCGTAAACTATGAAAAACTCAGTTTTTTGTGGTTTGGGGGGTCAAAATGCAAACCGTTGATTCGGTAACCACGAAACTCAACTCACACCTCCCACACATCTATAGAAAGTTGCAGGAAGAAACGGAACGGGAATTGGACTGCCGGTTATCAAGATACACTAAAAAACAACTTTTTCTCCTCGTAAACTATGAAAAACTCAGTTTTTTGTGGTTTGGGGGGTCAAAATGCAAACCGTCGATCCTGTAACTGTAAAACTCAACTCGCACCTCCCACACATCTAAAGAAAGTTGCAGGAAGAAACGGAACGGGAATTGGACTCCCGGTTATCAGGATACACTACAAATCAACTTTTTCACCTCGTAAACTACGAAAAACTCAGTTTTTGGGGTTTGGGGGGTCAAAATGCAAACCGTCGATCCGGTAACCACGAAACTCAACTCTCACCTCCCACACATCTAAAGAAAGTTGCAGGAAGAAACGGAACGGGAATTGGAATCCCGGTTATCAAGATACACTAAAAAACAACTTTTTCACCTCGTAAACTATGAAAAACTAAGTTTTTTGGGGTTTGGGGGGTCAAAATGCAAACCGTCGATCCGGTAACCACGAAACTCAACTCACACCTCCCACATATCTAAAGAAAGTTTCAGGAGGAAACGGAACGGGAATTGGACTCCCGGTTATCAAGATACACTAAAAAACAATTTTTTCACCTCGTAAACTATGAAAAACTCAGTTTTTTGTGGTTTGGGGGGTCAAAATGCAAACCGTCGATCCGGTAACAACGAAACTCAACTCGCACCTCCTACACATCTAAAGAAAGTTGCAGAAAGAAACGGAATGGGAATTGGACTCCCGGTTATCAAGATACACTACAAAACAACTTTTTCTCCTCGTAAACTATGAAAAACTAAGTTTTTTGGGGTTTGGGGGGTCAAAATGCAAACCGTCGATCCGGTAACCACGAAACTCAACTCACACCTCCCACATATCTAAAGAAAGTTGCAGGAGGAAACGGAAAGTATATAGCACTCCCGGTTATCCAGATACACTACAAATCAACTTTTTCCTCTCGTAAACTATGAAAAACTCAGTTTTTGTGGTTTAGGGGTCAAAATGCAAACTGTCGATCCGGTAACCACGAAACTCAACTCACACCTCCCACACATCTAAAGAAAGTTGGAGGAAGAAACGGAACGGGAATTGGACTCCCGGTTATCAAGATACACTAAAAAACAACTTTTTCACCTCTTAAACTATGAAAAACTCAGTTTTTGGGGTTTGGGAGGTCAAAATGCAAACCGTCGATTCGGTAACCACGAAACTCAACTCACACCTCCCACACATCTAAAGAAAGTTGCAGGAAGAAACGGAATGGGAATTGGACTCCCGGTTATCAAGATATACTACAAAACAACTTTTTCACCTCGTAAACTATGAAAAACTCAGTTTTTGGGGTTTGGGGGGTCAAAATGCAAACCGTCGATTCGGTAACCACGAAACTCAAATCACACCTCCCACACATCTATAGAAAGTTTCCGGAAGAAACGGAACGGGAATTGGACTCCCGGTTATCAAGATACACTAAAAAACAACTTTTTCACCTCGTAAACTATGAAAAACTCAGTTTTTGGGGTTTGGGGGGTCAAAATGCAAACCGTCGATTCGGTAACCACGAAACTCAACTCACACCTCCCACACATCTAAAGAAAGTTGCAGGAAGAAACGGAATGGGAATTGGACTCCCGGTTATCAAGATACACTACAAAACAACTTTTTCACCTCGTAAACTATGAAAAACTCAGTTTTTGGGGTTTGGGGGGTCAAAATGCAAACCGTCGATTCGGTAACCACGAAACTCAAATCACACCTCCCACACATCTATAGAAAGTTGCCGGAAGAAACGGAACGGGAATTGGACTCCTGGTTATCAAGATACACTACAAAACAACTTTTTCACCTCGTAAACTATAAAAAACTCAGTTTTTATGGTTTGGGGGGTCAAAATGCAAACCGTCGATCCGGTAACCACGAAACTCAACTCTCACCTCCCACACATCTAAAGAAAGTTGCAGGAAGAAACGGAACGGGAATTGGACTCCCGGTTATCAAGATACACTAAAAAACAACTTTTTCACCTCGTAAACTATGAAAAACTCAGTTTTTTGTGGTTTGGGGGGTCAAAATGCAAACCGTTGATTCGGTAACCACGAAACTCAACTCACACCTCCCACACATCTATTGAAAGTTTCAGGAAGAAACGGAACGGGAATTGGACTGCCGGTTATCAAGATACACTAAAAAACAACTTTTTCTCCTCGTAAACTATGAAAAACTCAGTTTTTTGTGGTTTGGGGGGTCAAAATGCAAACCGTCGATCCTGTAACTGCAAAACTCAACTCGCACCTCCCACACATCTAAAGAAAGTTGCAGGAAGAAACGGAACGGGAATTGGACTCCCGGTTATCAGGATACACTACAAATCAACTTTTTCACCTCATAAACTACGAAAAACTCAGTTTTTTGTGGTTTGGGGGGTCAAAATGCAAACCGTTGATTCGGTAACCATGAAACTCAACTCACACCTCCCACACATCTATAGAAAGTTGCAGGAAGAAACGGAACGGGAATTGGACTGCCGGTTATCAAGATACACTAAAAAACAACTTTTTCTCCTCGTAAACTATGAAAAACTCAGTTTTTTGTGGTTTGGGGGGTCAAAATGCAAACCGTCGATCCTGTAACTGCAAAACTCAACTCGCACCTCCCACACATCTAAAGAAAGTTGCAGGAAGAAACGGAACGGGAATTGGACTCCCGGTAATCAGGATACACTACAAATCAACTTTTTCACCTCATAAACTACGAAAAACTCAGTTTTTGGGGTTTGGGGGGTCAAAATGCAAACCGTCGATCCGGTAACCACGAAACTCAACTCTCACCTCCCACACATCTATAGAAAGTTGCAGGAAGAAACGGAACGGGAATTGGACTGCCGGTTATCAAGATACACTAAAAAACAACTTTTTCTCCTCGTAAACTATGAAAAACTCAGTTTTTTGTGGTTTGGGGGGTCAAAATGCAAACCGTCGATCCTGTAACTGCAAAACTCAACTCGCACCTCCCACACATCTAAAGAAAGTTGCAGGAAGAAACGGAACGGGAATTGGACTCCCGGTTATCAGGATACACTACAAATCAACTTTTTCACCTCATAAACTACGAAAAACTCAGTTTTTGGGGTTTGGGGGGTCAAAATGCAAACCGTCGATCCGGTAACCACGAAACTCAACTCACACCTCCCACATATCTAAAGAAAGTTTCAGGAGGAAACGGAACGGGAATTGGACTGCCGGTTATCAAGATACACTAAAAAACAACTTTTTCACCTCGTAAACTATGAAAAACTCAGTTTTTGGGGTTTGGGGGGTCAAAATGCAAACCGTCGATTCGGTAACCACGAAACTCAACTCACACCTCCCACACATCTAAAGAAAGTTGCAGGAAGAAACGGAATGGGAATTGGACTCCCGGTTATCAAGATACACTACAAAACAACTTTTTCACCTCGTAAACTATGAAAAACTCAGTTTTTGGGGTTTGGGGGGTCAAAATGCAAACCGTCGATTCGGTAACCACGAAACTCAAATCACACCTCCCACACATCTATAGAAAGTTTCCGGAAGAAACGGAACGGGAATTGGACTCCCGGTTATCAAGATATACTACAAAACAACTTTTTCACCTCGTAAACTATGAAAAACTCAGTTTTTGTGGTTTGGGGGGTCAAAATGCAAACCGTCGATCCGGTAACCACGAAACTCAACTCACACCTCCCACACATCTAAAGAAAGTTGTAGGAAGAAACGGAACGGGAATTGGACTCCCGGTTATCAAGATACACTACAAAATAACTTTTTTACCTCGTAAACTATGAAAAACCATGTTTTTTGGGGTTTGGGGGGTCAAAATGCAAACCGTCGATCCGGTAACTGCGAAACTCAACTCGCACCTCCCACACATCAAAAGAAAGTTGTAGGAAGAAACGGAACGGGAATTGGACTCCCGGTTATCAAGATACACTACAAATCAACTTTTTCACCTCGTAAACTATGAAAAACTATGTTTTTGGGGGTTTGGGGGGTCAAAATGCAAACCGTCGATCCGGTAACCTCGAAACTTAACTCGCAACTCCTAGACGTCTAAAGAAAGTTGCAGGAAGAAACGGAACGGGAATCGGACTCTCTGTTATCAAGATACACTAAAAATATGTATCTGAGTACATATGTGATGGTACTAAAATGTAGTAATTTTCTTTTAAAATATTATATATTGGTCCGAACATACATATGATATCTTTGAAAACCATATATACTGATTTTTCCTAAAGTTAATTTTAAAATTAATTGTTGTTGGTTCCAGGTTATGTATAATATATTAGGAGCAAAATTGATCAACTGTTTGGTACAGTACAAACTCTACATTGTACTATACATCATTCTCGTTTAGGCTTAGTTTGGCCCCCATGTGGTGCTTCTACTTTTGTAAAGCCCAATATTATGTTAATTCATTTGGTAACTAGTTTATGAGCTTTGCAAAAATTGAACTTAGGGCTTTTTTGGAGGGAGCTTTTAAAAGCTCTAAAATGAAGCTTTTAAAAGCTCAAGGTTGCTTTTTGGTTTCATGGTGTCTTTTTGAAGAGTAGTATGTCATTTGTATAAAATTATCAAAGAACTTAGTAATAAATTTCATAAGCTCCTTTTAAAAAGCCACGTGGGGGCCAAACTGAGCCTTAATCTCCTTGATGTATAGGATTCGGAACGATGAGTGTTTTTTTTTGGTAACTGTGTTATATAATCTTCATGTGAAAAAAAAAGTGTTAATCAACATTTTATTCTCGTGTGGTTAGACCCATGTTCTATTTCCTATTGTTCAAAAGTGGACGTTTAACCGAGGCGGATATAGAAAATCAAGTTGGGGGGGGGGGGGGGGGGGGGGATTTTACAGGACTGCCCCTATACTTAACCCTCTATATTTTCAAACTACAGTTGAACCGTTAAGATTTATATATTAAGGATTTTTATATAGGAGAATTTAAGTATCAAAATTAGAGCAATGCTAGGCACACATCTCAAACCACATCCCAAATCACACCCTTGCTTTAAATACATGTACCCTGTGCTGTGTAAGTGGTACACAAAAAAGCGTAAAAAAATTCAAACAGCACAAAGTACATGCATTTAAAGCAATGGGTATGGTTTAGAGTGTGATTTGGGATGTGTGCCTAGCATTTCTTTCAAAATTAACCTCACATAAGCAATTAACCCCAAAATTAGTCCCCATAGGAGTTAAGTGTTAAAAACTAGGCCACATCGGTAGGCTAAATGACAACATTATTTTTTATTTATTTGTCTTTTTAATATTTTTAATAATTATAAAATAATTACTAACGTATTTTAACCTTTAAAAATTTGGATTAGAATTTAAAATTAATAGAATTAAAGAAGAGAAATGTTAGGCACACATCCCAAACCACACCCCTTGCTTAAAATGCATGTACCTTGTGTTGTTTGAATTTTTTACACTTTTCTTTAAATTTAAAACAAGGGTGTGGTTTGGGATGTGTGCCTAGCATTTCTCATTAAAGAATAATCTTTTTGTATGGCCAAAAAGTGTAAGCCGTTGGATCTAATCCAACGGTGATAAAAAGAAAGTGAAAAAAAAATGAAAAACCAATTAAGCCCCTCATCTTCGCGCCACATCTGCGCGCCATTTAGAATAGAAGCAGAGGGAGGTTTTCTCACAAAAAAAAAAAAAGAAAAGGAAACAGAGCGATAGGAGAGAAAGGGAAAAGGCGACCCAATCGAGTGAACCACCGCCACCGCGCCGTCCACCTACACCTCCGTCCATCTGCTCATCCGTCCGTACAGGTACAGGTTCCTCTCTCTCTCTCTCTCTCTCTCTCTCTCTCTCTCTCTCTGCTCCGTCCGTACAGGTGCCCACGGGATTTTCCTAATCTCTACAGACGATCTGAAACACCAATGATCTGTATGTATCAATATATGTTCATTTAATGCTCTGCATATATACGTATATATGTATGTGTACATATATATATATATATATGCATGTAAGCTCTGCGTGTATATATATGCCATGGATGCAAATTGGTATGAGGCTGTACAAATTAATTAAAATGTTGGATAGCAGCAAACAAAAATAAATTAAAATGTTGGAATCTGTTGTAAGCTTTATGTTGTGCTATCATCAATAAGTCAGGCAAGACAAATGTATAATTGCTCATCTTCATTAGATCATCCATTCTTTGTTGTTCTTTTATTGAATTTTCTCAGCTTTTAGTTTTAGAAAAGTAAAATTGAGGTCCCGTATCTATCTACTTGTTAATTTGCCAAGAGAACTGGGAAAAGAAAAACAAAGAAACAGACTGATAGAATTGCTTCCCATGACTGAGTTTACTGTGTATCAAAAACATGACTTTGGCACACCATTCCATGATTATTTTTTCTTCTTGCAGTATACTCAAACACATGTTCATCTATGTACTCCTATGTCTTGTTCTGTGAATGCATGTATTTTACTGCATATTATTCCATGAAAAGGGTAGAAACCCCTATTTCTTTGTTTCTTTTTTCTATTCTTATACGCTCTTCATTTTTCACTTGAAATGTCCTTACTGTTTTCTTCTTCTTAACTTTACAAACTTAAAGATTTTCGTAATAATCCTTCTTCATGCTTCAATTGACAGACAAATCTAATTACAACCTCAAAATGGTTCTAGGAATAAAATCACATAAATCAATTGGCTTGCAATCATTTTCAAGAATTCTAATCAAATGAGTGAACACAAAGTAATTTGGTTTCATAATTTCATTGTCTTTTGGTTAATGAGAAAGAAAGAAACAGCGAAACTACAAAATATTTGTTTACTAGAACTCGAACATAAACTGCTAAAAAAAAAAAGGGCAGCCCGGTGCACGAAGCTCCCGCAGTGCGGGGTCCGGGGAAGGGTCGGACCACATTACACACACACATATTTGAATAGCTCCTACTTCATTTCTCATCATTTCGCTCTTTAAATTGATTAAAATCATAAACACTTGGGTTGAAAAATTGAAATGTCTTCCTGATAGTTGCTTTAATTACAGTAGTATTATTGACTGAACACAAAGTAATTTGGTTTCATAATTTAATTGTCTTTTGGTTAATGAGAAAGAAAGAAAAAGCGAAACTACAAATATTTGTTTACTAGAACTCGAACATAAACTGCTATGATTGGAAAATTGTTTTGACCAACAATTTTGAGAATTTCGAGTTGAAGATAAGTTGACTCGAACCGCTGACATCCGCTTTTAATTATCTGCATTTCAATTTCATAGACAGACGGACACATCAATATTCTTTTTCCAAACACACCCTTATTGACTTAAAGGTATCAATAGTCTTTTCTGGGTGGCTATGTGGAGACATGTGACTTGGAATTCCAAGTTCTACTGATATACCCAAAACTTAGCTATTTTCCCATGGATCTACCATTTTTTGGATCAATCTTTTCCAATAGTGTCTGGGTTAGGATATATTTTGATCCATATCTGTTTTGACAGTTTTCTAATTTTTTATGCTTTTGCTTTTTTTTTATTTCAGGTTTCTGGTGTTTGAAAATATAGAAAACGGAAGCCTGAAGGAGCATCTGAATGGTAACTTCTGAAGCAAAATTTTTGTGTGTTCGCTCAATTTGACTTCATGATAAATGTTTGGCTCTTAGCAGATCCTCTTAAGACTCCCTTGAATTGGAGAACTAGGCTACAAATAGCCATTGGAGTGGCAGCTGCATTGGTATGTTAGAGCTGTGTAATTGCTTAAATTTTTATTCACACACATTGTACACATAAAAATTTTGTTATAACTAAAAAGCCAGCCAGTGAAAGAAAATGGCGAAGGAAGAACCTTCGATACAGAAAAGTACAACTTGTGATGCATAAATATTGTAACGGATTCACTACCATTTGGGATCATCACATGAAAGAAGGAATTTCAGCTTACATATGCCGTAGAGATTTTAAACACATTCCTTGGTCTCGAAACTCCAAAAGTCACAACTTGGGATACTATAGGACCTTCCTTTGAGTCAAACCAAATTGTCTTCACTTTCTAGGTTAGAATTTGGCCAGTACGTCTTGCTTATCAACATTCCATGGCCTAGAGCCTTATTCCTCTGAGGCTGTGCAAGAGCTCAGGAATCTCTTGTCTTCTAAATGCCTTTCGAGCTGGTTATCTTAATCACTGTCAATCTAGAGCTTTATGACATCCGAGCTTGGTAATTTGGTGCAATATCTATTTGGCAATTTGTCGAGAATACTGAAATTCTCTTGGCATGTTAATGTCATTTATTCTGTGATAAGCATCTATTGAAATTGAGTGGTTAATTCTGAGCGCTGACTGAAATGGATGGGAAACCATGAATTTTAGATTGTGTTGAACCAAAGTACATTCAAGTTTCTATGTATGGCCTCAAAATTTCATTTAAAGCATCTCAGTTGTGAGATTACTTAATACGGGAGTATCTGCATTTCTTTTGTGACCCACCAATATATAACGTCTCCATAAGCTCAAGTACAATTATGCTGGATGAGAATTTCATCGCATAGGTAAGGGGTTGGTACTTATCTTTTCTTTTAGAATTTCATCACAGGGCTTAGAATCCGTTTGATATTGCTGAGGGAACAAGGAATTTTTCCTTTAGCAGATTTTCAAAAAGGCATCTGATTTAAGTTGTTTTTTCTGGTTTAAAGTGGATTCAATTTTGAAAAAATAAATTGTGAAAAAGCTTTTTCAAACAGACTCAAATCTCTCAATAATCCAAAATATGTGGTTGTTGGTCCCGAATAAGCTAATCTAGACAGGCTCTTAGTTGAGTTGAGAAAGGCATTAGGCAAATACTGTCATTGAACCGGTTCATTCATTCCTTTACAGTGACCATTACTCTTCTTATTACAGCTCTCTGATGTCGGACCTCTTTTGTTTCAGGTACCACCTTGATCACAAACAAGATTGCGAGTGCATTAATTGCTGCATAAAGCACAAAGGTACCTGAAAACCCCACAAACAGGTGTAAGTCCATAGCTCTTGTAATATGTCGTCATTGTCCTAATATGTATTGCCAAGTTCTTTTTTTTTATTAGCGAAAGAGTTATCAGCGCTTATTTCCATGGTGATAACTCAAAATGGATTTCTGATTTCAAGATCATCTTTTCATTTATGGATTTCTTCCCAATTTATTTTGAATTTGCTAGTCGTTATTCTCTTCAGTGGATTGAAAACGTCCATGTTGTTATATTTGCTTACCGTAAGAGCTCCAACTCATGAGGAAATTGAAAGTGTAGGAAACAACCCATGCACCAAACCAGTTCACTAGTGTTGCTAGGCTCCCAGCTACTCCTTTAACATTTATTGGGAATATCTGCAGCGAAAGGGATTCTCATATTGTTAGCATAATTGAATGTTAGATGGTATAGGTGGAGCAAAATAAATTGAATTATTTTTAAATACCTCAGACATTACAACCCAGGGAACTGCTCCCATCCCTACTGAAAAGGATCCTATATACACCTGAGAGCCAAAAAGGTTAATTACGGATAGTTAGGAATTAAAAAATTTATTTGTAAGTAACTGATTACAGTGGATAATTAGGTTGGGCAAAGTTAATTCATAATACATACCAGTATGCCGGTTACAACAAGTATGGGTACTGCTTTGAGTGATATTTCATGTGCC
This sequence comes from Hydrangea macrophylla, assembly GCA_033977485.1. Taxonomy (NCBI): domain Eukaryota; kingdom Viridiplantae; phylum Streptophyta; class Magnoliopsida; order Cornales; family Hydrangeaceae; genus Hydrangea; species Hydrangea macrophylla. The sequence goes on from CM066995.1 coordinate 91,007,657, forward strand.
TGGTTCACAAGATCTCTACACATTAGAACTAAAAGATTCGGACAATCCGTGGAGGAAAGCTGCTAACTAAACTCAGAGCGCGTGTGGATTAGCTTATTTGGGATCAACAATCCCTTACTAAGTTTTTGGGATTATTGAGATTAGAGTCTGTTTGGTAAAAACATTTCCACAGCTTTTTCAAAAACCGAGTCCACTTTAAAGCTAAAAAAAAAATAGCTTAAATCAAAAGCACCAGTTTGCTGCTTTTTCGGAATCTCTTATTTCCACATCAGTACCAAACAGGCTCTTAGTAACTTGAAAACTACCTTCAGATAAAATGACAAATTTATAATGCCAGAGGGGGGCTTTTATAATTTTTAGGGGGGGGGCTTAACTATAAATAGTTCTTAAAGGTTATTGTGCAATTTTTGAAAATTATGGGGGGGGGGCTTCAGTTCCCTTTTACCCTCTGTATATCTGCCCCTGGTTGGGCATAAGCACCAAAGAACAGACTGAATGATGATTTCAGTTACCATATTATTCATTAAACATGTCTTTGATAATTTTTGAAAGCGAAGAATATTAGGGTGAGGTTGCTGCATTGAGTGAAGAGTGCCTTTGACAGTCTTCATTTAAAATATTCTCACCATATCATTGCCAACATATTTTTTGGTCTAATCATTTTTGTTTAAACTTGGGAATCAAGTTTAGGATTCAAATTTACTTGACTTATTAGTTCTTCTTTTTGTATTTTGTAAAATGTAGGACTTGCCTTTGTTTTGTTATTTGGTTGCTTTTGTATCATGTCCTCATACAATATGCTCATTGTTTTATCCTGAGCATGTCTCTTGTACATTTTGTACATCATATTTTGGAATTAATTTACCTCTTTCCGAAAAGAAAAGGAAAAAATATAGAAAAGATTGGAGTTGCTCTCAAAAATTGATTAGCTAAAGCAAACAAGTGGGTTTTAGCTTTTACTTGTTGTGTTTGTTTTTATTTTTTTGGGCCCCCATATGTATATGGAAGGATCTCATTTGTGTGTGGTTAGCTAAATAATTTGATATCCCATTAATTACGGTAATGTTGATGGTTATGGACCCATGGTTTATTTTCTACCTACCTACCTTAGGTTTTCATCGATTGAAACACAAACACCCCGGTCCCCTTAATAATAGCTTAGCCAATTTTTGTAGGCCTCATTTGTTTCTACGCACCCGAACTGGGTACGCACTAAGTGCCCCTGCGGCTCCATTTTTGGAGTGTCCGTGCATCATAGTTTAAAACCTTTTTCTTTTCATTAGAATCCTAGTATATTACTATTTGGTCATATACTTGCTCTATTGAGGATGACACCTCAGATGTTCAAAGAAGTATGACAAGTCCTAGTACAATTTTACCTAGTTTTTATAAGGACCAAATAAAAATTCAGACTTGGACTGAAATTGGTCCAATTTTATACCTTCCCAAGCGGATCTATAGCATTAAATGGTGTGGAACACCAAATACTGAATTGCTCATCACATATAGTGACTACTTAGGAAAGCACTGAGACTTTCCACTTGAACAACACCTTGTCACTTTGAATAACATATACATACCAGTAGACCTTACTTAAGAGATGCCAGTAGACCTTATTTGACATGTCTTGGCTACATAAATATATATGTTCTTCTTTCTTTATGTACTTGTAACTTTTTTTTGTAGCTCTCGTGGATTGGAGAATCTTTGGTGAAGCCGTATTTGTTTCTACGGCTACACACGGACAGGAGTCTCTCAATCTCTCGGTACATCTCTATCTCTCTCTTAATAGATAGTTGCTTTTGTTCTTTAAGGCCTTAGGATAGTGAGGCTATGTATTTCATACAAGCTTTAATAAACTAAAGCCTTAGGATAGTGAGGCTATGTATATATCTTACAAGCTTTAATAAACTGGAGCCTTAGGATAGGGAGGCTATGTATATATCATATATGTACACACACACACACACATATATACATATGCATATATAATGTGGCTTTGGTTCTTTTCTTTTGCTCATAACTGTTCTTCTTTTTACATGTAAGTAGGTCTGTAAAGTGACTTGATTTCTAAGAAAAGAGAGTGTTCTTTTTCATTGAACATGTTTCTCGATGTAATCACCAACATCAATGTTCTATCGTAACTTAGGTCTTAAGTTGTAGGCTTCATGGGTTGATTGAAAAATGTGTAGGAAATATAACTTAGGTGTCTTGTTTCATTAGCTTGGTGCAGAATGTCGCAGTCAATTAACAAAGAGTGGATGACTGAAAAGAATAGAATAAGTGTGGGTTATTTAAAGGGCGTTCAAGATTTTCTTGATTTTGCAAAGAAACATGATGTTCAAGAGTTGACAACATTGCCTTGTCCCTGCATGATTTGTCGAAATGGGAAACGATGGATATATCAAACTGTCAAAAACCATTTGGTTAGGAATGGAATAGATAAGAAGTATACTGTATGGGTTTTACATGGTGAAAATGCATCCAAGAAGTCGATAGAGTGTCTACCAGTAGAACAAGAGGAATATATGGAAGAAGAAAACATGGAGACAAGCGGCCTTGGGATGGAAAACCTTGTTGATGATTTTTACGGAGTCCATGATGAACATCATTTAGATACCGAGGGCGGTCAGGCAGGAGTTTTTGAAGAACCTTATGTCATTAATGATAAGTACAATGAGTATAAGAGATTAGCAACTGAGAAATTGTACCCTTCATGTGAGGGTCCTGAGACTACTCTTTCTGCAATTGTGGAATTGCACAATTTAAAGAAGCAATTTGGTTGGTCTGGAAATAGTGTGACGGCTCTCTTGTCTGCTTTAAAAAGATGGCTCCCAGAAGGTAACACATTGCCAAAAAAGTATCCACAAATGAAGAGTATGATGAAAGACCTAGGGATGAAGGCCAACTACATTCATGCCTGCGTCAATAATTGTGTCTTATATTGGAAGGAAAATGAAGATATGGAGGAATGTCCTCAATGTGGAGAACTGAGATATGCAGTGACCACAAAAAAAGGGGGAAGAATTTCTAAAGAACCTAAAAAGGTATTAAGACATTTTCCTTTAATTCCAAGATTAGTGAGGTTGTATACTATACCATGGATAGCGCATGAAATGACATGGCATGATCGAGCAACCTCTTCATGGGATTATCAACGACATCCCTCAGATTCGTCCCAATGGAGAATGTTCAAAGCTAAATGGCCAGACTTTGCTAAAGAAAGGCGCAATGTTTGGCTTGCAATAGCAACTGATGGGTTTAATCCACGTGGTATTCAGTCTGCTAGTTATAGTTGTTGGCCTGTTATCACTGTTCCTTATAATCTTCCACCTTCCTTGTGCATGAAAAGGGAGTTTCAAATGTTGTCTTTGTTGATACCTGGGCCTAAGGCACCAGGTCAGGACATTGATGTTTTCCTTCAACCACTAGTAGAGGAGTTGAAACAATTGTGGGACGAAGGAGTTCCGGCTTATGACATGCACACAAGGCAACATTTTACATTGAAAGCTATGTTGATGTGGGGGATTCATGATTTCCCTGCATTTGGGAATTTATCTGGCTGTGTGACGCATGGATATAAAGCTTGTCCTGTTTGTGGAGACGACACTCATTCCATCCGACTACAACATAGCAACAAGATAGTTTATACAAACTATCGTGTTTTCCTTGGCATGAATCATCCTTTTAGGAGTGGTGTGTGTTTGGGTCTTAGGTTAACAGAATATAGACATCCTCCACGCCGCTTAAATGGAGATGTGCTTTTGGAAAAGCTAAGTCGCATTGAGTATATACCTGGCAAGATCCCAAAAAATTCAAGTAAGAAGAGGAAGACAAGTGATGTGAATGTTGAAGTTGCATTATATAAAAGATCTATTTTGTTTGACTTGGAATATTGGTGCTCTCATCAGATTAGACATGTTCTTGATGTAATGCACATTGAGAAGAATGTTGCAGAACATTTGATAAACACAATCCTTGATGATAAAACAAAAACAAAGGATACAGTAAATGCAAGATTGGATATGAAGGAGTTGGGCATACATAGTGGCCAGTGGATGCGAGTAGATGAACACACTGGAAATGGGATAAAACCAAAAGCATCGTTTCTCTTGGATAAAGAAGAGAAAAGACAATTCTGCCAAATTTTGAAAGACTTAAAGCTCCCTTCTAGTTTTTCTTCTAACTTGAGCAACATAGTCACTCTTAACCCACCCGGTTTGCATTCAATGAAGTCACATGACTATCACGTCATTATGGGATATTTGTTACCTGTATTGCTTCAGCATGCATTTCCAAAACACAAGGATTTGCGAAGAGCTATTCAGCAGTTGAGCTTATTCTTTAATATTCTATGCTTGAAAGTTTTAATTCGAGAAGACATCCAAAGAGCCAAATACATGGTTGCAGAGGCATTATGTGTGTTGGAAAAACATTTTCCACCGTCATTTTTTGATATCAGTATCCACCTCACTATTCATCTAGCCGACGAAGCGTTGATTTGTGGACCTACTGGAACACATTGGATGTATCCCTTTGAACGGTAAATTTCTCATGTCATCTTCGCATTTCATATATATTAAGAAGAGTTGACAAAGTACCTTATACAATTTTTGTTGTCAATACAAACAGGCAAATGGGGGACTTCAAAAATATACCCAGCAATAAACGATATGTTGAAGGATCTATTGCGGAGTCCTATGTAGTTGCTGAATCTGTTAGATATTGCATGGAGTATATGCCAAATTCATTGGATGGAAATCACAAACATACTCGTGAAGCCTTTTTAGAGGAGGATGGAGAGTTCTCTGATGAAGGGCCCTTACTTGATGATAAGCCTGTGATGTTGGAACCTGAACAATTTCAACAAATACGTCGATGGGTACTATTTCAACTTAACGTCGACGGACTCGAAGAGTACTATAGGTAGATTATTTCACATATATTTATTGAATTTCACATAAAACTACTCATATAAAATTATATAAACAAATTACAGGGAGTATAAAGCATTTTTGAAATCTACTTCTCATGGTAAAGGAAAGGGGATTAAGAGGACAGAAGTGGATAAGCAGACTACTTTCATCCCTTGGTTATACGATAAGGTGTTCCTAAATTTAATGTAGATATTAATATGTCATTATTAGTTAGATCAAGTATTTACTATTTGTTTTCATTATACAGTTGGTGATTTGTGGAGAAACGGAGACAAAGGCTATATTGTGGCGGCTAGTTCATGGCCCAAAGCACATGGTTAAAACATATAAAAAGTATCGTGCCAATGGTTTCGTATTCTCTCCTAAGTATCATGATGATACTGTTGTCACGCAAGACAGTGGAGTGTGCATGAAGGCATGGACTAAATTTAGGGCAAGAAAAAGTGATAAGAATCTTAAGGATGCTTGGACCATGTGGTACGGGGTTATTAAACAGATAATCGAGCTAGATTATACAATTTTTAAGGAAGTAGTATTTTATTGTGACTGGGTGCGGGTAGAGGACAAGACCAATGGTTGTAAATACTGTCCAGACTCGAACTTGGTGGTGGTAAATTTTGATAAGTTCAAGAGTACCAGTAATATGTTAGACGAGCCTGCCATTCTAGCTTCACAGGCTAGCCAAGTATTCTATTCGAAAGATCTTAAAAATCCAAATTGGTGGGTGGTTATACATTCACCGAAGAGGCTGACCAAAAACGTTGATGAGTTAGAGATACCAACGATCTTCCAATCTACTCTTGAAGATCAACCTCATTTGGAAGACCTTTTGAAGCAATATGGTGATTGTTAGCTATTGTCTTGGGATTAATTGTTGTTATGTTAAGACAACAATTGTTTTTTCATTAGTAGTTCTTTTACCTCTCATATAATTACTTCAAGTAACTCTTTTACCTCTCATATAATTACTTCAAGTAACTCGGTTATTTGTTGTATTTGCTTTTAATATACTTGTTTGGGACCTTTTGAACCTTCTTTAATATATTTTTCTTTTAGTGTACTCAGTTAATGTACTTGTTTGGTATGGTTTTTTTTTTTCTATTAAGTTACAAATGACATGCTCGAGTGTTATATGAATTGCTAACATATCGATCTCAAACTAATGTTATACTTTGAAATGTTAGGCCATTCGAAATTATGTCATCAAGTGCAGGTAATTCAAAAGCTAATCTATCACAACCATCTTCAAATGGTGAAGCTCCAATCAAAAAATTGAAAGTGATAGTTCAACCAGATGGGTCTGTTGTGGGTGAAAACTCTAAGTCATGGAATACTCGTACCGGAGATTTTGTGAGAGCTTATATCCCTATTCACTTCTCGGATATCAGACAAGTTCCAAAAAACTTCAAAGACGATGTTTGGAAAGCTTTGATGGTAAATGTTTGTTTTTAGGATATTTATTCAATTATGTTGTTTGAATTTCAAATCTATGAGATGTTTAATATTATTTTTGTTATGCATAATTATCATAGGGTGAATTTGAGCTTAATGTTCCTGAAGAAAAGGCTCGCCCGTTGATTGAGAAGTCATGGTCCCAAAAATTTAGGTCACACAAATATGCCTTAAGGACTTGTTTGAGGAAGAATGTCGAGCCAAAGGGTGTTGATCCAGATATATGGAAAAAGTTCTTAGAAAATGAAAGTGACCCAAAAAAGCAACAGTTGAATGCAAAAAATGCTGAAAATCGTTCAAAGCTAGAGTTTTCTCATACTCTTGGGCGCCGAACCTACGCCCAAAAACAATTTTTACTGGTATGTAGTATTTCCTAAACTTATAATATCAAATTCTTATTACCCAACTAATGAAATTTCAATGTGTAGGAAAAAGATGAGCCTGGAAAACTAGTTGGGCGTGTTGACATGTGGTTGGTGGGACACCAACATAGTAATGGAACTGTATTGGAGAGTGCGAAGAGTAAATATGTGAGTACAAAATACTGATTGTATGATGCCATGAAGTTTAAATACAAATTTTAATGCATTGTCAACTTTTTTGATATTTAAATACTACAGGATGAAGTAAAGGCTATAGTTGATGCAAATAAGAGAACAAGATCAGAAAGTTGTGACACTTTTGTAGACATTGACAATGATGAGTTATCCGAGATATTTGGAAAGGACAAAAAGGGTCGGGTGCGTGGCATAGGGTCTCACATCTCTAAAAAGCAACTAATTCATACAGGGGTGGCAAAAGCACTACTCGAACAATCTGTGAAGGCAAATGCAGAAACTACCACGTTCAAGGGTGAGCTCTCTCAAGTTAATACACGACTAGATGATGTCACCAATCTAATACAGGCTATGTATAATAAACTGTCGAATGGCAAGGAAAATTCCCCACCAGTGTTAACTCCACAGAGTGAGCTTGGATCCATTTCAACCAATCGTCCTAATCTAGCACAAAATTTGGACAACATTTTCGCCTCCTTGGGTAAAGAAAAGCCAACTGACTCTGAGAATGCAGCTAATATTGTATCTCAACCCCCATCTAAGGCCACTTACCCTAAGAATGTCCCAGTCATCATTTGTGATAAGTTTGGTAAAGATTTAGCTAAGGGATATATTGTGTCAGATGCTACAGCTGGATTATGTCACGGTCGACGTGTTTCCAATAGCGAGAAGAAAGTTTATGTTGAGAATGTTCTTGACCCTGAAGCTCGTTTATGGGATGCTCCTCAGGATGGCCATGAGACTTTAGCAGGTTATGTTGGTGGCGGATTCCTGATTTGGCTCAAGTGTTGGTTGAAGAATGCTTGATTTTCGTCATCCTAATTCTTTAATTCTTTTTGAACATAAGACACGACCGACTAGTTAGTTTAGCATGTCTAGTATTATGTATTTTTTGTTCGTTTTGGATAAATGCTTTTTATGGTTGTTTATGTATATCCGACTTTTATGGTTTGTATGTGTTATGACTTTATATGTTTGGTTAGCTAAGTATATTTAAGCTCATGTGGGTTTCCGTTTTTGGTTGGTATATTGAATATTTGCAGCAGCATTTTTGGTTGTTCTTGGCACAGGTTAAAGCGTATATTGTGAAAATCATTTTTTCATATTTCAGTATTATTTCTAACGGTTTTAACCGTTACTAATCCAAACATTAGTAACGGTTATATCCATTGCAAATTCTATTACTAACGGTCAAAAGTGAAATCACAAAAGCGTTACTATTACATTTAGTAACAGTCATAAAGTGTTACTAATATTTAGATTTGTAACAGTTAAAACCATTACAATACGCATTACTAACGTTCAAAATTAGTATTGAATAACCGTTACAATTATATTTAGTAACGGATTTAACCGTTACAATAAATAACGTAGCAACGGTTTATAACCGTTACTAAATCCGTTAGTAATATTCCCCACGGGCAATTTACAACGGAAAAAAACCGTTACTAATATTTATACTAACGATAAAAGACCGTTACAAATCGGTCCAAATGGTGTAGTGACAGTTTTATAGAAAAATAGTTTTTTGAACACTTTATTTCATTAACAATGTTTACATAGACACTTTACTATTTGTCTCTACAATGAATTTGAAATAGGAATGAAGGGTAATAAATTTTAAAAAAAAAATGAGAAAGATTGCGTAAAGGGTCTTAAATTTGGCATTAAATGTATGACAAATATCCATTTTGATTATTGCGTTTATTCAAAAGATATTTAAGGGATATGTTTCTTAATATCCCTTTTTAATATTAGGAATATATTGGACCAAAAAAAGAGAGAAAATGACTTTTTAATATGACTGTTTTGGATAGAGACTTTCGGCCAAATAAATTCTAAATTTTAGACTTATAACCAAACAACCAAAAATAAAATAGCACCCCCAGTTCAATACTGTGCTGTCATATAATAAGTTATAGTAATGTTATATCTTATGCCCAATTTAGCATATAATACTATAATTTGGCATGAGTTTTAACACACTAATTGAGTAATTTTTATAAGCCATGCTATGGTTTGTTTGACGATAGTACGAACTTTACCATGCTCACTCTAAATGTTAGATAAATCACTCAAGTATTTGTCTATCATCAAACCCATAATTTCTCCACCATTTTTGGGACAACTACAAATCTAATTCTTACTTTTGACCAATCCTAATTCCTTTCTACATGTCATCAAGATCTCATTTTCTCTCGATATATACCTAAGCCCTTTGCTCATCAAATGTCTATCCCAATCCATAAAAAATTATATGGTCGTTTTGGTTTTTAAGACTTGGATGAGAAGTAAGATCACTTGGAATTGAATTTGATATAGTAGAAGGTTGAATTTTTTTTTAGAAAGTTCAAACACAAAGAACATACTTAAATTCAAGTCAACTAAATCTATTTGAGTACTCTAAGGCTTAGTTTGGCCCCCATGTGGCTTTTTAAAAGGAGCTTATGAAATTTATTACTAAATTGTTTGATAATTTTATACAAGTGACACACTACTCTTCCAAAAGACAGCATGAAACCAAAAAGCAACCATGAGCTTTTAAAAGCTCCATTTTAGAGCTTTTAAAAGCTCCCCCCAAAAAAGCCCTAAGTTCAATTTTTACAAAGTTCATAAACTAGTTACCAAATGAATTAACATGAAATTGAGCTTTAAAAAAGGAGAAGCACCACGTGGGGGCCAAACTAAGCCTAAGTAATCCAATTGTATAGTTTGATCTGTATTAATCATCTAAGTAAACATTTCTTGTTATGACCTACTACCAATTAAACGTACCTAGAAGCTAAAACAAAACTTAATAGCTACTAAATTCAATTTTGTCGCGATTATTTGAGACCGCGCGCCCACAGGAACCCATATATATATATATATATATATTTCCAATTTCTTTGTTCTAGTTTGTTTAAGGCTATATGTATAATTTCACTAAAGTTTGATTATTTGCTTTTTTTGCTTACACTCATCAAATTGGAATTCAACTAATGAAATCTCAGTCAATTAAGAACATCAACTTCCTTTTTGATCTGCGCAGCTTATGTTGCTTCCAAGAAATGCACCCATTTAGGCCATTGCCCAGTGTGGCTAAAGGCCATAGTGTACGTTAGTAATGTACAAAAAGATAGGTTAGAGCTTTAAACTGCATGCCATTTTTGATATCAACTTTTCAGCCACATGCAAATATCGTGTTACAATAGAGCTATGGATTGGGATGCTGCCAAATTCATATCTAAATTAATAGAAAGAGTTAATTACATATACAACCCCTGTACTTAGACCAGTTTTCACTTTGCCTCTTGTAATTCAAATCGTGCCACTAATACCCCATATACTTTAATTGGACTAAAGTGAAATAGTTAGCTATTTCCTTAAATTTAACGGGCATATATAAGTCATGTTTTGGCAGCAACTTTTGGAGTTTATGAATAATCATGAACTCAAAAAGGTAAAAATAAATTATTTAGCGAAATAGCCTATGTAATTGCAATGTGCCAAAAGCTATATTTGACAACTTCTGTCTTCTACCAATCGCATTTTTTTTAGTGATTTTATTGTGTAAGAAACAGAATCTACCAAACGGTCCATAGGAGGTATTAGTGACCTGTTTGGAACAACAATTGGAAAAACTGAAAAATGTGCTCATGATAGGAGGTTAAAGTCGTAAATATTCCATTAAACAAGCTTCAGTTCCGTTATTTTTAACGGAATTGCTAACTATTTCACTTTAATCCAAAGTATAGAGGGTAATATTAGTGACGCAATTTGAAGTATAGGGGCAAAATGAAAAATGCGCTAAGTATAGGGGGTGTATCTATAATTAACCCAAATAGAAATGAGCATTTCTGATCTCCTCTCTCTATGATATATATTCGTAATATAATATGTATATCAGTATATATGTACATATCCAAAGTGGAAAGCTCCGCGTTGTACGTGGTTGATAACATGATTAGTATTTCTATCTTTTCTTTTCTTTTTTCTTTTTTCTTTTCATTTTTTTTTATCATTGAATGGAATGAGGATTCAAACTTGAGCCTAATAAAGAGTGAGGAGAGTTAGGGTCGGCTGACCCTCATATTCTTGTTACAAGAATATATATATATATATATATATTATTTTTTGTGATATGTCTTGTATATGAAACACATGTAAGTATTATTGGACACATGGGATGCTATTGCTGTATTAGTATATATATTAGTAAAGATTAAAATTGAAAAAAAAAAAGAAACAGAAAATAGGAAGGTAAAAGTAGCTCATGGTAAGCGATATTAGAACCCACATACGTTATGCATTTTTTGGGAGGTAAATGAACCACACTGCATATAGATTAATTTGTATATATACATGCAGTTCAATAGCACAATGAACTTGAATTATAGATTTAAAATTTGTGAAGCAATTGAGATCCATATATTTACGACACATCGGTAATTTTTCTTATAATTATCATCGGTAATTAATCTTAGGGCTAAGTATACTAAAACAATTGTGTAATAATTACAAATTCCGATGATATGAAGAATGAGAATGTTTATAAATACAAATAACAATATGCTTCCCAATTTATAATTAATTTTCATTCTCAATACATGTCATAGTTCGAATACATTTAATAATAGCGGTATCATTTGAAAACTGTAGCATTACTTTATAAAAATTATTCAATTATTTGTCCAATTATATATACAATGAAATTCGAGAAAAGTACACACGAGATCATATGACAAAAGCTAAAAGAACAAAAAGTAAAAGTTAAAAGGGGACAATTTAATAACGAACAATTTGTAAATCAAAGCTTCAAAATAACTAAAAATTTTGAACCTCAAATGTTCTTTGGTGACATTACAAGGTGACGAAATAAATAAGTAATCTAAATATGAATTTAAGAATAAAAATGTCAACTATGATCAAGTGGCCGAGCGGTAAGTGCCTAGGGTTACTCCCTTAGGTCTTTTGTTCGAATCCTCTTGCAGTGGCCACATGTGCTTCACCTGGATGCCCTGACCTCGTGGGATTAGTCAAGGTGCTTATAAGCTGACCCGAACACCCACGATTATTAAAAAAAAAAAAAAAAAAAAAGAAGAAGAAGAAGAATAAAAATGTCGTGAAAAAAAAAACCAATATAGAGGGCATAAAATGAATAATAATAATAATAAAAAGTGTTGCTCCACTGAAGCACACCTGTGCTCACCTTTTATTAAAGTTCAAACACCATACTAAATTAATGTTACTTTTCATTCTTTTTAATGATTTATTGCTCTTTAATTTTGAAAAATGACACACAATTAAGACCTTTAGGATCCTAATGCATTTGCTAGTGAACAATTAATATGAGTGGTAATGGAGCTTTTCATAAACATATATATAGTGGGGAATGGAGTAATTCATTATCCCACATTTGCATTATAGTGTAACGTGACCTCATTTTCGTAAAAAGTGTACTCTCTCCCCCAAGTTAATAATCATTTTATTTCTTTTGGAATATTCTATTTTAAGAATCTCTTTTAGAAATTAAAATATATTTTGACTAAACACTAATTGAGTTTACCCTTATCATATATGAGTATTGTTTGAGTATCTGTACAATGCGAAATCTAAATTTAACCTAAACTTAGTTTAAATTATGGTACAAGTTTGAAGATACTTTCAATGGTGTAGATATATTGAGACAGCATAGGGAGAGCCGTCAACCACTCACAGTGCACAAGCAAAGCCGCGTAAATACCAAGCGAAACACATTGTGTCATGTGAAGCAATTTTGGATGGAACATGCAACCAACAACAAAAAAGCAACTTGAACCAAACGACACACACTATGCCATTTTGGGAAGCACACGGCATAGTGTGTGCCGTGTAATGGTGAGTTGTGGTGAAATGGTACAGTGTGTGCCGTTTGAGAAGCACACGACATTGTGTGTGCCGTATTTCCGAACTAAGTAGAAACTTAGCCATAAAACAAATTTAAATTTGGCTAAGTTCCACTATACTATACCACAGTTAATGTTACACCATTGTTAAAGGTTTTATGCTAAGCTCCACTAAGTTGTCCTAAGTTTCACAAAGTTTCATGCCCAATATTGTAGATGCTCTTAGGTACAACTAAACAGGATACCTAATTAATACACCTGTTGATGTGGATTTTCAAAATTATTCATCAGTTACCAAATAAAGTTTGAATGAATTTCAAAGCTGTCACGACACATCAGCAGGTGAATAGTTTAGGGACACAAAATCGGTGTACTTAGTATTAGAATTAGTTTTATTAGCTTTAGGGTAGTCTAGTATTTTCCTTTCTATTAGGGTAATACTGTATACCTAGATATTCTATTATTATTGTCTCTTCTTTTCTATTGTATTCATTTATTTAGTTTTTGTGTTATGAGAAACTCTAGCTCTCTTTTCTCTTTCCCTTTTGTTATTTTTTTGATTATTTAATATATTCACACTTAGCATTTTCTATATCATATTTTGTTAGGATCTTGGATTTAGTAAAAGAAAATAAAAGATGACATGGAGGAAATCTTTACAAGGAAAACAGGAAAGAAAATTGTCACACCGTCCGAGGAATTTCATTACTTAAAATTTGCATATTTGAAATGTTGGAATTATTAATGTTGATTAATAATCGAGATGAGAATGATTGTAGGTCAACGGAGAGTGACAAGTAAGGACACAAGGATTTGATAATCCATGAGACAATAATATGAGTAAATGACATTTATTTGGTTTAAATGTTATTTGATGTTTCTGGAATTTTGTGAATAGTAATTAATTATACATGTTTTGTATAATTTTTGAAAGTTTTGATATAGTTTTAGATCATTTTGAATACTATGGTGAGAACGTGAGTGATACATTGCATAAAAAGTAGGTGGTATAGATATTCCACGGAGATTAGTTTTTGGATTCTTATTTTAGATCCAAACGGAACTTAGACTAAAAGTTTTATAATTTTTAGTTTTCACCTGTGAAGTAATAACATAGACGTGTGAGACGTTTCAGAGATAATTAGAAGTTTTGAGAAACTCGTGGGAGGTAAACATAATTTCTTAAAGTGGTGTCTATAAATAGTGAGGGTGAGACCGTGAGATTCATTATTTTCAAAACCTTCTAAAAATATCTTGGAAGAGAGAGAGAGAGAGAGAGGAGATTTGGTTCCCACGATCTTCACGTCGCCGATCGAACTTCTGATCGTCAGTTTTTCTCCAGATTCTAGATTTGAACTCCTCGAGGTAAGAGTTTCATTTTGATACCTCTTAGGCCTTGTTTGGCAACTTTTTACAAAAATCTAATTTCTAAAAATTTGGGTAAAATCAGGTAAAACTTGTAGGAATCGTGTATAAACTGAGATCCGACGTTTATTCGCCTCTAGTCGGTCCTTCAAAGTTCGAAAGAAATCGCACGAGGTATGAAGTTATAACCTGTGTTACATAGGAATATACATGTTTTGGTTTTTGACCACGAAATTGTGACCCGATAAAAATTCATGTGTTAATAGTAGGCCCATTAATTATGCACGCGCTTAAGTGTGAAAAGCATGTCTACTTTTACGCGAGTACGTTGAGTTGATTATGTGGGTCAAAGGGGGGATTATACAATTTCATGTAAGAGTAAGCTTCTCGATATTTGGGAATTTAGTAGCGACGGATACTCTGCCTGGTTTAAGACTTGGACTTGCCATGGCACTTGGGGATGCCACAGTTGTAGACTTGGACTAGCCGTGGGCATCGCAGTTTAAGACTTGGACTTGCCGCTACCGGATGAATGCGTGTTTTTCTCCCTAGAGACTATTTGATGTGATTTATGAGATTAAAGCATGTTTTTCCATATATGCATATGTTAGAATTTGTACACTCAGCATATAACTGAGCAGTGAAGCTTTACTCCATTGCAGGTGATAAGAATAAAGGAAAGAAGAAGCGAGAGGAGTGAGGTCGAGGAACACCAAGGAATCACTACCTATTTATACTTTTGTTTTCATTCCAAACTTGTAATAAGGATTTGGGAAGCTTGTAAAATGTTATAATAGAACCTTGGATAGTTTTGTAGTATTGTAATCACTAGTAAACTCTTATAATTGTTTTGAATCATGGGAATATAGTTATGTTTATGTTGGTATTGGATTAGAGAACCATGGGTTTGAGCTACTGCAGACTGTGTAGTTTTGAGGGAGATCAGTTGACTGGGTCTCCGACACAGTCAACTGGACCTCTGTATAAACAAGTTTTCCTTTAAGTTTTTAAAGGCTTCAGTCGACTGAAAGATGGGAATCAGTCGACTAGATTCTGCACGAAAACATGGCATTCTGATGGAGCTGGTACAGTCGACCGGACAAGGTACCAATCGACTAAGAAATTGAGGGCCTAGTCGACTGAGTCCCTAACACAATTGACTGGATGAAGCCATTGGACTTTTAAATACTTACTGCTTTTAACCTCCAGTTAACTGGATCCCCGCCGCAGTCGACTGAACCTCTGTTTTCAAAATGGATCATTTTTGGAAATGTTCTAATTGGGCAAAACTTTTTATAACTCTGATTTTAATGGATTCCACTTGTGTTTTCCGTTGCTATTTTACTGTAATGGATTGGATGAGCCTTGGTGGCGTGCCACGTGTCCTATTTTCGCACGTAGCGGGATGGGTCGTGTCATTTAGTGGTATCAGAGCAATAGGTAACAAAACCTTGGGAACGTGCAACGACGAGTGGAGTGTTGAGTGTTTCAATACATATTCTAGATGGCTTCCATACATTGTAGAGATGTATAATGCATATGGCATGTGGTTGTATATGCATGAAATTGTTTATTGTCATACATGCATAGTGTTCATGCATCAAGATTAACAAGATTGAACAATCATGAATGACGGTAAGCGAGATATATCGCTACACACCCAACGTATGAATCAAATGACAAAAATGATCAGAAACATGGGAGACATGATACGGAATATAGCGGAGCGATTGCCTCCAACACCTCCATTTGAGATAGCACCGATAGCTATGGTACATGCACTTGAGATTCGGGGTGGGAGACCAGTGTCGGAACAATTCAGAAACTAACGGAATTTTATGGAACGGCTGACACAATACTAGCAGAGCATTGGATTATGGACATGGAAAGGATTTTCCGATCTATCCCGATGTCCGATAGGGAGAGGATTGAGAATGCAAGTGATGTACTGAGAGAAGAAGCCCAGAATTAGTGGGTAAATGTTCTGGACCAAGGGGCACTGATAACTTGGTAGGGATTCAAGGCAGAGTTCAATCATCGATTCTTTTCGCGAACCGCTCACAACGCGAAAAAGAGAGAGTTCAACAATCTCTGCTAGGGAGATATGACTGTAACTGAATATGCTTCCAATTGCGTTGTTAAGATTTGGTAAGGGTTAAGTACCGGAAGAGGAGGGTAGAGTAAGGAAGTTTGAGGATGGGTTAAGAGAGAATATTCGTTTGAGGTGGAGACTTATAAGCATTCAATTGTGGCAGCAGTGCAACAAACGGCGCTTATAGCCAAAAGTGGGATGGAAAGGTTAAGACAGAATCAGCAAGGCAAGCGAAGTAATGTGAGTGGTGATCGGAACCAAGGCGGATCTTTCAAGAGACCGTTTACACGAGGCTTTGATTCTAGTTTCAGTGATTCTAAGAGGACACTAAGTAACATACCGTTGTGCCCACTTTGTAATCGACCACATACCGACCGATGTTCCTGGCAAACTTTCAGAACAAATCTTAAGGGATGAACAGTGCCAGTTTGGTACCTGATACAAGGGAAAAATGTTATGATTATGGGATTGTTGGGCATCAATCCAGGAATTGCCCAAGGAAGCGTCCTCAACAAGGAATTAGTTCGATGGCTTCCAGTGGTTTGAAGCCTAGACAGCCCAACGACGAGGGACAGAGGACAGAGCAACGTCAGGGAAGGTCATTTCAGATGAACCCAGGAGATATGGCTTCTTCGGAGAAAGTAGTCTCAGGTATGGTGCTCGCATGTTCGCACTTAGCACGCATACTTATTGACTCATGATCTACACATTCATTTGTATCGCATGATTTTGTTGAACATTTGAATGTTAGATCGGCACCGTTTGGATATGAATTATCTATTGCTGTACCGCTTAATAAGCCAATAGTGACGTCCACGATATACAAGAATTGCGAGATCAAACTAGGTGAGAAGTTGATGACCGTAAATCTTATACCAATTGTGATGAATTACTTTGACATGATACTAGGAATGGATTGGTTAGCCCTTAACCAAGCCATGATAAATTGTGAACAGAAAGAGGTTAATTTTGATCACCGGTGCATGGGAACTTTTGTTTCCAAGAAGTGGGGTTACACCGCCTCCTTATTTGATTTCGACTATTCAAGCGGGCAAATTGTTGAGGAAAGTAGGGGTGTAAGAAAATTTCAAAAAATCGAACCGACCAACCAGAACCGACCGGTTCAAGCGATTTTGGTCGGTCTTTAATGTAACTAGTCAGTTTGCGGTTCTGATTTTTAAAAATTTAAAAATTCGATTCGGTCTGCAGTTTTCTATTTTGGTTGGACCTCTACAGACCGACCGACCGTAATACTTATGTTCTATATAATATTATTTATATTATAATGACATACATATATATATATATATTAATATATAAAGAAAACCTAATAGCCCCTTTCAACATTTTCACATCTAAGAAGAAACCCTAGCCTCCCCACATTGTTAGTTTACTACCACCACCATCTCAGTCTGCCACCACATTGCCAGCCCACCACCACCTCAATCTCTTGTACCTCTCTCTCTCTCTCTCTCTCTCTCTCTCTCTCTCTCTCTCTCTCCGACTCAAGGTCAGGACGCACCATAGCCGTTTCTCTCTGTCTTGCTCATCAACACATGTCACGTCGTCATCAAATCTGGCCATCGAAGCATCGTCCAAACCGTCTTCAAAGATATATATCGAGATCCTCAAAGCCATAGTTGAAGCAAGGTAACCAGCAATCTGAAAATATGTAGATTTTGTTTCGGATCTAGTAAATCATTTGATTTTTTTTGGAAAACTACTAAATCTGTTGAGATAATTTTTTATTTGAACATTGATTTTGTTCAGTACTCAAAATTTGAGATGTTAAATTGATATGTGAATATATATATGTGTATATATATAAATCTAAGAACAAGTTTAGCCCCTCTACTGCCAGTCCACCATGGCTTTCTCTTCAATGGGTTTGGATCTTTCCATATCAAAATCTGCCAGTAAAAATCGAAACCGAACAGAAACCGACCATTAAGATATAGTCAGTGTGCTTGTGATTCAAACTAGCATCGGTCGACTTCGATGTCAACTTTGTAACACCGAATAAGTTCGGTTTGATAAGTAATTTTGCTCAAAACCGACCAAAACCGACCGATTTACACCCCTAAAGGAAAGTATGTCAGGGATATCTATGTTCAGTGACTGATACTTCGCGCGATCGAATTGAAAGTAGAAGATATTCCAGTAGTACGAGAGTATCCGGATGTATTCCCAGATGACTTGCCAAATGTTCTTATCGAGAGAGAGAGGGAGAGAGAGAGATTGAGATAATGTCAGACTCAAGACCCGTATTGAAAGCACCGTATAGAATGGCACTTGTAGAGCTGAAGGAATTGAAGTTACAACTACAAGCATTACTTGACAAAGGTTTCATTTGACATAGTATATCACCATGGGGAGCTCCAGTATTGTTTGTGAAAAAGAAAGACGGTTCAATGCGTATGTGTGTTGACTACGGGGAATTAAATAAGTTAACAATCAAAAACAAGTATCCGTTGTCGAGAATTGACGATCTATTTGATCAACTTCGTGGAGCACAAGTATTTTTCAAGATCGATTTGAGATCAGGCTACCATCAGTTAACAGAAAAGGATGAAGATGTTGATAAAATAGCTTTTAGGACGCGTTATGTGCATTATGAGTTCCTAGTCATGCCATTTGGAGTTACAAATATACCAGCCGCGTTCATGGATCTTATGAACTGAGTTTTTAAAGATTGTTTAGATGATGACTTTGTGATAGTGTTCATTGACGATATTCTTATATACTCACCGAGTGAGATGGAACACGAGAATCATTTGAGATTGATACTTCAGAGATTGCAAGAGAAGCAACTATTTGGTAAATTGAAGAACTGTGAATTCTGGTTTCCTAGCATTACTTTTCTTGGTCACGTGATTGACAAGCATGAAGTTTCAATTGATCTTTGTAAGGTAGAAGCTGTATCTAATTAGCATTGGCTAACTTCAGTGTCAGAAAATTCATAGTTTCTTAGGATTAGCGGGATATTATCGCCATTTTATTGAGAATTTCTCGAAGATTTCATTGTCTATGACAATTTGATGAAGAAGTGTATTACCTTTGAATGGAGTCAATAATGTGAAGACATTTTTCAAGAGTTGAAGTCTCGATTGACAAGAGTCCCTATCTTGACAATACCATTCAGAACTGAAAGATTTGTGATCTATAGTTAGTGTCGCATCAGGGTTTGGGATGTGTACTTATGCAATGTGGCAAGGTGATTGCTTATGCGTCTAGATAATTGAAGACACATGAGATAAATTGTCACACCCGTTCTAGAAATTACATGTTTTTAACATGACAATGTGGTAACATATGAATTATTAATGTTTATTAATAAGTGAGATAAGTGGTTGACTGTGGTCAACGGAAAGTGTCGAGTAAGGACATGATGATTTCATAATCGTTGAGATATTCGTGTGATTAAATGACATATAGGTGGATTAAATGTTATTTGACTTTATCTGATTCCCATGAATAGTAAATTATACCTGTGTAGTATAACTTCTGGTAGTTTTGTTGTCACTGTAGAGCATTTGGAGTACTGTGGTGAGAACATGAGTGATATGTTATGTAAAAGGTAAGTGGTGTAGAGATTTCACAGAATTTAGTTTTCAGACGTAATTCTGGATCCAAACGAGACTTAGACGAAAACTTTTATAAATTTTAGTTTGCACTCGTGAAGTAATAAATGTACGTGTGCGACGTTTCACGGTATAATTAGGAGTTTTGAGAACTCGTGGGGAGGTAAACATAATTCTCGAGATTTGTGCCTATATATAGAAACTCATGAATTGGTGTCATTAGTTCAAAACCTAAATTAGAAATCAAGAGAGGGGAGATTTAGGGATTTGATTACTATGCACTTTCTGACACAAATCGACGACCTTCCGATCGTCATTTTTTCTCCAATTCTATATTTGAACTCCTTAAGGTAAGGGCTTCGTTTTGATACTAGTTAGGACTCGTTTGGTTAAGTTTTTAAAAAAGTCCTAATGTTGGAATTTTGGGGAAAACATGCTTAAACTTGTAGAAATTCCTTGTAATCGGAGATCCGACGTTTATTTGGTCTCCTAATTCATCCTTCAAAGTTATAGGGAAATCGCACGAGGTATGAATTTTAAGCCTATGAATTATAGGAAATTTCATGTTTTAATTATCGAACTTAATATTTTGGATCCGAGTGAAATTCATGTATTAAGTATGCCCGTTAATTATGCACATGAAAATGCCATGAAAGCACATATATTTGACTATATGACCATGTTATGTGTCTATGTGGGTCAAGGGGAGTTTGATACAAGTTCATGCCGGGGTACGCCTCTCGAATGTTTGAGAGTTATAGTAGCGACGGCTACTTGCTTGGTTTGGGAATCGGCCCTGCCAGAGCAGTTGAGTGTAATGGTTGATAGACTCTGGGCTTGCCATTGGCATTGTGGTTGATAGACTTTGGGTTTGCCGATATACCGGATGAATGCGTGTCACTCTCCCTAGAGACTATTTGATGTGATTTAGATGTTTAATGCATGAATTGTCATATAAGCATATGTTTAGAATTATGCACTCAACATATAGCTGAGCATTGGAAATTTACTCCATTACAGGTGAAAGAAAGAAAGGAAAGAAGAAGCTTGGGGAGTGAGACCGCGGGAGCAACAGGGATCCTTCTTTTGTACATGTTTTTGTTTTCAATTTCAAATGATGTAAAATGAAATTTTGAGAAATTGGAACTATCACCTTCAACTTCAAAGGATTGGAATGACTCATGATGTTGTATGTAACACCCTGTATTTTACTTTCTTTTAATAAATAAATATTTCATTTCATTTCCATGTGTATTTGATTTTATTTCTTTTTATAAATTTTTGGTTGGGGTCAAACCGTAATTTCTTTAAATATAAAAATATTTTCTATGGTTTCAAAAGCAATATCTATTTTTTTTTGTATAAACCGGGAATTTATTTCCTACACTGATATTATTTTCCTGTATTTTCTTTCAACCGTAAAATACCAGTTTTATATTTTAAGTCTGTGTTATACCGCGTTTTGGGTGTGGGAGCACGTGAGCTCAACCACACCGGGAGAAATCTCCCTATTGCTTGGAGGCCACAACTCTTAGTTTATATATATGTATATATCACTCTAAACTCTCTCATTCACTCACAGTCTCTCAATTCTCTCCATTCTCTTCTTCTTCTCAAGATCACACACACACACATAACACACATACAATATATACATACACATATACACATACATAGTTATATATATTGATATATCAAAATCAAGAACGGTGGAGTAATTTTTAACGGCGGATTATTCGGCGGAATTCTCGGTCTCAAAATTCTCTGTATCAAACACCTCAGTGAGTAATTTAAACTCACTCGCCATGTTTATATACGTGTATTTCAGTATATATAGGTGTGTATATGTGTATATATATGTATTTCACCATTGAAGCTTGAAATTGGAGTTTTGTCAAACTCAACCAAATTCAATTCCGTGAATTGATTATGGAAGATCTTTGTCCCAATAGGCCACGGTTCAAATCCTACACAGTAATTCATCCGTATCGCGACGTACGGTTGATTTAAAGTTTTGACACCCTCACTTTAATCGCGAATATTTAGAGATATAATCCGTATTAGTTAAAATTGATCGCGTATTCTTAATCTACGCGGAAAACTGAAGAGATCCATATATTGCACGACATGATTGAAACAGAATCTGAAAATGGGTAAAATCCAGTTTGAAAACCAGAAACAGGGGAAAACGAAGAAGATGACATTCTGCAAGAACTCGCGCGCGCGACCCGCTCGCGCGAGGCTCGCTCGCGCGGCCCGCTCGCGCGAACCAATCCCCCCTTCGCGCGCGCGATCCGCTCGCGCGATTTGTTCTTCCCTTCGCGCGCGCGACCCGCTCGCGCGACCTGGCAGTTTGAGCAGTTTCTGTGTTTTCTTATTAGGGACTGTTTGGAAAATGTTTTAAAAAGTTTTTTTTAAAGAACTGTTTGGCAAATGTATTGTGTTAAAGGCTTAGATTTTAAGAATTGTACGAACAAGAACAACTAAGACCAAAATTTATGCTCGTACGATTTTCCAGCTTTGTGATTAATTAATGGTATTATTTATGAAACATTGACATACATATTAGGGTTGAGGTTGTGTCAACATGCATGTGTGTGAGAAAGTGTGAAAAGAGTAAAGCGTGGCGGTCTGGTGTGCGACCTCAATATCGATCGGATATTATTCCTGGTATTGGAGGCGACAGTGTTGTTTACAACTTAGATATCGATCGGATAGTATTCCTGGTATCTAAGGCGCGCGTTTCGGATATTGATCGGATAGTATTCCTGATATCCGAAGCGATGGTGATAGTGTTGTGTACGGCTTAGATATCGATCGGATATTATTCCTGGTATCTAGGGCGCTTGTTTCGGATATTGATCGGATATTATTCCTGGTATCCGAAATGATGGTATTGAGTGTGGCTTAGATATCGATCGGATATTATTCCTGGTATCTGAAGCGATAGTTTGGTGTGCTGTTTTGGATATCGATCGGATAGTATTCCTGGTATCTGAGATAATGGTTTGGTTGTGTTGAGTTTTGTTGAGAGAAAAGAGTCAGAAAGATGAGATATTACATTGTTCATGCATGGTTGCATATTTATTGCTTTCTTTATCCCCCATGGCTTATGTTGGAATTGGAACCTTGAATCTATTACTTTTAAAGTTAAATTGCACCTTGTTTATATGCTTATATATATACATTGCGAGCACTTGTTTATTTTGCTCACCAGCTTTCATAAGCTGACGGCGTTGATGCGTCCTGGACTGTATGTCCAGATTTTCAGGGTCAGGAGCAGCCAGGGTATTTTCACTATGCTACTTAGAGTCAGGAGACTTTCCAGGAGGCTGCTTTATATTTCCTATGTCTTTTAATTTGGGTTTTGTAATAAACTAGCTTTAGACATTTGAATAAGGCGTTTTGTGCCTAAGTTTATGACTGCTGTAATAGTTAGTAAGTTTCAATTCTGGAGTTTATGTTTATTAGTATCCTTTCCTTTAGAATGTTGCTTTAAGTTATTTGTTTACAGGGACAATTGGTCATTCTCACTTGTCACGACCTACGAGTCCATATAGGAAATTAAATGCTTTCCTGAATTATGCTACGTCGGGGCGTGACAGGCTTTTTGGTATCAGAGCCAGGTTATGGCTCGACCAATTGTCCAAGACACATAGGATCTCCCGTTAAGATATAATTAAGATAAGATAGTTCGACTTCATTCCGTGTTTAGTCGTTTCCTATCGTTTAGAATTTTCCTTCTTCTCGAGAGGTTGACCGATTTCTTGTTGATCAATGGATAGGTACCGTTCTCTATATCATATGGCTGGAAGAAATCTCAGGAATCGTCCCGCTATTGAAGATGCACCCCCGGTAATAGATCCAACCGGAATGTTTGAGGCTTTTGTAAGAAGATTGGAGAGAGTTAGTGATCAGAATGCGAGGAACAATAATCAGAATGGGAATCACAACGGGAATGGGAGGCAAGCCCACCAGACTGGAGACAAGCTTCTCAAGGAGTTTCGCGCTCTGCGACCTGAGTATTTTGCTGGGACTGATGAACCCTGGCAAGCGGAACAGTGGCTACGCCAGATGGAGCGTATCTTTGAGACCATAGAGTGCACTGACCTGGAGAAGAAGCGTCTAGCTATCTTTCAGCTGTCTTATGCAGCGGCTGATTGGTGGGATGCTGAAAAGTCGACGATTGGGGAAGAAGCTGCAAGGAGAATGCCGTGGGTGGTGTTCAAGGAAAGATTTCTCGAAAAGTATTTTCCTGAAGAAGAGAAGGACAAGAGAGAGAAAGAGTTCATGGAACTAACTCAAGGGAATCTGACTGTCCGTGAGTACACCACTCGATTTGAGCGTCTGTCTCGCTTTGCTACACATATGGTGGACACACCCCAGAGGAAAATCAAGAAGTATCACCGAGGTCTCAACCTATCTCTCCGACATCTGACTATGGGGCATCTGGGCCAGTCATTTGAAGCTCTGGTGAGATTGGCTACGGGGTTGGAGAATGATGGTTGTCAGAATCCGAAGTCATTTGGAAATCGACCTCCGCAGAAGGGTTATTCCGGACAGAAACCAGGGTACCCTCAGGGACAGAAAAGGACCTGGGATGGAGGGAAGAAACCTCAACAGACACAAGCAGTACAGCAGTATCCGCCTCGAGCGACAGGAGGGAACAACAACAACAACTGCTTCAATTGTGGTAATCCCGGTCACCGAGCTAAAGATTGCAGGGCACCTAGGCGTGCTGATCGTCCGGGAATTGTGTGCTATAATTGTGGCATGCCAGGTCATATGAGTCCGGAGTGCAAGGCTCCTAGGAGAGGTAACTATGGTCAGCAAGGACAGGCCCGCCTGAATGCTGTTATTCCCGAGGCTGCTGGCTATGAGGAGACAGGGTATGAAGAAGGTGCTTACGAGGAAGAACCGCCTGAGCAACGAGCAATGGAAGGTACTCTAACCTTATTTAACTCTCATGTTAAAGTTTTATTCGACACGGGTGCTACACATTCCTTTATATCTGTTAAGATTGTTCGGAAGTTGGGAATAGTACCGCAACGTTTAGATGAAGCTTTGAGTGCTGTCTCACCCTTAGGGACCACCGTCAAGTTATTACATGTATGTAAGGATTGTCCTCTACGGTTAGGAGACCGAGAACTTTTGGCAAGATTGGTGGTTCTGTCGATGAAGGAGTTCGACATGATCCTGGGGATGGATTGGCTCGAGAAGAATCATGCGAAGTTGGATTGTGCAAGGAAGAGGATCACATTTGCGGACAATGGGAATCGATCCTTCGATTTCCAATGCAACCCTTCAGGTGATATGTTCCTCACCAGATGCCTAGCAAACATTGAGGTTGTTAGCGCAAAGGTGACAGTATCATCAATCCCGGTGATCAAGGAATTCGAGGAAGTATTCCGAGATATTTCAGGATTACCGCCGGAAAGGGGCATAGAATTCTGTGTAGAACTGGTACCAGGCACTCGACCTATAACCAAGGTTCCCTACAGGATGGCCCCTACAGAACTACTGGAGCTGAAGGAACAAGTTCAAGAACTTGAGAAGTTGGGTTTTGTTCGTCCAAGTACTTCACCCTGGGGAGCACCAGTGTTATTCGTGAAGAAGAAGGATGGGACGATGCGGTTGTGTATTGACTACCGAGAACTGAATAAGGTTACTATCAAGAATAAGTATCCTTTACCACGGATAGACGATCTGTTTGATCAGTTGCAAGGAGCCACGACCTTTTCTAAGATTGATCTACGGTCAGGGTATCACCAGTTGAGAGTGCGAAAGGAAGACATACCTAAGACTGCTTTCAGGACGAGATACGGACACTATGAGTTCTTAGTGATGCCGTTTGGGATGACGAATGCTCCGACTGTGTTTATGGACTTGATGAACAGAGTATTCAAGCCCTATTTGGATCAATTCGTTATTGTCTTTATTGATGATATTTTGATCTATTCCAAGTCAGAGGAAGAGCACGAACAACATCTAAGGATCGCGTTGCAGACTCTCAAAGATCACCGCCTATATGCTAAATTCAGCAAGTGTGAATTCTGGCTTCAGGAAGTTAAGTTCCTCGGGCATGTGATCTCACAACGAGGAATCGCAGTTGACTCATCAAAGACCGATGCAGTGGCGAATTGGACTCGGCCGACCAATGCTACAGAAATCAGAAGTTTTCTGGGACTCGCCGGTTACTATCGGAGATTTGTCGAGGGTTTTTCAAAGATAGCAGCCCCGTTAACTGGGTTGACTAAGAAAGATTTGAAGTTTGAATGGACTAATAAGCATGAACGCGCTTTTCTGGAATTGAAAGAGAGATTGACAACAGCGCCAGTGCTTGCGATACCAAAGGATGGTGAGAAGTTCACTATTTTTAGTGACGCCTCGTATCAAGGATTGGGATGTGTCCTTATGCAAGACGGAAAGGTCATAGCCTATGGTTCACGACAGTTGAAGCCGACTGAATTGAACTACCCAACTCATGATTTGGAACTGGCAGCAGTCGTGTTCGCACTTAAGATCTGGAGACACTACCTCTATGGGGAGAAGTTTGATTTATTCTCAGACCACAAGAGCCTTAAGTATTTGTTTACTCAGAAGGAGTTGAACATGAGGCAACGTCGGTGGATGGAGCTGATTAAGGACTACGACTTTACATTAGAGTACCACCCTGGTAAGGCAAATGTAGTCGCTGACGCCCTAAGTCGGAAGCCTCGAGGAATGATTGCTTCATTAATGTTGAAGGAATGGAAAGCTTTAGAGACAATCGCAGAATTTGATATGCAGATTTCAGAGGGAAGTGCCGGGCAGCACTTTGGATGCCTCGTAGTACAACCAACACTTGTGAGTCGAATCATCGAAGCCCAGAAGGAAGATGAGAAGTTTCAAGCATGGTTCGCCAAGATGTTAGAGAAGGACCCGACAGAATGGAAGGTTGGGGCCGATGGAGGATACCGATGTCGAGACAGATTG
This sequence comes from Hydrangea macrophylla, assembly GCA_033977485.1. Lineage (NCBI taxonomy): Eukaryota > Viridiplantae > Streptophyta > Magnoliopsida > Cornales > Hydrangeaceae > Hydrangea > Hydrangea macrophylla. The sequence continues at coordinate 91,034,483 of CM066995.1, forward strand.
TGTGTGCCAGATTCTGGAGATTTGAGAAAGGATATTCTCGAAGAAGCACATAAATCGAGACTGACCGTACACCCAGGAGGAACAAAGATGTATAAAGATTTGAAGAGAAACTTCTGGTGGGAAGGGATGAAACGAGAAGTAGCCGAGTTTGTGTCTAAATGTTTGACTTGTCAACAAGTGAAGGCCGAACATCAGAGACCCTCGGGATTGTTACAACCCCTACCTGTTCCAGGATGGAAGTGGGAACACATAACTATGGATTTTGTGGTTGGATTACCCCGGTCACAACAGAATCATGACGCGATTTGGGTAATTGTGGATCGTTTGACGAAGTCTGCACACTTCATCGCGTACAATATGACTTACCCAGTAGAACGGATGAGTCGAATGTATCTTCAACAAGTGGTGCGACTGCACGGTGCGCCTGTGTCAATTGTATCAGACCGCGATGCACGTTTTACCTCGGGATTTTGGAAAAGTTTGCAGAAGGCTATGGGAACTTCGCTCAAGATGAGTACTGCTTTCCATCCTCAGACCGATGGACAGACCGAGCGTGTTAATCAAATTATGGAAGATATGCTCAGAGCTTGTGCAATCGACTTTGAAGAGTCTTGGGAGACGCACTTGCCGTTAGTTGAATTTGCGTATAACAACAGTTATCACTCAAGTATTGGAATGGCGCCGTTCGAAGCTTTGTACGGACGACCTTGTCGATCTCCGTTGTGTTGGGCTGAAGTGGGAGACACAGAACTTTTGGGACCAGATTTGGTGAGAGAGACCAATGAGAAGATTTCACTGGTCAAGGAAAGAATGAAAACTGCACAGAGTAGGCATAAAAGTTATGCGGATCGGCGACGAAAGGACTTGGAGTTCAGTATCGGTGATCACGTACTCCTTAAGGTTTCACCCGTTCGGGGAGTAGTACGTTTTGGTCAGAAAAGAGGAAAGTTGGCACCTCGTTTCATCGGACCATTCGAGGTTTTGGAGCGAGTTGGTAAAGTGGCCTATCGACTCGCGTTGCCACCAAAGATGTCTGGTGTTCATAACGTGTTCCATGTCAGTATGTTAAGGAAATACATACGGGATCCTTCACATGTGGTAAATTTTGATGATATTGAGACAAGTCAGAATGTTGTCTACAAGGATAGACCCGTGAGGATTCTTGACCAGAGTATCAAGAGGCTGAGAAGAAGAGACGTTCCTTTGGTTAAGGTTCAGTGGAGGCATCATGACGAAGGAGAAGCGTCGTGGGAGCTAGAGTCAGACATGAGGACTAGATACCCCGAGTTGTTTCTAGATTAGTTAGCTCAGATTTCGGGGCGAAATCTCTATTAAGGTGGGTAGAGTGTAACACCCTGTATTTTACTTTCTTTTAATAAATAAATATTTCATTTCATTTCCATGTGTATTTGATTTTATTTCTTTTTATAAATTTTTGGTTGGGGTCAAACCGTAATTTCTTTAAATATAAAAATATTTTCTATGGTTTCAAAAGCAATATCTATTTTTTTTTGTATAAACCGGGAATTTATTTCCTACACTGATATTATTTTCCTGTATTTTCTTTCAACCGTAAAATACCAGTTTTATATTTTAAGTCTGTGTTATACCGCGTTTTGGGTGTGGGAGCACGTGAGCTCAACCACACCGGGAGAAATCTCCCTATTGCTTGGAGGCCACAACTCTTAGTTTATATATATGTATATATCACTCTAAACTCTCTCATTCACTCACAGTCTCTCAATTCTCTCCATTCTCTTCTTCTTCTCAAGATCACACACACACACACATAACACACATACAATATATACATACACATATACACATACATAGTTATATATATTGATATATCAAAATCAAGAACGGTGGAGTAATTTTTAACGGCGGATTATTCGGCGGAATTCTCGGTCTCAAAATTCTCTGTATCAAACACCTCAGTGAGTAATTTAAACTCACTCGCCATGTTTATATACGTGTATTTCAGTATATATAGGTGTGTATATGTGTATATATATGTATTTCACCATTGAAGCTTGAAATTGGAGTTTTGTCAAACTCAACCAAATTCAATTCCGTGAATTGATTATGGAAGATCTTTGTCCCAATAGGCCACGGTTCAAATCCTACACAGTAATTCATCCGTATCGCGACGTACGGTTGATTTAAAGTTTTGACACCCTCACTTTAATCGCGAATATTTAGAGATATAATCCGTATTAGTTAAAATTGATCGCGTATTCTTAATCTACGCGGAAAACTGAAGAGATCCATATATTGCACGACATGATTGAAACAGAATCTGAAAATGGGTAAAATCCAGTTTGAAAACCAGAAACAGGGGAAAACGAAGAAGATGACATTCTGCAAGAACTCGCGCGCGCGACCCGCTCGCGCGAGGCTCGCTCGCGCGGCCCGCTCGCGCGAACCAATCCCCCCTTCGCGCGCGCGATCCGCTCGCGCGATTTGTTCTTCCCTTCGCGCGCGCGACCCGCTCGCGCGACCTGGCAGTTTGAGCAGTTTCTGTGTTTTCTTATTAGGGACTGTTTGGAAAATGTTTTAATAAGTTTTTTTTAAAGAACTGTTTGGCAAATGTATTGTGTTAAAGGCTTAGATTTTAAGAATTGTACGAACAAGAACAACTAAGACCAAAATTTATGCTCGTACGATTTTCCAGCTTTGTGATTAATTAATGGTGTTATTTATGAAACATTGACATACATATTAGGGTTGAGGTTGTGTCAACATGCATGTGTGTGAGAAAGTGTGAAAAGAGTAAAGCGTGGCGGTCTGGTGTGCGACCTCAATATCGATCGGATATTATTCCTGGTATTGGAGGCGACAGTGTTGTTTACGACTTAGATATCGATCGGATAGTATTCCTGGTATCTAAGGCGCGCGTTTCGGATATTGATCGGATAGTATTCCTGATATCCGAAGCGATGGTGATAGTGTTGTGTACGGCTTAGATATCGATCGGATATTATTCCTGGTATCTAGGGCGCTTGTTTCGGATATTGATCGGATATTATTCCTGGTATCCGAAATGATGGTATTGAGTGTGGCTTAGATATCGATCGGATATTATTCCTGGTATCTGAAGCGATAGTTTGGTGTGCTGTTTTGGATATCGATCGGATAGTATTCCTGGTATCTGAGATAATGGTTTGGTTGTGTTGAGTTTTGTTGAGAGAAAAGAGTCAGAAAGATGAGATATTACATTGTTCATGCATGGTTGCATATTTATTGCTTTCTTTATCCCCCATGGCTTATGTTGGAATTGGAACCTTGAATCTATTACTTTTAAAGTTAAATTACACCTTGTTTATATGCTTATATATATACATTGCGAGCACTTGTTTATTTTGCTCACCAGCTTTCATAAGCTGACGGCGTTGATGCGTCCTGGACTGTATGTCCAGATTTTCAGGGTCAGGAGCAGCCAGGGTATTTTCACTATGCTACTTAGAGTCAGGAGACTTTCCAGGAGGCTGCTTTATATTTCCTATGTCTTTTAATTTGGGTTTTGTAATAAACTAGCTTTAGACATTTGAATAAGGCATTTTGTGCCTAAGTTTATGACTGCTGTAATAGTTAGTAAGTTTTAATTCTGGAGTTTATGTTTATTAGTATCCTTTCCTTTAGAATGTTGCTTTAAGTTATTTGTTTACAGGGACAATTGGTCATACTCACTTGTCACGACCTACGAGTCCATATAGGAAATTAAATGCTTTCCTGAATTATGCTACGTCGGGGCGTGACATTGTAATAAGTTGTAAAATTACTTGTCGTTATGTTGTAATGGATCCAACTCATGGATTCGTGTTTTGAATGTTTAACTCGTCAAACTCGTGTTTTTTGAGACATGTAAACTTTTATGTTTTAAAGCCAAACAAACTTTAACTTGTTCTGTTATAGTTCTTTTCGTAGATTAGCATGTCTTAATGATGTTTTTGAAAGTTTTATTATCACTCGTGAAGTTAGTTGGGTGTACTCATGTTTGGAGGAATAAAAGGAGTGATGGTTATTTGACCTTAGGCAAAATTCTACTGCTAAGGAAGAATTCTGCTGAAGGGACATTCGACCGGTCGAAGGGGGTTATTCGTCGAAGGGGGTTATTCGATCGGTCGAAATGACCCCTGCAAGAATTCTTTTTTTATACCTTCCAGAAATATTTTAAATGTTTTTATTGGTTCCTAGGGTACCTTTGGGATCCCTTTTAACATATATTCATCCAATTCAAAATATAATTACGTTTTCAATATTATACGGATTTTACAACTCGGAGGGAAATGTTTCCTAAAGTTTTATACAATCCATGTTGTTTTAAAGTTATTTTCCGCTGCGTATAGTTGTTAAATGGTTAGAGGAGCCTTGGTAGCGTGCCATGTGTCCTATTTTCGCACGTTAGCGGGGTGGGTCATGACATTTATTATCCGACTCATGACCTTGAAGATTTGGAGACACTACTTGTACGGGGAGAAGTGTGAGATCTTCACGGACCACAAGAGTTTGAAGTATCTATTCACGCAAAGAAATTTGAACATGAGACAGAGGAGATGGCTAGAGTTGATGAATGATTACGATCTTTCAATAGAGTATCATCTGGGAAGGCTAATGTAGTAGCTGAGGGGGAAGCCAGAAGACGACAAGGAACTTAGCTGATGAGCTAACACAACAAAAAGAATTGATTAGAGAAATAAAATGTTTGGAACTAGATGTAATTCTAAAGACCAATGGTGGCTTGATAATGAGAATATAGTAGCCGATTTTGAACGTTTGTAATTACTAGTAAACTCTTATAATTGTTTTGAATCATGGGAATAAAGTTGTGTTTATGTTGGTATTGGATTGGAGAACCATTGGTTTGAGCTGTTGCAGACTGTGCAGTTTTGAGGGAGATCAGTCGACTGGGTCTCCGATACAGTCGACTGGGTCTCCGATACAGTCGACTGGACCCCTGTGTAAACAAGTTTTCCTTTCAGTTTTCAAAGGCTTCAGTCGACTAAAAGACGGGAATCAGTTAGGGGTGTAAGAAAAAATCGCGGACCGCAAACTGACCAAATCAAAAACCGATTGGTCGGTTTTCTAAATACATGTGCAAGCTAAAACCGCCGAACCCCTAAAAAAACCGACCGACTGCTTTACACCCCTATTGGTCAATTTTTATACACCAAAAAATCGAAAAAAATCGATCGACCGACCGATTTACACCCCTAGAATCAGTCGACTGGTTTCTGCACGAAAACATGGCATTCTGCTGGAGCTGGTCTAGTCGATCGGACATGTACCAGTTGACTGAGAAATTGAGGGTCCAGTCGATTGAGTTCCCGGCCCAGTCGACTGAGTTCCCGACACAGTCGAATGGACGAGGCCATTAGACTTTTGAATATTACTGCTTTTAACCTCCAGTCGACTGGATCCCCGCCTTAGTCGACTGGATCTCTATTTTCAAAATGGATTCTTTTTAGAACTGTTCCAATTTGGCAAAACTTTTTATAACTCTGATTTTAATGGATTTCATTTATGTTTTCTGCTGCTATTTTACTTTAATGGATTAGATGAGCCTTGGTGGCATGCCGTGTGTTCTATTTTCGAGCATAGTGGCATGGGTCATGACAAAAATAAAATATGCATTTTGAATGTTGTGATTCCTTTGTTCGTATATTACATTTTAGAAAATTTTAATTTTAAAAGTCATTTAAGATGACATGAGGGAACTAGTTTTTCTTTGAGTAATACTTGGGGTGCAACCAAAGCCACAATATTTTGCTCACAACCTCCATTTTGTGTCTATCTCTCTCTTAGTGGCCGGGCACTGTGGGATTACTGGCACTGTGGGACCCATCAAGAGAGAGATAGACACAAAATGGAGGTTGTGAGCAAAAAGTTGTGGCTTTGGTTGTGCCCCAAGTATTATCCTTTTTCTTATTGTTTTCCCTCCCCCTTTCATTTTTCCTCACGAAATATTTGAACCAAACAGTGTCCTAAAATCTCCCAAATTTCATTTTATGTGAGACTCAACGAGGACAATAATGATCAGTTTAAAATTTGAGTATTGCTATGTTTTCCAAATTTATATTTCAAAAGTGCTTTTCAAATGATGTGGCATTAGGGTCAAGTAAATAACTTTCAATTAAAATTCAACCGGTCCTATGCATTAGATCTGGCCCCATTACCACATCATTTAAAAATCATTTTGGGATTGAAATTAATTGTGAAGTATAGCATTACTCTTAAAATTTCACCACAAACAATTATCCTTCCATAGATAATTGAAAAATGCACCCAAAAAAAGAAAAGAAAGAGATAATTGAAATTCCCAAAAGAATCTCCTAATTTGGGACAAAGGAGTAATTTGCTTAGCAGGCTCTGAAAAGCATAAAACAACACTGAAACAAAAACAACAGAAAAGAAAAGGGAAAAAATGTCTGTGTTGGAAAAGATACATAATTGGCTCCCAAACACGGTGTTTTTAACACAAATTTAATGAAAGTGGGACATTTCGCCTCATCTTCCTAGTGGAGTATTTTATATATACATCTCTATATATATATATATATATATAATAAATAATAATAATAATAATATAAAAAGCAACAGTCTATATATATAGATAAACAATACAAAAATTAATTAAGTGTGATTTATGTTTTGCATAAACTTGATGTCAAACATTACGTGTGACACGGTGAGGCCAAGCAATATTGGACAACCATATATATATAGAGAGTAATGTTAGGGGTATAACTATTTTTTATAACACATTTATATTTATATCTCTATCTCCCTTCTAGTGGTATTGGGTCTCATTGAAATTTAATTGGACCTCACAGTGCCGTTTAAGAGAGATAGAGATAAAAATAGTTGTAAATAAATTGTAAAAAAATAGTTGTACCCATAACAATGTTCATATATATATATATATATATATACGGAGTATTTATATATATATCGGTGAGACTCTTAAATGAACATTATTGAGTGAACATACCCAATGAACATATTTTTTAGCCTAAAAGAACTCGCTGGTCAATGGAGTAATTTGCGAGTTCTTTTAGACTTAAAAAACATATTCACTAAGTATGTTCACTCAATCTAGTTCATTTAACAGTCTGAACATATAGTTATACATATATATATTTGCATTGAAGATTTACCGTACGTAGTTATGTACGATCACAAAGTCAAATGGGTTGAGAGAAGGGGTCCGAGTAGATCCATTCTTTTTTTTCCAAGAAGCCGAGTTACCGACATGGGGACCACGGGTCTGTTTCTTGAGAGAGAGAGAGAGAGAGGTGTGACAAACGCGGTCAAGGAGAGAGAAAGAGATCGATGTGTTGTCAACTTTATAACAACCATGATCATTTATATAATGGTGCAGTGAAATGAATTACAGACACAATATACACGATATCAGCATAGCATGTTGATACGATAAAATTTTAAAAATATTACATGTCAAATACTATAGAAATTAGTTGTTTGTACATCCACATGATGCGATACGTTATTTTGTTAGAGTTGTCAATACTTCTTAGGTGCAGTGTTAAGCAGGGGCACAGAGTCATAATTTTTTGTCAGGAGAGCCTAAATTATACGGGACCTCGAGGCAATTTTGTTAGGGTCTATTTTATGCATAACTATGTATATAATTGATTTTATGTGTTGAATTATATGTATAATAATGTGTTGAATTGGCTTCTCAACTCTCTATTCCTAAAGGTATAGTCATTTTATTTGTTACCTAATTATTGGGTGGGGTGGCGTGGGGTGGGGGGCGGGGGTGTTTAATGTTAAAAATTCCTAGGCTAAAATTTCAGGGGAGGTCTGAGCCGGCCACCCTCGCCCCTACACTCCTTTTGCCCCCTAGTGTTAAGGTCTGATTTAAAGATGATTAATACATGATCAAGCTGGAACGTCTCATATTTAGATGCGTAAGTGAACTGACCACACCAATCAGTCATTTGTTCAGTTTTCATAAAAATAAAAATTTTAATAAAATATTTACTTCAAGCTTAAAAATCGATTGAACCAACAAAAATCAACCTAATCGACCCTATTCGGTTGGATTAGAAATTCAAAAGAATCCACCGAACCAACTGACTTACTCCCTACCCAAACCGAAAAGTATTTAGAATCAGGTCTTTTCTTAATCATAGAAGTTCAGCACCCAAACAACCTCGTATTTAAATCAGCTTACGAAATGCATGACCTACATTTCTTTCGGAAAAAATATGTCCCATATTTATATAAATATGATGAATTATATAAATAGAGCATTATTTAATTTGACCAATTATAGAGTTTTGTTGTAAGGTTGGTGTTGCTCCTAAAACTGTAGGACCCGGCCCCAAAGAAAATATAAACCGAAAGTGTTCCTCGTGCATGAGGACACTTGAAGTGAAATTTGTTTCTTTCGGCTAGTCCAAATGACAAATGTGAACATTTTGAATAACAGTATTACATGTATATATATATATATATATATATATTAATTTGTGTATTGTTTGTGTGTGTGTGGAAACACAGGCTAGAGTCAAGTTGCAAAGCTTATATTTCACTTTATAACTTTATATTGTGTTACACTTCTGTGTCACGTGACTCATGTTTTGTGCCTCGGTATCTGAGAAAAGAAATTTGGTGTTCTATCACTCTTAAACATACAGCGTGACCCATATGAGAGAGAAAGACCCTCAAAACACAAAAGCACATAAAGTACATATTTATTTAGTCAACTGTTAGTCCGGTAGTCTACATATGTATATGTACACTAAGACAAATTATTGTTCAATGCACAAAAAGGAAAAAAAAATATATATATATTAGCATATATGATAAGTAACCACTCATCTAATTAAAATAAAATCAGGGTGTTGAAGTAATTTAATTTATAAAGGGTCTAAATTAAATTTAATTAAGATTAAAATTTCTCTCTAAGCACACTTGTACAATATGAAATACTGTAGGTACACATCATCAATGCAGTAAATGTGTGCACATAGAGAAAAATAGTAGGTACTGCATTAAAATTTTGATAAATTATTTAAACACCATCGTTATAAGTTGGGCGCCCTCGTTTTATTCAGATGATAAGAAATTTCTTATCCATTTTAAATGAACATAGAGTTGCTTAATAAGTTAGGCCACCGAAAACCCTATAATTACACATGACAACAATATAAATAGCATGACGACACTTCAGTACTTTTCTTTGTGTCCTTTTTACGTTATTGGTTCGCCTAAGTGCCATCTATGTGTCACATATATATATATATATATATATGTTTATACCATAAAATATAATTTTACTATTCTACTATATTACTATAGTTATGCTATTTTAATATGTTACTATATTGCTATATATATAATAATAATAATCTTATTATTATTATTATTGTAAACTATTTGGCTTGTCATGGAAGCCATTTAGTAGCTTTACTTGAAGGACACTTGGCATTTCAAGGGGAGATCAAGATTGGTTACTTGAAGATCAATGGTGATGATGAAGATGGAAGTTGTTTGGAAGACACTTGTCATTGTAGGAGCATCTCCCACTAATTGGTAGTTAACTACTTGGAAGTTGTAGGAATTTGAATTGTTAGTTAATGTAATAGGAGGGAAATGTTCAAATTCAAAAAAGTAGTTATGTAATTCATCTATAAATAGATGTTGTGTACTCCTTGTAATGGGTCCTTGACCACACAAACAAATGCATTAATATATCTACTTTATTTTCTTCATCTATTCGGCCACCATGGCCATTAGTTTAGGTAATTTAATTTAGCCTAGTTAGGAGAAGTGTACCTTTACTTCTTTTACTTACAATTCTTAGGAGTAGGAGTAGTAATAACATAGTTTAATCACTTCGAAGGTATCCTTCGAACTCTCACCTCTCTTCTTCTTCTTTTTCTTTTTAGTATTTCATCTCACACGATAAAAGTCCTTTTAATTAAGGCATCGAACGTCACCACAATTCCCTGGTGAGGCGCAGTTTGGATAATCACATTTACACATTGGCAATTTGCTTGCCTGGCACGCCCGCACACACTTATAAATTTTCCAACCAAACAATATATATAATTGTACGCATTAATCAATCACGCTTTAAAATCGTAGAGAAAAGTACCTACAAAAAAGTATCTACAAGTACAATAACAAACGGCCACCTTAGCATCCATAATACACAACTTGGTGCCATTTCTGTTTGCTACCTTATCCACAAGCCATAATTAACCACATTGGTCACAAGCTAATCACAATTTATCTCACAACCCAACATCAAAACGTGCATATAAATTATTCCAGATAGTGCATCACTAAACATGGCTAGCTATCATTTCTAGCACTATCTTTCAAGTTCAACCACATTTTGTAGCCATTACTTATAACACTAACACGGAATATACTATGAGAGGCTTTATTGGAAATTAAGTCCGCATGGCATATAAGTCAATGCCATGTATCAAGGGGCAATTATGTCCAATCATGGATTATAAAAGCATGTTGCACTTTTGGATGAGTTTAGGTTTGTCTTATTGTACAACAAGCCCTTGTGGCCAAGTGGTACCCTCACTAGCTTTCCATTGCACTTTTAGATGAGTTTTAGTACCTTGCACATGCAAGGCAATGTGGCCTAATGGTACCCTCACTTGCTTTCCGTGTATGTAAAAGTTTGGGGTTTGACAATTAATGTCGGCCATCTAAAAGATAAATTTAGTGGACAAGAGTCTCGATATTGGCGCATTCTATCATACAAAATGAGTGATTTAGTTGTATCATATAATCAAATTACTCGCCACTTGTTGCTTGTTGATTGGTGCAGAGAAAAGACTGCTATGTACTGAATGCATCATTACATCTAGCCGGTCATGATCGGCTACCAAATATTAATTAATTAGGCTGGATTTTGGAGTCCTAAAATTTAAACAAACTTTGGTGATGCTCAACAATGGCCTTCTTGACCTTTGTTCACGGTCGACCTGCTTCGAAGTAATATGTAGAGTCAGGGCCGGCCCTGCCTATAGGCGGGGTAGGCGGTCGCCTAGGGCCTCACATTTTGTTCATATTTTTCTCTTTAAAAGGACTCCGAAAAATACTGAGTAGGGCCCAAAATAAAAGTTTTTATCTATAATATGTTGAACCCATTATAAAAGAGTCGAAGCAAATATTGAAAAAAATAAATAAATAATTATATGTGCCCCATTATAATCCAACCCACCCTAAATATTTAAACTAATAGTACTTATCTTCTCACTTTTTTGTTTAGCTCAACCCAAATTATTTTAGGTTGGATCAATCTTTATAAATTATTATCATAGATAAGCTCTTAACAATTATTATCAATAAAAAGTAATAATATGAACACATGTGGAATTACAAAAGGCCAAAGAGGCTAGTGGAAGGAGAAGAAAATCATAATCAGTACATACAATAAGGATTACAATTACTAAACCCCCAAATTCTAAAAAATGACCAAAAAAAAAAAAAACTCACAAATCAACACTATAAGGTTTAATAACATGTTTGATATAGAAATTATACACGCAACCATGTATAAAATGACCCAAAAATTTTCGCTTCGGGGCCGCTACTCCCGAACCCTCGTTATTTAAAGGGCCCCGGCTTTCAATTTTCGCCTAGGGCCCCCAATTTGTCAGGACCGGCCCTGTGTGGAGGATGTTCTTAACATTACCAAAATGAAGTTTGGCCCCCATTTGGCAATAGTTTTTGGAGTCCATAATATTTCGTTTGGTATGAAATTAAGCAGTGGCGGACCTAGGATTTTGTGTTAGGGGGGTCAAGTTCCATCCCGAGATATTTTTTTTTTGGTCATTTATGTATATTTTTTATTTTTAAGTGAGACAGAGAGTCGAACGAGTAGTTGTGGCAAATTAGATTTAGGCATTGTTTATCTCCTGAGCTAAATAAGGGGATATTACTATTCCCCTTCACTATTGATAGGGACTTTTAATGTCACACGGTCACACTAGTGGATATTATTATTAATCCTGCAATGTCAATCTTCCCAAAAAATTTTATCCCCAAATGTAATTCCTAACACATTACTATTTCAACATAATGAAAGTCAAATGGACACTATGTGTTAAGAACCACACACCCCCCCCCCCCCCCCCCCCCCCCCCCCCCCCCCCCCGCGGTTTCTTTATGGGTTAGCCCCTGGAATTAAGTAAACTTTTTTTTTTCCAAAGCACGTGTATAATTTATTATGTACATTAGATACAGAGAGAGAAAAAAAAATGAAAGAATGTTATAGATGAAGATGAAACTATTATAGAGTGATAATTCTTTATTATAAAAGTGGAGGAGTATATGAGTATATATGGAATTTCGTATGCGGAAGACCTCATCAAACTTAAAAGCAGAAGCAAGTAAGACTTGCTTTTATGAAGAAGCGAAAACTGTGCTAGAATGCATCTTATAAATAGTACTCGAAATGTTGAAAGGCAGCGGAAAAATAAGTTGAAAATGAAGATGATATTGATGTATAATTGGCAAAAATGTATTCGGCAAATATCATTCCAAACAGACCGTAAGTGATTATGGAATTCAAAAAGCTAAAATGAAACTGTTTTGACAAACCAAATTTTTTTGTGAATCAATTGTAGAAAAATGTGTGTCGATCTAAAAGATTTGCAGTTGGCCAAAAGCTACCACGGGCAGCTTTTGATCAAAACAGGTCTTTGTAATTCAATTGCAATAGCAGAAGTATGTTGCCAAACAGGCGGGCCATTCATCTTGTTCTGACTTCTAAGTTCGTGAATTTGTTCCGTGTAGCTCTTTCAATTGTAGCAGCTAAAAATTTGAATTTTGAATAACCTAATTCCCTTGAAATTTTGAAATTTGGTTTGTGTGTAGCTCTTTCAATCATATTTTTTGACAAGAAATATTCAAAACGAGAAAAAAGATTAACATGTCAATTGTTTAAGTTTTGCCATTGCTGAATTGGGATTCTCATTTTACCAAAACTATATAGTACTTTTCAGTTTATTCACACACACTTACCACACAAACTTAATGTGGTCCACATAATAAAAACTAACACAAACCATGTAATTCTGTTGGACTTAATATATGAGTAATGCTACACCCCTCCAAATTCTACACTTAATAATTCTGACACTTGATTTCAGTGTGCCCCATGTGGATCCCACATGAATACTACACGAGATCCACATAAATCAAAGGTCATGATGTGTTGGGTGTAAAATTTAGTGTGAGTGTAGCATTTTTGTTAATATCTCCCTATGGTTTGCTTTTGTAATTTTTTTTTTTTTTTTCACTTATTATATATTACACTTTTTGTTAAACGCGGCCTTGTATGGGTTGGTGGCAGTTGACGTATTCACAGTTTTAATATATGATTTACACCGCCAAGAATCAAGAAAATAGACTTGATAGTCTTGATTGACCTTAGAGAATGTCAAGATAAATATATATATATATATATACTCTGTTTATATGAGTGTATATATACATATATACACACACCGACACACGTATTTGTTCATGTGTACATAGACTGAACCACTTGATTCTTTTTGTTGCTGGTTGACATAGCTCTTGAGAATAATTTGGGAACATTGTTTCAGCTGGCATTCCCATAGTCGGTAACTCGTTTACATTGTTATAGATTTTAATTCATCTGTATAGAACTTAGTTTAGATTCACCCTAAATATACACATGAACACCATAGGAGATGCTCTAAGTACCAAGCCAAAATTTAGTTTATCAAAAATCCAATTTTTTGTTTTAGTTATTTCATTCTTTCTGAGTTAAATCCAATATTTCTCTCCAATTTTTTAAAAACTCTCTCTCTCTCTCTCTCTCTCTCTCTCTCTCTCTCTCTCTCTCTCACCTTTGTTGATCAATAACGAGATTTCGAACGAATATGAGCATTGAAATTTGGAGAGCCAATTTGCTTAACCAATTTGGCTGGTTGGCTAGCTGGTAAAAAATAACTAGTCAGCTAACTAGTTTATTGGAGAGGATTTTTAAGTTTTTGGGTATCCATTTGCGACTAAACATAGATTTAAGCTAGCTTGTCGGAAATGTTCTAAGGTTTTATTTTTCTTCCAAGACCGGTAGCATCCGATCAAAGAAAATTCCATTACTTAAACATTATTGACAGCAATATTCATACTAAGAGGGTGTTGGGAACAACTTTTTTAATTTTATGAACTTCAAAAGTCAAAATGGAATTATTTGGAATCTAGATTATGTGATTCAACCGGATGAAAAAAGTGAATCAGTCAAAAAAAAAATATTTACGATTGGCCGAAAGCTACATTGGACAACTTTTGGTCAAAAAATGAATCGTATAAGCAGAAAACTACGTCAAACACCTTCGAACTTTTGAATGTGTTACATGCTCGAATACACATTTTGCAATAATTATTACCAACTTAATAACAATGAAACACGGAATATGGAATATAACTAACCACTTCCCTTGTGGCCGGATGACAAGGCTTTTGGGTGTTATACCCAGAGGTCTCAAGTTCGAATGTGGTCACAGGTGATTCACCTGTGACCACATTGTGGGATTAGTCGAGGTGCGCGCAAGCTGGCCCGGACACCCATGGTTACCAAAAAAAAAAATATGGAATATAACTTTTTTGGCATAAGAAAAATCAACACAAACCGTATAATTTTTTGGAATTTTTGCTGTGGTACTTTTTTCATTTATTGTTATCTTTAATTGTTAAACGCGGCCTTGGTAGTTGGTTGGTGACAAATGACTTATTCGTTTAAAACGATTAATTTACACCTGCGAGGAAACAACAAAAACTTAAATTGACCATAAGAATTGTCATTATACTCTTATATGACTCTTATCTATTTATATATATATATATATATACTTATATTTTTACACACACACACACGTGTGTGAACATAGACTGGATCACTAGCTTCTTGTTTGTTGCTGGTTGACATGTCTTTGTAGAAGAACTTGAGACATTGTCGGTAAAAGGTACAACTCAATGAAAGACAAAAGCGAGATAGTTAAAGGTTACTAAAAGGCAAAAGCCTCTCTAATAGTACAGCCAAAATTTAGCTAAACTTTAGTTAAAACTCCACTTTTTAATTTTAGTTTTTTTTTTTTTTTTTTTTGAGAGTCAACTCTAATAGTACTCGATCTCCATTTTAGTTAAGTTTGCAACTTTTGCAGACTGAGCTTCATTTTAGATATGTTCATGCTTAACGAGTTTTATTGTAGTATGTTCAAGCTCGAGTCCGATCGACCAACTCACCGTCAGTTCGATCTGCCTATTCACCGTTTGAACCATTGCTCGAATGGGTGGCCCACCGTCCGAACAACTTGTTCAAAGGGTCCCTACTTTGAGACTCCAAATTCTACAATCACCTAACTGGGGTGTCAATTTGAAAAGCCAATTAAATTCGCTCTCCAAACTTTAATTGCTAGATGAATAGCTGGTATAATTATTAGTCAGCTAAGTAGTTTATCACATTTGATTTTCAGTTTTTGACCCTGTACTTTGGGTATAAAAAAAAAAAGTAGCTACCTTGCCCCAAGATTTTTTTATTTAATTCCATGTTTCTTTCAAATAAATAATTAATTATTTGACATTGCCGACTAATATCATACTTAATTTTCTTTTAGTGGCATAAGAATTGCATTTGAGAACATGAAAACTAGAATTAGGTGAAATTCAAAAAATTTAAAAAATAAAAAATAAAAAAGAAAGAAAGAAAAGAAAGTACTCGCAACTCAAAGTATGTCTTAAATAACTTGACTGTGAAGTCACATTAATAAATGATAAAAATAACTTCAATAACTAGCATTACCAATTAATAAAATATAGGGTAAATTACACTTTAGTCCATCAAACTGTACATCTGTTTTTAATTGGGTTCATAAATTTTTTTTTCAATTGGGTCCTTGAACTTCAAAAATTTATTCATTCAGACCCAAATTCTGACACTGTTTGCTTAAATTATTAGAAATTGTCACGTACGTTGCGCGTAATGCTTACCTGTCACATGTTAGGTTAAGACAAGCACGTGAGATTGTGAATGACTAAAAAATTATGCGATTTTGGGTATGATTGAATGTGATTTTGGATCTAATTGAATGTGTTTTCGAATTTGATTGAACGCGATTTCAGATCTGATTGAATGCGATTTTTTTCACTATTCACAATCTCCCGTGTTTGTCTTAACTTAACATGTGATATGTAAGTATTACGCACAATGTACATGACGATTTCTAATAATCTAAGCTAACAGTGTCAGAATTTGAGTCTGAATGAAGTGAATTTTTGAAGTTCAAGGACCCAATTGAAAAAAAAAAGTTATGGATCTAATTGAAAATAGGTGTATAGTTTAATGGACTAAAGTGTAATTTGCCATAAAATATAGTATACGACATTCATAGCCAATAGTGGCGGGATTTTCGTGTAGTGTTCTTTCTTTCTTCTTCCTTTCACTCCGAATTATTATTTATATCTTATACTAGGAGGATGGCCCGTGTAAGGTACGGGCGCCGAATTTGATAGAAAAAATGAATTGTATATTTTTTAATATGTACACGAAATATAAATAAGCTCTATTAATTCGTAAGATGATGTTACAAAAAAAAGTAATGGTATACTTCCAAAATTTCTATCTCAAAAGTGTTTTCCAAATGATGTGGCAGTGGGGCCAGGTAAATAACTTTCAAACAAAATTCAACTGGTCCTACTGTATTAGACCTGTGTGTAAATTAAATTTTTAAGCATTGTATGTGTAATATCAATAATATTGTGTAATAAAAGTAAAATTTTCATTAATAGGCATGTGTGTAAGACTCAATTTATATCAAAGTATTCAAGGCATGAGTGTGCGTAGATTATATTGAACATTTTGGGACAATTGGTTATGGGTGCATAATAAAATTAAATTTATAAGCATGTATATGAATTAAATTTATAGGTCAACCCCGCCTTTTCAAGAAAATTTACAAAAATACAAAAAAAAAACACCAAAATCGAAAAATAAATTAAATTAAATAAATAAATAATAAACAACAACAAAACAAACCCAAAAAATAAATATTTTGATATTACACACACTTGCCTATAAATTTTTTAATTTAGATACTTTATAAATTTTAGATACTTGCTTAGAAATTAAATTTTATTACACACATGCCTAAATTTAATTTTTGTATGTAATAAAATTTAATTTATAGGCCATAAATGTGATTTGATATTTGATATTACACACACATGCCTATAAATTGAATTTTGTACTTTGATATTATCAACCTCACTTTTTCAAGAAAGTACCCAAAAAAAAATTTGTTTGGAAACCGAAAATACCCCAAATACAAAAAACAAAGCCCAAAATGGGTTTGCCAAACATATCATAGCCAAAATTGTTGGCTTAGGCATATTAGTGCCTTGTAAGGAGTCATCAATGAATTAATGTCTTGTTTGGGGGAAAAAAGAAAAGAAAAACGCAAGTCAAACTTTTTTTTTTTTTTGGCCACTGGAGTATTCACCCGGCGTCTCCAGACCTCGGGGGATTAGTCGAGGTGCGCGCAAGCTGGCCCGGACACCCCCGATTACCAAAAAAAAAAAAAGTCAAACTTGGTTGTGCCAAACAAGTCTCTTACATTAGTGTCTTGTAAGGAGCCATCATTGTTGTCTTTGTTGTCCAATGGATTAGTGTCTTGTTTGGGAAAAATAAAGTAGAAAAAAGAAAAAGACAAGCCAAACTTGGTTGTAACAAACAAGTCCCTTTCTTTTTTGAGCCAACTTGTATATATTGAAGCAAAAGTTGATTGAATCCTAATTTTTTTGGTAAATATTTTATAAAAAGTTGATTAAATCGTCATTTTAATATTAAATAAAATCCAGAAAAGTGACCTAAAGCTAATTTTCTTCTTGAACTAACAAAAATACCCCCACACAAATCCATTAATGACCCAAAAAATGTGCACAAATGTAGGGATATAGATGTAGGGAATTGTAGTATTTGAGATGACCAAAATGGTAAAAACAAGTAATTTAAAAAACGCCAAATCAGGATAATTAAAATTGGAAATAGGTTCTTGTATATGAAGGTGTAGATATCTTAATTTATTTTGCAAGAAAGATATACATTCACAAATAAAATTAAAATTCAGTGAGAAATGAGATATCTGTTGAGAGCAGTTTTTCCCAAAACCCTCTTCTGAATCAAAAGC
Organism: Hydrangea macrophylla; assembly: GCA_033977485.1. Classification (NCBI taxonomy): domain Eukaryota; kingdom Viridiplantae; phylum Streptophyta; class Magnoliopsida; order Cornales; family Hydrangeaceae; genus Hydrangea; species Hydrangea macrophylla. The sequence continues at coordinate 91,052,701 of CM066995.1, forward strand.
TCACTCCTGAAGTCTGCCCAAGTGAAGGGGACATACTTTTGAGGGTTAGTTTTAGAGTCTATCAACTGCGAAGGGGACTCTATTGTGACACTGCTTGTTGGGCTAAGGAAATAAGCAATTGATAGTCTTTTCTTCTCTTTATTCACCACTGCTCTGTGTACAACACTCTTTAGCCTCCCATTGGTCCATGCCTACAAAATGCATATAGGCACATGGCATTTACAAATATACATTTAGTATGTGGCTAGCCTTATTGTCAAAGCAGCAAAGACTAATGTTAGAGCAAAAAGTATCGCTAAAAATTTTAGTAACGTTTTTTCTTTTATTTTTTATTTTTTTATTTTTTTTATTTTTTTGTCCCTAAAATTTTTAATAACACTTTTTGCTATAATATTAGTCATTACTGCTCTGACAAATTAGCGGCGGATCCAGGAATCTCAATCAGGGGGGGCTGTGTAAGAACTTAGGTAAATTTTTTTGAATCTATTTGTAATTAGGCCAATATATAACATATAATAAGATTTTTTTTATCAATTTTTGGGAGAATGAAGTATAATTGGGACAACAAAATACATATAAAATTATTTATTTAAGCCTAACTAATATTTTTTGGGGGGCTATATAATAAGTTTAATTATTTTGGGGGGGCAAAGCTTAATAAAACTTGAAAATTTACCTAAAATACACATATAAAAGTGCAATTTCCCAAAACCTAGGGGTGGCCACTGCCCCCCTTGCCCCCCCTACATCCGCCACTGACTGGCAATAACATTATCCTTACTCTAGGACTATCGGGCTAGGCAGGCCCAAGCCCGCCCGCTCGACCCAAAATAATTATGGCTGAGCTTTAATTGGGTTAGGGCCAAAGCTGAGCTCGGACAAAATTTTGAAGAGAAGTGAATTGCCTCTGGCAAAAAATAAGCTAAATGGTCTTTTATCATGTGTTAAAGAGTTTAATATGTATTGTTGAGTTTATTCTATATATTTTTTGAGCAATAACGAGATGCATAGCAATAGCCAAAATTGCGCTTTCTTATAAGAATGAAGATAAAGAAATAACAAGATTGCTACCAAAAAGTTGACAAGACCCTGATGAAGAGAATTGATAAGGTACACTTTGTGATCAATTTTCAATTAGTAGAGCAGTAATATTGATACAAAATGTACCTCTTAAAAACTAATTATGACATGTTTGGACTTTTGGCCCCACTAAAGACAGGATTATGGCATGTCTGGACTTTTGGTTGATCTTTAGTGACTTTGGATGAAAAATCAGAGTGGGAGCACATTTCTATCTCTGTGATATGTATATTTTTATTATGCTCATTAAAGACAAAAAGTCATCATCTTACAAAAGACAAAATTTTTAATTTTAAAAATAAACTAAAAATACATTTAAAGAGTAAAAATAATAAATTAGTACGCCCATAGATAATGAAGTGATAATTAAGAACTTTTAATACCCACTTAAAAATGATCATAATGTTATCTTATCATCTTCATATAAAAAGATAGCATATGGTTCAATATATTGTTAAGAATTAGCGATCCAGTCCAATTGTCGAGGCATTGTTCATTATGTCTAGCAGTCCACTATAGCTAGTGACCCCATATTCCTAACCCGCATGGTACTGTCCTCTTGGGCTTAAACTAAACGGCCCTCACAAGCAAGAGATATGCATCGATCACACTTAAATGTCAGACTCTTTTGACGTTTGTTACTGACGGACAATAATGCATATGTGCATATATATAGAGAGAGGCCGTCTGGACATCCGTTTATAGACTCGCTTTTAGCAATGGAATTTTTGTCGCTAAAGCTAAAATCACCTTTAGTGACGGTATTTTATACTTTTAGGGACGAAAAGCGATGTCCGTCGGTTCATATATATATATATATATATACAGAGAGAGAGAGAGAGAGGAGGGTTACTTCAAGAGTGTCACCAATATTGATGACAAAGGAATTTGGAACAGGGCGGATTCCAATCCACTGATTGTCATCCTTGAGAACCTGAAGGCCACCCACATCATCTTGTAGCAATATAGTGAGTGTGTGGGGGTCTGAATGGCTTCCCACTCCCAAACACTTCTCTGGTAAGGGACAAGTTGGATAGCTGTTGACCCTTATCATGGTTGCCTCTTTCTCTTCAAAATTCTTTGTGAAAAAATCATCAGGAAGCCCTAATCCATGAGCCAACATCTCAAAAATGGTCATTCCTAATTTGTCCAATGCTTGCATGTACCCATTCATCGCCTCACTGACATATATGAATACATGAAATTGATGAGCTTAAGACAAGGTTGAGACTAGTATTTGTGTGTATAAATGCGTCTTGCTATTCTAGTATATGGAGGTAGTAGTGTAACATTGTGCTCATTTCATTTTTATTTGGATATTTAAAATCATTTCAATGTCCCCTCTTTAAGATTTATTAGGATGAGACTAATGTAGTTATTTTCACTGTAAGTTTAGTACTCTCACTTTAATGAAGTGAGAAGGACAATTTTATTCATTAAAAATCATCATTACCACTTTATCTTTACAATGAGAGTAATAAAGTAATTTTAAATTGATAAAAACTAATTAAAGAAGACTTGAATAATGAGATTAACTTAGTCTCTTCGTAATAAAAATAATTTTTTTTAATTACAATAGGGAGAGGGGGATTCAAACATGCGCCAAAAGATTTGGAGGGAGTTGGTGTTGACCAACTTGAATAGAACTTTCATTCATTTGTATTTTATTTTAAATAAGTAATACTTTTCAACTCCATTTAAGAACGGTCACAATCTTAGGATTCTTATCCTACTATATCATGTAATCGGGTCTTGTTAACCCACGTCATAAAGGCATTAGGAAAATATCGTGTTCATTCTTAGATGGAAAAGAAAAGTTATTAGCACAATATTAAAATGACCAAAGGGGAAAAGGGGGGGGGGGGGGGGGGGGGGGAGAGGGCGTCAACCACTCCAGTATTTGTCCCATTATTTTTCTTATCATTTCTTAATTTGGTCAAATCCAAATTTCTTTACCGCCAGTCAGCTTTTACAAATTACGATAAGCGATTATTCATTATTATCGAAAAAAAGGATATACAGAAAATTCACTACAAAATAGAACCCCCTAATTAAAAATTCCAGCTCTTGCCCTTTAGAAATCTTAAGTAGTTTACTTTAGGTATTTTGTTAAGTTACTCTACTATTTTCATTTTAATGAGGTATCACACACTATTTTGTCCACTTAAAATGGGTAGTTTTAATCGCATACTAACAAAACTAATTAGTATTAGTATAAGATCTTGAGCTTTGACAAACAAAATATGTTAAATTTCTCACCTAAAAGCTTGGTGTTGATCACCAAACACTTTTTTTGCAAATCCCACTACCTGTTGAGGTGATTGAATCAATTGCAAAATCTCAGCCCATGGCAAGTTAATTCCATAATCAGGATTAGTAGCACAATAACCCAATGGCATGGTTGCTGACCTGGCACCCTTCAATTTCTCATCCATGGGCAGATCAAAAAGTTCATGTAACTTTTTTGTCATGTTGTCTACTATTTCTGAATCAACCCCATGATCAACCAGCTTAAAGAACCCCCATTTCCCACTAGCACTCACCATTGCTTCACACAATTTGTCATACTCCTGTTCTCTCTCTCCTCCTCCCAACTTTCTCTCTCTACCTAGAATTCCCCTGAGGCTTATGAGGGGAATGTCGTCACCGTCCGCGAAATCATCGTGGTTTATCGCGGGCCACTCTTTGTCGGACCATATGAAATTTTTTACACTCAATTTTTGATCCTTTGAAGACAGTGACTCTACATGTTGTTCTTCAATTCCTGGTGCCATTTCTTTTTTGCCCTTTTTTTTTTTTTTTGTGTGTGTGTGTGTGTGAAATGTGATTTTAAAGTGTGTTGTAATGTTCATTTATAGTGCGTGTGTAGGAGTACAAATTTTTGGGCATGTGGGTGGGTTATAGGACAAACAACATGCTTTGTTAATGAAAAGAAGTGCATGCTTTGTTAATGGTGTTTAATTATGTTTGATTAAATGTTGTTACCGAGGCAATTGAAGGGGATTAAATCGAAGATTTTTTGGGGGATTCTGGAGGCTAATTGTCTGGAATTGGTGTTTATAAGTGATAATAAGTCAGATTTTTTGGATTCTGGTAGCAATTTTGTCTGGAATGGCCGTTTTACAGCAAAGAGGTCTTTAGATTCTTGTATCCTAGTAGTGAAATTGATATTTACTATGTTGGGAATAACTCAGATTTAAAGAGGCAACATGAACTATATAATAGTGGCCTGTTTGGATTAGGCAGAAGAAGAAGCCCTAATCACAAAGGCAGGTGGGAAATAATGGTTTTTTTTTTTGTTAATTAGAACTCCTAATTTGTTTGGATGCGTTTGAACCGAGAAAATAGTGCTGAAATGGCATGTCCAGAGAGAAGTGTGACAAGTGTCAATTGTTCAATTCTCTTCTAAAGAGCAACTTCCTTGGGGTTTCGTGTAGTACTGTAAATTTAGGCTATGTTTCTATACCTAAATTGGAAGTTCCACGGTGGAGTTGAAGTGAGCCCCGCAAACGGATTGTCGGCTGAGGGAGTCTGGCATTGTCATTGCCGTTTGATCTCTTTTTTAATAAAAATTCATCACATCTTCACATTTTTTAAAGAAAACAAAAATTCCCAAACGGCCAAGTCTTTGCCGACCGGTGGCGGGATGACATTGACTTACCCGGTTGGGTCATTATTGTAATAATAATAATAATAATAATAATAATAATAAATTAATGGCAAATGCTTTGCCAGTTGAGTGGCAAACGACTTTCCATTTGACTGTATGGTAAGTGAATTTTGTGAAAGAGCAAACTTAAGTTTTCTTACTATACACCTAGCTAAGTTGCTATTTAAACAACACCATTGCGAGCGTTGGTACACTAACACCCCCAAGTTGCCCTACATTCCTACCCACTGTAGTGGCTCTTATTAACCCAATTTTTTTTTTTTTTTTTTTTTTTGCTTGTTATCGAAATTAAAAAAGGGCAATGCTAGGGGCACTAACAAAATCCACTAACACTTACTAACACACTCTATCTCTCTCCTAGTGGTACTGCGGGATCCACTGCGGACCCCACGGTGCCACTAGGAGAGAGATAGAGTGTGTTAGTAAGTGTTAGTGGATTTTATTAGTGCCCCAAATATTACTCATTAAAAAATATAAGTGGATGCGTATATACCACATCTATCTCTAATATAATAAATAAATAAATAAATTGATTATTAAAAAAAGAAAAAAGAAAATTTGGAATAGAAATGGTGAGTTTGTTAGAGCCAGTCAAAAACACTCGGTACAACACCAAACCACAATTGAATCTATTTGCTCAATATATCACTCTCCTTAAAGTGCTGTTAGTGGTAGTTTGTAAGTGGATCTTGTCCCACACTCACTCACTAGTTTAATACTGGTATGTGATAAGGAAAGAGGTTTGAGGGGAACATTATCTAGTATGATTCAAATTACTCGGTTACTTTTTATTTGTTAAAGTGGATCGTGAAGCACTAGATAATTTCTTACGAGTTAGTTTTTTCCCATAATGTTAACTAGTATGTACTCGTGCCCGCGGGCACGGGCGAAAAAAAATGCAGAGTATAATAACTTCGAGATAATTAGGCTGTAAATTTATTTGCAAAAAAAGAAAGAAAGAAAGATAGGCTATAAATATGTATTATATTACTTGAAGCGGAGGGACATTTCATGATCCATGAAGAAAATAAGTTACGGAGTAATAATTTTTACTTTCAAAATGATTGTCCCAAAAAGTTGGTTGATGTGTGATTATATTTCCAAAAATAAATATAAAAAAAAAACAAAAAAGAAAAGAAAAGAAAAGAAAGAGAACAATCTTCCTAAATCCCAAATAAGAAAGCTATAGTGTATGTACTACATGTGCATTTAAGTGAAGACATTAGTTCCACGGGCATAATTATATATTTTCAATTCATTGATTTTGATTTTGAAATCAATTTGAGATATGGTTGGAATTTTTACAACAAATTCATAGATATCACAATAAAGACAAAAATGCGGTAAGAATTTTACAACTCATAAAACGGCAAAGATTCAATTCATTAAAGACTCTCTTGATCTTTAACAAATAACCGCAAAAATAGACAAAAATGATATAAGACTATAACGACAACAAAATATGAATTCCAAAACTGATTAATTGAAGTCTACAGAAGTAGAAGCACTCTCTTGATCATATTCTAAGCAGATTTATGTAACTAACAAAATTACAGTGGCTGTCAACTTCAAAATATGTTTAAAAAGATCTAAACTGATACCAAATTGAGCACTCCAACATTAAATTCATTCATTAAAACTATATCAACATATACAAAAATGAGTATTGCAACCTTTAATTAAAATATCATTTGTTAAATTTTCTTGTGAGTTTTCTTCATCAATTTAGAAAACGTGCAAGTGTCAATCTCGATATGCTTAGCCCAGCCTAGTGAATGCACAACAATATGAAAAAAAAAAAAATATATTATATTAGTTACATTGACATGGAAAACAGTACAATATGCGTTGAAAACATAAGTTAGATACAAATGATATATCGTTATGGACTACCTTGTTGATTCCCCATCTTTTCAATTACGGGCTTTTATTATCAAAATCATTTGATGCAAATTCAAAGTCCCATGCAATATCTCTAAACCATTTCTACAAAATTATAGTCTGGGATTAATAACAGTAGTAAGTACAGATCAAATACCAAAATTAATAAAACACAAATAAAACATACAAAGCAAAATAATAATAATAATAATAATTGTTGAGCATATTTTTCACCAAACAGATTTAGTTGGTTCTTCTACGTCGGGGCGTGAGACGTAGCATAAATATGGAAAGCGTTTAATTTCCTTTATAGACCCGTAGGTCGCGACAGTTTGAAAGATCGATTCCGTCCCAAACGTCGAACAACAAAAACATAATAATCAAAGCAGAGCAATCAAGACTTACACATATTTCCTAATTTATTACATATTACAATAAGGGGTCAACTAAGGCACAAGCCGCCTTAAGACAAAACAATATCTATCGTCTATTACAGTCATCCTTATTACAAAACAGTTTATAACTTAAAACATAGGATATTGATAACAGTCCTATCTTCCAAAGCAGCCGTTCTCAGTTTGCATAATCATAGGGCTCAGCATAGTCATAACCTGAAAAGCCTGAACATCAATGTCCAGGGCGCATCGACGCCGTCAGCTTCAAGAAGCTGATGAGTATTAAAAACATAACTTTGAATGTAACACATACTCATTTACCATTTTCCAATTCTCATTTAATCCAATAAGTTTACATTAAGGTTAGGAGTTCATTTTTAGAAAACAACCATAATATCATTTGAAAGATATAATATATATATATATGTGTGACCGTGTATAAAAACAATGCACCATCTCATCTTACCGACTCTTTTCTCTCGACAAACACGACAATCCACTATCTCACACCAGTATCCTTGTAATACTCCGATAGCCACACTTTAGCACAGGGGTGCCAGGGAATGTCCAGTTTGCCTCACACTTTGGTTCGGGGTACCAGGGAGTGTCTAATGCCTCACACTTTAGTACCTAATCCGCCTCGCAAATACCGGAGGTAACCTCACGCAGTATCCAAACTCGGGTACCAGGGAGTGTCCGTAGGCCACACTTTAGCACTACCATGGGTGTCAGGGAATGTCTAAGTTCGGCGTCACACACTTTAACGCTTTCATGGGCGTAAGGGAGTGTCCAGTTTTGCCACCGTCGCACTACAAAGATATTCTCACCGCAATCTCAACACGTCACACTTTGGTACACAATTACCAGGGAGTGTCCACAACACAATCTTAACCACACACTCTTTTCCACACTGACCATTACTCTTTTCCACACTGTCCAACATTTACACTCACCATGCATGTACAACTGACTCCACATGTATGTCATGACACATAAACCAACATAAAATGCTGAATTATAGGAACAACGTACGTACGGGGATTGTTAAGTCGTAATACATCATTTCAATCGTCCAAACATAATCAAATAGGTTTCTATTTTAGTAAATTTCCCAAACAGATCTTTAACAGTCCATAAAATATCACCCAAACAGTTCTTTAACATAAAACAAGCAAAGTTTAGAAACTGTCAGAAGTCGCGCGCGCGGGCCGCTCGCGCAATATGTCCAACTTTCCTTTTCTTTTATAAAACTTTTCCAACTGCCAGAATACAGGGAGATCGCGCGCGCGGGTCGCTCGCGCGGGCCTTTCGCTCGATCTGCCTAAATTTCATTTTTCTTATTAAGATCTTTTCTATCTGCCTAAAACCACACGGCTCGCGCGCGCGGAGGGCCGCTCGCGCGATCGCACGCGCGAGTTCACGCAGTAGCTTCACATTCCTCGCTGGTTTTCCCATGTTTCATAAATTAAGGGGTCTTTTGACCCATTTTTGATTCCGTAAGTTACCATGCCTTATAATATATGAATCTCTTCAGTTTTTCGCAAGGATTATGAATCTACAATCAATTTTACTTGAATCCAAACGTAGTTCATGAATTTTACGAAAAACTAAAATATGACAAAACTTCAATCTTAATATACTTTCTCAATTGAGTAAATTAAGCCTTAATACTTTAAACATATCATCTATGATGTACAATCTTTCATAATCATCTCTAAAAACGGATTTTGGTTAAGTTTGAAAAATCCATGTTTCTAAGTTTTGAAATTCAAACGTAAAATCATCAATGGAGATTTTCAAATTAAGCTATATAAACAGCAACCAAGATATGAATTACATTTATAGGGAGTTAGAAATACTCACAGAGATAGAAAGTGTGTGTTTTGTTGAGAAAGATAAACAAAATAAGAATCCAAACCAAGCTTTGGCTATGGAGAATTGAAGCTTCCTCTCACCAGAAATTTAAACTCTCCAGCTCTCTCTTTTTCTCTCCGTGTTCTCTCTCAATGTTTTGGTTTAAGACATATGCAGAAAGTGAGAGTGAGAGTATAGTATATATAGAGGATACAAAACTTGGGGGCCAAGAGTATTCCAATTCACTCAACAATTGCATTTTGTTTTTCAATTTACCAAGGCTGTAGGATATACACACACAGATACATACGAATACACACTCTCCAGACTGGAAGGGTCAAGTGTAGGCTAATAGGGGCCAAGCCTAGTTGTTTGGGAAATGGAGCTTAAGGGCACAACCAAACACACCACAGGAAGCACATCCAAACAATGCTCTAACAAGTGGGCTAGAAATCTCTTGTGATGTTTGGCAAATTAGCTTATGGCATAAAGTTAACACATGATTCAAAAGCATACCCAAACAAAGCCCATCTAATGATTACTAACATTAAATGAAAAAGCATATGTCACCTCTTGATTGGTGGAGAATCCCATATAGTGGGAGTTTAACGTGGCGCGGACAGTTTTGAACATAAACTGGTATTTTCACGGCGCGATGGTCACCCCAAAAATACAGAAAATTCATTTTAACTTAGGAAGTACTTTTCCGGTTTTATAAAAATACTGGTTGAGTTAGAAGAAAATATTTCCACCGTTTTGAAATACAGATTTGAAATCTATCACAGGCGTTGTTAAATGTTATAAAATCGCAGTTTGACCCCAAAAGAATTTTAATTATGAAATGGAGCCAATAATTAGGTTAACATATGAGAATTGTAAATTAAAATGAAATCAGAAATACATATTAAATATGGAAATTCAAATTGGATTTTAATATGTCAAATGCAAATACAAATAATTAGATGGAATTGCAGGTTTTTACACGTGGGGAGTCTTTTTGTGGCCTTTTGAAATTCTTTAAGTGTCATTGTTTCTGTTGGGATCCAGGGCCAGCTTAGTTAAGTATATCTTATGAATTTTATAAGCATGGATAACTATTTTGGCAATGAATGTACGTAATAGGCATTCTATAGGTTTTGGTAAGAAAAACTCATTCCGGCTTAAGTAGAAATAGTCATTTCAAAACAAAAGGTCATTCCATTGTAGGTAGCCACATCAAACAAAGAAATGGAATAAACCCAACTCATTCCTATCTACCATAGGTGCCCTAAATTCACAAAACACAAAAAGAAAAGTAATCGTAGCATAATCATAATATAAAGAACTTACATTTTCTTTGCCATTTTTCTTTCTTATATCGGCAATTAGTCTGTCACTCTCAATTGCTTGCTCCTTCCTTTTACGGTTGCGTTCAGCATACCCCTTAAAATAATGATAGAAAAGTAAATTATCAAACACACATGTATTAAAAATTGACAGGATCGGAAAATATTAAATCACAGACCAATAGTTGAGACATTCACCTCATGAAGTATCCCTTTATTTAATTCACGCTCGTCATGAATTATGAGACCAACATTATTTTCCCTTAACAATTGTGCCTATTGTAGAAAATATGTTAAGTTTCAATTCATGTTGACATAAAAGCAAAGAATAAAAATGGATATACTCACTGCTTTCTCCAGGTCTTTATCCATCTGTTAAAAGTTTGAAAGTATTAGTACAACACATGAATAGAATAATTTCATATGTATAACAAAGCCATAAATCTTGCTTGACCGTATATTGTCATCTCAGCTATCCTAAAAAAAATCTGAAATTACAATAAAATGTATTTATAATTAGCATGAAAAATTTATTCTCGATTTTATAAATCACATAATCATTGAATCAGATGGAAGTGAAAGCAAACAGTTCCTCCACACAAAAAGAAACCAGTCAAAATTAGTTGATTTGTGGTTAGTTTCTTGAAATTGTGTAATCGAGATGGTGTTGTAGTGTGTAAATTGGGTTGTCAATATTGGATTTTTTACACCTGTAATCTACATTACATTCACCTGGGCTAGATTTAGTATTGCATGTTTTCTCTTTAGTTGTTGGAAAATCCTCTTGCATCTGTTTGAGGCAATGGAAATTAGACCATTAAAATTATTAACAAAAATGGTTTCCCCAAGATTAAATGTACGCATGGAAATAGGTTAGTTTTTTTTTAATTACCATATTTACTGCAAAATTAGACAAAAAGAAGAAAAAGATTCCTAGTATTAATGGCATGTGGTTCTAGACTTCTAGTGGTCTCTAGAGTTCATATGAATTTATCAAAGTGGATTTTAGAGCTCCCACAAATGAAATACAGATGTAAAACGAAAATGTGGTACTATGTATGTATGTATATCACACACTCACACACGCGGGTCATATACACACACGCACTCTATACACACACATGCATAGTAGGGTGAGACTTAGGCTTAATTTAAACTTTAGAGGCATCTCAATGGATGAAATAGAGGTTGTTTGGCAAACACAGAAATCAATAAATTTATAATTGGAAGAATATAAAATACATTTAAAAAACATATGTAAATTAGATGGCCGGACATACTTAAAACAATGTAAAATGAAAAAAAATAAAAATAAAAATATAGATTCACTATTAGTTGCAAATAAAGCACTTTTTTTTTAACAAACACTAATCCATCTCTCTCTCTCTCTCTCTCTCTCTCTCTCTCTAAAAAATTAACTATTGGGTACCAAAGTTACCTTGGCCTTTTATTTTATAGAAAATTACTAGTAAATACCTTATTGATGGACATTCATGGTTAAAGGACACCCAATATACAATTTTGGTATAACATCCCTAAAATCCTAGTTAAAGTACCTAATCATGGTTAAGAAATTATTTTTGGTCATAAATACCCTTGTACATGTTTTATAATATATAGATATACGCTGTATAAATGTCGCCAATTACTCACTTTAATTGGTGCCATTATTTCCTGCTATTTACATATTCAGATGTTAGATTTAAAAGGAAATAAAATGCATCCCTTCAAATCCCATAAATCACTCTATCTTGATAATTCACTTACCATATATCAGGCTAATCCCAATAAGTACCATACAAAATCTTATACCAGCAACACCACCTGGTCCACCTCTAAACCTGATACAAAATTGAACATACCCACATCTACATACATATACAATACGCATTCATGAAGAAAGAAGATGAAGACCCACCCACATCTTTGTTGCATCGATCTATGTAGTCCAGTCTTGTAATCTAAGAAGATGAAGACCCACCTACATCTCTCTCTATATATATATGACACCTTCTATTTATTGCGATGGTACGATCTTGTAATCCAAGTAATTTCAAGGTTTTTTTTTTCTTTCTTCCTTTTTTTTTTTTTGAAGTTGGTGATGATGGTGGTTAACAGTGGTTGTGGGTGCTAGGATGCAATGGAATTCTCTCTCTCTCTCTCTCTCTCTCTCTCTCTCTCTCTTTTCAAAACATGTTGTGAGATTCACAAATTATGTTGTGACTCTCTCTTCTATTTTCATTTTCAGAACATGTGAAAATTTACAAATCATGTTGTGACTCTCTCTTCGATTTCGTTCTCCATAACATATTGTGAAATTCACAAATCATGTTGTGACTCTGTCTCTTTCATTTTCTTTTTCCAGAACAAGTTGTGAAATTCACAAATCATACTGGGACTCTCTCTTCCATTCCCATTTTTCCAAATTATGTTGTGACTCTCTCTCTCTCATTTTCGTTTTCCAGAACATGTTGTGAAATTCACAAATTATGTAGGACTCTCTCTTCCATTCCCATTTTTCTAGAACATGTTGGGAAATTCACAAATCATGTTGTAATTCTCTCTCTCTCTTTCTCTCTCATTTTCGTTTTCTAGAACATGTTGTGAAATTCACAAATCATGTTGAGACTCTCTCTTCCATTCCCATTTTTTCACTTGTTGTGCCTTTTTCAATTTAAATTGTGTTCCACAAATCATGTTGTTGGACATGATTGTGGTTGAAAATAGCTGTCATTATGAGTAATAATGCCTTTCAAATTTTGATCCCCTTAATTTTTTATTCTCTTAACTTTTGGAGAGAAATTTTGGTTAAAAACATTAATGGAGGAGGTTACCATTTTTAAGAATACCAAACTTGATGAGGGGTATTTTAGTCCCTAAAAAATTTCAGGAACTTAATTATAAACATGTTTTAACTCAAGGAGCTAAAGCTATTTAATTACAGTATCTAGGGATTTATCACTAATTCACCCTTTATTTTAATGTGTCTTGCACCTAATTGGAAGAATAAAAAAATACATATAAAAACATATATAAATTAGTTGGCCGGACATACTTAAAACAAAGTAAAATGAAAAAATAAAAAATAAAAATACCGATTCACTCAACATGAAAAAAGAAAAACGAAAAAGGGTACACACTGACACACGTAACTCTTACTCTCAATAAACACACAAACTTGAAAGAGAGAGAGATTATACCTTGAAATTGATGAGGCAATGCTGTGGAAAGAGGGTGAGATGGAGAAAGAGGGAGAGGCTGAAGTTGTTTGAAATCAGTAGTAGTTTTTGGGATTGGAGAGAGAGAGAGTGTTGGTCAGTTTATGTGTTGCTGTATGCGTGTGAGAGAGAAGGAGAGACGTGGGGGTAGAGGGAGAGAATTGGGGTGAGTGTTCATATGGTGTGTGAGGTGTGCAAATATATTAGTGTTGTGACCTTTGGATTAAGTTGATCCAAAGGTGGAAAATAGATCTAGAGAAATAAAGGTGCAGATCTTAAGCCATTGGATCACTCTTTTTAAGCCATTGGATCACTCTTTTTTGGGTCCAACACCATTGCCCAATATTAATATAGATAGGATTAGCTATCTTGATCTTTTAAATGTTAATTTCGGACATTTTGTTGTGTATTTATAAACATAACCAATAAAATATAAAAACATGGACACGAATAAAAGAAAAAATATAGATCATAAAATAGTACAAATGGTCAATGCGTTACTTGCTTCATATTCTTTCTGGAAAAAAAAAACACCTACACAAATTTTAACGCACCTTTGCTATAAAAAAAAAAAAAAAAAAAAAAAAAGACCTTTCATTTAAGAATTGAACGGAGGAATGGTTATGTATTTCACTTCACTTTTAGTATTAAGTGTGGACTACTTGCTTATAGAAATTTTTGTAAGACTTGAACGGGGTATTTTCTATCACAATCAAAAGGGCACTGCAATTATTGTAAAGTAATTGATGTGTCATCATGGTAGATTTGAAATAATAGTAAGTAGATTCCACATCTTCTACCAAATTTAACCAAATGCACCGCTAATCCCAGGTACATCACTACAACTTGTAGTTGCAGAAAAGTTCCGCGAGTAATCAAACTTATGCGGTGAACAAAATCTAAAACACAATTACAAATTCACAATGAACTAAAAAAAATTTGCAATCACATTGAATTGGATAAAAAAAATAAAAATTTTGCTCTTCTCTGCCTCTTTCTTGAGATTTACCTAGCCTCTTGCAAAAAAAAAAAAAAAGAGAAAGAAAAAAAAAAGAAAAAGAAAAAGTTTGCCAACTCCAAATCTGAAGCTCAAGAATAATACCAGTGCATAAGCCATTGATAGCATCAAGAAAAAAAATGAGAAGCCAAAACTGATTCAAGTAGATTTCATACCTTGGTAGTTGGTCAATAGTATTTTTCCAGGGACATAGAAATAGAAATAATCATTATGTATCTAATATTCACATTACATATCTTCAGGTTGGAGTCTCTATAGAAATAGAAATAGAAATAGAAATAGAAATTAAATTAAGATGATTTGGAGGTCTTTGGGTAGGTAATGTCATAGTTCCATTAAAAAACACAACCGGATGAAAACGATTACATAATTAAGCAGTATGTGCACAAACAAATCTTAATTTCTAGCACCAAAGGTTACTTCCCGCATGGCCAAACAATTGAAAAGAAAGAAAAAAAAAATATATATATATATATATAAGAATTAACTGCTCTATTGGAATGTCCACACATGTATGTACACATACCTTGATCATATTTTCGCTCTATTCATACGCTAGTAGGCTATTTTCATGTCCACGTATACATGCAGAGATCATCAATTACACAAAAAAAATTTGATTTCTCATCTAGCTAGCTTCTATTTTACAAACAATATATCTCGAACTTTCAAAAATCTAATTATGAGGGTATATAAGCATGAGAATAGAGTGAGATAGAGAGTACCTAGTGAGAGAAATGTTGTTGTGAGAGGAGGTGGAGGGGTGATCACAACTTCAACCTTGGACTGGAACTTTGTTGTTCTAATGCACACTCTCTATATGCACACATGCAAACCAAACTAAGGGGGGGGGGGGGGGAGAGAGAGAGAGAGAGAGGTGCATATGGAGTAACGTGAGACAGAGATGAGGGATTGCTGGGTGAGAGAGAGAGAGAGAGATAGAGGATGAAGTTAGGGAGTTCATCAGGAAAAAGCAAAAACAAAAAAGATAAAACGTGGGGGAGTTACATGAGGGAAGTTGAGGGAATAGTGGTAGGGAGGAGAATTATATGGTATGTGCGGTTGGTGTGCGCTTGTTTTGTGACATTGGATTGAGTAGATCTAAGGGTGTAAATAGATGGTTGTGTCATAAGGGCTAAGATCCAAAGATGAAAAAATTGGCAAATATTGGCCTTTGGATAAGTTTTTTATGGGATCCACATCGTTCTCTAATATTAATATAGATGTTAACGTGTGTATAACAGTTTGAATAAAACTCTTTAAGAACAATTCAAGAGGTGCCTATTCAGAGAGTTGTAATCATTCATATTAGACACCAATGGTGATCTTTTGTTGCCTATAAACAAATGACTGATTCTGGGATTAATATCTTTTTATCTCTTCTTCTCTTATCATTCTCTATCACTGTCAAATACATAATTCTGCAGAAAAGTTCTAAGGAAAATCTTCAAATTTGTTGTCTACAGATTCTTAGTGACTTCTTGTATCCTGGAGGTGAATTACCAGAATGTGGCAACAAAGTCTACGAGTGGGGGCAATTATCACCTTAAAGAAAGTGTCTTTACATACGCCTCAAAGTCATTGGTTTTTTTCTTTTTTTTTTTATTTCTTTCATCATATTGCTCCAACAATTTTAAGGCGAGAATTGCAATGGAATCAGGAAACAATCTGGCGGCTTTCAAAGTAATGAATCAAGTTGTGCATTGAGGTTAATGTTGATTTTAATTTTTTCAATGATTTTCAAATTGAAGTGGATGACGATGAGAGTGGCAGTTCTGTCTTGACAAAAAAATCAATGTGGAATACCAATGGACTCCTATAAGGTACAAAAAATGTTCCCAATTCGGTCATGATTGTTTTAGTGCGGTTAACCCAGTGCCAAAATCAATGCCTAATCCTACCCATTACACCCAGTTTAAGAAGAAAGAGGAAGTAGGTGTTTCGCAAGTTGTTACTCGAAAGGACAAAGGGAAAAAGATTATTGAAGATGTCTTTCACATTCTATATGGACAGAACCCCGTGGATGCCCCTTTGCTGTGGGTAATGTATTTTTTGCCTTAGCCCGACCTACTTTTGAATCTGCTCAAGGTCCTCTTTCAAGGGACAAAGCAGGTTGTTCTCGTGTCCCAGAGAGAGAGGTCATAAATGACAATATGGATATGGAGATTAGTAAGTTTGAAGAAGAATTTGAAGCTGTTTTCGATGAGTATCTCCTATCCCCTGAAACTCCATGTCTTCCAGACAGAAGAAAAAAGAAGCGAAGATGAAATTCAGTGGAAGTCGTCCCAAGGGCCGCCACAGATTCTGGTTGAGTCTTTTGTGTGGTTGGCTCTTGCGCTGGTTAGTCTGCCCCTGGCTAAGTGTTTTTATGTTTGGTTGGGATGGGTGTCTCTCCTTGTCTTTTTGGTTGGATAGCCTATCATCCCATGTTAGAGTTTCTCTCTTTGTTTCTCTATGTTTTGGCGCTCCTTTGTTTTGTTCAAGGGACATACCCTTTATTCTTGTGTTCTGATTGTATATCCAGGTGTATGCCCCTTTGTCTTTTGTAGATGCCGTTTGGCTTTTCCTTTTATTGATTAACCCTTTTTTTGAACTAAAAAAAATGTGAAACTGGACAGATTTGATGGGATAAATTTCACTCGCTGGAATAACAAGATGATGTTCATACTTACTACATTGAAGATTTCATACGTGCTTGATTCAAATATGCTCCCAATTCCATATCCCAATCCAGATGACAATGAACAGACAAAGGCAGAATGGAAGAAGCGTGAAGAAGACGAAGTGGTATGCAGAAGACACATCATGAACACATTGTCTGATAGACTCTATGGTCTATACACTTCAATTTCATCACCGAGGGAAATCTAGAACGTCTTGGAGTTTAAATACAATGCTGAGAAACAAGGTGCGGATAAATTTATGGTTATGAAATACTTTGAATTTTCGATGGTTGATATTGCTTCTATAATGGACCAAGTACATGAATTGCAAGTTCTAGTTAATAAACTTAAAGATCTTAAGATTGATGTTTCTGAGTCATTGCAAGTGGGGGCTATTATTGCCAAACATCCCCTAGTTGGAATGACTATAGAAAGAAACTTCTGCATACAACGGAAGATTTCACTATAGTGAATCTTGTTGATGCAAACAATAAGTCTCAAAAGCATTTGTGTATGGAAGAGGAAACAAGAATACGTGATAAAAAAAAATTGGTTATCCAGTCTAGCTCTAAAGTGAATCTTGTTGATGCAAACAATAAGCCTCAAAGCAATTTCGGAGGAAACAAGAGGAAGTACAATGATGCCAGTAGTTCTAACAATCACCCGGGCAAAGACAACAAAAGCAAGAAAAACAAGAATTGCTACAAGTGCGCAATAAAAGGACATTTCAAACGTGAATGTAAAATGGGATAGAGGCAGAGGAAGGATGTTAGTGTTCCCAATCAAGCTAACACTGTTGAAAAGGAGACTTCTGAGATTGTAGCCATGGTTTCAGAAATGTATATTGGCATGATTACAGAACTGAATATGGAGGCACCATCTAAGTTCTCTGGTTAGTGGTATGATTCTAGACTTCTAGTGCTACTATTCATATCTACAATGATAAATCTCAATTCAAACAATACGAGGATGCAATGAATGGAGAAGTACTAATGGGAAATTACAATCCTTCTAAGGCTATGGGAAAAGGGACTATTGAACTACAATTTACTTCAGGAAAAAAACTGGTCCTTATGAATGTTCTCCATGTTCCTGAAATTAGGAAGAACCTTGTGTCTGCAAATTTGCTTTGTAAGAAAGGTGTTAAAGTTGTGCTTGATTATGATGGGTGGCGTATTTTTGTTGGTAAAGGGTACTCTTGTGATGGAATGTTCAAGTTGAGTATTAATAAAATATCTATTAATTCTGCTTATATAGTTGACTCTTTTAATTTGTGGCATGGTCGCTTAGCACATTTAAATTATAGATAATTGTAATATATGTCTAAACATGTGATCGGCGACGAATAGTTCCCGTTTATAGTCCTGAAGATACGTTTTGTTAGCCCACTTCTTTTAGTTATTAGTTGTTTTTTAATAAGTATTCTATATTTTGTAGGTTTTGAAGCTTTAACTTGAAAATGCACCAAACTTCAATGATTAGTGGATTTGGAAGACATTCTGGGCTCAAAAGGTGATTCCGGTGAAATCTGAATGCAGTAGCAGACTCGGTAAATCACATTTTTGACAATGAAGACTTTGAGTTTGAGAAATTTCTCCAGAGATTTGAAATGTAGATCTTCGAGTTACGGATGCATGGCCATAAATGGTGAGCCAATACGAAGTCCGAGTCAAAAGTTATCACAATTCTACGATCGGTGCGCAAAGTTGAGAAAATGGGGAAAAAATGGCTATCTCGCTGGAGCCACCCGCGCGCGCGACCTGTTGAAAAAGTCAAAATGCGTATTTCGAGGTACTGAAGAGTCTTGTGCAATCCGAATTGGCTGAATACGTCAAGAAAAGTAAAAATAGCAGTTTTAGTGCGATTAGGTTTAGAAAAAGTCTCATAATCCTTCCAAAATCTATATAAATCCTATTCTAAATCAATTTTGGGGGTTGCACAACATTACACATCCATATACAACAAAGACTTAAGACAATGGAGAGAGGAAATCAAGGAAAATAAGAAGAAGACCAATGATTCCTATGGCCTCCTCCATCAACCTCTTACCGTTCATCGATTCTATGGCTGCTTAGACCAAGATCTAGGATTTCAATGAAACCTTAGCCAAGTAATAGGGTGTTATTTTATGTTTTTCTTTTAGATTTATTATGTATGGATAATGATTACATGTTTCGAGGATTTTGAATAATAAAAATCGTATTTCTATTGATTAAATCATTGCTTTCAAAATCTATTCTTGTCTTAGATCTATTTTGAATGTGATGTGCTCAATGATCTATATTTGCTATGCTTGTATGGATTATTTACATGTAATAGTGCTTATTTGAATTGTGATATCAAATAGTCGAATAATTCATGCCTAGGGAAGACGGGGTGTGTCACAACCCTAGTTTAGTGTGAGACACTCTGTGCCAACCGAAGATGAATTATGTTGATGCTTGAATCGTAGTAATTTCTTGACAGGGGAATTGGGCTTGTAGCTACAATTTTCCATTATCATACAACGTAATAAGCTAATGAATGCATAGATACCCTAATTATGAAGCTAGTGGTGGATTTGCAATCCTAGGTTCAATACACATATTTATCAAAATAACTTTTAATCGCTTTCATAGTGTAGATTTATTTTCATTGTTCTTAGTTTAATAAAAATCAAAATTAAAATTCCGTTTTCTTAATTAACTAGGGTTAGGTTTTAAAATTAAAGTGCTTTAGTATTTCAATATCTGTGGATTCGACCTCTACTTCCATACTACAAATCTTTTAAAGTAGAGTATACTTTTTATCTTGATTCTAACGAGATCAACATGGTTTAATTTCATTTAACAAAAGTAATGATGCTAAGTGTGATATTTGTATTCAAGCAAAGATCACAAAGAAACCTTTTCCTAAAGTAAATAGAAATACTCAATTGTTATAACTTGTGCACACAGATATATGTGAATTGAAGGAATGTTAACTAGAGGGGGTAATCGGTACTTCAGTACTGTTATAGATGATTTTTCAAGATACACAGACGTTTATTAGTTAAAAAATAAAGATGAGGCTTTTGATATGTTTAAATGTTATAAGAACATTGTTGAAAATCAAAAGGAAAGGAAAATTTAAATTCTTTGTAGTGATAGAGGAGGTGAATACTTTCA
Organism: Hydrangea macrophylla; assembly: GCA_033977485.1. Lineage (NCBI taxonomy): Eukaryota > Viridiplantae > Streptophyta > Magnoliopsida > Cornales > Hydrangeaceae > Hydrangea > Hydrangea macrophylla. The sequence goes on from CM066995.1 coordinate 91,072,951, forward strand.
TATTGAATTTGATCTATATTAAGAAGATAATGGAATCGTGTACCAGAAAAGTGCACCATACACCCCCTCAACAAAATGGTTTGACAGAATGAAAAAATAGAACACTAGTTGATATGGTGAATGCTATGCCTTTAAATGAAAATTTACCGAATAACTTATGGGGATAAGCTTTACTTATTGCATGTCATGTGCATAATATAATTCCTTCTAGAGTTACGTAGGTTTCTCCTTATGAATTATGGAGAGGAATAAAACCCGATCTGAATTATCTCAGGGTGTGGGGTTGTTTGGTTTTCTATAGAGTTCCAGACCCAAAAAGAACAAAATTGGGTCCAAGGGCCTTGAAAGTGTTTTTGTAGGATATGCTGAAAATTCCAAAGCATATAGACTCTTAGACTTGGATTTTAATGTTATAGTGGATTCAAGGGATGTTGTGTTTATTGAAGACAAATTCTATAGTGATTCGAAATCTGCTTCAGAACCTAATCAAACATCATAATATCATATATTGGCCCAAGTCCAGGTTCTTCTACTCTTGGGTATAAAAGGAAAAAATTTGAAACTCCCAGTGAGCTAAGGAGGAGTCAAAGAGAGAAAGAAAAGAAAAGAACTTGGGTCCAGACTTTGTATCAATTTCTTGTAGAGGGAAACTGAATGAAATACCCATCATAATGAATGTTGAAGATGATCCAAAGACCTTTAGTAAAGTTATGTCCTCTAGAGATGTAGCTTTCTGGAAAGAGGCAATCAATGATGAAATGGACTCAATATGATCTAATAATACATGAGTCTTAGTTGATTTGCCACCTGGATCTAAGGCAATCGGGTGTAAATGGGTTTTCAAAAGAAAGTACAAAACAGATGGAACTATACAAACTTTTAAGGCAAGATTGGTAGCCAAAGGTTTTAGACAGAAGGAAGGCACAAATCATTTTGATACCTATGCATCGGTGGCTAGGATAACGTCCATTAGAGTGATGATAGCACTGGCTTCCATTTATGATTTGTATATACATCAAATAGGTGTTAAGCCCACTTTTCAGGTGAATATAGAGCAGCCAGAGCGGTTTGTTTTGCCAGGAAATGAAAAGAAACTATGCAAACTTATTAAATCTTTATATGGGCTAAAGCAAGCACCAAAGCAGTGGCATGAAAAATTTGACACTGTAATTTTGTCCAATGGTTTTAAACATAACATTAATGCTGATAAATGTATTTATTCAAAATTCACAGATTGCTATGGTGTTGTTATTTGTCTTTATGTAGATGAATTGCTTATATATGGGACTAACTTGGAAGGCATAGCAGAGACTAAAACATATTTAACCTCGAAATTTAAAATGAAAGAACTTAATGAGGTTGATACTATTTTAGGCATTAAAGTAAAGAAACACAGTGGGGGTTATGCCTTGTGTCAATCTCACTACATTGAGAAGATCATATCTAAATTTCAAGATTTGGAAGTACTCCATATTATTCTACAGTTAAAATAATTGCAAACATTAGCAGGGCAATTGCACAGCTTGAATATGCTAGTGCAATTGGAAGTTTAATGTATGCAATGGATTGTATAAGGCCAGATATTTCATTCACTATTTGCAAACTTTCTAGATACACATGTAATCCTAGTACAAAACATTGGAAGGCTATTGGTAGAATCCTCGGGTATTTTAAAAGAACAATTGGATTGGGATCATTTAATACTAATTTTCCGGCAGTACTAAAGGGAGATTCATATGCTAGTTGGATAACTAATGCAAGTGATAACAAGGCTACATCTGGGTGGGTTTTTACCCTTGGCGGTGGAGCAATATCTTGGGCTTCAAAGAAACAGACGTGTATCTCACATTCCACGATGGAATCTGAGTTTGTTGCCTTGGCAGCAGCAGGCAAAGAAGCAGAATGGCTGAGGAATTTATTAATGGAAATAAAGTTATGGCCACAACCAATGCCAATCATTTCTTTGTCCTGTGATATTCAAGCTACAATGTCTGGGGCATATAGTAAGGTCTATAATGGAAAGTCTAGACATATCAGTTTGACAGATTCTGGGATTAATACCTTTTAATCTCTTCTTCTCTTATCATTCGCCATCATTGTCAAATACATAATTCTGCAGAAAAGTTCTAAGGAAAATCTTCAGATTTGTTGTCTGCAGATTCTTAGTGACTTGTTGTATCCGGGAGGTGAATTGCCAGAACCCGGCAACAAACTGTACGAGTGGGGAAAATTATCACCTTAAAGAAAGTGTCTTTCGATACGCCTCGAAGTCGCTGGTTTTTTCTATTTATGATTTCTTTTCATCATATTGTTCCTACAATTGCTTCTTCTGATTTCGCATTTCTGTATCAAACAACTTCACCTCACTGAACTGATGACTCAATCTATGTCAAAACACTCAAAACCACCAAACACTTTAACAAATCTGAATTAGTTTATAACACAACATACATTACTAACTTATAATCAAGAAAACTCAATTTGAACACAACTAGAGTCACTCTGCCCAAAACTAAGGTGCTTATGTGGCTATGTATGTGTGTTTGTGTGTGTATATATGTCCAATATCCATAAACAAAGCCTCATGGTAGCTTGGATTTGATCCCCCTTTTTCTTCTAGCTCTACCTTCAGAGGGTTCAATGTTCAGATCAAAACATGCCCACTTCATTGATTTATTTCCACTTTGTTGCTCATTGCACTTGGACTCTGTCTCCATAGCTGTAGAAGGTTAAAGCTGTCAGACAACAACTCTCTCTCTCTCTCTCTCTCTCTCTCTCTCTCTCTCTCTCTCACACACACACACACACACACACACACACACATACACACAAAAACACAAGGGTAAATTACATTCTCTTCTCTTTTGGCAAGTCGAAAGTAACAGACCTCCCTCGTATTTTGAAAATGATCCTAACCTCCCATCTGAGATGAAACCACAATCACACCAAGGGTGCAACCAAAATTACCAATCCGTCCTTGAATAAAATGTTATTAAATTAAAAAAAAACAACACGTACATTGTGAAAGGACCACTTTACCCATAACGAAAATGCAAGTATGATATACATATTAAAGAAACAATTATGGGATTTTTATTGTTTCACGTGGATTAATTTCTTTAGTTTTGATAAGGGTAAAAAATAGTCATTTTAAAATTTTTAACATCAAAATTAATGGTTAACTAGTAGTTGTCCGAAGAAAGTTGTATTTGTTACTTAATTGCAAACCTCAAAGGAGAAAAAACACGAGAAACGTCTCAGTATTCTTGTCTTACCTTAGGAGAGAGGCAATTTACCCTTAACATATCTACGTTGGTATGTGCTGAGCAAAGAAAAAAAAAATATATATATATATATATATATTGTATTGATGCTTAAGAAAAGAAAACATAAGATATATAACCTCTGAATGCTCTGTTTGGTTCCATTGAATGAGGTGACAATAAGACTTTCTGCAATCTTACTGAATCATGGAACATCAGGATGTTGTGATTCACTATTTCAGTCTTCATTCTGGGATTAATAATCTGAAAACCATATCTCTCAATCCAATTTCCAATCTTTTCAGTAATTGATGGAATGATCAAATTTTCCACTTTAACATAGCAAAGAGCCTGGATATCAAAAGCAAAATTAATACAAGTAATTGGGAATCATGAAAAAGACAATGGTTGCAATTGATGTGCAATAAAGAAAATTTCTATTTTAGCCCCTTATATTTTCATTTTTTCCATGGTAACCAAACCATAGGAAAAAAAAATATATATATATATATATACCTTTGTCTATATTCCTCAAATTCCACTCTAAGAATTAAAAAAAAAGAAAAGAAAAAGAAAAAGAAAAAAGAAAAGGAATTATGGCTCCGTTGGGAAAAGCTTTGCCTTTCGGAAGGAGTAGAAGTAGAAGCCTCTAATCATAAAGCACAAACTTCTTCCAGTGTCAAAGTTTTAGCTGAAGTACCTCTAAAACTGCTTTAGCCAAAACGTGAATTTAAGAATTTATTTAAACACGTAAATATGATTTGGGTCCCAAGGGCCCGTTTGTGCAATTGTAACCATACAAAGACTACGTAACACCTAAAACTCTACTACTTTATGTCATAATTAATATTAGTTTGCTTTTAAATGGAGTATTAATGGATTGATCAACAATAGAGAGAGCCTTTTATGAGATTGCTTACAGATTCAATTGCAGTCATTAGTTTCCTGCACATTCCTTTGCCCCTGTACATCTCTCTGGTTGCAATGAATGGCATCTCAGCAAGCTTGGTCCCATGAATCCTGTAACAACATTAAGTAAACAATCAAATCTATGCAAAAACCTCTATTTCTTGATATGTATATATATGTCTGTGCGTTTTTAATTTTAACTTTCAAACTTAGATAGTATTTAGTAACCCAACGCCTCTCTTTTGTCAAGAAAAAAGGAATTAATGATTTTTACCACTTAACTAGCTTCTCTTCAGTCTCATTCGCATTTTTCTATCTAATTTTCTTTATAAAAAATAAGGTTCATAATCCTATTATAAAAGTGTTAACAAAGAAAATGTTTTTATTTCTTAGATTATATCCTTTATGTTCCTCACACACACACACACACACACACACACAAACAAATCTGTCAACACTTACCAGATAGCACTCTTACAATTGTGAACCACATAATTGGTTATGAGGCTTTCAAAAGGGGCCTTAGTGCCATTTCTGTTATTCCATCTTTATTTCTTCTTTTATCTTAGATTTGATCCTTTTCTCATCCTTAGAGGTTGTTTGTGTAATCCAAGGCCCAATTCCAATTTTGTGTATATCAAACTAAACATAATACTGGTTTCTATAATAAAAAATAAAAAAATCAGCTAAAGTGAGACTTTGCCTAAATTGATAGGATACATTACCTCAGTGATGCAGCAGAGACAACTTCATTGTCTTTTTCCAGGATAGCAGTATAGAAGCCCCTAAAATTGATCCGATTAAAGTTTGATCTACAAAAAAAGTGTCAATTTTTCGTTGTTACTTGAGAAAAAAAGAAATGAAAAAGGCAAGGCCAATCTTAATTTTTAAAATTATTATTATTATTATTTATTTTAATTTCATTTATGATAATGCAAGATCTTGAACAAAGTAAGTTTATTAAGGAATGCATTTAAGGAAGACTTACCCACAGTTATATACAACACTTTGAATAACATTGATCCTTGTGTGCCGGTCTATAATTGTCTCAAAACATTCATTCATTACACGCCATGCCACTGCAAGCTTGGAATTGCATTCAGTTCTATGATATAAATCACTCACATAGACACCAAAATCTTCATCCATTCTTCTAAGTAGAGTCCATGTAAATCCTTCATCAAGTTCATTTTCTGCACCCACCATCTTCTCCACTTTCTCATATACCTTTTGGTCAAAATTCAGCTAGTTATGTCCACTCATCCAGGATACATTATTTTTTTCACCCCCACTTGCAAATATATATATATATATATATATATATCTATTTCTATATACGTGTGTGTATATTCCATAAGACTTTAGAGAAAGAGGGAAAAAAAACCCCTTAAATTCGGGTTCACCAACAAACTTGTGCTTGCCGAAAAAAGTGTACAGTTTTGCTCACCCCAAAAATTGTTCACTTATTGCTCATCCAACGTTCTCATTGGCTAATACACTGGGATCCATGACTTTTTACCATTAATTAATTCTGAGTCCCACTGTATTATCCAATGAAAGAGTTGAGTGAGCAAAAATTTATTCGCTGAAGAATTGGGTCATGCGGTTCATTGAAAAGAAGAAGAAGAAGAAAAAGGGGTAAATTATGCAAACACCCCTCATGTATTACCATTTTTCACGGACACCTCTTAAATTAAAAATTATTCAAACTAACCCCCTCAATTATTACTTTTCTTCACAAATACCCCCATTACTGATAGTCGAGGGAGTCCGTTTGTTAAGTATTTTTAGCTTAAGAAGTGTTAGTGAAAAAGTGTAATACGTGAGTTTGTGTCTATATAATTTATCCAAAAAAAGGGGGCTTAGATCAAATATTATTTTTTTGGGATACTTAGGCCAAATATATTTCACTATTCATTGGATCGCGTATTTTCAATTGCAACAAATAAAATAGTGGATTTTGAAATAATATGATTTCAAGACGTTGGAACTGAATTTTTTAACACATCGGTAATTTAGTTGCACACACACATTTGTATATATTTGTGGTCAACTACACTTCAAATTTCAATATCCTTTATTTTTTAGACAAGACTTCAGTAAAGTTCCTTAGGTACATTTCATTAGGTTCCTCTCACAATTTTTAAAATTGTTTTTTTTAATTGTACTTTTTAAAATAATTTTTTTGGAAATTGTGCATGAATGTGAGAAGAACCTAACGAAATTGACCGACGGAACTTTTTTTTTTTTTTTTCTTCAAAAATTTCACTTCCTAGTACTGTAGCTCCAATTGAAATAATCAAGACTCCTTATTTTTACATATTCCGTTAGCAATGTTAACGATTATTCTAAGTTGCTATATTTTTAAAAATTAAGGACTTTGATTGTTGCATTTGAAACTACAGGGATCTACGTATAATTTTGAAAAAGACAAAGAGTACTAAAATTTATTGACCCAAAAAACTTAGGCCTCGCATGGTAACGTTTCCTGTTTTGAGTTTTCAGTTTTTTAAAAACGAAAATCAGTTTTGGGTTTTTTTTTTGAAAAAAAAACAAAAACTTGTTTGGTAACATTGCTGATTTTTTTTTTAAAAAACAAAAACAAAAACAGGAAACTCAAAACAACTTTTTGGTGTTTTCATTTTTTACCCAAAATTTGAAAACGTTTTTTAAAAATAAAAAAACAAAAACGTTACCAAACGTGTTTTCAATTTTTGTTTTCTAAAAAACAAAAACAAAAACAGAAAACAGAAAACGACAACGTTACCAAACGAGCCCTTAAATTGTGGCAAAATTGAATGACAGAAAGTTTGACATAGGTAAAAGATGAAATGAAATATATTACCTCTCTGCAGCTCTGTTCACAGAATGGAAGGCTAGGAGTAGTATTGACATCAATGACCAATGGTTCTCTCTCTTGAAAGCACTCCCAGTGATCTATTTGACAGAAAATAGTTATTGCTTCAGTTTGTTTTTTCCCTCTTAATAATTTAAAAAAAAAATGCCATTTTTATCCCAAAAATAAAATTAGAAGGACAAAAAAAAAAAAAAAACAGATAAAAATTGAAAGAAGTTCTACTTGCAATGAAAAGACTAACATCTCTTTTCGCATTGAGAACATGTGAGCAAATAATCATTTTCAAGACAATGAACTCCACAAAATTTGCACACACAATAAGGACAACACCAAGAATCATGAGGAACCATCTGCATTTTCCAATTCAAAGAATTAGCATAATTTATTAAGCAAATTTCAAAAAGAAAACAAAAGAAAAGAACTAGAGAAAAACTAACAAGTGAAATGTTTGGTAAATATACTTTTATTGGTTAATGGGAAATGCTCTCCAATGCACTGGGTAAGTGCACTGGACTTTTAAGCTTAAAAAATCCGTGTGCCGCTCTGATGACCCGTGGATTTTTAGGCTTAAAATGTGCACTGGAGAGCTTGACCCATTGTTTAGTAGTTCATTTTCGATCTATTTATTTTTTATTTTTTTTATACTTACCTTGTTTATGGCTGGATATAGGCACACACACCCATCCCACCCCAATCCAACCCCAAAGCCCCATATAATGGCCCACAACAAAGCCCACAATAAGAACCACTCATTCCGATTGATGAACAACAGGGGGGCAAGCAAATGACTCCCCTAAGGGGATTCGAATCATTAATCTTCCCACTGGGATAGAGAGAGGTCATACCAATTGGGCTAGGCCTGCTTGGTGTTTTGTAACTAAACATGTGCGATTATTGTGAAATTTGAGTTCGTTTGGCAACCGACTTTATAGAATCAATTTTTTTTCCAAAAAATAAAAAAAAAAAGATATGAACTTAAAGCGACAAATTGAAACTTTGCTGAGATCTCTAATTCCCACTACAAGACACAACCCTAAACAGCTGTTTAAAAAATCTCTACTAGAATTTTTTTTTTATTCGCACGACTATCTTAAATGGGCTCTTAAAACATGTAATTTGTCAACCCGAACATAAAATTGGTCTCACAATTAAGAACCAGATAAAAACTGAGAATGAGAATGAACTTGATCATATTTTAGTCTTTCCCAAACAAGTCCTTATTATATAGAATTAGAAGAAAAGAATGCCCTACCTTCATATACATGCAGCCATGGTGGTAAGTTGAATTACACTTATCACAACATATCAATTCTCCCCCATCTGCACAAATCATACAAGCATCATCATGTACATCAGAGGCACCTGATTTTGTCTCAATGACATTGAACTTGTGCCGTTCAGATTCATCATGTTGATTCCAAGCTTCAATCATGTGGGCCAAAATGGGGACACGCGTCTCAGTAATCAAGATATTCTCATACGGTTTCATGATCAGCTTGCTTCCACAATGAACCTCAAACTCTACTACACCTAATACTTGGTCACAACACAAACACAATATTCCCTCCCTTGTGATTACACCATTCTTCATATGATTCACATGAAAAACTCTCATTTTTTCTTGAATTTTTTCAGAATCTATTAACCATGATAATATGGTAGCTCTCATATCTTCTATGCCATTGTGATCTTCTGAATTTTTGTTTCTTCTTGCTCCAAATCTTCTTGGATTTCTGGAATATTTTCTCTCTCTTTTCACTCTTTTTCTTCTTGGAATTTGCGCATCTCGTATGTGCGTTTGTTTCATATCAATTTTATTTTGAGACCACCTCACAACATAATTTGGATCATTTGTATGATCCGAACTACTCGAACTCGAGTCATCGATCTGGGTGTTTCGATTGATCGATGTCCCAACCATTTTTTCTTTATTGGAAAAAAAAAATTGAAGCATAACGACTATAAATTATTGCAAAAAGTTTTTAAAAAAATTAATAAAATAAAATAAAATAATACCAAAACTGTAGATGTTTCATGCATGTAAATCATCAAAAAATGGTAGTGGTTGATTATAAGTTATTACAATATTTATTTGTTTCTATTTTCAATATGATTGTAATCTTCTTAATTTATTGAAACTTATGTAGCTCATGATCAACATGCATATCTAGAGTCCTGCAATTGAAGCAAAAGTGGAAGAAGACAACTAGCTTTTTAAGTGTGTATTTAGTGCACACATCATGCACGTGTTTTGCACATGAACAATTTTTGACATTATTATACACGTCTTGATTGTTCAAATTTATTTGAAAACTAATGCTAGGGACACTTTAAATTTTATATTGAATTTGACATCCAGCTTTAAATGTATGTATCTTGTGTTGTATAAGTGATGAACAAAAAAGTGTGAAAAATTGACACAACACAAAGTACATGTATTTAAAGCATAGCATGTCAAATTCAATGTGGATTTCAAAGTGTGCCTAGCATTACTCTTATTTGAATAGTACACGTGGGTGTGAGAGCTTCTAAAACTAGAACTCTAATACTCGGTTAATTGACAAACTTATAATCATGTCATGTGAAATTTATGTACTATATATATATATGTGTGTGTGTGTGTGTGTGTCGGTATGTGTGAGTACGCAATGGCGGATCCAGGAATCTTGACAAGGGGGGGCTATGTAAGAATTTAGAGTCACACGGGGGTTCTCCCGAGATAATTTTTTGGATCTATTTGTAATTAGGCCAATATATTACATATAATAAGGTTTTTTCTTCTTCAATTTTTGGAAGAATGAAGTATAAATATTGGGCCAACATATTACATATAAAATCCTTTTTTTTAGTTTAACTAATATTTTTGGGGGGCTATATAATAAGTTTAATTATTTTGAGGGGGCAAAGGTTAATAAAATTTGAAAATTTACCTGCCATACATGTATAAAAATGTATCTGCCACTGTGAGCACGGGGTGTAAATTTTACACACAACTGGTCTCAACAACTTCACATATGCACATCTAACAAAAAATGATAACTCTTGAGCACATAAGAATCTCACATAAACAAGATACATAAATTTTATGTGTCTATCTCTGTCCTCTGTGGACCCCATAAACACTGTGGATCCCACAGTGTCAATGGACCCCACCAATAGAGAGATAGACACATTGTGATTTATGTATCTTGTTTATGTGAGATTGTTATGTGCTCCAAAAATTATCCAACAAAGAAAGAATGATGCTAAAAGCCCAAAAAAAAAAAAGACACATGGAGAGAATGATTTTGGCCATTTTTGAGCTCAAATCACACCTTTCATTTCTGGTCAACCATCCTAATTAGTTTTACAAGTTAAGTTCAAAATAACTATTCAGAGAGCAAATTTTCCCAATTCTCAATCCAAAATAACATATAAAGAGAGAAAAAAGAAAGTTGCCAAAAAGCATCTTCTCCACCACCATCTTGGCGAACTTATATAGGCAGATGCGTACGTGCATACATATGTCTCTATATATATATACATGTGTGATGAAAAAAGAGGAGAGACTCATCATAGCTCGTCGATGAAGGAAGTACATTGAATGCCTTGAGGATGACGACGAGAAGTGGTGAGACTAACTTAATTATCTATCTAGAATTAGGGCATTTCGAAGTTTTTTGATAAACTACCTTGTTTGAGCTTTCTCCGCCACCATTTCAGCGAACTTATTTGGGCAGATGCATGCATGCAGATGTCTATTATATATGGTGATTTTAAGAGAGAAAGAGGAGAGACTTGCCATTGCTCGTCGATATTAGGAAATAAATGCCTTGAGGCGGACAATGAGAAGTGTTTCTATCTAGAATTAGGGCATTTCAAGGTTTTGAAGAAACCTAAACTACCTTACTTGAGCTTTCTATAACAAAATGAAATTTGACCATTCATCTCCAAAGACTCAATGATTCTAGAATAATTACGCTATAGCGTAGGGGTGCTCACGAGTCGGGTGAGTCGGGTTTGACCCTCATCCGCTCATCCATCCGAATATAGTCGGGTTTGCCCTCCTTCCACCCGTCATCCACTCGCTTTATCGGGTACACCCGACTCATCGGGTGGTCGGGTCGAGTCGGGTGAAACCCGACTGTCTCAATCAAGCATTTTCTTTACACATGACTTTGTCTTCATTTTCTTCTTTTTTTTTTTTTTTTTTTTTTGCTTCGAATGTTTTTGTCTACATAGTCATGGGCTAACCAAAGCTCTGACCAAACAAAAAATAAAAAACATTGTCATGTGCTAGTTTGATGGTTTTAATGTTTTTATATCTCGATCTGCTAGTGACATATATATTTTATTGATACAAGAATATAGCATATATATATTTAAAGACTATATAATGCATAATACATATATTGATATAAGTATATTACATATATATATATATATATATATTAAAGACTATGTAATACATAATGCATATATTGATATAAGCATATTACATGTATTTTTTAAAAAAAAAAAATTAAGTGTGTTTCGAGTCAGGTCGGGTGAATCGGGTTTTCACCCCCTAGACCCGTGACTCCACCCGAAATTGTCGGGTTTTCACCCCCCAAGACCCGTGTTTCCACCTACATTGTTTAAAAACCAATAAAAATGCTACTGATGAATCGGGTGGTCGGGTGAGTCGGGTGAGCGAGTGGATTTTGAGCAGCCCTACTATAGCGTGTGAATAAATAAAAATGAATGCAATTATAAAATATATATATATATATATATAGATTGATTTTTTTGGGCTCAATTACTCGATCTCCCTTTATTATCTTACGATTTTAATAACAACACTTTATTATATATTGTTAGATCATAAATTAATCCAAATACTTAATGCTAATTGATAATAGTGCCAATGAGAGGAAATTTTCATACCCGAACTCGTGTTCAAATCACGTGCAACTCCCTCTTGCACGTTGAAAGATAACAAAAAACCGAAATCCATAATAAACAAGTGTAAAGATAGGTTATCAGCAAAAAAAAAAAAAAAAGTGTAAGATAGGAAGAAATGAAAATGGAAAAAATAGTTCAAGGCTTTCCAACAGTAAAACTCTGATACTATGCTGAATGACATATTTAGTACTATATACATATGTTAAATGTTTATCAGTCATTGATCATGAGTCTATACTGAACATATCAAAAGTAGAATATATAGTAGTAAAAAAAAAAGTCAATAATAATCATACATAGGGTTCGGTATTACTTACTAAGAAAAGGGAGAAGATTGGAATTCAAAAAACTTGGGAGTGCTGAGATACTAGTCAACACGGGTGGAGCAGGAATTTTAGTGATAGGGGGGTTTAGGCTATACGGGAGTTCGGGGGCAGCGCCCCCGAGGTGAATTTTTTTTGGTCTATTTATATATAATTGACGATTTTTTTAGGGTCTGCTTGTATACAATCGCGATTTTTTTGGGATATGCTTATAATATGAATCTATTTGGTGACACGTAAATATTGTATAGTGTCTTTTAAAATTCTATTGGGACCTATTTCTAAAACGCATAAAATTTTCACACTAAAAGTATAATTTTCAAAAATCTAGGCACCTTCCATTTTGAGTTGTATATACATGTATATCAATATATATGTAGTTGATGACATTAAATTGGCCTTTGGACCCCTTTGGGGGGCCTAAACATAAGTTGAGGGGGGCCTAAATAAGTTGAGGGGGGCCTAAATGTAAAATACTAAAAAAAAAATGTAGGGTAAAATTTTAATTTTTAAAATCTCAGGGGGGGCCTACCCCCCCGGTCCTATGCTGCCTCCGCCCATGCTAGTCAACCAGATGTTTATTGTTTGGTAAGAGATGTTTGTATCCAAAATTATGTGTGATTTTTAGAGGTATAAGTATCTTTTACTAAATGTGCAAACATTTTTTCATCAAAACTATTTAATTGTATCATACAACCAAACTGCTTGATTGTTTGATTGTATGGTAGTCTTAGCCGTCAAGGTATTGTCACGCCCCGAGGCGAATTTTTTTAGGTCTACTTATACACAATTATGTGTAAAATTATAAAATTGGTTTACCACCCCTAGTTTGGGGTAAATCGTGTAATTTTAGGGGGCCTATTTCTAAAACCTATAATATATTACATATAAATCTAGCATTTTCAAAAGTCCAGGGGGCCTGTGTCTAAAATCTATAAAATATTGTATGTAAATTTAGAATTTTTTAAAGTCCAGGGGGGTTTGTGTGAATTTTAGGAGGGCCTATTTGTAAAATTTATAAATTATTATATGTGATTTCGTAATTTTCAAAAGTTCAGGGGGACCTGTGCCACCCATGGGGACTATATAGGTTCGCCACTGAGTATTGTTGTTTATAAGTCGGCTATAATTGTATAAACATTACAAAAGGATACAATGTTAACATTTGTAAATATGCATCATACAAGCATACGAGTCAGGTAAAGGACATACCTTGCGGAATAAACCCGACGGATCATCTTAGCGGTATTGTTATGAGCCCAGTGATGATACCCACGAACTGCGCGCTGCTTTCTTGTGCTTCCGTGTATGCTCTTATGCTTCGAACAGGTTGTGAGAATACCTACTAGAGACACCCCATTTGTATCCATGCACTAAATCCCAAGCCTCATGTGTGATTAGGCTAGAGAGAGAAACCGAAGGGAGAGAGAGGGGCAGCTGTTTAATTGTGATTAGAGTTGTGTTTATGTGTGTTATACACATATATACATATATATACACACACACACACATATACATGCCCTGGGACTCCAAGTTATAATCCACATAGAATTTCTTAGACCCTAAGCTAAGCCCGTTGGACCGATCCATAGATTATGTAGGTGACCCATAACCCACAAAAATGCCAACATCTCCCACTCACCCACATAGGGCTTGTGCTAAAACAAAATCTCTCAGATTCCAATAATTGATGTAAATAAACACGACACATCTACTGTTGAAAATGCAATAACCAAAATTATTATGTAATTGAAAGGCAAGAAAAGATTATATAACATTTTCAACCGCTTGCTGAAGTTCTGACAGTGGAATATATTAAATAGCAGACTTAACAAGAAACTGATCAAGGCAATAATTGTAATTGAAATTGGCTATTGGCTAGCTCCAGTTGCTATCATCCAACATATACATCAATCAGTTTCTTGTTAGGTCTGCTATTTAATATATTCCACCGTCATAACTTCAGCAAGCGGTTGAAAATGTTATATTCACACTAATTTATGGGGCACATCTGCTGTTAAAAATGTTGCAAGTTGTGTGGATTATTTTGTAAATTGTTGTAACTTGTAAGCTATATTTTGGAAGTAATATTTTCTTGCCCTTTATACTACTAACTGTACAAACAACTGGTGCGTAGAAGCTATAAGTAATTGTTCTTATTTAGTTAGTATGAAAATCAGGATCTCTGATTAAGATAGTGCCAATTGGTGGATCGATATTTTGCCATTCTTCAAAATCAGATTAATGATACATCTTCAACTTCTTGTTCAGAAAATGTCAATTGATCCATCAACAAATCCGAGAAGATTATTTGCTAATAATGCATTCCTTATTTGTATCTTCCATACTAGAAACTAAAGAGCTCACAAAGAGCAATTTATACACAGAATGAAGTTGCTAGATAAAACAACAGCTGTAAAACACTTGCTAACCAACTATATTAGTGTAATACCCTGTATTTTCAATAACTATTTATGCAGAGAGATTCTATATACTTCCCTTGATCATATGTGAAATTTCATATTCGATCGATGGAAACTCTTTCGAGCAATCGAGCATTTCCAAAGTTCAAGAGATCGAACCCTGTTCGAGTGATCGAAACTCTACCGACCTGAATTTAATACGTGGTCCCTACTTCAATCCATCAAACTTTCTTCAATCCATCAAACCTGACCGATTTGCTCTCGAGCGATCGAACTTAGTTCGATCGATCGAACGTGTAATATCATAATTCCAGGTTTCACGCAGAAATAGCCACCTGCACCCCTTTTCCCCTATATATACACTAGTTTCGTGTGTGTATTGGGTTTTGCTGAACATTGTGAGTTAGGATAGTTGTGAGTATGTGTTTCATATATATACACACACTTACATATATATATATATACACACATCCATACCTATAAATATATATTCTGTGGGAGAGAGATATAGTAATAGAGAGGAAGAAGAACCAGAAGAAGAAGAGAAAGAGAAGGAGATACAGAGATGAAGAGAGGAGTAGAGAGAGGAATGAGAAGCCATTTGGAGGCAATTGAAGCTTTTAAGCTCAAAGCTCAAGCCAAACGGACCCTAGGTGAGTTTTTACTCACTTGGTATCTTTATTATAATGTTTATAAGCTTTTTGATATGTTTAGACGTATTAAAACGTCCTTAGGATGTTTGTATACATGTTGTTCAGAATCTGTTGGAGAAGACGACTCTCGAGCGATTGAACAAAGTTCAATCGATCGAAGCGACTTCGATCGCTCGAACATTATTTTCGCGGTGATTTGCTCAGATGTCATGACTGCCACAACCGGTGCCGGGGCCGGTGGAACATCCCGGTTGGCCTGCTGTGTAGTCTTCTCACTCTTCTTCGGATGCATGGCTATCAGCCAAGAGATTTGTTGATGAAGAACTTGACGTTCCCACATGCGGCGCCAAGCGGATGATGCCAAAATTTGGGTAAAGTAAATTACAGTAGTTTAAAAAGAGGAGAGACTGGTTTTTTGTATGTGGTTCTTTGTATGTGGTTCGACCTTGTTAATAAAGGCACCTACGTCTACGTGTGTGTCTGAGCATGTTCACTATACTATAAAAAGCCGGGGACCTGTGGTGAACCAACAATAGTTTGGAGCTACCATAGGTCGGCCGGGCGTGTTGGTGACTGCTATAGAGGTGCTGTAGAGACTGCAAAGTTGGTGCTTTTGAAGAGGGGTAAGTGGTCTCTTTTATAGATGCCAGAGACCTACTCATATATGGATAAGTGAATATAATCCAATTAAGCTTGATTGGCATTAATTGTGGGGGTTTCCTAATTGGATTAGGAAACAATGTCCACTTTCCCATTAGTCTTCTATCTTGTGTAGGAAACTGACTGGAACGTTCCAGGGCGTATCTCGCGGGCCTGGCTGGACTGCGCCTGTACGGACCCGAGCTCGTAATGTACTCCCGACTTGTTGGTCGGGCCATGGATGAACTGCTCGGGACGAGTCGGTAGAACTGCACTGGACTGCTTAGAGAACTGCCATAGCTGATCTGTTTGGAAAGTGTCACTGAGTTAACTGAGCTTATACCCAAGAGCTATATTGTGAATGGACGACACGGGGCAGCCCGTAACCTCTCAGGATTCCGGGAAAAGGGTCGGTCGGTCGTTGAGTAGGGCCGCTCGATCATAAGATAGAGCCAATTTTAGGCGTATCAGTTAGTGTATATATTATTTCCAAACCTAACATAGATATTTGGAAAGAATATCAATTTGTGTCAATCACACATTGAGAATTTATGTAATAATTTTAGCAATCAAATCTTAAATTATGTGACGCCTTTAAATACAGTTGCTTACCCTTGTGAATATGATTCCTTCGGATCTATTCAGCCCAAAATTACTATAGAAATATTAGAAATGGTCCTTCAATAGACAGTTAATGTAAGGTTGGTCCTTTTGATATTGTGTCTATAAAAATATATCCCTGAATCAAATGATGATTTTGAAATTGGTCCTTTTCCCAATATTTTTCGTATTAATTATGACATGAATATCCTTGCATTTATGATCATTATCAATTTATCTATAAAATTAAAATCTTCCATTTTTTGGCTTTGTAACCGCTTCCTTGTTGAGGTTGCCAATATTACTTACTTGATTAAATCAAAATTACTCCTAAATTTTAGACTAGTGGAGTAAACCACAATAATGTTTGAAGTTAATATCCTAACTTGAATTGCAGCAATGTATAGGGGGACGTTTCTTTTGGTATTCTCCTATACTCGATCTCTCTCAAGTGAGAATTCCAACACCACCACCACCGTCTCCGACATCTACCACCATTTTTTTAAGAATCAAATATCTATGGATGTGAGAAAGGGGGTATGAATGGTATGATACAAGATTCTGAATAAAGCAATAGGCCACATGGTTTTGGATGTCAAAGTTATACTAAAGTCAGCAGGAATAGTTTATAACTAGAAGAAATTAGAAAAAATTAGTGGAAAATCCCATTCTACCAATGTTTGTTGTAATAGACCCACCAATTGGTATTTCCTAATTATAGACCCTATAATTGTAAATGTTTTTAGAGATTAGTCCACAATCCCCAATTATAGATAGTTTCAGTGACCTTTTTACCCCCATACATATGCACATGCACATATATATATATATATATGAAAATAAATTTGCTTTAAAGATTCCATTGATTTGCATATCAAATATATGGAAATAAAATCCCATAACTTTAGCCTTGTACATTATGACTCTTTTGAATATTTCTAACGCCGTTTTTATGTGGGTATCCCACTTTTGTATGTTCTACCAATAATCATTGATCACATAACATATGAAGTTGCTACTATGCACAATACTTTTATGCGAGTATTACACTGCAACCAGTTCATTTTTACACTGCAACAGTTCATTAGTATGAAATTTTACACTGCAATTGGTTATTGGTGTGGATTTTTACACTGTAACTGGTTCATTTTTGCTTCGCAACTGGTCCACAATCCCATATCATGTGAACGAAAACCATGAGTGTTAAATTTTACACTATAACCTTTTAAACCACAACCTTTGAAATACAACAAAGTATACAATTTCATATCACAACCTTTAAAGCAAGAATATGAGTGTTAAATTTTACGCTACAACCTTTTGAACCACAATATTGTATACAATTTCACTCCACAACCTTTGAAACATGAACATTAGTGTTAAATTTAACACTGCTATACTAGGAATACATTTTAACACTGTCTTATCACTAAAAACAAGTCTACAAATGAATTCATCTGACAGTAGCTTTTCATTTCATGCCTCCACCTCCGCCGCCGCCACCACCAACAATCGTCGCCACCAACAGCCACCACCCTTCCTACGGAGGACAACACCTCCACAAGAAACCCACAACATCACTTCTCGATTTCATCAACAATATGGCCGAAAATCTGCCAAAGACAAAAAGTTATGTCAACGAGATTAGAGTATATAAGAACAAATCAAACAAAGCTAAATCATCAACAAGCCATTCCATGGATTTGAGTATATAAGAACAAATCAAAGGATTTAGATCATAAATCAATAAACCTGCGATTAAGCCCTAATTTGTCAAGTTTTTGAGATTTCGATCTGCGATCTTCGAATCGTTTTCACATCGTTCTAAGAGCCATACTTTGTCAGAAGTGGTGGTTGCGTTGGTTTGAGAAGATTGTGAGAGGGGGCGGTGGTGAGAAGATGACGTTAGAAGTGGTGGTGGCCAAGAGAGAGTCACGACTGTTGTGTATGTGTGTGTGTGTGTGTGTGTGTGAGAGAGAGAGAGAGAGAGAGAGAGAGAGAGAGAGAGAGATAGAGAGAGAGAGAGAGAGAGAGTAAATGGATATAGAATGTGATTCATTCTTATTTGGGTATTTGAGTTTTGAATTTTGAAAACCCCAAAATCTTGGGGTTATTTATTGCAGTGTTGAATGGGAAATGGTAAGGGTAGTTTGGTCTAAATTTGTAGAATGGACTTCATAGTAAAATGTTTCATGGGTTGAACCTATTGAAAGAAACTTAGAGTAAAATGGACATTATACTAATTAACTCAAGAAATTATCAGCCATTTTCGTTCCAAGAAATTAGTACTATATGGGCAAAAAAGTAGGTACGTCGACCATTGATCTAAAAGAGAGTTTTGCTGTATAGACTATAGAATCTGATGCAAGTTTGTAGTTAATCATCAGTCATTCTTACCAAGTTTGTAGAATTCTCAACTTGGATTTTTTTTTTCATTAATCACGTCTTTGTTCAACATTTGTTATGATTACGATTTGTAGATCTCAATTGTGAATTTTTTTTTTTGACAGTGTGAGAAATTTCTCACAAACTGTGGAGTTTTACTTTCGAGTTTTGAAGGTGAAAATTTTGTTTTTATTCGGTGAGAAAAAAGGTGAGAAATTTCTCACTGTAATAGATAAAATTTCTCACATGTGGCTAGTATTGGTGAGAAATTTCTCATCAAATACGTTAAAAAGGTGAGAAATTTCTCACTGTAATAGATTAAATTTCTTTGTTAACTCTCTCTCTCTCTCCCTCTCTCTCTCTCTATATATATATGTATAACAAATCAAAGTTTTGAATTTAAAAATCCTGATTTATGGGAGTTGGGATATTTATTAAATTTCTCTTTTAATTCTCTCTTTATATATATATATATATAACAAATCTGGGTTTTGAATTTCAAAACCCTGATTTTTGGGAGTAGGGGTATTTTGGTCCTCAAAATAGGTGAGGGACTAATTTCTAAGTTGACTTAAAGAATGGATCAATTTCTAAAAAAGACTATAATAAAGGATTGAAATCTAAAGAACCCAAATTACTATAATTGTTTTCTTATGCATTTACCTTTTTAATAGTAGCGTTAATACTATATGTTTATCAAACCCTATTAAATGCATTAAAAATAGATATTTAGAACACCAATTTGATCTACTCTCATGAGGATGGACATGCCTTCATGTAATTAATTAAGGAAAAATAAGACAGAAAATGGAAGGATACATGGTATGATATCTATGATAAATTTAATGAGAATTCTGAAGTTTAATTTATTAATAGAAAATTTTCAACTTATTTTGTTTTAATTTTACTGTGTTCAATTCATGCACCAAATTCTCCAAAAATTTTCCCCCATTTTTTAATGCCCTAGCAAAAATTTGGCACCAAACTTTTTTAGGTAACTTTGATTTTTGAGAACTTTATTTGAAAATTTTATTTTTGTAAGAGCTTATTTGATGTTGCGCAAAAACATTCCCTAACCCCAGCTTCAGTCACATAAATCTAATTCGGACAGTCCCTAATTCCTAACCGTGAGTAAAATAGATCCTAAATAAATCTTTTGAAATTTTATGTAGGAAAACTTAATTTTGGATTAAGGGGTTTCTAACATTTGGATTAAGAGTTGTTTGGCTTAAGGGCTTTTCGCTTAGAAATTTTATTACACAATTTTTTCTTTATCATAATTTACGAGGAAGTACCGAAGGCAAACAAAGTTATTAAGCGCCTAAGGCATGGATGGTTAGAAGTGTTTGATAGT
Source organism: Hydrangea macrophylla (assembly GCA_033977485.1). Taxonomy (NCBI): domain Eukaryota; kingdom Viridiplantae; phylum Streptophyta; class Magnoliopsida; order Cornales; family Hydrangeaceae; genus Hydrangea; species Hydrangea macrophylla. Next base: position 91,093,280 of record CM066995.1, read on the forward strand.
GCCTTTAGGCACGGGTTATATCTAATATATATATATATATATATATATACTAAACTCGTCCTAAGTCAACAAATCTTGTTTCTCTGTATAGTTAATGTAGGACCATGTCCTTGTTTAAAACACATTATTATACTTTCCTAATCAATTCAACCCATGTCAACTAATTTGAATGTTTACTTTTTATAACCGGTGTACGTAGTTATAAGTGGTTTATATAAGCTATAAATGTCCATTTCTAATTTAATCAATTTTAGCTCATCATTTGAAATGAATGTTAGTTCTACTATCGTGTAAATGTAGTCAATCTGAATCCTATCATATCTTATTTTACCACACATCCATCAAAAAATTCAAATTTTTACAAAACTCTAATCTCGCTTTACTAAAACGTTTTTCCTAATTATGCAACATTCTAACCCTACTCGATAAATGTTCTGTACATTATTCATGGAGTTAGAATTGGAAAGAAAATTCGTAAAAACTAGCAAGCAAATGAAATCTAATCAACTCGTGTTTTCATTACTAATTCATAAAGTATATCAAAAAAAGAAGAAAATATGATTGATTTAGTAATTACTAATTTGGGTAATTTTTCCTTCCATAGGCATTGATTGGATTTAATGACAACAATTTTAAGAAGATGACAATAACCTTATAGTACGTTTGATATAAACTAAAAAGTAAAGCACATGACCAAATGTGATTAAACAAGGACATTTCCAATTGTAACCCAAAAAAGAAAAAAGAAAAAAAAGAGCATTTCCAAAAAACAATTGAAACATATGAGGAGTGTTAGATTGTTTCATAAGATAGAAATGAGTGAAGGTTAATCGGATAATAAAATTAGACATATCGTAATTACCTCGATTAGACAATTGCTGCAGGCTGGCACTCCTAATTGAAACTACAGTGTACGTATGTCTATCCTCACAATTGCTTACCAACTTTGAGAAGGGGAACACTAAAAGCATTTGAACTTCAAAAGCTTAAGTACTGACATCTGAGGCGACCTCTACGTGAGTCCAAAACCTAGAGGTTGTAAGGAATCTATAAGGAAAACTTTGTGGTAATTAAGCGTTATGAATGGTTGACTATGATCTAAAGGATTGAATGGTGTAAAATTGATCTCCAAAACCATCTTTTAAAATTGTGGCAAGTTCAACCATTGTAGTGCAAGAAGCGTCCAAAAATATTGTTAATCTTCCAAAAAGGAAAGGTTCATGTAATTGGCACTTGGTAACGTAAAGCTAACTGTAGTTACCTATTACTAATTAGTTATGGATCTACAATTGATCAAATTTGTTTGCTTGATTAATCGTAATTGGAATTTTGAAATTTGTTTTAGGTCTTCTCCTAATCCAATTTTTTTAAAAGGTAAGCTATGGCACATTTATGCTTTATTTGATGCATCACCTGCCTGGTACCTTATTCTTAGTAAGCTGCACTTTCTTTCCTTAAAATTTTGTATGAATTTCATACTATTTGATCACTATTATTATCTCTAGTTTTACAATTTCATTCGCACATCAATATTCGCTGTAAACTCGATTGGAATAACGCATTAATTGAAAGCACATTATATTCCACTTTAGTTCTTGCATTTTTTTTTAATTCAATCTCACTTTGCATAATTTCTATCCAAATTAACATTCAAAATTGACCGAGGACGAAACTATAGTATTTATGAAACTTTAGGTATTATTTTGTAAATAAATTTTAACGTTGAGTACCAAAGTCAAATTCACCCTAAAACTTCCTTTGGGCGAAAATGAGAATTTACTCAAAAAAAAATTTTTCCCTCTCTTTTACCCCTTTTATTTTTGGCGCCAAATCACGGGGGAATTGAAAAAAGAAAAAAAGTATCCAAATTTCGCACAAATTCAAGTTCGAGAGAGAGAGAGAGAGAAGATGGCTGCAGACCTTCAAGCCTCTAATTTCTCTCTCCTCAATGCCTCTGATTCTCAGGTAACTATTTCTTCTACTTTACAGTTTTCAATTTCCCCATTTTGCTGATTCTTCAAAACAAAAAAAATTAAGATAATGAAACATTGCTTAAGATCGCCGTAGCTTTTCTTTTTCTTTTTTTTTTTCTCAGCAACCAACCAAAGAATTCAAAATTCCAAAAAAAATTCTCATCTCTTAAACAGAAATTCATTGGTTGTATTGTAGGTGTTCGATTCTTCAGCGTCGCTCTCGCTTCCTTCTGGAAAGTATTACTTGCCCTAGAAAACTCTTTTACATGTGCCCTGTTTGGTTCCCGAGAAAATTAAATATAGGAAAGGAAAATTTTATTTTAATTTTTTTTTTCCTATTTTCCTACAATTTCTCGTGCAACAAATGGGGCACTGATTGAAATTTCAAATATACGCGAAATGTGACTCCAATTTGTGTGTGTGTGTGGGTGAACAGAACCTCCTGACATCAGAAACTGGTTCTCGAGCTATATATACGAGTCTCCGGAGCTGAATGCAGCCAATGAGTTTGAAGGTTGTGATGATTTTAGAGAAAGTGACTGTGGGATTGAGGGTTTTGAAATTGAAGAGGATAAGGAAGAAAATGAGAATTTGGGCAAATCAAGAAAATTTGTGACAAGGGATGACTTGGTTGTTGGTGGTGAAAAGGAAGGTTCAGATGAGTTTGTTGACAATAACAGCTCTGGTGGAGATAACAAGTATGGAATTAAGGTAGTGAACTTCATTTTTGCCTTTTTCTTTTTCTATTGTGTACTTCTCATATGGGGGGTTTAGTAAGATATTGCTCTTTAGTCTCTACATATATCATTCAGTCTAAAATCTGACTAGTCTGGTTTGGATCTAACTCATATAGAAGCTGCGGTGGACAGACCAAAAATAAAAGAAATGGTGGGTTTGCACAACTGCACCGTGCCTTGTGTGTTGTGTGTACACCTGAATCTATTAACATAAGCAATCCTTCCTAATTAAAGAGGCCATAGGAGTCTTAGTGGAGACTGGAGAACTAGGATTTGAATGTTTGTAGCCGTCAAGAGTTACGACTTACGAGATTCAATATTATTGAGACACTCGTATGGAATAATTTCTCCTCTTAAGTCATTGTTCTAAAACTTGGTTTGCTTCAAACTCTACCGGGTCTAGTTGTTGATGATCACATTCTACACCTTAACAAAGGTAGTACAAACCAAAAAATATTCGTTATGGTCTATCAAGTGGTTAGAAGGAAGCCATTAATTTCTTAAGTACCAATATTACCTTGAAGAGAAAAGATAGGTTTGTATTTTGGGATAATGAGCCCAAAGTCATTATGTTTCTCTCAGCATTTATATTATTTATGTAACTGAGATGTAATGGTTTTATTAGGAAAAATAGTGAGGGTGTTCAAAGCTGCAACCCGCCACCCATAATTAAAACTGAGGGAGAGATTGAACTTGAAGGCAGTTTATGATTGAACATGTCAATCAAAAAGTGGTATTTACACTAATATTGCATGCTTTAGCCACCAGTGATCCTGTTACTAGAAAGTTTGAAAAGTTCCAAAAGAAATTCAATCTTTAACTGTACGATAGCTTTCAAATGAAGCTGATGATAAAGATGTCTTAAAACTCATCTCTGATACTTGAGTATATTGTTGAGCTCAAAGCCTAGAGTAATTGACTATAATATATATATATATATATATGTATATTTTTGCTGAAAGACTATAATATATTGATTAGTTGTATACCACCCTAACTTGAATACGACTTTTTAAAAATTTGCATCAACAACTGAACTGTACATGATTGGTCCTTTTGTTAGGGAAGCCTTCATGCTAACTTCACCCAAAATAATTTCCTCTTCAGAATAAACAGAGATAATCAGAAGGCTGAAAGTCGAAAGTTGAAGTTTCATACATATCTACTCAGGGAACCCATCACATGGTGTTCCCCTATGCATTTTTGTGAAGTTGATGTCTACCAGCTAGGTTCTGACATGTTTTAAACTTGGACATTGAGTAATTGACTGCAATTACCAATGAGCTGGATCTTACTGCTCATTTACGAATCTCACACTTCTTCGAGTACCAAAGATTCAACTCAAAAGGAATCATTTAAAATAGTTTTAAAAAAGAATTTATAATTGAAAAAGTTTCCTACTTTGGTGTCAGTATTTGAATAAAGGTTTACAATAAGGACCACACAGAAGAGAGAGAAATCTCTCTTTCTTTTTTAATTGAATCATGAATGATTAACGCTAATAGAGGTTTGTCATATCTATTAGATAGACTGAAGAATTGTCACTGTTATGGATATTCTAAGTTAAATATTGAAAATTTCAAATTTCAGGTAAGGGATCACAAATATTTGTCACAAAAATTGAAATCCCATTGTCACTGAAATAAATAAATAAAAAAAAAAACGATGACAATACATACATAATTGAATCATTCATGAACCAATGAACATATCGCACCTTATCATCTAGGCTATTGTGAACCAGATCAGAACATCCAGATTTTAGTACCTTATTATTTCAGAGATGTCCCTTCATTTTCCTGTCTGCTGCTGATTTAACCTTCTGTTTGGTTGCTGAGAAAGATATAGGAAAACAAATGAACAGATCTTTATGTTATATTTATAAGTTGGTATAAAATAAAAATAAACATAATTGTATTCATGCAGTTTCTCTGTAACTAAATAGTGCATCAAAAGTTCAAGTAACTCGGTGCTAATTTCTTTGTCTTATATTTTTGTGTTCCAGGATTTGGATTCTGCGGATTCCATCTCACTTTCCTCTGGTGAGTAAAACTATTCCAGAAACTTTTCAAATTCAATCTATTGCTCAGTTTGGTTACTTAGAAATCTCAGTATGCAAAATGAGAAGTTGGAAATTTAGGTGTTGGTGCTTGTGGTTAGTGTGGTTTATTTGTCATTCTATGTTTTCTTTATTCCCCTTGCTATCAAGAGAAAGCTTACTCGTACTTGTATTTATTGGTTCTATCAGAGCCTCCCAACGTTAAAAATTGGTTCTCGAGCTATGTCTATGAATCTCCAATGCTGGATACGGGTGATGGGTTTAGAATTTCTGATTTTGAAGAAAGTGAAAGTGACAGAGATGATTTTATTGCTGGAAAGGGCGGCAAAGGAATAGACGAGAAACTGAGAAAATATAGGGATAAATTGGTTGCTGGTGAGAAGAGAGCTTCAAATGGGTTTGTTAAATGCAAAAACTCGGTTCAAGATAACAAGTATGACACCCAGTACGTCTGTAAGGTAGTCTTTCTGACTTCCTCCTTTTTCCTTCTGTTCTTTCCTCTTTTCGTAATTTCACGTTGTTGTTCATAACTAGGCTAAGTTATAAGGTTTCAACTTCGTGCTATGATGGAGAATTTCAACTCCAAATTCTCTAGTGAAAGCTTACATTCTGATCTCTGACTGGATATTACAACATTTCCTCTTATTTGATTTCTTCTGGGACTGAAACTAAGTTGAACATTATTTAACGTACTTGGAAGTTTCATAGCTGCTTATTATTCATTTATTCTGGTCTGGACTTCAAGTTTGTAATCGAGTATTGGCACAACATTAAATCTTTGGGTGTTAGCAAGTGCTTTTCCCTATATTTTTGTCGTCTTATGGAAGAAGTAAACCCATTATCATTTCCTTATTGCCCTTTGAGATTTAGGGGCCGTTTGGTTGTCACTTGAGTTTGAATAGTTTCATTCAGATTTCATGTTGAATCTTGAAGCAAAATTGATCACCATGAATGACTTCATTTATAAAAATAGGAAACTTCACCATATTTCTTCTTATGTGGCCATTTCTACCTTTTTCTAGAATGCCAAAATTTATTATTGCAAGCATCATTTATGAGTCATATCCTATTTCTAAATGAAACCATTCAAGCTCACCATATTTTTTTTGTAAAGTTCTATACACACGATAGAATTGAATTATTGCATTCAAGGACAACCAAACAGGCCCTTAAGGTTTGCTATGTTATCTAATCCATGTCAAAGTTTGCAACTTCAACCCTTAATCTGGGTTTTCAGTTGCTAAATGGCTCAAGCACAGACCATAAATATTTTTTTGGGAACCATTATGGAATTAAATTCCCTTTCAGGATTGATTTTTGTAACAATGATATGGCAATAACAGTTGCAAAAAAATGTCCATTCATTGCATGGTCTGATGACTACCAAAAAAGGAAAAAGAAAACGACAATTCTAATTCTTTGGTAATCAGATATGACTTATTTTGAATATATGAGTTCGTAAGATATGTTATCCTGAACCAAGAAATGTTTGTAATTTTCAGGGTAACCATGGTGTTAGTGAGAGCAAAATCTTAACTGCCCTGAACGACTTGGCATTCAAACGAATTCCTGAAGAAATCTTGGAGAATGAAAGGATACGAAATCATGTTGTTGGTTCAAACAAAAATGTTGAACATGTAAGCTTGAATAGTGAAGAATCTACGGAAAAGCTGGAACTGAAGTTTTCCCAAGAAGCTGGACTTAGGTCATCACTGATTATCAACAATAGTTCTGGTAATGATGGTGGAAAATCCCCTAAAAAGTTGCATCATAGGAGAAGGAAAGATGCTGACATGCTACCACCTAGAAGTTATTCGGATTTGATTAGTACAAATGAAGATTCAATGGAAAAAGCAAGTAGTGGAAGCAGTGCCAAGGAAAATGACGAAAACTACAATTTAGAGAAAGGTTTTGTTTCAACAAGAAAATGCCGAAAAGTTAGTGATGAGAATTCTTTGAGAAGGCCACTTGCCGTACAACCTGATTCCTTGAGAAATGAAGATGTCGCTGTAAGAAGGAGAAAGGTATTATCAGAAACAACCAATTTTCAACATTTGGATGAGTTAGAAATTGCAGGAAAATGGAAGTGTCCACAGAAGAGTAAGCCAAATCTCGGTCCTCCTATGAAGCAGCTTCGACTTGAACGATGGGTTCATCGCACATTATAGCATACCCCCATGAACTTAAAGAAGCTTGGATGATTAGAAAAGGGCATAACTCTTTGTTTGTCATCATATATTGGTTATCAGTTCATTGACCTGCATGTGGCTTCTTAATTATCAGAGACTCCCAAGGCATGTGAGCTTGCCTGGATTTGACAGTAAGCGATGTTTGGGAAATCTAAGACCTTATTTTATGCTCCCTAAGAGAACCCTTTTTATAATAAAAATGAATTGTAGATGCGCTTTTTATTGCTCAAACCAACGTGATGTTAGTTTTCATAAAAAAATCATACAGAAATTTAGAGTGGGTCTCATTAGTCACATCCTATTTTACTGATTTTCAAAAACGGAGTAGATCATAAGATCATTCAAATTGCATGGATTTTGTCTTGCATATATATCTAGTTTGTGTTGGCTTTACATGATTAAAATCAAAAGCTCGTCCTAAGAGTTTCTGTGACAATCTTCTCAACTTCAGGACTCAAAAAAGATTTCTGCATTGAAAACAGTCATTGCAGATCGACTCATAAGTCTAGCTTTTTGTTATCTAGTTGAATTGCCTAAAGGTAGTCTATGTTGTGTTTGGAACTGTATTGACTTTTTGTGAAAAATTTACCAAGCTTCAACTGTGATCAATCTTTACTTGATTTCTTTTCATGTCCTTATGGAATGTGTCTCTAACCAAAGAAATTGTAAGTGACCTTGAGTAGTTTGATTTCTTATACAAAGCTTAGTTCGAATATAATGTTATTGTGAAAAACTACGGTCATTTATTATTATTATTATTATTATTATTATTATTATTTTATGAGAAGATACTGTCAAATTTGACTCGTTTAACTTGTTAATTGATTTGTTTATTCACGAAAGTGTAATATCATAATTAATACGAATTTTAAAAAAAAAAAGTCAAAATAGTGTTATGGCCATATCAGAACTAATACATGTACATTAAAAAAAGGGATATTTAGTGAAAAATCCTAAAGAAGTAACTTATTTAGTATTTGGTCAAAACCGTTTTTAATTTAGAGAAAATTCCATCAACATTTTGATGGACAAAACTACCCATTCGTTGACGCACGCGCTTCAATCCTCATTTAACTTTTATCTTATGCAGTCACTCACGCCGAAGTTGCTTTATTTTTTTCCAAACTTTAAAAATCCGTAACTTTCAATCCAAAAATAATTTATTCACAAAATTTACATTTTTAGAATCTATTCGACGAGATCTATCAAACAAGTACCATTGTCGCTATAAAATTCTGGAGGAAAAAAAAACTTGTGTGAAATTTCACACATAAGGTTGTGTGAAATTTTATGTGTGAAATTTCACACAACTAGCTATGTGAAATTTGTGAAAAGAAAAAAGTTATGTGAAATTTCACATAACTATCTATGTGAAATTTGTGAAAATAAAAAAGTCAAATGTAAAAACTTCACATAACTAGATATGTGAAATTTCACACAACTAGCTATGTGAAATTTCACACAACTAGCTATGTGAAATTTATGAAAAGAAAAGTTATTTGAAATTTCACATAACCATTTTGGTGCCACAGCTGACAAAAAAGAACATGCTTCATTCAACTTCATCTCTCTCTCTAGGTTGTTCTTCTCTCCCCTCTGAATCTTCGTTTGCTTTTCTTGTTGGGGGTACAAATCAACGCTCTGAGTCTGCTTCTGAATCTTCCAGTCCAGATCGGAAATGGTGATGGTGGTGGTCGGTGGAGGCGATGGTGGCCTGTGGCCGTCGATGGAGGCGATGGTAGCCATGGCGGTGATCGGTGGCTATGGTGGTCTGGTCGGTGGTAGTGATGGTGGTCATCGACGATAGGCGACAACGATGGTGGTAGTCGTTCGAAGTTGCAATGGCGATGGTCGGATGTGCGAAGACATGCAGTGATCGAAGGTGCAATGGTATTGTCGTCTTCGACCTGTTCATCATCGTCTTCAGTTACCTCATCTAAAGCAAATGGTAGAATGGTCATATAGTATGTGTTTGTTACTGAGTCGGTGACTTTAACCCATAAAAGTGACTATACCATGGAGTTTTTTAAAAAATGAATATCGTTTTGTCTTTTATACTGACAAGATTAGTATTGAATGACTTTTTGCTAATATTCTATTAAAAAAACAGTCACTGTCATACCTAGTGCAACATAAACTACATCAATTTCATATTTTGTTTACCAAATATCCTTCTCCATAATTAAGATTAGTGTTATAGAAACACACTTTTCTTATAAACTTTTGCACAAAATAAGAAGCCAATATATGATAGTCACAATTTTTACTAAGAAATAATGCGAATATACACATGGCGTATTGCAAAAAATGAAAAATATAATTATATCATGCAAAGTAAATATGGCACTTTTGGCGCCGAGTTGGAGTCCCTCCATTCATATTTCCCTTGTATTAAAAGAAAAAAAAAAAAAAAAAAAGAAGAAAAGAGGAAATTGTCATTTTTCATTAGTAATTGTTAGAAGTTAGTTAAATTTTCCATTGGGTAAATTACACTTTACACTCTTGTAGTTAGGATGTGTTATTATTTTGGTCCATGCAGTTTCAATTTTGTCAATGTTTCTTACATTTTCAGTTTAGATTCAATATAGTCCATTCATTCAAATTTTCTACAATTTTTGGCAGAGATAGGTCATGTGATGCACACGTGAGATATTAGTAGGGATATAATAGAAAATTTTCTTAGAGAAATTACTCTTCACACGCCTATATTGAACCTAAATCTATCTGAAATTATAAGAGAATTGATGAAAAAACTATATATTGAACCTAAACTAAAATTGTAAGGACCAAAGTGACAAAATAGAAACTACAGGGCCCAAAATAAAATCACACCCAAACTATGAGGATATGAAATGTAATTTACCCTTTTCCACTTCTTGTTATTGACTGCAATCTCTAGTTGAGAGACCTTTCCTTCTCAGTTCTCAGTTCTCACCAATCGTTCGAAACAATAATCGATTTCATCAAAATCCTAAAAAAAGAAAAAGAAAAAGAAGAAGATGGTGAATTTGGTGACAATTGCAAGATCGTTGGGCCCTAACTGCCTCAAAACTTCGAAACCCCACTCCTCTCTCCGGCAATGGCAGTTTCACAGCATTCGAACTCTCCTTTTGGACTCTTCTTCTGAATGCGTTCGCTTTCAGAGACTCTCCGACTCCGATTCTGGTAATTCAATTACATCTAAATACCATACTCACGACTTTTTTATTTTTATTTTTTATTTTGGTGTGTGTGTATTGAACTGTGATATGGATATGCATACATGTGTTTTGCTTCGTTTGTTGTAGGTTTGATTTGATTGCTTTGGATTTGATCACTGTTGTGTAATTTTTGGTTTGAAGTTTATCATTTATAATGGAATATTGAATTTTTTTTTTAGTTTAATATGAGTATTGGTTTCTCTCTATAGAATGTATATGGCTTGGGATTAAAGTGTTGTGATGGATTTTTTAAATTAGGTTCCTCGTTCTGGCACATATTAACATATATACACAGCAATTCCACAGAATACGACAATACATGGTTCGGCTGCAATTTTCAGAAAGGAAGTTAAACGCAAAATGAAGGAAAATTACAAACTTAGAAAGGAAAAAAGGGATTGTTCAAAATTGAAAGATGGAATTTGCAATGTTTAAGCAATCGATAACAGAACCAAACATGTGAAGTTCTAATCAGATTGTGATAGTTGAAATTTTTTAATGTCTACTTATGATTGGCCTCCCCACGTTGAAATTGAAACCCGGCGCAGATATTGTCGTGTAGGCATTTTGCACAGCAATGCGTCCCACCTCAGCTCCAGTTCTGGACAATTGTGTTTCTCTCACAAACTTCACCCATCTCCTTAGTCATTCTCTCTCATCTTTGCGGAACCTTCAAGCCGAAACAGCGCTTCTGCTCACTTATATAGCCATTGTTATTTCATATATTATACAACTTAATTACATTACTACCCATCATGATTTTTTTATTTCTACTGAATTTATAAACCCAAGTTGCCTTTAAGATATTACTAACTTGCTGTGCAAGAATTTGGTTTGATTGAAGCTATCATCTTCTTTCTGACTATTTACCGATTACAAACTCAACAGAGATCTATTACAGGAATTGTTGAGGTTACCATGGATAGTCCTGGAGTGAAGAATGCAATTGGGAAGGCCATGCTGAGAGAATTACAGAATAGTTTTGAAACTATTAATAGAGATACTTCTGCAAATATTTTGATGATCTGCAGTTCAGTTCCCAGGGTGTTCTGTGCTGGTGCTGATTTGAAGGTACTAGGTAGAGTATCTGGTTTGGTTTTTGAATTGGAGTAATCTAGGAGTAGATATATCAACCTTTTGAGGCGAAATAAGGATTGTATGGGATATATGATAAAATAATTTCATAAAGTATTCATTGAATCACGGAAAATCAAATAGCCTACTTGTGTAAGCCAAATCATGGATCTTAAATTGTTGATATGGACATAGTGAACAAAAATTATCTCCACTGGATTGAGTGAATTTCCTTCCTTTAAGTACATTGTAAAAATGCTAGTTAGCGATTAGTTAAACAAGCGGAATGGGTGATAAACCACCGCGGATGTATGTAGTAGAAGCAATATTCCTCAAATATCTTTACTTAAATGAACTGCTACAAGAATATCCTTTAAAACTGGGGGTCCATGGTACTTTTCTTGTAAATGGTTGGACTGCATTTATCCATTTAGTGAAGGTGAAGAGGGCAAACTTAGGTACTCCTGCGAGGAGATTGTGAAAGCTAGAAAGTGGTACTGTCTGTAGTTAAATTAAATTGTAAGTCTGCTACTTGAATCTTTGTTAGCAAATTAGCAGCCTTTATGGGTTTGGGAAAGTTCTTTCTAGTTTTGAAGTGGCATTTTTGTGCAATATAAAAACCGTCGTCTATGGACATCAGAGTTGCATTTCCTTTGGAAGGTCTACCTCAGATCAATTTAATAACGTGGTTTATAATTAGTTTATAGCTCAGTCTGATTTACTTATTTTCGCAATCTGAAGATGTATTTTAAAAGGATCCATGCCTAATTTGTTGAAGATATTGGAGCACGTGGATACCAATAACATTTTTTTTGACGGTGAATATATCAGCTGACCAAGTGGAACATTTCTTATCTAATTTTGCAGCAAATTCTTTTGAAAAGTTTAGGGACCAATTATATTCTGTGTAGTGGAGTTCTTCCTCCTGTTTTTTGTTTGGCGTCTTTCGTTAATCATGTATACCCTCTTAGTTGATATTTTTTACTCCTAAAATGAAAAATGTGCACTATTAACAGAGTTGCTTCCGTTTTTAAATAAAATTGAACTGCTGCATTTTGGAAATTAGTTCTCTCCGTGTGAATATGAGTGTTTCGCTAGGCTTAGATTGAAAATTTCTAATTTTCTTTGCAGCAAGTAGTTTCAAATTCAATGTCAGATGTTGGTTGTATGCTTTTATTAATTCTTGTGTTGACCGTCCTTTTTGGATCCATATTCCACATTTGTAGATCAGTTTATTCACTTGCTTAACAGTGCCTTTCTTGTGAACTGGATTGTTAGGAACGCAGGACGATGGCCCCAAATGAGGTTCAGGCTTTCGTTAACTCTCTGCGCTCCACATTCTCGTTCTTGGAGGTTAGTCCTTATCATCCATCTACGTGTTACCTAACAGTTGGTTACTTATTCTGCTGCCAGCGTGAAGTTGCAAATGGGTGTAAAAATCATTTACGTCTTGAGTACAATTACCCACAAACATTCAGTGGTCAATATATCGCTCTATACTATGCATCATGCATGTATCTTTTCCATCTTAGTCTGTTACAAGATGTCCTGATATCCCTTTTGTTTTCAGGCACTTCGTATTCCTACTATAGCTGTTGTTGAAGGTGCAGCATTAGGCGGGGGGCTCGAGATGGCTCTATCTTGCGATCTTCGGATATGTGGTGATTCAGGATTTGATATTCCATAAATTTACCAGGTTATGGTATGTTCTAGTGTTCCTTAAAGTTAACAGCTTCACTATCAATGACTCAGGAGAAGATGCTGTATTGGGATTGCCAGAAACAGGACTTGCTATAATACCTGGGTAAGTCTAAAGTCTCAGCTAAGATTTTAAAACATTTGTTTGATTGGTTATCCAATGTTCCAATTGATGTCAGATCTTCAATTATATGCTGAGTCCCAGTCCCTGACCTGCTTAGGGCCCCGTTGGAATTGGTTGTGGCTTTTGCATTTAGGCAGAAGCAAAAATCCTAATCACAAGGGCACCATGGGTATTAATTGAATTCATTAAACCCAAATCTACATTACGTTTGGGCTGAAGTACCTCGTGACCTGCTTAAGCCAAAACTGCTTCTCAAAATTTATCTAGACATGCTAATCTATCGGTTTTGGGTCTCAGAAACATGTTTGGGCCCAAATGTGCATTGGAGAAGTGATTCTAAACAGGGCCTTAAAATTCCATGTCGGAGAATGTCGTATATGATATGCATTTTGCTCTTTCACCAGTCCCTGGTTTCGCCTTCCCGTTCTGATAAACAAAATCTTCAGCAGAAGTCTTATTACAGCATATCTCCTTGTCATGGAACTATGGCATTTTGCAGGGCAGGTGGGACGCAACGGCTTCCTAGATTGGTCGGAAAATCAGTAGCAAAGGAACTCATATTTACTGGTCGGAAAATTGGTGGCAGAGAGGCAGAATCAATGGGTACCGCTAATTTGGAGTTGCTTTACTTATGGTAGTTAGTACTCGTTGAGCTGACGTAAATGAATTATAATGCAGGCCTTGTCAATTACTGTGTTCCCACTGGTGAAGCTCATGCTAAGGCGCTCAAAATTGCTAGGGATATAAATCAGAAGGTACAATTTTTTTGGCTGATAGAAAATCAATAATTTGCCATATTTTTGCTCTACACTGATAGCGAAATATAGTCCATTTATCAAATCTTGATGGACCATATCGGGGTGAAAAATGAACTTGGGCTCTGTATGGTTCAAGAATTTGGCAAGGGAAAGGAAATGTTTTTTTTTTGTGAGTTACTTCTGTTCTTCTGTTATTGAGTTCCTGTTATGTTATGATTTTTTTTTATAATCCGTAATGTTATTAACCGTGGAGTAAAGGGAGAACAGTAGGGAAATAGTTTTCCTTCAAGCTTTTCTTTCCTTTTCCTTTTTCCTTCTCCTTGAAGTTCGCAAACCCATTGGAGCCTTAGAATGTACTTGCTTGGGAAAAGCATTTGTTTCTAACTTGAATGTTGCAAAATGATGGTAGCACGTTATTTTCTTTGCAGGGTCCATTAGCATTAAGGATGGCAAAGCGAGCCATTGATGAAGGACTCGAGATAGATATGGCATCAGGTTTGGAATTGGAAGAAGATTGCTATGAACAGCTCTTGAACACTAAAGACAGATTGGAAGGTTTGGCAGCGTTTGCTGAGAAGCGAAAGCCGAAATATGCAGGTGAATGAAACCCAAAGCTTTGATATAAACTTGTTTATACCAGTGTTGGTCTCTTGTACTTGATTCACCATCCTTGTTCATCATTTGGGCCTGTGAAGAATCCACAAGCTATAAAGTTTTGAATTTACATGTCCATGCTTCACTCTTCATCTCATATCTTCCAGTCATTCTGGTGATAGCCTCTAGTTTTGAAATATATTATTTCATAGTTACTGCGGGTTAATTTTTACACGTAAAATTGCTTTCGTCATGCGATGATAACAGTTTCTAACAAAGAAGTTTCATTTTTTTAGCTTCGTGTCAAGAATCCAGTAAATGGGGTTTCTCGAATTTCGGCAGTTCTATTTTCTGGGAACTGAAAAAGGCAGAGCAATCTGAGTTCTCTTGCGCTTTGTTTTGGTTCTTGGATTTATCAAGGGGAAAAAAATGAAAACTTGAAGGAAAACACTTTTATGCGTTTGGTTAATAATGAAAAGAATAAGGGAAATAGGAAAGAAAATAAAAGAAAAGAAAAGAAAGTAGGGTTACAAGTAAATTAAAATTTTGAAATTTTGTGAGTCACTACTCTCTTTTTTTTTGAGTTACTGTTATAAGAAAGAAATGATTTTTCATCTTAATTTTCTTTCCCTTTTCTTTTTCTTCTTTATATCTGCAAACCAAACAGAGGTTTGATGATGATACCTTTCCTTGAGAAAACAAGTTATTGTATGAAACCTTGCCAGATTTACATTTTTGGTTAAATCACACACACGTTGGTAAGCCTTGCTCGAAAACTTTTCACACAGCCATTCCAAAATTAGTCACTTGGATGACAATTGATATTGATCCTGAGGGCTGATCAAATCAATGCAGAAGGTTAATAAACTTTGGCGGTGCTTGGCAAGTAATTAATATACAAACATTGAGGCTTGGCTTGATCAAATTTTAAGTGGTGATTGATTTTTATTGGGAAATAAGTCCAGCCCAACTCAGTTAATTATTTATTTATTTATTTATTTTTTGCAATGGGCAATTACACACACAAGAACCATCCACACATGATCGGGGGGTGGGGGTCTAAGGCCCCACAATTTCATAAACTCTTAATGCATGCTCTTCCCATAGGGAGAGTTAAATCCTCCACCTTTCCAGGAGAAGTGAATGTCATACCACTAGGACACAAGAGCCTTGGTGTCTAGCCCAACTCGGTTAATAGCACATATAGTTGAATTGTAACGTGGCATGGTCCAGCCAATGATATATCTATGCTACTACATCCAAGTTTGTAGCAAGTATAGGATTGAGCTCTAGTTGGCCGACATCAACTCTCCGCATGGCATTTAGTGAAGGTTTGAATTCCCCTCCTTTATAATGGAAAAAGCTTCTAGCAAGTATATGAATAGAAATTATATCTCATTTTGCTATGATATCACATATGTCGCCTAAAAAAATGGGGAAGAAGAAGAGGAAGAAATTACATTAGAGCTGGGGTGGAGTCTCATTGAGGTAGACCAAATAAAGAAAATTGCTTTTTATTATTATTTTCTTTTTCCCCATAACTGCACAACATTTCAAAATTTTCTTCTCTTATTTCCTCCTTTTCTTTTTGACCAAACAAAGAAAGATTTTTTTCTTTATTATTTCTTTTCATTTCCGTCTGAATCCCTGAATCAAATGGAGTCTAATTATTACCTGGTTTTGTTGTCTTGATTTAGTATTTCATGTATACTATATTAATTTAGTAGCCATTGTTGAAGTTAAAATCTTTACAATATTTCTAATTTTGAATATTTCCCCCAACCCCACCCAAAAAAATAAAAAATAAAATCTCTCCCCCCATTGCATTAGAGGATAGATTTGTGTTGGATTAGGGCTCCAAGATTGGCTTAGGTTGATCATGAGTTTGGGGCAGGTACTATGAGACTGAGCTAAGATTGGGCTAGAATGCTATTATTGTAAATCCTCTTTCTTGGCCCATCCCGAACCCATTAGGCCTAGCCCAATGTTCACCATAAGACTCATGAGAGTAGCTCTTAAAACCAATATTTGTAATTGCTCATTCATATAGCCTAAGTGGCTCTTCGGCTCAGCTTTTGGTTGAATCCTTAAAAAAATGCTTTTAGTCTAAAATTGTTCCAAGTAAATTTTGATCAATTGTAAATTTCTGTAATTCACTTTACATATTTTTATAATTAGAGATAGACAGATTATAGAATTTGATTTGACAAATAATTTATTTTAGCTTTCATAGTTCTATAATCACTTTGTTGCGAAATGGGGCTTTCTATGTAAATATAAGGACCAGTTTGGAAATATCCGAACTAATATCAGTTCAGTCCAATTCTATTTTTTATTGGATAAATTACCTTTTATCCCATTGTGGTTTGCCTCTGTGACACTTTGCCTCCTATAGTTTAGAATGTAACACATAATCTCCTGTGGTTTGCCCCCGTGACACTTTACCCCTGTAGTTTGAAATGTAACACATAACCTATCTATGGTTTGCCTCTGTGACACTTTACTCCCCTGTAGCCAAAATAAATTACTTAAATGACTAAAATAACATTTTCTTCTTCAGCACTCCAATATACCTGTTTACACACACAGATGATTAAAAAAATCAGAGTAGTGAGATCAATGAAAAAACCAGACAGTTCTAGAGAGAAAAAATAAGAGTCTCACCCATGTATAATATACTGCTTTATTGGAAAAATAGCCAAAAAATCTATTCAAAATTCAAATAAAAAGGAAAAATCTTTGTATTATTTGAAATATTATTTTCATAACTACAAATTCAATAGTTTAAATTTTTTTTAATACAATCACTGCTCTGTTTTTTCAATTGACCTCGCTACTCTAGATTTTTCAATCATTTGTGTGTATAACATTGTATATTAGAGTGATGAAGAATATGTTATTTTAGTCATTTAAGCAACTTATTTTGGCTGCAGGGGGTAAAGTGCTACAGAGGCAAACCACGGGTGGGTAATGTGTTACATTCCAAACTATAAGGGGTAAAGTGCCACATAGGCAAACCACAGGGGAATAATGTGTTACATTCTAAACTACAAGTGATAAAGTGCCACAGAGGCAAATCACAGGAAGTAAAATGTAATTTACCCTTTTTTATTTGGTTTTGTAAGAATCTAATTTAGTGACTATATATTTGTTACATAAGAGTCCATACCTAATCTAATAAATTTTTTAAAATAGATTATCTGTCAAACCAATCTACACTTAATCCTAACAAAAATGAGATAAAAAAATTACTAAGTTAGATTGAACCACATCTTGATTTTGGCTTTCCGAAATACAGTAGTTACAAATGGACCGACAGTGTCCAAGCTGAAAACGCTAGATAATCTTATGCTGACGATTTTACCCTTCCATAAAACCCACTGAAAACCAGAACCTCTTTATATAAAGGAAAAGAGAAATGCTTTCTATTGATCTATTCTTTTCAATCTAAGAGGCATCTCTCCAGTTCTGTTGCGTATTACACACTGTCACACACACACACACACACACACACACATAAAAACACATACATATATATATATATATATATATTGAGAGATCAATCAAAAGAAAGTAACTAACAACACAATGGCCGAAAGCCCTTCAGCGAAGAGATGGCTTCCTCTCGAAGCTAACCCTGAGGTTATGAACCAGGTACCCCTCTCTCTCTCTCTCTCTAAACTCGTCTGATCATCGTATCTTCGGTGCACCGTCAGATAAATCTCTTGTTTGGTTGCGTATAAAATGCAGGGATTTAAATTTGAATAAGTTTGTATCTTTAGACATCTAATTTAGTTGAGTTGGAGACGTAGTAAAGCTTTTCTCAGTTGAGCCCCTCGTACAACTATTTGGCTTAATCCAACTCTCATTTATTTTATTTTACCCCATTCATTCAGTTTTTCTTGGTAAAGTCAATTAGCGTATCTGAAAAACCAGAGATAATTTCACCCCAGTAAGGTAATAGGTTTAATTTCAAATATTAGTGTTAGAAATATACGAAAATGGAAAATGAACTGTTTTTCAGCTTAATGTTACTTGATGAGAAGATTTTCTTTCAAACTTGTTTGTAATATGCGGTGGTTTCAATACCCAACGCCACCCAGTAAGGAAATAGATTTTATTCCGAATTCCAATATCAATCAGTGTAAATATAGGAAATTGAGAAGTAATTGTATTTTAGCTAATTGGGTTGGAAACGTTAAATTTTGATATAATTTCTTTTTTGTCCAAGTTCATGTCCTGTAGAATACTCATATGGATATACATACAAGGGAGTTATTTTGGGGCTATAATGACTAAAGTGGAGAAGTGATTGTATTTTAGCAAATTGGGTTAGAAACATTAATATTGGGTATAACTTTTTGTTTTGTCCAAGTTTATGTCCTTGTAAAAGTAATACAAGGGAAGGGAGTTATTTTGGGGCTATCATGAGTTAATGACTAATTTGCTTCTTTTTTTTAGTTTCTTTGGGGCCTCGGTCTTCCAGAGGATGAGGCAGAGTGCTATGATGTTTTTAGCTTGGATGAAGAACTCTTGGAAATGGTCCCCAAGCCTGTACTTGCTGTGCTGTTTCTCTATCCCATCACCTCTCAGGTTTTTCGTCTTCAGATTAATTCTTTTCCCCGATTTTTCAGATGGGTGGTCATTCTTGACTCATATCTCTCTATATGTTTTGGACTTGCCGTCTTGCCTAGATGTGCATTTGGGTTGATTTGAATGTTTCTTTCACTTGTTTTCAGAGTGAAGAAGAGAGAGTATTGCAGGACTGCTTATTGAAGGTGAGGTTGTGACTCATTACTTATTCTGCATCTATGACAAAAATTGCTTGATATTTGGTAAAGAAATAAAAGAACATCAATAGCAAATATTAGGTGAGCACAAGAAACTATTAAATAAATCATGACTTCCCTCATTGGGATTTGGTCTTAGAAGGTGCGATAAATGATTTTTTTTTTTTTAGGGTAATGAGGAGAGTTAGAGCATCTCCAATCATGTTCTCTGTAATAGCTTTTTGACTATTTTAGAGAACCATCTTGCTTTTTGGGAGCTCCAATGAATTCTCTAAGTGGTTCTCCATTATGGAGAGAGCCCTGTTGGTTCTCCAAATGTGAGGAGAGATAGAGTATATTTGGGTAATTACCCAAAATTAGAATAATCCAAATTAACAGACATGAGACCAAAGTGAGCAGAGATGGTATATTGGAATTCGAACTTTGGTCTAATAATTAATACAGAAATGCAAAGATCTCTATTATACGGAACATGGTTGGAGTAGGGAGCTTAACAGTGATAAGCTAAGATAGCTTTTATTAGCCATTTTAGCTAAAATGTAGAGACAATTTAGGTGACATGGCTGGGGATGCTCTTAGTCATTGGACAATTGTTCTATTTTCATCTTCATTTACAATTAACCCTCCCCAGACCCCACAGTGGAGAGAACCTCGTGCACTGGCTTTGCCTTTTTTCCTTTTTTATTTCGTAGCATATTGCTAATTGACTTGTAAAATTAAGGTATGATTCTAATCTGGAGGGGTTCCTTCATGGTTTGAAAATTGTGTTTTATATTTGGAGAGTGAGGTGTTGCTGATTCAATTACATGCTTAAGGTGTAATTCTATTTTGGAGGGGTTGTTCCAATATTTCGAATTTGTTGAAGGCTTTTAAATCAGTGAGAATCAATATTGTTTTTCCCCCTTTTAAAGGGTTGGTTCACGCTGAAACATATTCAGTTTCACATAAGAGATGCTACATGATTTGGTGAGATCTACATTAACCCCCTTTCCCTTGGACGTGTCATAATGTCATTTGATATACATAAATGTGGAAGTTCATGAGATGCTACATGACTTGGAGAGATCTCCAATCTGACTATTAGAATGCTAACTTATCTTAGCAATATGGATATTGGGTGAGGAAGTTGATTTCAGATTTTCTGACTAATATAGCATGTGTCAAACGAGTTTAGAAGATCCCATGGTTTCTCTTTTCTTACAAGTCGATGTTCGAACTTCAAGGAGTTGTGTTAATAAGTGGAAGGAACTCTGCTAGTGAAGAACTATACAGGAACGGAACGTAATGACTCGACGAAAAGTAAACAGCTTGAAAAGATTTTTTAACATACAATCTTATTAACAATGACATTAAAATTGATTTAGCATATAGTTTTGTGCTTTTAGATAGGTCCATATATGATTCGTAATTTCGTAAGCAGGCCCCTAGCAGTGCGGTTTATTTCATGAAACAAACTGTGGGGAATGCTTGTGGAACTATTGGGCTTCTTCATGCCATTGGGAATGTCACCTCAGAGATTAAGCTTAGTAAGTTGTCCTTTACATTACATGGATGAAGATTGTTGCATATATATGTATTTTTTATGAGCTTATATACTTGCTTAGATAGATCATTTTGTTGGTAGAGTTTGGATGCAGCCGTATACAAACGTTATACATGTGTGTGTACGTATATAAATATTGCTGTATGTGAGAGTCAGTAACAAACGGGGTATTATGCATCTTTTGTTGTATACTGGTATCTATGTATGTAAGGATCAGACCAGGAGTGGAGCCATATATGAGGCAAAGAGAGCCATGGTCCCTTATGGATTTAAGAGATCCTTGCTCTTTCCGTGCATTAGTGGCCTCTTTTAGGAAATTGTATGGATGGCTCATCCAATATGGTTTATGTTTCAATTTTTACCCCCTGGTTACTAAGAATTTTTCTATCCTACGCCTACGTAATTTTTTTGGGTCCCCTTGAATTTCTAGCTCAAGTTCTAGATTGTATGCGTTTTAGGACTGTCTTGCTTAAAACTGGAAGGCTAACTTCGTGGCAGGAAGGGATACAGTAATTAAAGCAACAAACAATTTCCTTTGTAGCACATGTGATCAGTGTATTCATTCCTCAGAACAACAAGAGATAATATAGATAGAGCTCAAAGGAATTTTTTTTCTACGGGATAGACTATAGAGGTTAAAAAATACTCCTGTAATACTAATAATACAAAAAATTACGGCATTGGTAAGGGACAATACTTGTAGGCAGAAAAAGAGGGTGATTTAGACTTGGAAAGCTGAGTATATAAGTATGGCAAGATAGGCTGGAAACTTAGTGATATGATTTATAGATGGTCATAGCATCGTATGTGCTTTAAGTGCTTAAGAAAAGAGAATTTTTGCTAGTTAAACCTTGTTCAGCTTCCTCTTGGGTTTGGATGAATTTTCTGAACATTTTGTCATATGTAGTTTAAAGTATGAGGCATGTTTCTAAATTACTACCGTTACTTTTCCTCTACTTTGGCATTTACTTGTTCAGGTGAGGACTCGTTCTTGGATAGGTTTTTCAAGTCAACTGCGAACATGAACCCATCAGAGGTTTTCTTTTCTATGCCCAACTTTCCTTGTCATAAATGAATATTCTATCACCCACTTGCACGAGGTCTCATTTCTCATGTCTAATTGGCATTTACTTTTGTGTAGCGTGCTGCTTTTCTTGAACAAGATAGAGAAATGGAAGTTGCCCATTCAGTAGCAGCTAGTGCTGGTGAAACAGAGGTAAGCTTTTCTGTTACAAAATTGCGGCTTTAAGTGGGTTGCAATCAACTTCGCTTGTTTGACATGTTGATTTAACTTGGGTGGGGCAAATACATGGTTTGATTTTGCAACTTGAAATGGTTTAATTATTCTGAAAAAATAAATAAAAAATAAAATTTAGATGTGGGCAACGATCGCCTATGTTACCCAGACTTGGCATAAAAGGTTCCGTGTCCGTGTTGACGTGGGTATGATAAGGATACCGACATGGTATATGTGTCGGACTTGTTTCGTACCATGTCGGACATGGCTTGCTATCGAAAACATAATCTAAAGAGAAAACTGTTTCCTAGACTCAAGGTCTTGTTATTATATTTAGGTTGTCAGTATATTCAACAGCCTCATATCCTAGTGTTGACATTTATAGATGTCTAAGTAGAGCTACTTTTCTGAAAAATATTTAAACTCCGTCAAATCATGTGAAATAATAATAATAAATAAGAGTAATGCTATGCTTTTAGGTTTATAAACATAAGAAAATAGCTAATTTTAAGAATATGTCGTGTTCTATTTCTTGTTTGACATGTCCTCGTACCCGAACCTAAATTTTGGATCCTTTATGGCTGAGTCCCCTTATCCTAAAATATTGGGATCTACCAAGCCCGACTCCCGGATTCATATCCACACCCGACACATACGTACCCGAGTCCGGGTAACATAAGATGATTGCTTGCTTGGAGTGTCATTATGAATAACACAGACCTGTGAGGCAGCTTGAGGCTCCATTTGGTTTGTCTAGTGTTTTCCTCCATACTTAAATAAGATAAACTATTAAATTTTCAAAATATAATGGTAACTGGTGAGAAAAAGGGAAGGATGTGGCTCATGAAATTATTGAAAAAAAAAAAGATTTATTTTCCACCATGTTTTCTTTTCCTTCTTATTTTCCTTACTACTTTCCTTTTTAGCCAAACAAAGAAGAGTGTGTTCCTTAGTATTTACCTTTCCTTGACTAAATCAATCAATGAAGCAGACCCTGAAAGAAGGCTTTGTTTGGTTCATGGATTTCGTGAGGGAAAAGTGAAGGGAAAGGAAAACAAGATGGAAAACTAGTTCCTTTTACCTTACGGTTGGGATTAGTTTTCCATCTTGTTTTCCTTTCCCCTCACTTTTCCCACACAAAATCCATGAACCAAACAAAGTGGTGCTGCCTACGGTTCAGCAAGTATTGTGTGATAGGTGGCTTGTTAATACTTCCTGATACTGAAAACCTCTCATACTTTTTCCTTAAAACTTTCGTGCTACCATGAAATTTTCACTACTGCATTTGTTTCCTCTTATGTCCTTTCTCATCATACCATTCGTCTATCTCAACATCACATTACACTTTTCTCATATAATTGAACAAGATGTTTTTTTTGTTCAATATTCTTATGGTATAGCATGTCACGATAAAGCATATTAAAATAAATCATGTTGTTTCTTACTTTTCTTGTTATTACAATCTCTTCGGCATTCATTTTTTGAACTTGCGTTGCATGGGCTCCAGTAAGAAATACTAGAACAAGACATCTGAATTGTTATTTATGTATTTATAGCTATATCTTTGTTATATGTAGAGCCTAAGAGGGAAATTGTTTGCGGGCATGTATCCCACTGAAAATAAGTATTATAGAGCCAATTAAGCTCAATAAGTTATATATCAACACTGTTACTCTTTATACATGAAGTGCTAAGAGCCCTTTTGGTATTGATGTGTGACTAACAATTTTTTCTTTAATAGATATTTGAAAAGGCAGCAAATTGCTGCTTCTGATTTAATTTTTTTTCTTTTCAACTTTAAAGTGGATTTGAATTGAAAAAGCTGTGGAATTTTATTTTTCTTGGCTGAACAGACTCTTACTCTCCGTATTCCCGGATAAGTGTTGTAGATCCCAGAATTGGCTGATCCAAACAGGCTCTAAATGTAGATCTTCTTTCTGTCAATTAGGAAAGGAAAGAGAAAGCACCTTTATATAGAAGGAGATTGCTAACAAGAGAAAACTGATTAGAACATCACTCTTACTAACCCTATAACAACAAGAATCCTTCTATAAACAACTATATTATTACAGGTCCTTCACAGTTTTAAATATAATTCTAAAACGCAAAAAGTAATAACAAACCACAGTACAGTAATTTCATGAAAGGTATCTACCAAGAAAATTTGTGTCTTCCTGTACAACTGTGCATAACAGCACCATACCCCCTGTTAAAACTTGCCTAGTACGGAAACCACCTTATGAAACTTTTACTTTTATCTAAGTCCCTCCTTGATTTCGTTTCAAAAAAGTTTATTCGAGAGTGTTGAATGTTTGTTTCTCCTTATGAAGAAATATTAGTTTTTGTAAGTTATTGTATAGCTTGTATACCTTGCATGTCCCTGGGTTCCCTCTAGCGGGTTGGCGGCTCTAATGTTACCTTTACTAGTGAGAGAAGGATGAACAATCTCTGCTTCTACTATCTTATAAAATTCTCTTTGCAGGCTACAGATAACGTGGACACTCACTTTATCTGCTTCGCGTGTGTTGATGGTATTTATTTTTTCAGAGAAAATTGCTCTCTCTATATATATATAGACACACACACACGTGCGTATATTTATCTGTACTCACTTCATCTGTTGTATGGTTATAAAAATTTGTTTTGTAGGAGTACTTTATGAGCTAGATGGAAGAAGGTCGGGACCTGTATCACATGGTGCATCCTCACCGAGCAGCTTATTGCAGGTACTTTTGTAGGAGACATCCGCATTCAAAGTTATTGTTTACCAACCAAAGTTTTTTGCTTAAGCGACTGGAAAAAGAAGCATAGTATTCTTTATGTATTAGAGAGGAGCTATTTTAAAGATCCTACAAATATGACTTCAATTCTGTGATGATGATACTTTACTTTTGTGTCTCGTTTGTGGAGAGGGTTAAGTCTAAGACAGCTAGAGCCTAATACCACCACTGGATGGACATTGGTGGGATTGGGAGGTTAGGCTTGGCTACGTTGTTGGCCAGTCCAACCCAGCTGGAGCCCCGGAAGATAGCATTATATGCTCGTCTAAAGCATAGTTATCAAACCTGGGTGGGTCACCAATCGTACAAAGGGTCGGTCAATAAGTTTTATGTTCAGCTGTCTTGTTAGTGGGACACATTTTGTACTCTACAAATATTGTTTGAGTCTATTCTTCTTGAGATATTTGTGTATCTATCTGCATTGTTTATTTTTCAATGGTTGTAAAATTGAGCAGTGACCAAGACTTAAAGAAGTCTACTTCCCAGCAAATTATTCCATAGTACTCCCTCCGTCCCATAATAAGTGTCCACTTCATTTTTGCACAATATTTAAGAAAGTTGTATTATATTAATTTATTTAGTTCATTAAAGAGTCTCTTTCCAATTTTACCCTTAGATGTGATGGGTGTTTGACTTTTTGCTTGTTTTGGGACCACAAATAAATACTTCTTTGTCTTTATTATAAGGGTAGTTTTGGAAAGTAAGTAAAAGATATATGCCAATTTAGGAAAGTGGACACTTATTGTGGGACATCCAAAAAAGGAAATGTGGACACTTATTATGGGACGGAGGGAGTAGAATTTTTATTTGAGGAGTTAAAAAGTATAAAGTCTAGGCTCCGTTTGATAAAACTGAAAATTAAGTACTGAAAATTAAGTGCTGAATTTAAGTACTGAAAATGTTAAGTGATTGAATTTGCAATACTAAGAACAGTGTTTTAACTATTGAAATAGATTGCATTCAGTGATTATTTTCAGCAGAATTTTTTCACTTAAAGTTTTCAGTGATTTTTTTGCTGCTTTTTCAATTAAGTGATTATTATCAAACGCACTGAAAAAAATTAAGTGTTGAAAGCTTTCATTTTCACCACTTAATTGTGTTATCAAACACACCCTAAATGTCCAATTTTTCAAAGGAAGGGATATGCACTTGCTGTTGGTTAGTTGCTTGTTATATCATTTATCATGCCATGAGTCCAAAACTTTGCACTTGCAAAAAGACTTTCTTGGGTACTTGTCTGGTTTGGAAAATGGCCAAACTTGGTCGGTAATTCTGGCATTCATAGGTCTCTTCCTTATCGGATCGTGCTCTATGATTGGGCAGGGCCAGGCCTGATAAAAGATGGTCGAGAATGAGACTCAGCATAACTTTTCGTGGGCATTAACGAACCTTATTATTTCATTCATTGCTATGACATTGGTCCTATAATATATACTCCATTCGTTTCCTGGGTGGGTTTTTGTAATGGTGATATGTCTGATTTTTTACAGGATGCAGCGAAAGTTGTAAAGGGGATGATCCAGAAAAATCCGGACTCAGTGAACTTCAGTGTCATAGCTATTTCTAAGAAAGCTGAGTGAGCATATTAAAATGGCATTCGAGTTCAATTTGAATCCTTCGTTTATCCAATCGTTTAGATCAGAGTCATGCTTTGATTAGATACTTGATGTTTCTGCAGTTTAAAACTTTTCACCAGTGATATGGTATAGATTCGAGACAATTTTGTGCGTGTGTGCGACTACTTTGTGGTCTGGGGATTTTTGTTGTTTTAAATTCGTGTTTGTTAGTAATTGTGTTCGTTTTGGGGCTTTCTAAAACGAGTCAGACAACGACAAAATTAGGGTAGAAAATGGGGAGGGGGGGGGAGAATTGGCTTTCACTTTGCAGTTTCAGTTTGTGTTAAAAGAGAACAGAAACAAGTTTTCTGTTTTCAGAAAACTAGAAAAAGGTTATCATACAGGCCCTTACTTTATGGGCAACTAGATGATAATGACCGAGGGACTAATAGTTTTTGTTTTGTCCTTCCTTTTAGGTAACACTTTATAAAAATGTTGACTGAAAATGTTAAATTACTAGTTTACTTTTATGATACTTTTAACTATTTTTAACAAGTTTAAAAAGATTTGAATTGTTTCGCCTAGTGTAGGGTTTTAATGGTGCAAGTGAGTGCAAAAGTGTACATCTAATGTGGGTGTATTTTGGTTTTTTTTTTTTCAAACCGAGGTCATTGGATTCAGTTCACCTCAATCAACTGATAATTTGAGGGAAGTAAAAGTCACTGAAAGGCCCAAGGATCCTTGGGCTGTTATTTTGGGCAACATCCGAGCGGCGTTTATAGGAATCTTTTAAGGAAAAATTAAAAATCAGTTAACAATTAGTTGACAGTTTAAAAGTCAGTTATGTATTTTTTGAAAATTAAATACACATCAACTCTTGTATAAAATGTTGAAAATATCCATCTTCTCTTTGGTCTCCTCTCTTCTCATAGGCCACCACCACCGCCACCTGTCGCTGTCACGACCACCCTCAAAGGGCCACTACCACGAAACCCAACCCAAATCCCAATCTCTATATCTTCTCTTTCTTTTTAATCTCATCTCTTTCTCTCTCTCTAAGAGGAAGAGAGTCATAGCCGATAACCACCACCACTCTAAGAGGAAGAGAGTCATAGCCGATAACCACCACCACTACCACTGGTTGCCACCGACACTGCCCTCAAAGGGCCACCACCAAATGCAACTCAAACTGCAACCTCTCTCTCTTTGATCTCCTCTCTCTCTCTCTCTCTCTCTCTCTCTCTCTAGGAGGAAGAGAAAGCCATAGCTGGCTGCCACTACCACTGACCGCAGCCATTACAAGAAAAAAAAAAAAAGGAGTTGCAGGTTTCTAGAGCAACTGTCCAAACGTAAGGAGCAACTGTACAAACGGCATTGTGAGCAACTATCCAAACGTAAGGAGTAACTCACCAAACGGTATCGGGAGCAACTGTCCAAACGTAAGGAGCAACTCTCCAAACATGAGGAGCTACTATCCAAACGGTTTGGGGAGTTGCTCCTGATACAGTTTGGTTAGTTGCTCCCAATACCGTTTGTTCAGTTGCTCCCGATAACGTTTGGTGAGTTGTTCCTTACATTTAGAAAGTTGTTCTTATGTTTGTATAGTTGCTTCTGATACCGTTTGGTGAGTTGCTCTTTACGTTTGGATAGTTGCTCCCAATACCGTTTTGTGAGTTGCTCCTCATGTTTGAACAGTTGCTCTAGAAACCTGTAACTTTTTATTTTTTATTTTATTTTATTTTTCTATCAATGGCGACGGTCAGTGGTGGTAGTGGGCGGCTATGACTTTCTCTTCCTCCTAGAGAGAGAGAGAGAGAGAGAGAGAGGAGATCAAAGAGAGAGAATAGATAGAGAGAGGTTATGGATTGGGTTGGGTTTGGCAGTGGTGGCGGCGGTGGCCATTGGTGGTGGTGGCCGGTTATGGCTATCTCTTCCTCTTTGAGAGAGAGAGAGGAGATCAAAAAGAGAAGATCTATAGGTTGGGGTTGGGTTTTTTGGTGGTGGTGGTGGTGGTGTGGTGATGACCCTTTGAGGGTGGTGGTGGTGGTGGTGGTTGTGGTGGCATTGACAGGTGGTGATGGTCGTGGCGGCGATAGGTGGTGGTGGTATTGGTGGCCATGTGAGGAGAGGAAAGAGACCACAGAGAGAGAGAGAGAGATATGGGCAGTTTAGACATCATAGAAAAAAAAAGTGACTAATTTTTAATTTATGTACTTTAAATAGACTTCCTCATTTTTTTAAAAGTACATGATTGACTTTTAAATTGTCAACAAATTATCAAGTGATTTTTAATTTAGGGTATATTAATATATAGTCCTAATATATGCATCAAACTAGAAATATGTCCCTTTTTTAAATGAATCTAGAAATAGGTCCCTATTGTATTTTAAGGACAAAACTGCCCCCGTATATATATATATATATATATTATATATCCCCATGAAATCTGGGTTTCAAATTTAAATCAGGAAATTTCTCACCTTTAACACGCTTCTTACTTTTATGTGAGAATTTCTCACTTTTTTGTGAGAAATTCTCACTTTTTATTCAGTCCTTTTTTTAAGGTCGGTTAAGAGCTGGACTGTCTATATATATATATATATATATAGAGAGAGAGAGAGAGAGAGAGAGAGAGAGAAAGAGAGAAAGAGAGAACATCTGCTAGAGAGAGAAAGATGAAGACAGAGAAGGAGAAAGAAGAGAGAGAGAGAGTGTTGCAACCCCTCCACTGTCATCGGCGACCACCCATCACCTTCCTCCTCCTCCCCTCTCTACCTCCCTTCACCTATATCAACCATGCACACAAAAAACTCCTAAAGGCGAAACCTACAGCCTCCGCCACCACCCACATATCTCCTATCAAATATTGTCGCCACTGGATGTTGGAGGAGTCGTCGCCTCGCTACCGGAAGCACTGATTTGTTCATCAACCATCACTTCGACCAACCTTCAAGCTATAAGCACTGATTTTTATTTTTTTTCAAGAGATGTTTTCCATGTTTAGTAGATTTGATTTTCAATTAATGTTTTGATGATTTTCAATGATCTTTCTTATTGACCCACTTCTTTTTTGTTGGTCAAAGATGAGACCACTTCTGTGTGAATGGTTGAGTTTGTATAAAAATTGAATATTTCTCACTTCTGTTTTTATTAGGTATGCAAATTTGTGTATTTTTCATTTCTAATTTAACTGAGAAATTGTACATGATAAATATGTCAAAGTGAGAAATTTCTCATCAAATATTCGAAGTGAGAAATCTTTGATTTAATCTATGTGTGAATGGTTGAGTTTGCATAAAAAATGGGTATTTCTCACTTTGTTTTTGTTTGGTATAAAAATTTATTTTTTCCTCACTTCTAATTTAATTGAGAAATTGTACATAATATGTTGAAGTGAAAATTTCGTGTGGTGTAAAAATTTTCGTTTTTTTCACTTCTAATTTAAGTGAGAAATTGTACATGTTCAGTAAGTTAACGTGAGAAATTCTCACTAAATACTGAGAAATTCACACTAATTATTATCATAGTGAGAAATTCTCACTTAATGACTGAATCACATATAGAAAACATCCCACAGTAAGTTCACTACCTTTCTCACTTAATACACTTAATAGTAAGAGATTCTCACTTTCAATTCCACTACATTATTTACCAGAGTGAGGAAATTCCTTTATTTTAGCAAACAAATTTGAAAGTTGAGTAAAATAAGGAAACTCCTTGATTTAAGCAATATTTATTCTCTTATCTATGATCTCCATGGATTATACTTGCTATACCTGTCATTCACACGCCTTATTTGTGCTGGTGGTACATATATACATATGTACATCTAATCATATGGGCAATTTTGAATGCTCTAATAACAAATTTCTCACTTAGTAATACAAAGTTCTCACTTTTTGAATGGACAAAATGTGAAATTTCACATTTTTTGAATGGATATAATATGAAATTTCTCACAATTAAGTCACTTCTTCCAACAAGCTTATTACCAAATTCTCAGATTATGAATTTCAGCATGATTTCGCACTATGTTATGAATTACAGTTATGAATTTCGCACTTTATTGTGAGAATTTCTCACCTTTTTATCAGCAACCTTCAATCTTCCATACAAAATTATGTATTATTTCCACGCAAGATTATTTCCTATTTTTGTGATGCGTTCCAATTAATCATGTTTACATGCAGATTTAAAAGGTTCTTTTTTGAAATACAAATCAACATATTTTTTGGGATACAATACATTATCCATGTTCTCCTATAAATCCTCCCCATTTATTAACTACCTAATTTAGACTTTTTTGAATTTCAAATGTTTGCTTATATGTGTATGCATATAATCAGTTATATACATATATATATATATATATCACAAGGGTATAATGGTCCAGATTTGAACTAACAATTCAGGGATAGGGACTAATTATTGATTTCTAAGGCAAATTAAGGATTAATTTTTGTAATCCAAATCAAGTAAGGATCAATTTCTATTAATGGCCATAATTAGGGACCAAATCGTATATTTCTATTTAATTTATATGTGGTCTTGTAAATGCCACGTAAGTACTATCCACAATAACTGCCTCAAAGAGAAGCCGGGGATCCGTGCCCCACTAGAGGAGGTTGATAGCATTGCTCAGAAGAGCTCAATAACAATTATCCTCATAAAAGTATATGAAATCTTGTTTCCAATTATCTTATCTTGTTCAACGGGAAAAGGAGAGGAAAAACAAAGTATTAAAAGAGTCGTTACAACTACCATTGAATCTGTAGTTTTTGGTTTTCCATGCTTACGTTTTAAGGCATTTTAATCTCCCTTAAATGCATTAAAATTGGAAAAACATGTGTGAAGCACTAAGGATCCTTGGCTCCCAGCACGAGTACCCATGTGGTTGTTGCATGACCACTTTTTTTTTTTTTTTTTTAATCTTGCAAGCACCATATGGGTGCTGCCGAGGATCCGATCTTTGTGTTAAGATCGACATGAGGATGATATCTCATTCTAAACTTCTAATAATTGTTGCATACATTGTAAATGTAAATTGGTATTCCCTCTGCAACTATGTTAGGGGCACTAACAAATTCCACTAATACTCACACTCACACTCTATCTCTCTCCTAGTGGCACTTTGAGTCCACTGCAGACCCCACAGTGCCACTAGGAGAGAGATAGAGTATGGGTGTGAGTGTTAGTAGAATTTGTTAGTGCCCTAAATATTACTCTTCCCTCTGTCCCTTAAAAATAGTCCATTATTGGGAAATCAGCTTTTTAAGTGACAAAAAGAATCTACACCTACTTTCCACAATTGTCCCTAATCATTCCAATTACTTTTTTAGTTTGTCTTGGTGTAGATTTAAAGGAAGGATAATTTTGTAAAGTGAGTAAAAATTATTTACCAATTTTGGAACGTGGACAATAATTTTGAAACATCCCAAAATGGAATAAATGACTATTTTTAAGGGATGGAAGGAGTATTAGTTTTCTTCCATTCTAAGATCCTCTTTGGAAATGTTAAAAACAGGATCAGGTTTGTACCAAGTTTTACTTTATCTGGTTCTTATATATATTAGTGATATGTAGGCTTGATAAATAACCAGTTCTTGATGCATTTTAAGCTCAACACGAACTTCTATGTACTTAATGAGCAACTTATTAGACTTTAATAATAAAAACTATCATGCAGAAAATAACTTTAATTACCAAGATTTTGAATACAACACACCCTAAGAATTCACATATAAATTTACCTAATGTTATTTGCCATTGAAATTGGTAGAGACAGAATTGGAACCCCTTAGATTGAACTTTAATTTAGGCTTCTCCTTCTTCTCTTTGTCTCTCAGATATGCACACCCTTTTAATTGTAATTGCTTGAACTTTGAAGGTTAACTTTCAAGGGGGAAAGGTGTACCTTTTGTAGAGGAGAGAAGAGGATCTTTTAATTACTGTCATAATGACAATTTTGGAATATGTAATGACTTTCATAATTACTGTCTTGGAATATGAAAAGTCCCTTATTTAATGACTATTGAGAAATGAACCATTCAATCATTAGTTCTCCCAACAATCAATAATACATATGGGTAATACTTGGGACACATCCAAAGACACAACTTTTGGGACACAACACAAGAGATGTGTCTATCTCTTTCCTGTGTCACTGTGGGGTTCAGTGACATCACATGAGAGATATAGACACATCTTTTGAGTTGTGTCCCAAAAGTTGTCTTTGGGTGTCCCAATCTTTACTCAATACATTTATATACATTAATTGGGATAATTTTTTATTGGTTAAATAATTAGTGGAGTCCAACTAACATAGAAGGTTAATGGACCACATTTTATAAGACTTTTAAAAGTTACATAGGAACATACACAACTCGTTTAAATTTTTTTTTTATCTCATGTTATTATATACTGGTTTAGATAATATTAGTGTATTTTGAAATGCTTTATGAAAAAGATTAAGGTAGTTGAACGCACAACTAAAGTATATTTCTGCTTTTAAGTGTTTGTATGATAACTATTCTAGTTTTCGGTTTTTAAAATTCTGAAAATGAGAACTAGTTTTTCTTTTTGAAACAAACACGGAGACTCAAAACTGAAAAAATCATCGTTTTTCTTTTTGTTTTCAGGTTCCAATTTTGTTATTACATTAAAAAAAAAAACGAAAATAATTACCAAATACATTTTAAGTTTTTTCCCCTTTAAGAAAAGAAAAAAGATTACCAAATTCGTTTTCTGCTTTCGTAATCCAAAAAATGAAATAAAAATTAAAAACCGCAGTGTTACTAAATCGCCCTAAGAAACTAAAAAATGCTCTTAAATAGCAGCTAGATAGTGACACCAAGCCAGTCAAGTAAGTAAGCAATTATAACATATTACAAGTGGGGGGAACCTTCAAAAAAAAAAAAAAAATCAAAATTAAAAATTAAAAACCGCAAAGCTACTAAACCGCCCTAAAAAACTAGCAAATGCTGTTAAATAGCAGCTATATATGTGAAACCATGGCATAGAACAGTAGTGGAAACACCAAGCCAGTCAAGTAAGTAAGCAATTATAAACATATTACAAGTTGGGGCCTTGACTAATACATTTGAAGGGTCCAATACATTTAACCACATTTTGTGATGTGTTCTTCCAAGGCATATTTTGAATTTTCAGAAGTTTCATCCTCTGTTTCTTTTTTTCTTTTCTTGCTTTCAAAATAAAATTTTGATTTGTCAAATATGTTGAGAAAGTCAAATAGTCAAATAATTAAACCAAAACGTGAATTGGAGTACAATGTACCACAACGGAACATACTTCTGTCTTTTACTGCCCATTCGTGTGCTTTAAGTTTACTGGCTGATTAGTCAATGCATGGGTCTATGACTCTATTATATGATAGCTGCATGACTAAACCCAATTTTCAATATCTTTGACATGTAATTTTTTTTTTCAAACTAGTGTACAACACTTTAGTACACGTGCTTTTTATTAATTGCTTTCCGTTATGTAACAGTAAGATTTTATTGGTCCACTTGTATATCCCACGTGTGTGTGACACTGACACACTTTTACACGTGCTCTGATTCCATTTTAGAACTGTGAGAGATATACTTAAGAGGTCTATTTGTACGTCCATAAATTTCAATTGAATCAATCATGTTTTTACAAAGCATTTTAGTGTAGAAATTCATCATTTTGCAATTA
Source organism: Hydrangea macrophylla (assembly GCA_033977485.1). Lineage (NCBI taxonomy): Eukaryota > Viridiplantae > Streptophyta > Magnoliopsida > Cornales > Hydrangeaceae > Hydrangea > Hydrangea macrophylla. The sequence continues at coordinate 91,127,290 of CM066995.1, forward strand.
TGAAAATAGTAGTTAAGAAGTTGTACTTAAACTTATAAATTATATTATCGTAAGAGAACCTAGGAATAATTACATATGGAGAAATCTAGTAAATTTCTCTATTTTGCTCAATAAATAAGTACTCCGTATAAGATTATAAGTTTCTATATTAAAATCATTTACTAATCATGACTGATCACATTCAAATTCATGAACATGCAACATTGGACACTAATGACTAATCTCTTCCTCCAAATATTACCATTCCAAATGATTTTTCCATATTACATATTGGGTTTGAGCCGGGGGGGGGTGGGGGTATCTTTCAGTCGTTCTCTGAAAATATTGTTTTATTAGGCTTTGATTGGTTTATGGTTTAAGTAAGAGAGCAAAATATAATGGAAAACATTTCCTTTGTTTGGTAATAAGGCAAACTGTGAGGAAAGGGAAGGAAAATAAATCTTAGTGAAAAATAAAAAATAAATTTTAAATTATATGCGCCACTTCCTTGATTTTGTTGGAAATATAGGAAGAATTAATATGGCTATGAACTTGATTGAGGCGTGTAACATTTTGCACTGTCCGTAAGAACAATTTCGTCTTCTCCGAGTCAATGACTCGATGCAGAAGGTCTCAATATGACGCTATGTTCTCCGTGATTCAGCAATCAAATCTTCCAATGGTGCACTCGAATTGAAAGAGTATATAAGTGCTCAGAATTGCTCCAAAATAGTTCAAAGAATTGTAGAAATATAGGTTTTTAGAACAAAAGAGGAGGAAGAAAGTAAATTGAAGAAGAGATATATTTACAACAAAGTTAATACATATATATAGGAAATTAGTGCAACATTCCAATAGAGACATGAGTTAAAACCCATTGAACCCAAGAGTTAAACCAATTTTTGACGCATGAAAAGATTTTAACATATGTGCTTAGCTCTCCAATAGTCACAAAATTAATACTGGGTATAAAATGTGACAGCACCCTCCATATATACAAGAGTACAATTCGAGTCCGCAGGATATACCCGTGTGAGTCACGATTTTCAAGCTAAATCGGACAGACCGAATTCAAAATTTGCACTTCCCCCGCACGCGTATGAGAGAGCCTTCCCATAACACCACCTTTTAAGCTTAGGTTTGAGTTTTTGAAATAAAAAGGCCCATGGCCTAAAACATGCTTTGTTTGGTTTTATATAAAAAGGCCAAAACAACAAATGTAATAATCCATTTAAATAAATAACTCCCAAATAATCCAACATATTTTACATTATTTTTGAATTTTCTTTTTTTAGTAAAACAATAAGAAAATGATTTCTCTTATCGAAATCCTCTTCCTTTCCTTTCCTTTCCTTCTCTAAATCCTAAACTAAACAAAAACCTTAGCTTGATCCTATTCAAGAGGATTATATGTTTTTAACTAAATGGCTATGTAAAATTATGAAGCAACTACTGTATTCATGGATACCTAATGAATCCATAATTAAAGATCCTATTAAATATTTCAAACACCCTATCTGAGTGTTGTTTGGTTCTAAACAACTATACATGCGCTTAAACGAACACAAATAGACATTTTAGTCTAACTAATAGAAATTCCATTAAAAAAAAGTTTAAAATTAAAACTAAAACATCCAATTAGGAGAAAGGACAGAAGATACAACATTTTATATCAAAAGCCACAACATTTTATATCAAAAGCTATACTTGTGATTTGTTTACTACTAGAAGTTTGGTTATCTCCAAATAATTAGAGAGCGTAGGTGACAATTATAGCTTGTGGAAGTTGTGCACACTTTATCTTATATATTTATCTTATGTGTGTATATATATATAAAATAAAAATAAGGGTTAAATACATTTACACCCCTGTGGTTTGGCCGATTTGTAATTACCTTCTGTGGTTTAAATTACCCCCTATAGTTTAGACCTAAGTATAGTTGTTAACTTTTTTAATCAAATTAACGTTTATGCTTTTGGGAAGAAGATCTCCCGTCAATTTGAAGCACCAAATGTCAATATTGCCCCCTTCTTCCTTCATCATAAGGAATAAAGTGTAGCAGCAAATGTCAGTAAAGTGAAAGACTTCCACTTTGGCTCATTTCTTCCATGGATTTCTCCCAATTCGCAAATTCTAAGTGTTAACAGAAGGGAAAACCCAATTCCCTCAATTGAAATGTTATTGGTATTACAAGAAAAGTAAACTGTTTTGGGGGTAGTATGGTCATTTTACGTTGATCCCTTGGTAATATTAAGTAGTTGTACTTAGATTTAAACCACAAGGGAGTCTAAGTATATTTAACCCTAAAAATAATGATAATATGGAAGCCTGCTTAACAAATGTCATCATGGCAGACATGCTTCTGTTTTTATATGTTTTTTAATTATACTTTGGGCAAATTATACTGGCTTCCCCTGAGGTATCTGACAATTATTAGGGACCTTCCCTGTGTTTTCAAAAATTACACCCACCTCCCTTCTACTTTGAAAATGACTATTATACCCTTGGACAAATCATCAAAAAAAATTATCCACTATCTTTTAAAAATGAAAAAATATATATATATATATATATATATATATTAACAATTATGGAAAAACAAAATTAAAAAATCATCGACAAAATTTCAGTATATACCAAATCAAGCTTTACTAATTTTTTAAAAAGAAAAATTTCAACAGTAAACTTAAAAAACTTAAAAATCATCTACCAAATTATCTACTACCACTTTAAAATGAAAAGAATAATAACAATATTGAAAAAAAAAACATTACAATTTTTTTTTAAAAAAATCAATGAATAGTTGTATTGTATTTTTGTCTGCTTTATATTTTTAAAATTGTGAACTTGCTCCCAACATTGTGAATGAGCTGATCCAATGGAACTAAACTAATACACGCCTTGCACGGGCATTGCCCTAGAATATATATATATATATATATATATATGTATCATTGAGCATGTATTTTTTTTATATAAATAAAGCAGACAAAAATGTAATATGACTATTCATTTTTTTAAAAAAAAATTATTGATTTTTTTTCATTATTGTTATTATTCTTTTCATTTTAAAGTGGTAGGAGATAATTTTGTTGATGATTTTTTTTTTGTTTTTAAATTATTATTGATATTTATAAATAAAAGAGTAATGCTACGCTTTTCAAATTTCTTTCCCAAAAAAGTTTCCCAACACATGTGGCAGTGGACCCAGTTGATTTTGATTGATTGTGATGTTGAAGTGGCTCAACTGTGGTCTCACTTCAACATCATCTGGGATGAAAATTTAGGAAGCATAGTATTACTCTAAATAAATGTTCTAATATCTTTCACCTAATATTTGGACAAAAAAGTTAATGGCTAAATTTGTAAACTATTGTAAGTTAGGCTAAAGATTGTAAAACCTAAATTTGAAATTTTTTATAATTTTTTTTTCGATCTGCAAATTTTTATAAAGTTAGGGTTAAACACTATAAATCAAAATCTGTAAAATTTGCGATTGTATATATAATTTTATCTAATGCATGCGCACACACACTCACACATATACACACACATACACACACGTACATGTATACATATATATATATACATATATACAAAGATTCTCTAAAGAGGACCACCTCTCTTTATTAAAGAGAAGACCTCTGTTTTGGCCGTCGGATTGTGTTTAAAAACTGTGAAATGACAAAACTGCCATTAATGGAAACATGATCTGACGGCCAAAACAGAGGTCCTCTCTTTAATAAAGAAAGGGCGCCTTTTTTAGAGCCGGACTGTATACATATATATATGTATATATAATGGGATAAGGGGTAAATTAGTAATCTTACACTCAAAAAGTAAGTAGAGGGGAGGTGAGTGTTATTTTTCAAACTAGAGAGAAAGTCCCTGTAATTGTCATATACCTCAAGGGAGGTCAGTATAATTTGCCCTTATACTTTTAATATAATGTTTTTGCAATTGTAAAATGCATTCAAATCAGGCAATTTCATCAACACATAATTAGGTCTTTTTTTGTAACCATTTTTTTAACACCTAAAGTGAGTATTTGTTAAAGAAATTTTTTATTTTTATTATTATTAAATAGTTTTTGCGATTTAAATTCAAAAGCAAAAACTGTTGCCAACCAGGTGCATGGCACGGGTCTGCATCTAATATTAAAAAATTAAAAATATATAGAGAAACGTGCCATTTTATTACATATTTTACTTAGGATATCTAATAAATGATAACTGGATATCTAACTTTTCTAGCAAAAAAAAAACTGCACATCTAAGCTATGATTGAGAAAAAAGATGTGGAGGACTGCATTATAAAATAATGTAAGGACATTAATTTAAAGTACACGTCTGCACTGTAATATTAGCCACCTTCATCTGATAGAACAAAAGTGTAGCATGTATTGTGAGTTATTGGATGTATATGACATGCGAGCATATGAATACCAAATTGAAGCCAAGCTCATTCTCCAAAATGAGGCTTTGTTTGCCTGTGAGCAAGGGTGTATACGAGTTAAGTCGTTCAACAAAAGTTTGTAGTTCGACCTGATAAAAGTTAGGCTAGGCTTGATTCGACAGAACTCGTGAATACGTTTAATTAAGGCATGTAAGTAGGATCGTGAAAAGCTCGTTAATAAGTTTTTGATGAAGAGCTTGCATACTGACTTTTATATTTATACTAGCGTTGATAGTTATTAGTTTTTTTTTTTTACAAAAGTAAGTGCTAATTTGTCAGTCTCCAGAAAGCATACCAAAAAGATAGAATCTTGTCAAAATAAGTTGTTATGTCTCTCGTTACATAGATATGATTGTATTTTTTGCCGTATAAAATTGTTTAAGAAAAGCACAAGGGATTGTCTACCTTGTGATCGAGCACAGTGGTGCATACACAAAATCTTGTATTTGGTAAATATTGTGTATTCATAAGCTTAATGGATCTACAACTTTTTGTGGAGAATAATCTCAATGTTAATTAAGATTAGAGAAAAACACATAAATTTACAACACGCATTATAGTAATCCTATATACCAACAAAAGAACAAACTAAATAGAATAAGGACACTTTATTTCTCTCCAGTTGCTTCTCGTTTTTGTTCGTCTTTCTTGTAAACTTCAGGTGCTGAATGTAAACATGCAATTACACAGTTATCTTTTCCTTCCATTTCCTACAATTAATGAGCAAACTAAAATAATCAACAATATAGACAACAATTTGAAGAAAAAAAGAATTGTTTTCGCCCTTTTGTTAGTACCCTTTCAAATTAACGAATTGTTGTTCTTAGTTTTCATCCAGTAACGTTGCCAAAATAATCGGCTATTGATTTTCAATCCACGAAAATTTTCCATTTCTACGCGTCATGAGAGAGAAAATTATAGTTGTTGAGCAGAGACTAAAGTAGGCACTTATATATGTCAAATTTCGAATATGCTCTTGTATCTTCACCTTAGCTTTTTGTAATTTCAATGGTTCTCCATCGGCAGTCTACAAATTTAATAGGGTGGCTTATATGAAAAAGACAATTATTACCATAACATAGACTTTAGAGAAATTCTCATGCACATACACACCCAAAACAAAAGTAAATTGTATATGAAATATTATATATGGATTATGTTTCTTTAATTTTCGGTGGCTAAGTGGTGATGAACAAAGCATGTTCATGGAATGGTGGTAAAACACTTAATTAGATCAAAGACAATACATTCTGTTAAATCATTAGGAAATTACAGAAAATTCAAATAAACATGCATTAGTCATTCATGAGTACATTAGAAAAGAGTGAAATTTATTTGAGCATTTATTTATCAAATGCATGGAGTAGAAGAATGTGTGTACACCAGTGTTACTTTTAAAACTTCAGACTATTATTTTTTAAGCTTAATTTATAACTCCACTGTGTAATTAAAATTTATCCAGTTCTAAGGTTTATAACAATTAAATAACTTGTGAAAGTACGAATAAATATTTTTGCTTAAAACTATAGATTGAGTACATGAGTTTTGTTTGTTGAAATCTTGTTTTTGAAGCATTTTATCCTTCATTATTCCTGGAATAGCAACAGAATCCAACAAACAAATGAAGATGCAACCAAGTGAAATAGAAAAATTGGAAAAACATAATGTAGGAACACAGGAATCCTACATTGACCACGTACATCCGTAAAATGAAAAGATAAATATCATTATAAAAAACTAATAAAAGAAAGAAAAAAAAAAAAAAGTGCATAAGAACAAATCACACTCTGTCCTATACTACAAAGAGTAAACCACAAGCTTAAAATTCACCATAACTATTCCTTTAGATGTGTATTGGCCTAAGCATATATGGGAATACAGAGAGATAGAAAGTAGGTAGAATAATGTGGGTGGGACGGTTTGGGAGGAAAAAGGGATAGTGGGTAGTTAGTATTGATCATATATATTTGAATTTTTTAGAACTATGGACAGTGATAAGCTAAGAGGAGAGTCAGTGGGTGGTTATGTGGTACTTTAAATTTAAATAAGAAAATAAAACGTGTGTATGTGTGTGTGAGAGAGAGAGAGAGAATGTGGAGAAGTGGGCAAGTTTTTGTTGTTTTTTTTTTAAATTTATTATTATTATTTTATTTTTTTATTTATGTACGGTGCTTATGCAGTACCTATATATAGGTGTATGTATATATGTTATAAGCATAAAATAGTGCCACGTAGAAGTTATTGTGGAATGATTGAGCCATATGGAAATATGGAAGGTCTACTACATTCCTAATCCCTATCTATATATGTATAGATATGCATATTACTCCCTCTGGCTTATTTTATGTGTCCATTTTAGGGAATTCAACTATTTAAGGGGACAAAAAACATGTACACCTACTTTTCACAATTGTCCATAATCATTGCACTTTCTTTTTTTATTTTGTTTTGGTGTTAATTGTTAAGAAGGGTAGTTTGGGAAACTAAGTATAATTTACATACTAATTTAGAAAAGTGGTCAACAATTTTGGGGCATCCCAAAAAAGAAAGATAGACACATAAAATGGGTCAAAGGAAGTATAAAACTATATAATTTTAGAGAAAATATGACAATTCTTGTAAATAAGCTTGATAAAAGACTGATTTATTATTAAACTATATAATTTTAAAGGGCGCACGAAAAAAATCACGATCACTTGATTGCTCGGCTCATTTAAGGTCACGAATACATGAACTCGACTCAACTAGTATACACTCGTACCTTTATAAGAAGTAAAGAAAAGAAAATGTATATATATATCTACTCTATATAATAAGAACACAGCCACATTTAGCAAGCACGTCAAAAAATATGAACTTCCTCTTTTGCCCTTCATTATATCATAATTACTCATATATCTATCTATACATCGTAAGGATATATTGATTTGTGTGAGGGTATATCGGTCATTTTGGATAAATAATTACATTCAAGTCAGCTCTTGAAATTTTATTTAATATAATAATGAGGTTTTAATCAACAATCTTGTGTCTAATTACATTTGGATCAACAATTTTTGGGAGATTTATTATTGATTTCAAAAAAAGTCAACAAAAGTGGTTATTTTGGTGGCTATTTAGAAATTGGTCACTAATATTTACAATTTGGTCAACTTCTTCTCTCAAATGAGGTTTCAATCAACAATTTGTGTCTAATTACATTTGGATCAATAATTTTTGGGATATTTATTATTCACTTCATAAAAAGTAAAAAAAAAAAAAGTGACTATTTTAGTGGTTATTTAGGAATTGGTCACTCTAATATTTCCAATTTGCTCAACTTCTTCTCTCAAATTTAGGATTTAAATATTGTAATATGTGTAATTGCATTTAGGTCAGCAAGTTTTGGGATATTTATTATTCACTTTAAAAAAAATTAAAGAGTGGCTATTTTAGTGGCTATTTAGGAATTGGTCACTAATTTCATATTTTGGTCAACTTTTTCTCTCAAAATTAAGTTTGGTATATTTAAAATGTCAAATAAAGTGGCTATTTTAGTAGCTATTATGAATTGATCACTAATATTTATATTTTGGTATTCTTCCCTCAAATTCAGGATTTATAGATTGTATTCGAATATCAATTAAGGCCTACAAACACATTCATGCCATTTTTTAGAGGAAATACCCTACTTGTGTCATATATTTTTAGTGGCGCTTTATTAGTTACCTTTACTACTCATTTATACGATAGTCATAATTATCAACTTCTTCCGTCAGAAGAGTTTTAGATGAAATAGTTACATTTACAATTTCCTATTTAACTGTTTTAACATCTTATGTTGATTGTTACAAGTTGACCTTATTTTGAAATATCAAAAAAAAAAAAAAAAAAAAGAAAAAGGAAACTTGATACACAATATATCTAGGACTACAACTATCCGACGGGCACGTGCCTTGCACGTGCACCCTCACTAGTATATATATATAAGTAAAGCACTCTATTAGTAAATCTATACTACTATAGACTGCCAGAATTAAGGTACCACAATTTTAAACCTCAAAAAATTATTTATAAAAGGGAATTGTTATTGCCACTCCATCGTTGAACTAAGGCACTCCATGGTACCATTCTTAGAACATGTGGTACCATGTATTTGGTACCACATGCTCTAAGAATGGTACCATGGAGTGCCTTAGTTCAACGATGGAGTGAAAATAGCATCACCCTTTACAAAAATACCAATATAGTGTACTCCATAAAAAAAGAAAAAAGAAAATAACCCTCACATAAAAAGACAAAATTGTCATAATGCCCACGTTTTCTACAAATTGTCAATATCAATAAACTAGTTTTAACTTCTCTCTCTCTCTCAAAATTGAATTTATACTCTTGCATTTTTTTCTCTCTACTCAGAAAGTGAGTGAGGCCCTACTAATAAAATAGAATGGAAAAAGAAACATATTAACGAATTTTGAAATTACCGAGCAACTTGAGTTTCTATAATACTTGCGGCTGTGACACACGCGTTGCGTGTGCAATACGTGCTATTTGTGCACTTTTTGACCCACATAATGTCACACCCTAACCCGCCCCGGCGGACTAGGACACATGTAACAGAGAATTACCAAAACCAAAATCACTCCTTAATAGCAATAAAACAAGAATAAACATAGTAAAAGAAATTCGTTAGTTTAAACCAGCACAAAGGTAAAATTGTCATTAAAAAATGTGCCCAAGTTTTATATCAAAAGATAGCCTTGCGAGTCCCGGGAATTACATTTAACTCCCCATGAACTCTCAAAACTTCTAATTAATTCCCGAAACGTCGCACATGTCCATTTTATTACTTCACGAGTAAAAACTAAAAATTATAAAAGTTTTCGTCTAAGTTCCGTTTGGATCCAAAATAAGGATCGATTCAAGACTAATCTCCGTGGAATCTCTATACCACCTACTTTTTATGCAACATATTACTCACGTTTTTACCATAGTATTCGAAACGATCTAAACCGAGATCAAAACTATCAGAGATTTACTGTACACAGGTAAATTTACTATTCATAAAATACCAGATATCTCAAATAACATTTAATCACATAAATGTCATTTAAATTATACGAATGCCTTATTAATTGTTGAATTACCATGTCCTCACTTGGCACTTTCCGTTGACCTCCAGTCAACCTCATTCCCAATTATCAAATAACATTGATAATTCCCGAAATTCAAATATGCGTGTTAAAACATTTGATTTTTGTAGAACGGGTGTGACAGTAATGCTACGCTTTTCAAATTTCTTTCCCAAAAGTGTTTCCCAACACATGTGGACCCAGTTGATTTTGATTGGTTGTAATATTAAAGTGGTTCAATAGTGATCCCACTTTAACATCATTTGGGATGAAAATTTGGAAAGCATAGTATTCCTCTAAATAAATGTTTTAATATCTTTCACCTATTACTTGGACAAAAAAGTTAATGGCTTAATATTGAAAAAACTAAACATGTAAACTATTGTAAGTTAAGCTAAAGATTATAAAACTTAAATTTGAAATTTTTATAAAATTATTTTTTCGGGCTGCTAAGATTAAATACTATAAATCTAAATTTATAAAATTTGCTAATGTATATATAATTTTATATAATGCGCGCCCACACACTCACACAAATACACACACACACACGTACATATATATATAATGAGATAAGGGGTAAATTAGTAATCTTACACTCAAAAAGTAGGTAGAAGGAAGGTAAGTGTTATTTTCCAAACTATAGGAAAGGTCCTTGTAATTGTCATATACCTCAAGGGAGTTCAGTATAATTTGCCCTTATAGTTTTAATATAGGAAAAGACTTCGGTGCAGTTAGCACAGTGCGGTTCGCACTGTGCTACTCACATTTTGAACAGTAAAATTACTTTTGCAAAACAATTTTTTAAAAACTGGACAATTTTACTATTTACATGTGAGTAGCACATTGCAAACAGTATTGTGCTAACTGCACCGAAGTCTTTTCCTTTAATATATTGATTTTGCAATTGTAAAATGCATTCAAGTCAGGCAATTTCATCAACACATACTTAGGTCTTTTTTTGTAACCATTTTTTTAACACCTAATGTGAAAGTATTTGTCAAATCAATTGTTATTATTATTATTTTGTTTCAACTGCAGAACAAATGAGTTAACTTTAAAAAAGAGAGATTTTTGTTCATCCAAAAAATAGTACACCAATTCTCACTCAAGCATCTCAATGAACAATGTAATGAGACTTGGGATTAAACAACATTAAACAACATTTTTTTAATCCTGAGTCCCACTATATTAGCCAATAAAATACTTAGATGAGCATTAATATACCATATTTTAAGTGAGCAAAAGTATTTTCTTTTAAAAAAATTGGGACTGGCCAAGGTCAAAATAGTTTTTGCGATTGAAATTCAATAGCAACAACTGTTGCCAACCAGATGCATGGCACGGGTCTGCATCTAATATTAAAAATTAAAATATATAGAGAAACGTGCCATTTTATTGCACATTCAACTTTGGAAATCTAACAAATGATAACTGGATATCTAACTTTTCTAGCCAAAAAAAAAAAAAAAAACTGGTTAATTATCTAAAGTTATGATTAAGAAAAAAGATGTGGATGACTGCATTATAAAATAATGTAAGGACATTAATTTAGGCCTCGTTTGGTTGTCGGATTGGATAAAGGGGTATAGTATAAAAGTGTAGTTAGTTATTCTGGGATAACTAACCACATGATAAAACAGTGCAATATTATTTTTATGCTGTGTTTGGTTTGTGCCGGATTATCTAGGGATAAAATGCAATTAGTTCAATACTGTGTTTGGATGACCATGGTATAAGTCTGGATTAATCCATAACTTTCCATAAATGCCTCTTTTGCAAAAAAAATTACGAAATTGCCATGAACAATTATTCAATTTCACTTGAAAAGGAAAAAAAAAGGGGAAAATACATTTTACCTCATGTGGTTATACTCATTTTCTCATAACCCCCCTGTGGTTCATTTTGTAACACTTAACCCCCCTGTATTACGGACTAAAGTGAGACTTTTAACTTTTCTTACGGAAAAAAAGGAAATGACGTTAATACCCCTAAGCCCATATACATACTCTTTAGGGAAAAATACCTTTTACCCCCCCTATGGTTACACCCATGTTCTCATAACCCCCCCTGTGGTTCATTTTTGTAACACTTAACCCCCCTGTACTAATGACTGAAGTGGGACTGCCGTTAGAAAAGTTAACAGTCTCACTTTAGTCCGTAGTACAGAGGGTTAAGTGTTACAAAATGAACCACAGGGGTTATGAGAACATGGATGTAACCACAGGGGGTAAAATGTATTTTCCCCCCAAAAAAAAAATGATCTGTGTAGAACAAAATAACCACAATTGATCTGAAGCAACACAATTGATCAAAAAAAAAAAATTTACATTTCATTTGTATATGATCAATTATTCAAATCAACAAAACAATCAAAGAATCCAACAAAATTGGTAAACATCATATTTCAGGGACATTGAAAAATGAATTGGGTTTATGTTTCTGATACAAAATATGAAATTGGGAATTGGATTCAAGTGACCCATGTTTTGATCTTTCTTGTATATTCTGGTTCTCTCCTTAGCATCATTTCAAGACCTAAAACTCTCTTGATAAATCACAAAAGCTGCATTGCACAAAAATTCTAAATAAGTAAATATCATCCTAACCAGAAAGCAAGTCTATGAAACAATAAAACTATAATCAGAAATACAAATGTAAAATCAACTAAGAACAATGATTATATATAACCCGAAGAGAAAATGCTATGTCCTAAACACCCAAAACTCATAGGAGCCCTCAAAATTTTCTCATTAACAACATCCACCATTGCCCCAAAAATCTCAAAAATTTTACATGATATGAGCTTTATGCAAGGAAATAACAAAAACCCACAAGCACCAATCACAGCAATTACACTTTACCCACATCTATCATGTGCCTTTCTGTTCCTTTGGGTTTGATTAAACATGGGTCAGTTGGGTTCAAAAGTTTTATGTCTTGGTCAACCGAAATTGAGCTATGAAAACAGACCATTTGGATAGAAACCCAGATATTAAAAACTGTTATATATATATATATATATTTGAAGATAATCTAACCCAAATTCGAGATCAAATCCAAAAATCAAAACACAATTTCAAATGAAGTGCACCTGATTCACGCCCCAATGGAGACACTGCCGCTCAAGTCGACAATTATACACAAATGAACAAAAATCTCAGTTTTATACACACACACACACACACACAAACATATACACACAGATCGAAGGAAAAACTTGTTGATTGTAAAAAATTGAAGTACAAGAACTTGTAGATCTAATAAGAAACACAGATCTACCATTTTTTTTTCTTCAGAAATCTATGAAACCCTAACCATCTATAGATAAAAAACGAGTCTCCACATGTTTACAAACCTCAGATCGGGCGATGGAGACGAAGCTTGGTGACAGATTCAAAGGTCGGTGGTGGCGGAGAGCTGTGTGACGGCTGGAAAGCTGGGTGACGGCCGGAGAGCTGGTCCGTATCCCGAATCGCCTAATCGCCTCAGTGCGACCTCTCTCTCTTCTGCTATGTTTTGTGACAGAAAAGTGGTGATTGTGCTGCTAAGTGGTTTAAATACAAAAGGGTAAAATTGTAACTTTGCTTCCACAATCCCACTAACTCTTATGCCCGTGGTTTTAATACCACCTCCCCCTAGTATTATTTAATACCTCTTAGATAGCATTGTTTTTAACTACATTGAATAATACCTTGGGTTAACTTGTACTAAAAAAGCCCAACCAAACGCAATATTGACCTGGATTGCACTAAAACAATCCAATACCCCCTTATTATCCGCCAAACAAACGAGCCCTTAAAGTATACGTCTGCACTAGGAACATTAGCAATCTTCATCTGATAGAACAAAAGTGTAGCATTGTGAGTCATTGGATATATATGACATGCGAGCATATGAAAATAATGAAATACCAAATTGAGGCCAAGCTCATTCTCCAAAATGAGGATTTGTTTGCATGTGAATAGGTTGTATACGAGTTGAGTCGTTCAACAATGGTTTGTAGTTCGACTCGATAAAAGCTAGACTAGACTCGGCTCAACAGAGCTCGTAAACACGTATGATTAAAGCATGTGAGTGGAATCGTGAAAAAGCTCGTTAATAGGCTTGATAAAGAGCTTGCATACTGACTTATATATATATATTATAAAATTATATACTCCCTCCGTCCCATTTTATGTGTCCATGTTTCCTTTTTGGGATGTCCCAAAATTATTGTCCACTTTCCTAAATTAATATGCAAATTTTACTTAGTTTCCCAAACTACCCTTCCTTGCAATCAACACCAAAAAAAAAAAAAAGGAAGAGCAATGATTATGGGCAATTGTGGAAAGTATGTGTAGATTCTTTTGTCCCGTTAAATAGTTGAATTCCCCAAGATGGACACATAAAATGGGACGGAGGAGTAATTTTAGAGAAAATATGACAAATCTCGTAAATAAGTTTGATAAAAGACTGATTTATTACTAAATTATATAATTTTAAAAGGCGCGCGAAAAAGCTCACAATCACTTTAATACTCGGCTCATTTAAACTCGCGAACACATGAGCTCAGCTCGACTAGTATACAGAGTCGTACCTTTATATGAAGAAAAGAAAAAAAAATGTATATATATATATATATATAAGTAAACCACTCTATTAACAAATCTATACTACTATAGAAAGCGAAAACTAAGGGTACCACAAATTTTAAACCTAAAAAGTATATTTACAAAAATACCAATATGGTGTACTCCATTAAAAAAAAAAAAAAAAAAAATTATCATAACACCAACTTTTTCTACAAACTACCAATATACAATAAACTACTTCTAACTTCTCACTCTCTCAAAATTGAATTTATACTCTTCCAATTTTTTTCTCTTGAGTGAGGCCTTACTAATAAAATAGAATGGATAAAAGAAACATTTTAACGAATTTTGAATTTAAGAGTTACTTGAGTTTCTATAATATTGATAAAAAAAATAATAATAATGGTTCATGTTTATGCATAGAGTAAAATACTAGAAATACTTCTCATTCTCGACTCCCTTTTCTTTTTATTCTGTACTACTATAATCAATACATACACTCATTTAAATTGATTGTTCAGCATCTTTTATACGGAGTATTTTTTTTTAGCAATAGGAGACATTCGTCTCACAACATCATGCAATTACCAAAATTTATCAAATAAATTACTGGGGTGGAACAATTAGTGTTGAATTACACTCCCAAAAAAAATTAAAAAAACTACATTCAAGGGCGTGCACACAAAAATTATATATATATATATATTATCAACCAAGGAACTCCAAAAGGGAGCTCGAGTTTTTGGGTGATCGCGGAGGAATTGAGACAGTAAAATTTTACTACAATTTTATCAAATTCAATTTCTAAAAAACCAAATGCTACAAAACAGAAGGAAAATTCCAACTTTTCAATGAAGAAAAGAAGTTAATCAAACAATGTATTACTATTATCTATTCACAGTTCCTTCAGGGGACTTTTTTTTTTTTTTTTTTTTCTCTTTCTTCTTCATTCTTAAACTTTTTGCCTTTTTTGTTTTATGGAAAGTATGAAACTTCCCATTATTGGGGGAATTTTGGTGATGATCCCGATGTCCTTCCCATTATACCCATTCCATTTACAGTCATGTAACCAGTACCCAATAACTGATTGCCACGTGGAATTGCTTCCACGTGCATCCCCTCCGATGCCCCACTCCCCATTTCCAGTCCAAAGTGTCTCACCACAACCGGCTCCGCCGCCTTCCTCCGCCGCTTTGGTGACCCATTTCCCGACGACACTGACGAAGACGAGGAAGGATCCGGAGACGACCTCTTCGAAGTGACCCGAACGGGTTCGGGCTCGCCCGAATTAATCCGGAGCGGGAAATTAAGCAGAGCACGTGAGCCGCGCATGCGATAAGCAGCCCTATCATAGGCCAGGGCAGCGTCCTCGGCCGTCTCGAATGTACCCAACCAAACCCTAGCCCCATTCTTCGCCGGATCCCTAATCTCCGCCGCGAACTTCCCCCACGGCCGCCGTCTCACCCCCCTGTAATGCTTCCCCTTCGAAGGCACCACCACCGGCGCCGCAGCCACACTCACCGGCAAATCCGCCATCTCCGCCTCAGGCTCGTCTTTGACGGTGGTTGTCATCGTCGACGACGGAAGCCATCCCTGGTTAATGGCGTCGTTGAGGGCATCGAAAACCACCATGTCCTCGGAATCATTGTCTTTCAGCGGCAAATCTCCCCATTTTTGAGTCAAGCAAGGGAATAAACTGTACAAATCGCCGGAATTTCTCGCCGGAGCTTCCGATTCGTCGAGCAAGTGTCGGCGAATTGAGTCGAGGAAGGCAAAATCGGAATCATTGTTATCGTTTCCGTACATAATGTTACAAAATTTTGAATATATATATATATGTGTGTGTATATATGTATAGAGAGGGAGAGAAACAGAGAGAAGATAGGTGGGAATAGGATTGAGAAGGAGTGTCGACTGTTATGAAGAAGAGTCTTATACGAGTTTATATAAGTGTTTTGATTTTGAGAGGTTCATGAACTTAGGTTCAAACATGTTTTGGTAAATGTCATTTTAATTTTAGTTAAATTTTTTTTGGGGGGTTTTTTCAACGTTTCTATTTGGGCAGTGAGCTTCCATGAAAGTTCTTTCTGGTTATGGCTTTGTTAAGTAGAGAGAGAGAGAGAGAGAGAGAGAGAGAGAGGGAGGGGGGGGGGGGGGGGGGGGGGTGTTTATGATATGAGGCACGTGACCTGATGTGGGCATTTGACAGGGGACTCGTCATACGATACGACATATAATGTCATTTCATTATGTTCCTGAGGGAAGTAATGACTTTTGTGTTTGCTTGCCTCTCCCAAATTTTGTATACCAATGTGCCAACAGTAGTGCTTTTTTTTTTTTTCTAAATTTTAAATTTATATCTTAAATAATATAGTAGTATATTTATATTTAATAATAATGAGATCACTTGGGATGTAAATTTAAGAATCGTAACATTACTCACGTGGCAATGTGTATTATCACATCCCAATCCATGTAATAATGGGGCCATCTTAAAATCTTTTCATTGTCATTTAATGAAAATTTAGTGACCCACTATTACATATGTTATGTTGAAACTCACATTTAAAATACAAATTTTAAGAAGCATAGAATTACTCGAATTCTTTTCCATTTTTTTCCCCCTCAAATTCTCAATGCTAAATTTTTGAACCAGCAAAAATTAAATTAAACTTTCCATTAGTGATTCATTTTGAGTTTAACTGTCCTATGTCATATGGAATGAAAGATGATATGTTTTAAATATTGAAGTGTAAAATTGAAAGTATTTAAGCCAATTACATTGATTTTTCAAATATGACTAAATGAGATGCCCCAAAACAAAATAAGTAATGCTATGCTGCTCATATTGGACCCAAAGTTTAATTCTCAAATGCTTTTGTCACATCTTGACCTAAAAAAAAATCATAATAATACTTTGTTATTTGTTCGACATATGGTATAACATTTAGAAACCAAAATTCATTTTAAATTTCTAAAGCGTAGCATTACTCATGGAATAAAAGGACTCTTAATCTTGGATGGGGAGAACATTGTTTTAAAATCCGGACTAGACTGACCGATTCAACCGCTTGAATTGTTGATCGGTCAAGAAATGATCCGGTTTGGAGCAGTAAATAGGAAAGTTCAAAAATCGCCCTATTTTTTAAAATCCGGAAAAGTTGGTGGTGGGATTGGAATAATAGGATAATTTTAATTGTTTTATTTTATTTTCTAATATTTATTAAAGAGCATTTTTGCTCACCTAAAATTTGCTCACTTATTGTTCATCCAAGCATCGGGTAAATAAGTGGGGTCTATTACTTTTCATGGACAAAATAAGGATAAATAAAAATTAGAAAGTTATCTCATTTAATAGGGTGTTTGGGTGAGCAATCTGTATTTATTAGTATTGATTATTATTAATATAAATTTTGAAATTATGACATTTAACTCTGCTTGATTAGACGATTAAACCAATCATTGTGACCGTCAAACCAACGGTCTGATTTTCATAACATTGAGAGAGAGCACTAATTTTCATCAATGCAAAAAAAGTTTAGAGACAAACGTAAAAAGAAACTAGGTAATGCTATGCGTCTCAATTTTTTTTATCTTAAAAGTATTTTTTAAATGATGTGGTAGTGGAGGTCATATCTAATACAGTAGAACTGATTAAATTTTGATTGAAAGTTGTTTACCTGATTCTATTGTCACATTACTTATAAATCACTTTTAATAGCATCTATACTACTCGTATTATAAAGGGAAAGGGATGGGTACCAACATTATTTTTTAAGTTTTTTATAATTACAATTAAACCATTACACTTTATCTTCTTAAAAAATATTAAAAGGGTAATAAAATACCCAATCAATTAAAAAGAAATACTTCAACAAATAAAAGAACTATTTAAAATAATTAACTAAAAAAATTGTCTAAAAAACAAATAAACTGGGACACACCGGAAGTGGCCCTATTCTAGTTACTCATGAAAGTAGTGGAACTATAGAAAATGAGATCGAATAAGAACGCCGGCGACGAATTTGAGGGAAATAAGGACGACAGGGACACAATTGCCACGGATACATTGGTTGTAGACCATGTTTTGTCTTGGATAAGTCTCATAAAAAGTCACAAATTACATCATTAGACCTATGGTGGACCCACCTCAAATTTCTTGTTCTTTTGGATAGGGCCTCCTATTTCCAATTTGCCAATGCCTTTATTATCATTTTCAAGCAAGGGGAGTCTCAACCTTTCTTTTTCACCTGAAAATCTATTTAGGGTAAATTACAATAATACCCCCTAAACTATCACCATTTTTCATTTATACCTCCTAAATTTTAAAATTGAACACATTTATCCCCAAAATTTTCCTTTGTTGACACTGTTCCCTTCTTCGGGGGGTGAGTTTATTCATTTTGAATAATTCAGAGGATGAGTTTGTTTAATTTTAAAGTTAAGGGAGTGTTAATTAAAAATAGTCATAATTTAGGGGGTGTTACTATAATTTACCAATCTATTAATCTAACTTATATAACCAACTAGACTTCTTTGTTTATTAATTCATTCCCTTATTTTTCTATTTGTTGGCAATGTACTACTCTCCTTGACCCACTTTGTATATATAAATACAGTCAGGCTCTAAAGAGTGCGTCCTCTCTTTATTAAAGAGAGGATTTCTGTTTTAACCGTCGGATAGTATTTTCATTAATGGCAGTTTTGTCATTTCACAGTTTTTAAACACAATCTGACGCCCAAAACAGAGGTCCTCTCTTTAATAAAGAGAGGTGGCCCTCTTTAGAGAATCTTTGTATATAAATATATGCATAAATATATATATATATATATATAGTTAGGCTTTAAAGAGGACGCCCTCTCTTTATTAACGAGAGGGCTTCTGTTTAGGCCATTGGATCGTGTTTTCATTAAGCGCAGTTTTGTCATTTTACAGTTTTTAAACACAATTCAACGGCCAAAACAGATGCCCTATCTTTAATAAAAAGATTTTAAACAATCTTTATATATATATATATATATGTATATATATTTTTGTAGCCGTCCCAAGATTAAAGAACACTTTGCCTATAAATTCATATTTTTTTTACTCACTTTCTAATATGCCCTCCCTAAACTTAAACATGGAGTAGTATTAGTTCTCGAAAAAAAAAGAAGAGTAAAATGAACAAATTTAGAAGAATAGACTTTTTTTTTAATGGGAGACAATGCATTTAATGATGCATGATACACCCAAAATTGGCTCTATCTTATGACCGGGCGGTTCAAATCAGCAGATAGTCCATGCCCCGGACAAATCATGCACAACTCCTCAGAAGCGTCAGCCCAAGCGGTTTATTCTACTCATCATCCCGAGCGGTTCATTCATGACCCGGCCAACAGGTCGGGAAACACGCACAGGCACATCCCACCGCGGGAACAGCTCATCCGGGCCCACAAGCGTGATCCCGAGCATTACGGGCAGTTTCCTACTCAAGCTAGAAGACTAATGGAAAGTGCACACTATTCCTAATCCAATTAGAAAATCCCCATAATTAATGCCAATCTATATCAATAGGATTATATTTCCTTATCCATGTATGAGTAGGTCTCTTACATCTATAAAAGAGACCTCTCACCCCCCATTGAAGGGGCCGCCAACTTCTCAGTCTACACAGCACCTCTATAATTCACCATTATATGCATACACCCGGCCTGCATTACTGGTAGTGTCGCCCCTCTTTGTTGGCTCACCAGGCCCGCCGGTGATCTGCTATTGAACGTGCTCAAACACACACGTGGACGTAGGTACCTTCATTAACAGGGCCGAACCACATACAAAAAATAGTCTCTCACTCTCTCTCTCCTTAAATTGCTTTACTTTACTCTTACCAAATTTTGACATCATCAGTTTGGCGCCGTCTGTGGGAAACGACAAGTCTTCTCATCAACAAATTTCTTAACTGATCGTCATGCCATCGAAGAAGAGTAAGAAGGATGACCAGCAGTCCGACCGGGATGTTCCTCCGGCCCCGGTATCGGCTGCGGCAGTCATGACATCTGAGCAAATCACCACAACCCTCACACAACTCCTGGAGGGCCAGCGTCAAATCCAGCAACAGATTGAAGCTCTGCTAGCCCAGCAAAGCAGTCCTCTAAGGGCCGGAAAACGACCCGGGAATGTTGCGTACGGTCAGGAATCGATTTTGACCAGATAACGTGCCCGTGCCAACCCGTCCCGTGGTGAGGATGCCAGAGACATCAACAGTGGGGGTGCTGCCCGAAAGGAAAGGCAGGAGCATATGGCCCGGAAATCAGTCCAGGGTCACTCGGTCAAGAGTCGAGTTGTCCCTACGCAAACGGTTACCCGGAGTCATAGCCGAGCCCGATCCCAGAGGACAACACCCCGCCATGAAGAAGCATCTTCCACCAACCCGGCTAGTTCCTCGGATACCGGTCGAGAAGGAGTGGATGCCTGAATCAAGGACTTGCAGAAGCAGATCGATGGAGTGGCCAAAAAGCTTGGTCAAAACCATGTTCCGAATCAAGCCGATACCAAGACAGAGTCACCGTTCTCCAGCCAGATCACGAGGTTCTCCATCCCACGCAAATTCAAGCAGCCTCGCCTAGATTCCTTTAACGGCTCGGGAAGCCCGGTCGACCACGTCCGGACCTACAAGGTTCAGATGGGCCTAGCCACCAACTCCGATGAGCTACACTGCCTAGCCTTCCCCAGCACTTTGAAAGGCCCCGCCATGCAGTGGTTCTACTCCTTGGAGCCCCGATCGGTCAGCAGTTTCAAACAACTCAGCAAGCAGTTCATCAACCAGTTCGCCGGTATGCATGAGCGGCCAAAGCCAGACATGCAGCTACTGACAGTCAGACAACGGAATAATGAGTCCCTCAAGGAGTTTACCGACCGGTTCAACCACCAGAAGCTTCAAATCCGCAATCTGAACGAGACAATCGCCATCATAGCCTTCTGCTCGGGAGTTCAACATACCAAGTGTGCCGCGTCGTTCCACAGAAACCGACTGGTAACCTTGGTTGAACTCGCAGAGAGGGTTGGAAAATACATCGACACTGACGGATTTCTAAAGATCAAAGACCCCGGGCAAGAAAGCAACGAGTTTACCAAAAGCAAGCGAAAGCGAGATCAGCCCGGGAGTTCAGACAGTTCTTCCAGTTCACGGCAGTCCGGGTCAGGCAGCTCCGACCAAACCTCCAGTTCACAGCGGTCGGAGTCCGGCAGCCTCGACACGACCTCCGGTTCACAGTGGTCTGAGTCCGGCCGCCCTGACATGACCTCCAGTTCACATCGGTCAGGATCAAGCAGTTCTGACTTTGCCTCCAGCATAGAGAAATCTGAAGCCCGACGATCCTGATCCGACCTCCTATCTCCATCGGTCTAGATCAGCCTGACTACAGTGGCATTTGCCTGATCACCACATGAGGCTCCGCCGATTGTCAGAGAGCCCTTCCAAAGTCCTCGGGCCTAACCCCGAGGCATACAAAGACCTCGGGCCTAACCCCGAGCATCTAAAAAGACCTCGGGCTCCGAACCCAGGCACTCAAACGACCTCGGGCTCCGAACCCAAGCACTCAAAAGACCTCGGGCTCCGAACCCAGGCACTAAAGACCTTGGGGTCACGCCCAAGGCACCAGCTTCGCTTAGGTCCAACCGACGATGGGGCAAACCCCTAGGTGGCTGATGATGGCAAGTTTCAAAAGATCCTGCTACCACCATGTTCCAGGTCGGTTACCTACAGATCATAGCCTCTGTAAGACCTTCGTCTTAGCGAAAGCTTAGGGGGCAAGATGGCGTAGTGAACTAAACAGGTAATCACATTGGGTATTTACAGGCCTCGCGGATAACCAAGTCAAAATCTTGGACAACCCGAGCACCTATAGTACTCAGAGGCATTAACTCCACTTAGGTCCAGACCGACGATAGAGGTGACTAAAATCTCTTAGGTTGGCCGACGATAGAGGAACAAAAGGACCCTAAAGCAACGTGATTTAGGTCGGCTCCACCAACATGGTCAAGTTCTTCTCGCAACAGTCTTGACGAAGGCTGGCCGGGCGGAAGACAACCATCCTGGGGAGTTAACATAAAAAAGGACCCTAGAGCAATATGCCTTAGGTCGGCTTTTC
Source organism: Hydrangea macrophylla (assembly GCA_033977485.1). Taxonomy (NCBI): domain Eukaryota; kingdom Viridiplantae; phylum Streptophyta; class Magnoliopsida; order Cornales; family Hydrangeaceae; genus Hydrangea; species Hydrangea macrophylla. The sequence goes on from CM066995.1 coordinate 91,149,543, forward strand.
CAACATGGTAAAATCCTTCTACCCACAGCCTTGATGAAAGTTTACGGGCGGAAGATAACCATCCCGGGAGCTAACTCAAGCAAAAAAGACTCCGAAGTAGGCCGAGTCTCAACTCTCGGTCACTTCCCGAGCACTCAAAGACTCCGAATTAGGCCGGGTCTCAACTCCCGGTCAGTTCCCGAGCACTTAAAGGTCCCGAGCTAAGCTGGGTCTCAACTCTCAGTCAATTCCCGAGGACTCACCAGGCTCAGAAGCCCCGAGGCAGCTTCCCGAAGCACTCAGACAGTGGCAAGTAACATCAAACTGATTTCCAAAACTTGCCCCGATATAGCATCTGGCCAATCTTGGAAATAGGGGGCAGCTGATACACCCAAAATTGGCTCTATCTTATGACTGGGCGGTTCAAATCAGCAGATAGTCCATGCCCCGGGCAAATCATGCACAACTCCTCAGAAGCGTCAGCCCGAGCGGTTTATTCTACTCATCATCCCGAGCGGTTCATTCATGACCCGGCCAACAGGTCGGGAAACACGCATAGGCACATCCCATCGCGGGAACAGCTCATCCGGGCCCACAGGCGTGATCCCGAGCATTACGGGCAGTTTCCTACTCAAGCTAGAAGACTAATGGAAAGTGCACACTATTTCCTAATCCAATTAGGAAATCCCCATAATTAATGCCAATCTATATCAATAGGATTATATTTCCTTATCCATGTATGAGTAGGTCTTTTATATCTGTAAAAGAGACCTCTCACCCCCCATTGAAGGGGCCGCCAACTTCTCAGTCTGCACAGCACCTCTATAATTCACCATTATATGCATACACCCGGCCGGTATTACTGGTAGTGCCGCCCCTCTTTGTTGGCTCACCAGGCCCGCCGGTGATCTGCTAGTGAACGTGCTCAGACACACACGTGGACGTAGGTACCTTCATTAACATGGCCGAACCACATACAAAAAATAGTCTCTCACTCTCTCTCTCCTTAAATTACTTTACTTTACTCTTTCCAAATTTTGACATCATCAATGTATACTAAATATACCAAGATAGTCAAAGAAAATATAACAGAGTGAGTATATATATATATATATATATATTTATTTTACTATTTTCATAATCCAAAATTGGTTTGTGCATATTTGTTGAAAATGTATTGGACGATGGAAACAAGTTGAGAGACCAAATGATCCCAACATCAAGTTTTTGGATAAAGTAAATGCGTGATGGCATTCTCAGTTATTCTTCAGTCAGAGTGAGTAATCATTGTAGGGATTTGGAGTTGGGTTAGGACTAGAGTATGTGCGTGTGTGTATGTATCTAGTTCAGATTCAGATAAGTAAAAAAAAAATGCGTGGTAGCATTCTAATTATTAACTAAAACAAGTTATATGGAATTGAATTGTCAATTTTAAGATCAAAGGAAACGCTTGAATTGAATCACAAAATTTTATAAAGCAAGTAAAATGTAGTTAAGCCTACTAACAAATTATCTGACAGAATTGAATCATAATTTTGATCCTCAATAAATATAGATATATGATATACCACTATCACTACATATTACTACATATTACTACAACTGTACAACTACTCAAGTATCTAAAAACTAAATTTGATATTCAAATTTGAAAAATATATCATTCTAAAAAAATTCTTAAGAAGGAATGTTGCAACAAGATAAAAGTTAAACTTATATAGTAACATCAATGTTTAGGGTACAATTATTTTTTACAACTCATTTATAATTATCTCTATCTCTATTTCTATCTCTATCTCTATCTCTCTCTCTTTAGTGGCATTTGAGTCCCATTAAAATTTAACTAGGTCCCTTTTCAAGTATCAACAATTGGATTGTATAAAAAGAATAGAACCTTAAGAAACTTTGAAGTTGACCATGGCCTTTGTCACATTTGACTAGGACCATTGAACTGTTCCTAGGTTTCTAATTCTAATTATTTGGCAAAAACCGGTGTGCGGTCGCTACTTAACCAGAGCATCACCACGTGCGCATCGCCGCAATGTTTGAGCAGTCATACAAACGACAAACAATATAGTGGGTCCCACAATTTATCCCCAAATAGAAAATTCAAAATATTAGCCAAACGTGATGAATAGGTGTGTGCTCCGTACCTTCCTCTTGCCTTATTTTTATCGTAAATATTGCTAGTAGTAGTACTATATTACTCAACTTTAGTTTTTATTAAAGAGTAATATTTGGGGCACTAACAACTTTCACTAACATTTATTAACACACTCTATCTCTCTTCTAGTGGTATCGTGGGGTCCGCAGTGGGCCCCGCAGTACCACTAGGAGAGAGATAGAGTGTGTTAGTAAGTGTTAGTGGAAGTTGTTAGTGCCCCTAGCATTGCCCTTTATTAAAAGGTCGTTGTTGAATCAAGAATGAAATTCCAATCAAAACTTGTGGCTATATTACAGTATATTTAAATAGAATCATTCAAATATTATTTATTTTGAGAATATTTTTATTCACTTAAAATATGGTACATTAATGTTCACTTAAATATTTTATTGGCCAATATAGTAGGACTTAAAATTAAATATTCTGTCTTTACATTGGAAAGAAATTCACGCGAAGATAATATTTGTTTAATCCTGGGTTCCACTGTATTGGCCAATAGGATGCTTGAGTGAGCATTAATGTACCATTTTTTTAGTGAGCAAAGTATTTTCTATTTATTTTAGTCATTTTTTTTTGTGTGTGTGTGTGGGGAGGTGGGCGCAGACAAATAGTAATTTATTATAAGATAATGGGTTTTATATTTATTTTCACAGTTGATTGGTTGATTATTACAAAACAAACGTGCGTAATTTTACCTTTTATATAGGTTTCATCGGAGGACCAAATTGTATCTAATTTTCTTGTTATCAGTAAAACGACTATTTGAAATGTGATAAGAGAATCTAAGGGTGCGTTTGATAAAATTGAAAATTAAGTGCTGAAAATTAAGTGCTGAATTTTAAGTACTGAAAATTTTAAGTGATTGAATTTGTAATATTGAAAACAGTGCTTCAGCTACTGAAATGGAATGCATTCAGTGATTATTTTCAGCAGAAATTTTTCACTTAAAGCTTTCAGTGATTTTTTGGCTGCTTTTTCAATTAAGTGGTATGTTATCAAGCGCACTGAAAAAGAATAAGTGCTGAATATTTTCATTTTCAGCACTTAATTGGGTTATCAAACATACCCTAAGCGTCATTAGAAACTGATTAGTCCATATAGCATGAATACAAAAACATGGCATTAAGATAATATATGATGCTGAATAAAATTTAGAGCAAGACGTGTTGATACTAAATTCCTTTTTTAAAATCAATTTTGAAGATTTCACTTCAAATTCATGGATATGCGGCAAATATATCTTTATAATGGTGAATCCATTGTTCTCACGTGGCCATAATAGATGCTATAGTATCCAATGATTTTGGTAAGAATACGACTATTCATACTCTCTCTGTCTTATTTTATGTATTTTTTTTTTTGCATGCCTCAAAATTATTGTCTATTTTTCTAAATTAGTATACAAATTTTACTTAATTTTTTAAACTACCATTTTTGCAATCAATACAAAAAGAAAAAAAAAATGAAGTTATTATGGACAATTGTGAAAAGTATGTGTAGATTCTTTTTATTCCCTTAAATAGTTAGATTCCCCAATGGTATTTTAAGTACTCAGAGTCCAATCATTTTCGGTACGCTAAACTTTTTTAGAAGAGTATTTTAAGCCCACTCTATTATAACCGTGTGACTGAAAGCCTCAGTTTTTAACTCAATTTTTTATTTATTTATTTATTTATTTACTTACCTGGAGGACGCACGCGCACACACCCACACACACAACCCAAGCAAGACACACAGTCACATACATATACATAGGTATATATATATATATATATCAAGATCAAGAGAGAACGAGAAGAATTTCTCAACGACCGAATTGACGGCGAAAATTATCGACGCATATATGTGTATTTATAAACTCACTCCCAGTGATATATATATATATATATATATTTCTGTATAGATAGAGGTGTATATATGTATATATATACATACACCATTGATGAGCTTGAAATGGGTTTTTATGAAACTAAACCAAAATCATTTCTGTAAGTTGGGAATGAAGGATTAGTCCCAATAAGTTGTGGTTCAAATCCTACGAAGTAATTCATCCGTATCGCGACGTATTGTTAATTTAAAGTTTCGTCACTTCTCGATTTTTTGTAAAATCCGAGAGCTACGATTGAAATTGGTTAAATCCGATCACATATTCATAATCCTTGCAGAAAAACAGAGAGAACCATATACTACAAGTCATATTTGCATTCGGATTTCAAAATGGGTCAAAAATAGGCTTTAAATTTGTAACAAGGGAGAAACTGTTGATATCAATCGATTGATATAATTATCAATCGATTGGCATGATTACTAATCGATTGACATGTTTCAACACTGATGACTTTTACTAAAACTGTCATAATTTCCTCTTGAAAACTCAAAAATGTGCACCGTTTGAAGCGTTGAAAACTAGACTCAGAGACCTTTCATTTGATATGTAATTCATCTACAAAAATTGTAACTCACTTTTAAGAACATTACTTCAAAGTGGATCTGTTTGTGTACTAGTAGTTGTAAAAGAGTATTAAAGTAGTTTTTGATGAATTTACTTGTTGTTTTATATACGACTTGATAGTTTAGATTGTGGATGCCAACTCAATGATTCTAAGTACATTGTACCTTGTTAATAAAGAAAAAGAAAAATAAAAATACTTGATTTTCTCGTACGTTTATTTGGGGTTACAATTTCATGGACATTTACATGCATGATAGGGTCGAGGTGGAGTCGACATGCATAGTATGCGAGAAAAGTGTGAAAAGAGTAAAAGGGATTGTGTATTAGTATGGGTTGCCTCCATGGACACTCCCTAATACCCGAGTTTCAGATACTGATCGAAGTTATCTCTGGTATGCCATGGTGGTATTATAGTGACACTCCTTAGTACCCAAGTTCTGAATATTGATCGAGGTAATCTCTGGTATGCCGTGGTGGTACTATGGTATGATGCCATGGGTTGAGGCAGTGGATATCGTGAAGATGTGGTTTTAGGGTACCTTTTTTATATAGCGGTGGCAAATTGGACACTCCCTGGCACCCGTGGTAGTGCTATAGTGTGTGACGCCTCTAAGGACACTCCTTGGTACCCGAGTTCTGGATACTGATCGAGGTAATCTCTGGTATGCCATGGTGGTACTATAGTGTGATGCCATGGATCAAGGCTGATTGAACATTCTCTGGTACCCGTTGTACTATAGTATGGCTACTCAAGTATTTTCAAGGTACTAGAACGAGGGAGTTTTGGACGATGTTGTAGCACCCAGAATTTCCCTAGAAATTTCCACGTAGGATTAGAAATAGTGACGTCACCTTGATGACGACTACAGAAGGTCCATTAGGATTCTTTCTTAATAAGAAACCCTAGTATGGGATTTCCAGTCAACGTCCTAGCAACGACGACGACACTGTTAACCAGGAACCTACTAGAATGGTTATAACCCTGGTATGTGTAATTTTTCTATATTAGAACCATAGGTAGAATTGCATTTGGACCCGCACATCCTGGTAACAGGTTTACATTTTTCAGTCTCATTTATAGTCAGTAGTGTATCAACCTATGAGTGGGACCCACACTACCTCCCTAAGTGAACCCCACCCTGATAATCTACTCTTGGACACACCCGCACATACATACCCATACAATTGTGCACGTACATCGAAATTTGCACGCAATCCCAAGCAATGGCACACAAATCGAGTTTTGGGCCCATGCATGGCCACGTGGCAGCCACATGGCCACCACCCCATCCACGTGGCAGCCATGCTTAAACCCTTCACCATGTGTCACCATGCATGACTTACATGCTCAACACATGTCAAGTCCCTTTCTCATATATAATGTATATTCTCTGCACACACACACTCTACATTACACAGCACACACACAGTTTGGTAGAGAGAGTAACCGAGAGAGAGGTGAGAAAGAGCTTGAGAAGATCTAAACACCACACACACACTCTCGGCTTGTACACACTCCCACACCCCACATTGGGTACACACTACACACACAACCTCTCTTCACTCTCTACACTGTCTCTATACACACACACACACGCAGAAGACCAGGGAGAGAGAGAGAGGATAGAGGCGCAGAGGAGAGAAAAGAAGGAGATCGGAGGTTTGAGAGAAAGTTGAGACTCCACTGAGGTAAACCAAACCCCCCTATTGCTTTCTATACCTCTGCATGTCATCTAGAGTCCCTATAGACTACATGCATGAGCCCCAAACAGAGCCTAAGGCTCTCTGTCACCTCCGGCCACCATTAAAGCTCAACCTTTGGAGCTTGATTTTAAAATATTAACCTAGGCCCCTAAAATCTCTACCATTCAGACCTACTTGGTCCCAGTAGAACCCCTTTGTAGCAGGTTTGAATTTGGGTGGAGTTTGAATGGCCATGCAGGCCATTATTCTTTCAAATGACCGAAAGAATAATCCACTGGTAGGAGGATCAAATGAGTAAACCTTTCCCTCAGCACCTACTATGTTGTAGAGGAAGAGAAACCGGTTCGAACGGCGTTGGTCTCGTCCATTTTGATGGAGAGACGAGAGAGTTATGATGAGAGAGAAAATCTCCGGCGAGCCCCGACTTTCCGGCGGCCATGCATCGCCGGAGAAGATGAAGACGACCCGTTTAGTTCGGGTTATAACAAACGGGTATGGGTAGGGTTAGCCTGAGTGTGTAAATGGTTAGGGTAGCGGGTCGGGTTGGGTTTAGATAACCCACGGGTCCCCTTTAGTGGGACGACGTCGTTTTGACGTCGGGTTGGGTTTCGGGTTTTAGTCCGGGTTGTGTTGTGTCTGGGATTGGGTTGGGCTTTGGGTCGGGTTCAGCTAGGGTTTGGTCAGGGTTCGGGTTAGCGGATAGGATTAAGTTGAGAGTGTGAGTGGTTTCGGGTATGGGTCATCGGGTTGGGTTTAGTTTGTGTGTGTAGTTGGGTTCCGGTTCGGGTGTAGGTCCAACCCGAATGGGTTTTAGGGTGGGTTTCTATTGAGTGTGTAATTGGGTAGTTCGTTTAGGTTGGGTCGGGTCAGGGTTGACCCGATGGGTCTGTTGGTTGGGCGCCTCTGTGTGTGTAAACGGGTGACCCGTTTAGGTCGGTTCGGTTCGGGTTGACCCGTCGGGTTTCAGTATATATTTATTATTATTATTATTATTATTATTATTATTATTATCATTATTAATATTATTAGTATTAATTAGTTTTAAAGGGTTTAATTAGTTTTAATAATTATAAATTAATTTATAAATTCCACCATTAAGGTTTTTAATATTATAGAATATTATTTTAATATTCTATATATCATTAGTATATTATAAATATTGTATAATAATTATTTATATGGTTTATATAAATAATAAATATTAGTTTTAAATGGTTTTAAATAGTTAATAAATACCTACGTGTATTTATAAATTCTAGAAAATTAGGGTAATGACCCTGTGACTATTTTATTATATAATGTATGTTATAAAGTTATAATACTATAGTCCAGTATTTTTAATAATTAACAAGGAGCTATTTTATGAGTATATTAATTATTAAAAATACCAAACGAGCTCCGAAAATTATGAAATAAATACTGGTGGTGTATTTTAATATCTAGTATTTAATAAAAATACTTCTAAATACTGATTCTTGTGTATTATTAGACTTATGTATTTAAATCCCGTTTCGGGTATTTTCTGGCATATATTATCTTCAATAATTCATAATAAATAATCTAGGACTCCGAAAATTACGCGGTCAGTTCCCAGAGTCTTAGAATAATGTCTAGAACATTCCCGTAAAGTTTGGTGACTTTTCGACTCGGTCGAAAATACAGCCTGTCTTTTAGGGTCTGCATTAGTGTAGTAAGCCCCACATATTACCTCGAAAAACGCAACGGACTCCGATTTGAGTCTAGTCAATGGCGTTGGACTTAGAATGACACGTAGATCACTACCTTGAGGTTTATGACCTCATTTGGTAAAATTACCATTTTGCCCCTATAGTTGTACTCATACATTACTTCTGTTTATTCCGTTTATTGTTGTAGAACTTGACGTTTATCTGCGTTTCGAGGAGCGGCGACTCGAGGTGAGTTTCCTAACCTCACTCTAATCCTATTATGACTAATATAAGATGATTAAAGTCACATGTATGATATTCTGTATAAGTGATGAGCTGATTTATGATGTCAAGTGTTTTGCCGTTAATTATAAGATGTCTAAAAGCATGTTATGGTAGTGCTATCGCATACGTGAGCATGTCAAGGGTTTTATCTATATGTTTATCGGTATCAAATCCATGTTATATGATCCATGCTGTATATGTTACGTTTCTGCTGCTATGTGTTAAATGCACGTTTTACGATGTTGTTGACTGAATAAATAACGCATGCTATGTTATTAATAAAGAGAAATAAAAGTAGAAATGCATATGAGTATCGATGATGGACACACGTGCATTTCATGACATGGGTCAGCATGCGTCATGTGTTTGATGAGAATGTGAATGAGATGAGATGTGATTCTGGATCCTATGGATCAACGGCTGACGAGCCGGGTGGACATGAACGGTTAGGGTTCCTAGCGCGCCTCTCGCCGTTGAAGACGTCCGGTGATGCGCATACGTGGTTGAAGACGTCCCATGTATCGTTGAATACGTCCGGCTAGTGCTCTAATATACTTCTCAGCTGTGTAGACGACCGGTGAGAGTATACACATGGTTGAAGACGTCCCATGTGCCAGTTTCATTGTTTACAGATAGTGTGCGCCGTGAAGACGTCCGGTGGCCTATCAAGGGAATGAGTATGAATTGGCTGTGATGGTATATTATCATCCTTGATATACCGCGTGTTGTCAAGTGGATGGGAAAGAGAAAGCGAATGATGAGATTGAGTTGAGGAGGAAATGAACTGGTACAAATGATTTGGTTTTGGAAAGTTTTGGTTTTAAAATAAAATGGCTTTGAAAATATCTGTTTTAAAAGCAAGTGTCTTTGAAAAGAGTTGGGAAAGAGTCTTATTGATCATGCATTTGCACGCACGAGTTTGTAATAAGGAAAATGTATTCTATGATGTCATGATTATCTGTTTACCTTTCTTGTTGAGACCTCTGCTATGCCCGTGGTGAGAATGCGTCTTTTGATAAGAGAATAACCATACTTCAAAGTACTAAACTATGACGTGAGTTGAGAGATGTTATGTATCTATTGATTATTGTGCGGTTGAGACTCTCACTCAGCCTTGTTCCAAGGCTGACGGCATGTTACGCCCTGGGCATTCGTATGCCCAGAGTGTTGCAGGTTTGGAGATAGATAGAAGAGTTCAGGATGCTGTACCGTGGAGCCAAGGAGGATAAAGCCTTGCCCAAGACCTGATAGGCAGTTCCTCAAGTTTTAAGATTTTGTAAATTGTTTAGCATGGCCTCTTGTATTAAGATTGAAGTTATTGTAATCCCTGTTTAATTTCCGCCGCTGTATTTATACTCTGATAAGTTTAGATTATGCTTATGTTCTAGCATTCCCTTATGATTTTTATGGTGCGAAGTTAGAAGGACAGAACGGTTAACAAACTAGTCACGTGTCTACGGACCCATAAAGGAAAATTTTTATTTTCCCTATTTTTGGCTTACTCCGGGGCGTGACAGGGTTTTTAGTGGTATCAGAGCCTAGGTTAGGCATTTACCGTTTGTCCTATGCACTTTAAGTTATAAACCATTAGATCTTTTCCCTACTTATCAAGATACTAACCCTATGATAGTTTACATTGGACAGGTTAGCATGGAACCCTTCTATGTCCACGACGGGTTTGGAGGACACTGGATTTATCCAGATCGTATAGAGCCTGCATACCCAATGTTGTACCGACAAAGGATTCGACGGAGTGCTCAGCTACATTTGGAGGAAAACATGTGGCATGATGTACATGTGTTGGGAATTGAGGACCCAGAGATCCTGCAGAGAGAGGCATATTATCGAGAGAACACCCTTAGACTTGTTCATCAGGAAGCAGCTGAGATGACTCATGACAGCTATACCCTCCGAGTCATGACCTTTCGAGTTAAGCTGACACCCCCACCAGGACCTGTAGGACCATCTTCTGCTATGCCACCCCCAGTGCCAGAGGAGTCCATAGCTGATACACCCTTGACTGTTGAGTCAGTCATGGGGACTGATAGGGAGGAGGATGATGATGAAGGAGTTCCGGCAAAGGAGACCATCTTTGTGGAGGATGCTGATTCCTCAGTCAATGCTGACCCAACTAAGAATTCAGGCAAGAAACCACCCAAGAAAGACATAGCTGAGAAGGGAAAGTCGAAGATCTAGGATCTGGAAGGTTAAGGACTATGTAATAGGACTGTTAGTCCATCTTTTGTGTATATATCTGTACTCAGGCATGTAACACGTAGTAGTAGTAACGTGTACGCCTTTCATGTATATGTTGTTGGCACTATTCCCCACTATGTACGTACTTAGCGTACGCACTCTCTAATGTAAATGTTTTTGTAACTATGTTGCACTATGTTTAAATCTATCTATGGATGTTATCTTTAACTTGATATATATATGTTCAACATGGATGTATTGCTTGCTTGTCATTAGTAATTTATTTAAACTTGTATACTCTTAGTCTATGAGAATGACTGAGAAATCCCCATAATAAGTTGAGCCATAGAAGTCATAAGTGTGATAAATGTAAAAGCAAGAACTATTATAGGATCAGAGAGTCAGGTTTGGAACAATTGATAGTAACTCAAGGATTAGATAGAATTAAGAAAGGTACCCCCCTTATTACTATAAAATAATAAGATATTCCTTTAATTGGCACCAGTACTAAGTTAGTTTTCTGTGTTGGGCAGGCTAGCATGGAGTACGAGATAGAGCACGATGCTGAGGATGGACAGTACAGAGTTACCTTAGAGAGACAGTTTGCTCCTAGAGGATTGGGATATGTTAGCAACGTCATCAGACATACAGTCCGCCAGAGTTTAAGGAGATGGACACGCTGTTTCTCCCGTGAGAGACCTATTCCAGAGATAGCGTATCACAGAGTAGTAGCACCGCGTTTACTGTCCGCAGAGATGGAGGAGATTCCCCATGCCCTTGGAAACCTTGCCATCCATGACCAGGAAGAGCCACAAGAGGACATAGTACACTATGTTACTCCTGCAGGTTCTGACGATGACTCAGATGATGATCCAGATGAGGAACCACTAGCGAAGCCAGAGATGATAGAGGACCCTGATTGGCCCCTAGAGCCAGCCTGGGATGCATTTGTTGGTATCCCTCCGATTGACTTTCCACCATCTAGTGATCTAGGAGAGGTGACCTCGGACTCCGATGTGGAGAGAGATGGAGGATGGATTCTTAGCTAGTTCATCTTATGTATTATTTGTTCCACTTCTCTTGATGTATTCCAGATTCGTAGAATTAATATTCGTACTGTTGATGTACCCTTTTATTTTCTGATCAGTAGTAGATGTTTCTGACTTGACTTACCTATAATTGTATGGATGAGATGATTTCTTACTTTTAACTAATTGCTACTCTTACCTCTTATATGTTTATTATTAACAAGAAAAATAGGCTTGACCATTAGTTGATAGATGTTGTAGGCACTGACGAACTTCCTGAGATGGATCTCGGAATAGTCAGTTCAACCTAGAGTCTAGAAAGACCAAGGATAAGGATGCCTTACCCTTAATCCTAGTAGTAGTTGTGATGATCGTTATATGCTAGAAATCTCTGTTAACTCAATGTTGTTACTTGTCATATGATCAGACAAGATAAGATAAGGTATTGACCAAATAGGTGATTAACTCGTAGGTGTAACCCTTTCTAGCGTACACCATGGTTAAGAGGAAACGGAATACTCAGAATTCATCCAACGGACCAACAAACGTGATACCTCCAGCAGTAGATCCAACTGGATTGATAGGAGCCCTTGTCCGACGCGTGGAACAAGCAAGTGATCACCTGGACCGCGTCATCAACAACGGAAATACTTGTCAGGCAGGAGATAAACTGCTTAAGAGATTCCGTGCACTTAAACCAGGAACTTTCACTGGAATGACAGAGGCATGGGAAGCTGAGCAATGGCTTCGTGATATGGAATGAATGTTTCAAGCCCTTGAATGCAACGAAACGGAGAAAAGACGCTTGGCTGTTTTCCAATTGACGTATTCGGCAGCCGACTGGTGGGAATCTGTCAAAGCTACAGTGGGCGAAGATGTTACAAGGAGAATGACGTGGGAAGCATTCAAAACAAAATTCCTAGCAAAGTACTTCCCAAGAACAGAAAGAAACAAGAAGAAAAAGGAATTTATAGAGTTAGTTCAAGGCGACATGACGGTGCAAGAATACACGTCGAAATTTGAGAGACTATCACGATTTGCTCCATTCATGGTAGATACTCAGCAAAATAAGACACTACAATATTACGGAGGACTAAATCCAGATATTCAAAAGACAGCAGCAGTATACCTTGACCAACCGTTCGAAGAAATGGTCGAATTAGCCACACAACTAGAGAATATAGCTCTGAACAGCAAGAAACTAGAAAGCCACCCACGAGGAGAAAAAGATAACTGGTTTCAGACAACCAACCCAGGAGGAAGTCGAAGAGGCAATCAAGTGTCACGAGCAACCACTCGAATGCAGTCTGTAATCACCAGAGGAAACTCTGAGCGCACTCAGAACCATAACAAGAGACAGCAAATCAGTGACAGAAGAGTTAGCCAGACAGCCGTTCAGACACATGTAAAGCAACGTGATATCTGTTACAACTGCGGAATACTTGGACACCACTCCAAAGAATGCACAGCACCGAGACAACTCACCGGGAAACAAGTACGGTGTTTCAATTGTGGAAAGACTGGGCATGTACGCAAAGTTTGTCCCGAACAAGAAGTTCAGAACCATGCTCCACCACCACCACCACAGAAATCCAGAAAGAGAACTCGTAGATCAACAAATCAAAATCAGCACTAAATAAAATGGAAGATTGAAGGTACCATGCCCACTGCTAGAACTCTGAACTCTATATGGAAATGATATTACAAGATGATTGGAGACATTCAAGAGAAATTGTGAGAAGGAGCTGATGTATTCCATAAAAATCAGACCCAGGAACAGTGGACAATAACTTATGGTCAGGTAGACCATTTAGATTGATAAGAGCGCCTGAGATAGTATAGAATGACTAACCTTGCGAATAAGACTTTATACGTTTAAGATCTAGCAAACTCTAGATTTCGAGGACGAAATCCTCAAATAAGGTGGGTAGAGATGTAGCACCCAGAATTTCCCTAGAAATTTCCACGTAGGATTAGAAATAGTGACGTCACCTTGATGACGACTGCAGAAGGTCCATTAGGATTCTTTCTTAATAAGAAACCCTAGTATGGGATTTCCAGTCAACGTCCTAGCAACGACGACGACACTGTTAACCAGGAACCTACTAGAATGGTTATAACCCTGGTATGTGTAATTTTTCTATATTAGAACCATAGGTAGAATTGCATTTGGACCCGCACATCCTGGTAACAGGTTTACATTTTTCAGTCTCATTTATAGTCAGTAGTGTATCAACCTATGAGTGGGACCCACACTACCTCCCTAAGTGAACCCCACCCTGATAATCTACTCTTGGACACACCCGCACATACATACCCATACAATTGTGCACGTACATCGAAATTTGCACGCAATCCCAAGCAATGGCACACAAATCGAGTTTTGGGCCCATGCATGGCCACGTGGCAGCCACATGGCCACCACCCCATCCACGTGGCAGCCATGCTTAAACCCTTCACCATGTGTCACCATGCATGACTTACATGCTCAACACATGTCAAGTCCCTTTCTCATATATAATGTATATTCTCTGCACACACACACTCTACATTACACAGCACACACACAGTTTGGTAGAGAGAGTAACCGAGAGAGAGGTGAGAAAGAGCTTGAGAAGATCTAAACACCACACACACACTCTCGGCTTGTACACACTCCCACACCCCACATTGGGTACACACTACACACACAACCTCTCTTCACTCTCTACACTGTCTCTATACACACACACACACGCAGAAGACCAGGGAGAGAGAGAGAGGATAGAGGCGCAGAGGAGAGAAAAGAAGGAGATCGGAGGTTTGAGAGAAAGTTGAGACTCCACTGAGGTAAACCAAACCCCCCTATTGCTTTCTATACCTCTGCATGTCATCTAGAGTCCCTATAGACTACATGCATGAACCCCAAACAGAGCCTAAGGCTCTCTGTCACCTCCGGCCACCATTAAAGCTCAACCTTTGGAGCTTGATTTTAAAATATTAACCTAGGCCCCTAAAATCTCTACCATTCAGACCTACTTGGTCCCAGTAGAACCCCTTTGTAGCAGGTTTGAATTTGGGTGGAGTTTGAATGGCCATACAGGCCATTATTCTTTCAAATGACCGAAAGAATAATCCACTGGTAGGAGGATCAAACGAGTAAACCTTTCCCTCAGCACCTACTATGTTGTAGAGGAAGAGAAACCGGTTCGAACGGCGTTGGTCTCGTCCATTTTGATGGAGAGACGAGAGAGTTATGATGAGAGAGAAAATCTCCGGCGAGCCCCGACTTTCCGGCGGCCATGCATCGCCGGAGAAGATGAAGACGACCCGTTTAGTTCGGGTTATAACAAACGGGTATGGGTAGGGTTAGCCTGAGTGTGTAAATGGTTAGGGTAGCAGGTCGGGTTGGGTTTAGATAACCCACGGGTCCCCTTTAGTGGGACGACGTCGTTTTGACGTCGGGTTGGGTTTCGGGTTTTAGTCCGGGTTGTGTTGTGTCTGGGATTGGGTTGGGCTTTGGGTCGGGTTCAGCTAGGGTTTGGTCAGGGTTCGGGTTAGCGGATAGGATTAAGTTGAGAGTGTGAGTGGTTTCGGGTATGGGTCATCGGGTTGGGTTTAGTTTGTGTGTGTAGTTGGGTTCCGGTTCGGGTGTAGGTCCAACCCGAATGGGTTTTAGGGTGGGTTTCTATTGAGTGTGTAATTGGGTAGTTCGTTTAGGTTGGGTCGGGTCAGGGTTGACCCGATGGGTCTGTTGGTTGGGCGCCTCTGTGTGTGTAAACGGGTGACCCGTTTAGGTCGGTTCGGTTCGGGTTGACCCGTCGGGTTTCAGTATATATTTATTATTATTATTATTATTATTATTATTATTATTATTATCATTATTAATATTATTAGTATTAATTAGTTTTAAAGGGTTTAATTAGTTTTAATAATTATAAATTAATTTATAAATTCCACCATTAAGGTTTTTAATATTATAGAATATTATTTTAATATTCTATATATCATTAGTATATTATAAATATTGTATAATAATTATTTATATGGTTTATATAAATAATAAATATTAGTTTTAAATGGTTTTAAATAGTTAATAAATACCTACGTGTATTTATAAATTCTAGAAAATTAGGGTAATGACCCTGTGACTATTTTATTATATAATGTATGTTATAAAGTTATAATACTATAGTCCAGTATTTTTAATAATTAACAAGGAGCTATTTTATGAGTATATTAATTATTAAAAATACCAAACGAGCTCCGAAAATTATGAAATAAATACTGGTGGTGTATTTTAATATCTAGTATTTAATAAAAATACTTCTAAATACTGATTCTTGTGTATTATTAGACTTATGTATTTAAATCCCGTTTCGGGTATTTTCTGGCATATATTATCTTCAATAATTCACAATAAATAATCTAGGACTCCGAAAATTACGCGGTCAGTTCCCAGAGTCTTAGAATAATGTCTAGAACATTCCCGTAAAGTTTGGTGACTTTTCGACTCGGTCGAAAATACAGCCTGTCTTTTAGGGTCTGCATTAGTGTAGTAAGCCCCACATATTACCTCGAAAAACGCAACGGACTCCGATTTGAGTCTAGTCAATGGCGTTGGACTTAGAATGACACGTAGATCACTACCTTGAGGTTTATGACCTCATTTGGTAAAATTACCATTTTGCCCCTATAGTTGTACTCATACATTACTTCTGTTTATTCCGTTTATTGTTGTAGAACTTGACGTTTATCTGCGTTTCGAGGAGCGGCGACTCGAGGTGAGTTTCCTAACCTCACTCTAATCCTATTATGACTAATATAAGATGATTAAAGTCACATGTATGATATTCTGTATAAGTGATGAGCTGATTTATGATGTCAAGTGTTTTGCCGTTAATTATAAGATGTCTAAAAGCATGTTATGGTAGTGCTATCGCATACGTGAGCATGTCAAGGGTTTTATCTATATGTTTATCGGTATCAAATCCATGTTATATGATCCATGCTGTATATGTTACGTTTCTGCTGCTATGTGTTAAATGCACGTTTTACGATGTTGTTGACTGAATAAATAACGCATGCTATGTTATTAATAAAGAGAAATAAAAGTAGAAATGCATATGAGTATCGATGATGGACACACGTGCATTTCATGACATGGGTCAGCATGCGTCATGTGTTTGATGAGAATGTGAATGAGATGAGATGTGATTCTGGATCCTATGGATCAACGGCTGACGAGCCGGGTGGACATGAACGGTTAGGGTTCCTAGCGCGCCTCTCGCCGTTGAAGACGTCCGGTGATGCGCATACGTGGTTGAAGACGTCCCATGTATCGTTGAATACGTCCGGCTAGTGCTCTAATATACTTCTCAGCTGTGTAGACGACCGGTGAGAGTATACACATGGTTGAAGACGTCCCATGTGCCAGTTTCATTGTTTACAGATAGTGTGCGCCGTGAAGACGTCCGGTGGCCTATCAAGGGAATGAGTATGAATTGGCTGTGATGGTATATTATCATCCTTGATATACCGCGTGTTGTCAAGTGGATGGGAAAGAGAAAGCGAATGATGAGATTGAGTTGAGGAGGAAATGAACTGGTACAAATGATTTGGTTTTGGAAAGTTTTGGTTTTAAAATAAAATGGCTTTGAAAATATCTGTTTTAAAAGCAAGTGTCTTTGAAAAGAGTTGGGAAAGAGTCTTATTGATCATGCATTTGCACGCACGAGTTTGTAATAAGGAAAATGTATTCTATGATGTCATGATTATCTGTTTACCTTTCTTGTTGAGACCTCTGCTATGCCCGTGGTGAGAATGCGTCTTTTGATAAGAGAATAACCATACTTTAAAGTACTAAACTATGACGTGAGTTGAGAGATGTTATGTATCTATTGATTATTGTGCGGTTGAGACTCTCACTCAGCCTTGTTCCAAGGCTGACGGCATGTTACGCCCTGGGCATTCGTATGCCCAGAGTGTTGCAGGTTTGGAGATAGATAGAAGAGTTCAGGATGCTGTACCGTGGAGCCAAGGAGGATAAAGCCTTGCCCAAGACCTGATAGGCAGTTCCTCAAGTTTTAAGATTTTGTAAATTGTTTAGCATGGCCTCTTGTATTAAGATTGAAGTTATTGTAATCCCTGTTTAATTTCCGCCGCTGTATTTATACTCTGATAAGTTTAGATTATGCTTATGTTCTAGCATTCCCTTATGATTTTTATGGTGCGAAGTTAGAAGGACAGAACGGTTAACAAACTAGTCACGTGTCTACGGACCCATAAAGGAAAATTTTTATTTTCCCTATTTTTGGCTTACTCCGGGGCGTGACAGATGTGACCTTGTGTGTTGTCGAGAGAAAAGAGTCAGTAAGATGAGATATTACATTGTTCAAGCACGGTCTTATATTGATTTGCTGATTGTCTTTCTTTGTTAATATAATAGTTGAAGTTATCACCTTGATTTATTGCTTCAAGTTTAAATAGTAACTAGATGTATTGCCCGTGCCCGAGGGCACTCCTAGCAAAAAAAAAAAAAAGGTTTGCAAGTCTAAAATGAGCACTAAAAGCTGATTTTAGCTTGGACTGTATAACGTGTACAAATATTACAACAAAAATAATCGACAGTCATATTTATTAGCAAAGTACAATAAGTACAAACTAATAGTCTGTTGAATTTTCCATTTCTTTAACCAACCCAACCCCTATAGTCAGAGGAATGATAGATTTTGATGCCCATCTATATCACCATTGCTTAAATGTGATGTCAAGCTCCTATATTTGGAAAGAACATTTGCATTTTCACTCTCTTCAACATATCTGTAGAAGACACAAAGAAGGGAGTAAGAGTTTTGAGATACAACTTAAACTTTAACATAAACTTAATAACAATATCTCTTAGAATCACAATGAGCCAAATATTTTCTCTGTTTTTATATCTCTTTGAATTAGTACAAAGCCTACAAAAACAAAAGAAATAAAAAAAAAAAAAAAAAAAAGTACCAAGACTCTGGTTATACTTATACGTCCCTAAAGTGATGGCACTGTCCTTGAAACAACAGAACTAAGCAATTGAAGGTAAACCTTAATTAGAGAAGGGGAGACCTGAAACATATGAGCCAAAGTTCAATCACATAGGTGTCTTAACCAACATCCTCCTGAGTCCTAAACAAACCGATATGGATCAAATGCAAGAGAGATACAAAATCTCCAAAGAAAAAAAAATCAAGTAATACTAAGCATACTCCATGTCTTAAAATTAGAAATATTTCTTCTCAAAAAAGAAAAAAATTAGAAATATTTAGGACCTTCACAAACTAAAGAAATGTCATTTAGTTTTGCTATGTAGAAACACAACTAAAGAAGGTCCCTTTTGTTCAAATATTCATGTGATCTATACAAAAAAGATTCAACCTAAAGCAAAGATAGATACACAGAGCTCTTACTTCAAAGAATATCCAGGAGCCAAGTAACTTGTCCCAAATAGAAAAAATAGTACTCCCTCCGTCCCTTTTTTTGAGTCCTATATTCAATTTTGAGATATCCCAAAATTAGTGTCCACTTTCCTAAATTGGTATACAGTTTTTACTTACTTTCCAAAACTACCCTTCCTTAAAATCTACACCAAGGCAAAACTAAAAAAGTTATTGTAATGATTACGGGCAATTGTGGAATGTGGGTGTAGATTCTTTTTGTCCCCTTAATAAGTTGAGTTCCCAAAGGAGGACTCAAAAAAAGGGACAGAGGGAGTATACACTATTACAACATATGCCTTAACCTTTATCAGATTGTTTATTCAATTGTAGACTATGTTGTTTATTTTGACATCAACTCATTCCTTTACCCTTGAAAGAAAGATAATAATAGGTGCTAAAGAAACAAATACACAAAAATCTGCACAAATCATACATTTCCCAAGAGAATGAAACAACAGATGTTGGAAAACCATAATTCTTAAGTATATAAGGATACATATGTTGTAAGAATATTACACAACAAAAAATTGAAGGGAAAAAAAAAAGTAAAAAAATATTTTAAAACATGACAGTAACATGAGAAAGGGGTAGGTTACCTAAAATAAAAGGCATTGATTTTAACAGAGAAAAGGATTTCATTTGGACCCATATTCATTATGGATATGAATAACAGGCATGACTTGCTCATTACCAGGATTACAACAACATTTGGGGACCTACTTGTTCATTGACTTTACATTTACTATACATTTAGGTTCCCATGTAAAGCTATTTGTACTGATCAAACTAATGCAATGCTTTCAAATTTGAATACAAAATTTGGTTCCCAAATACCTTTAACAGTTGTAAAACATGTTGTGCCATTGCATGTTGTATAACCGGCAAAGCATTTGGGAAGAATATTTGGAGAGCATAGCAGTGCTCGACAAATCATGATATACCAACTTCAAAAGGTATTCACTATTTAAATATTGGAACTGCTGGTGCTTGTAAGTAGCATCACTCTTCAATGTTGGTATTCATGAGTTGGTTGAACTATTCCGCAACCCAAATTTAAAGTAGTGCAAATGTTTCAAATTTTAATTATCTAACATGGCATAATAAACATTGCTTAATTAGTCACTGATCACTGACTATCTAACTTAGAATAATAAACATGGCTCCATATTTAACATTACAGTCTCTCATAGAAACCATATTTCACTTAGCATTCCCAGCCTTTCAATAATGAACGGCCAAAGAAAATTTACAAAACACCTTATAAGCAAGAGTAAAAAAAATGGAGTTCTTCACAACCCCAGACCCTCAAATATCCCACACTTTCTGCACAACAAATACACCTAGCTCATAACCAATTCAGAGAAATGTAATTTAAAAGAATCCTACTGAAGGATGAAAGATATTAACAAAAGTACTAAATGTGACTTTCAAAGCAATTGATTAGAATACATAGGGCATTAATTAGAACCACCTACCTTTCTGTAAATGTTCAAACACTTGATTAGGGGTTGATTGGTGGTCTGTCTGATGAACAATGGTGGCTCCCCGCTGATTTGGTAGTGGAGGTCTGGCCAATGAACAGTGTTGGACCGTGCGGTGGTTGTTGGCCTTTGGGAAAAAACTCAAAAGTACACTTTTTTTTTGGGTAATGCTATAGTGGGCAGCTCCTCATATGAGAAGGCGGGTTTTAACCGTTGGATGAGCATCTACCCAAAAGATTCTCAGTAATCTGGAGATGCATTTATTGGTAGATGTTCATCCAACGGTTAAACCATGCCTTCTCATATGAGAAGCTTCTTACAATAGACTTACCCTTTTTTTTTAGCCATTTACAAATGCACAAATCTAGAATAGTTCATCAAAAGTAAACTAATACATTAGATAATTCGCTCAACCAAACACAACCTAAGTATTTGCTTTTATTTTTGATAACCAACAGAAAAATTATATTAATAAAAAAAAATCATGCAGCGACCAACCATCTCACACAGACCAAAACACAAATACATGGAGCGCAAGCTCATAAGAGCTAGGAGTTTTTATCAACACACACTCTTAGTATATAAGTTTAAGATATAATGATGATTAAAAAGCTAAACATTAGCAACTTATGTACCAAAATCTATCATCTTGCTTAAATTTACTATTAGTCTCTTTTTGGTTGTGATCTGGAGCATTAGCATTATGTTCCTACTAAAGAATCCGCATCAAACTAAAGAACAAAGAATCAATATAAAATGATGATAGGAAAGCAAGTGCATGAAAATGAGTTGTAAAATATGTTTAATTACATGCAACTCTTGAGACATATGCTCAGAAAAATGTGTGTTTTTCTCTCATTTCTAGTCTTTATCCACATTAGGAAAAAAGAAAAAAAATGAAAAAAGAAGAAGAAGAATTAGATACCCAAAAACCTTTTATTACAAATATATGAGTAAAAGAATAAGTTATGTACCTTGAGAGGACCCAATTGCTAATCTAAACTGAATATCATAATTCCCCAAAGCCTGACATCTTCGATCCTCGTTTCCGGCCTGTTTGGCGACAACCACGAATTCTCTTGATTCCGTATATCACCATCATCGCTTTCGGTTTGTTGTGTTCAGAAATTAGATTGATCACCAAGTCCTCTCAAGTCTCAACTGATGATAATTGAATTTCAAACCCTAGAATTCTTCTTCGTAGATTTGAAGAAAAGCAGGAAGGAATTGATTTTCCATATCTCATCCAAATATGGAGAGAGAGAGAGAGAGAGAGAGAGAGAGAGAGAGGTATTTAGGAAGGGATTTGCGTGAGACGGAGGAGAGGAAGAGAGAGACGCGATCTTTAGAGGAGAGAGAGAGGGAGGGAGAGATGTGCTGAAATTTGGTGAGCGATTTGAGAGAGAGATTTGCATATGGGTGAGAGATTTGTGGTAGAAGAGATCAGACGCAATCTTTAAGAAGAGAGAGAGCGAGATGTACTCCTACTGAAATTTGGAGTGATTTCAGTGAGAAATTTGCGCGGGGTGAGAGATCTGCAGTAACAAAATTATAGAAGACGTATAGTGAAAGGACAGATAGCTGGGATCAAAGCGCTTTTCATATAAGCTGCCACGTGGCAAATTGGAAAGCTTTAGGTTTCATATATATATATTAGATGTTGTGATATATGCTTATATATATACATTGATAGGATATGCTTATTTTATTCACCAGCTTGCATAAGCTGACAACGTTGATGCGTCCTGGACTCTATATCCAGATTTTCCAAGTCAGGAGCAGCTAGAGTATTTTGACTATGCTAGTTTGAGGCAGGAGACTTTCCAGGAGGGATGTTTTACATTTCTTATGTCTTTGATTTTGGAGTTATAACAGACTTTATTAGAATTTGAATAAGGCGGTTTGTGCCTAAATTTATGACTGATGTAATAGTTTAGTAAGCTTTAATTTGGGAACTTATGTTTATTAGTATCCTTTTATCTAGAAATGCTGTTTAAGTTAATTATTGTTGGGACAATTGGTCATACTCACTTGTCACGACCTACGAGTCCATAAAGGAAATTAAATTTTTTCCTGAATTATGCAACGTCGAAGTGTGACAATAAATTATGTGAATATCAGGTACCAAGGTTCGATTGAACAGAGTAAATGTGGAAAGAACATAAGTTTTCTTGTAAATGAAAGTTCTTGCGAATGATAGTTGGTGAAAGAACAATGTGGTTGAAAGACAAATTGGAATAATGAAGTTGCAACTTGAGGGGTAATATTAACAGGACGTTGATACTCAAGGTAAGGAAAGTTTGGGGACAAACTTCTTAAAAGGGAGGGAGAAATGTAACACTCGTACTGGAAAAAAGGGAGTAAATATATTATTTATATGCATACAATATTATTATTAATGCATATACTGAATGAAGGTGGGATTGTTGACCCACCGATGGAAAAAGTGTCCAGTTGAGAACACAGTTGGAAGTTCCATTATGAATGTGACAGATATAAAAGTGGGGCCCAATGAGGGCCAGATTACATAAATTGCATACATTTGCATTTATGTGCTTAAATGGTAGACATGTAAATTTAATTATTTAATTATAATACATGTTGATGTCATATGGTTATTTTATGTGCTTAATTCATTAAATGATTAATAGTTTTAATATTATATTATTATTTGTGTCAGCTAATGGGACTAATTTGGATACTCATGTAAGAGCATTTTTGAAAGGTTTATAATTAGTAGGTACGCTAGCAACTTTACAAAATAAATGGGAACACATTTGGGACGCATACGAGACATAAATTTATACCTATTTAAATATTTTGGTTGTTAATATAAATATTTGGAGATTTATAATAAGCAACTAAAGATGCTGGGGGTGTAAGTGTAAATAGCCTAAAACTAATGATATGTGTCAACCATATGTTGACTAGGAACAATAACTCATCAAAGCTAATAAAAAAAAAAAAGAAGAGAACATGACAGTGTCTCCATTCTCCTAAAAAAAAAATGAAAATGAAGGCATAAAGGACAAAAAAAAAAAGAAAAAGAAAAAGAAAAAGAAAAACAGGGAATAGAGGAGAGAGAGAGAGAGGCGTGCGGGGGGGGGGGGGGGGGGGGGGGGGGGGGGGGGGGGGGGGGGGGGGGTTTATTCTGCCATTTCAACGTCGATTTCTACGCCATTTTTCATCGGATCTCAAAACGGAAGTCATATTCGAACTCATGGGAGTAAGATCTACACAGAGATACCCTTTAATTTCAGTTTCTTGATAGTTTTTTTGTGACCCAATTTGGGGGATAATCCATAAATTGCTTAAAAACTAGTAGGATTCATACACAAGGTAGATTTGGGTTTGGTATTGTTAGAAATCAACTTCTAAGAGATTATTTTGCTAAATTTCTAAGGTGAGTGGTCTATTCTTGCTTGAATGTGTAAATATGATTATTGTTGTAATTGATTTTTAGAAATGCTAATTTCATGTGTTAATTAGGCATGTACTGGTTGAATGTGAAGCAAGCATATAAATTGGATAAATATGAGCTTATTTGGGTGTGTTAATTAGGCATGTACTGGTTGAATGTGAAGCAAGCATATAAATTGGATAAATATGAGCTTATTTGGGTCAAAGGTTACCAGTAAAGGTTCACTAAATATGAAATTGGGGAAAAAGAAAAAAAAAGAAAAAAAGAAAGAAAAGAAAAGTCCTTTGTGTAGGGGTAAGATTAAGTTCTTTGTGTAGGGGCAGAATAATTCCTTTGTGTAGGGATTAAGAGATAAAATAAGTGATAAAAATGATGTGGTAAAGAATAATAAAATCCGTTTCCAGAGTGTGAACCATTGCTTAGTAGTCCGAGACTATAAATTATGCTTTACATAAGTGGTGGTTGCATTAGAATATTTATTGCATTCAATCACATGATTAGTTCATTCACAAAGCGAAAGCTTAAACAAATATTATTTTTTATTGTGGTTATTAAATAACTACCGCATGTACGGATCATGACGAAGAGAGAAAATTAATGAAGCGCTGGGTCGGGCTCGAGAGTTGTGAATATGTAGATATGTTCATAAATTAGTATTAAATCAATTCCTGTTTGTAACCTATATTTTGAAGAATTTGTAATATGCTAAGTTTAACTAACTTGGATTTTGGTTGTGTAAAATTGTCGTGGGTTGTACCTTATAATCCACAAATTATGTGTAATTAGTCATGTTGTAAATGTTGTATGAACTTTAGGACTCGTCGAGTTGACGTATCCGGCACTCTTTTGTTGTTAACATGTGTAAATTATTTAGTTATTCTTAGAGACTTCATGTTTTTTAAATGAGGTATAGAAGTTATGTTTAGTGTTGGGAACATGCGGATCTTGATTCAGGAATTAAGTTATTACTTGTTTATAATATTTCTTAATGTCTCTATATGTTGTGGAGATTGGGTAAAATGTTTTCACATGTTTTACTAGAACTTTTTTATGAATGGTTTGAAAGTTTGAAAATATTTTAAACTTATGCAAGACAAGGAAAGGTGCTGAACAGGCGGAATTCTGCTCGGGTGCCTTTCGACCGGTCGAATGGACTCGGTCTACCGGTCGAACACCCCTCTGACTTGGTTTATTAAAGTTTGTTATTTTGAACTTTTGATTGGATGACAGAGTATCTTTGGGGTCCTTAATACCCATAAATAAAAAAATAAAAAAAATAATTCTTTGGTTTCCAAACCTTTAAGGCATGTTTTTATTTATTTAATTTTTTTATTGTCTCTATTTGTAGTTGTGGCATAGAAAGCCATATTACTTAAACTAGTTTAGTACATTAATGAGTTGAATTAGCCTCAATGACATTGTCATAGGCCCTAAATCCGGCCTTGGCGGGTCAGGGTATGACAGTGCAGTTCTCCTCCGGGTTGTTGATGTTTCATTTCTACCTTTTGGCAAGTCATACATTTAAACACAAATTCCGTGATTTCTAGCTTCATACCACTCCACTAATAAATTTCTCGCAAGTCTTGGTATATCACGCATTGGAGTAACCAAAAATAGGGAAAATTTAAAATTTTCTTTCTGGATCCGTAGGGAATGACGAGTTACATAAAACTGACCTGTCTGTGTAACATTCTAACATAGATATATCAGAGTAAGAAACTTCATAAAGTCTAATGGTATTCATGGGAGAACTTGAAATGTTTTGCTACTTAAGTTATTACAGAAGTTCCAAACGAAAACCACAAAAGATAAGTTGGGCGATCGACACCACTGAATTATTACATCAACAAAAGGTAGTTCTTAAAACATAAAGGTAGTCTTAATACGAAAGTGGGCCAGAGTCCTCCTTCTAACTGGCAAACCCGTAACCTTCGTTATCAAACTCTTCCTGATAGTCTGCCTCAGGATCGCTTTCCTGATAGTTCCCATCTTGAGGATAGTTATATTCATCTTTAGAGTCACCTTGATAATTCTCCTCATCATAACCTAGACGTAAAATGTCCAGGGCAGGGAAGGAGCCGTTAGCTTTTGAAGCTAAGTGAGATCGTCTTAACCGATCACTCCTAATACAAGTAATAATATGCAAATACAACAAGTATTTTGGATATCAACATTTAATGAGCATATGGCATGGCAGCATGATGACACAACGCAATATCGATATATTCGATTTTACTCAATTACTCTTGACCATAACTCTGACATACCCCTTGACCTCTCTCGTGGGTCAAAGCGACATACATGATACAATATTTCCTTCTTACAAATGATACATCCCTTGACCTCTCTCATGGACCAAAGCGGTAGCATTGATATTACTTCCTTAAATATATCCCTTAGCCTCTCTCGTGGACTAAAGTGATATCATCGACATTACTTTCTTAGATATATCCCTTAGCCTCTCTCATGGACTAAAGCGATATTATCTTCTCTAAATGTATCCCTTAGCCTCTCTCGTGGACTAAAGCGATATCATCAACATACTTTCTTAGATATATCCCTTAGCCTCTCTCATGGACTAAAGCGATATCATCTTCTCTAGATGTATCCCTTAGCCTCTCTCCTGGACTAAAGCGATATCATCAAGATACTTTGTTGGATATATCCCTTAGCCTCTCTCATGGACTAAAGCGATATCATCTTCTTTAGATGTATCCCTTAGCCTCTCTCGTGGACTAAAGCGATATCATCAACATACTTTCTTAGATATATCCCTTAGCCTCTCTCATGGACTAAAGCGATATCATCTTCTTTAGATGTATCCCTTAGCCTCTCTCGTGGACTAAAGCAATATCATCAACATACTTTCTTAGATATATCCCTTAGCCTCTCTCGTGGACTAAAGCAATATCATCAACATACTTTCTTAGATATATCCCTTAGCCTCTCTCATAGACTAAAGCGATATCATCTTCTTTAGATGTATCCCTTAGCCTCTCTCGTGGACTAAAGCAAATTCATCAACATACTTTCTTAGATATATCCCTTAGCCTTTTTCGTGAGCCAGGGCGGCGTAACCTTATCTACCAACTCAAATCCATTCGACTCTTGGACCTCCACGGTCCACCCAACATGTATGACATACTGACGGGGTTAGTACTCTTGACTAACCATGTAGACGTCAACGTTGCCATCATGACTCGTGTATGTTCATATGAATGTCTATGTGATTGTATAATTGTGAATCATAATGAACATGTATAACCACAGTTAATAACTAAGCATGGAGTTCAGGTATTTAGACATGCGTTCATCATATAAACAGTAATTCTGAACGTACATATAATAATACCTATCATATATGTCCACACAGGACACACTGGGTATTTACAATTTGCTCAAAGAGTAATGCTATAATATACCAAGTGAGTTAGGACGACTCACCTCGATGCAAGTGCGTAAAAGCAAGTGTAGCGGTGGTTCCTACAAAGTATATAAATCCATAGAACGTTAATTAATAAATGTACTAGAATCAAGGGCATAATGATAATTGTGCCAGATGGTAAACCTCAATATGATGATCTAGACAGCATTCTGAGTCTAACCCCATTGACTAGACTCAAATCGGGGTCCGTCGCATAAAATGTTCGGTTTTCTATACCAGTGTGTGCCCTAAAGATAAGCTGTATTTTTGACCGTGTCAAAAGGTCACCAAACTTTAAGGGAATGTTCTAGACATCATTCTAAGACTCTAGGAACTGACCGCGTATTTTTCTGAGTTACGGTTTATTCATTATGAATTATCGAAGCTCTAATCGTCTAATTAATAGACTTTGGAATACTCTAATTATAAAATATAATTTAGGTAGACATTAGGTCCTTATGAATATTTTTATTAAATACTAGGCTTCAAAATAAGCTAGTGGTATTTTTCTCATAATTTTCGGAGTTCGTTTGGTATTTAAATAATTTAAATACAACCAAACGGATCCTTAAATAATAATTAATAATTATTAGAAATAATAAATTATGGGCCTTATAAATAATAATTTATAAGTTAGAGACATTAGGTCTTAGGAAAATTTAATAAAATTTTCTCATGTTTTAAAATGGTCATTAGGTATTTATTACCTAATTATTTTTAATTTAAAACAATTACTTATTATTTATAAGAAACTTAAATAAATAATAAGTATATTATATAAGAATTACATTATTATTTCATAATATAAGGTTGTACTAAAAATAATATTTCATATTATTTAAAAATATAATTTTGGGTATTTAAAACTAGTTCTAAAATAATTGAGATATTTAAAACCATTTATTTTCTATTTATAACTATTTAATTATTTATTAATACATAATACATTTATATACTAATCTCAGTTAACAAATTAAAATAAATACTAATTATTACTAAAACAAATTATTAAAACTTAATCAAGATTAGAAGGTTAATTAATAATATAAAATAACTAATTATAATCAAATACAAAGATTCGCGGGTCAAACCCATATCCGACCCGATCAAATGGGTTACCCGTTTATGCTAACAAAACGATCCAACTTAAAAGGTCTGACCCGCTACTCATTTAATTATTATAACCTGAACCCATGACCATTTAAACTAACAACTAAACCCACCCATATGCAAACCCGACCCGACCCGACCCATTAGGTAAACGATATAACCTGGACCCAAACGGGTCTCTTCTTCTTCACAAAACCCACGCTGCCGCCGGTGACGCCCGTTTTTGCCGGAAAACTTCCATTGGCCATAACTTCGATATTTCTCCATGTAACTTCTTCTACCCAACGCCAAAATGACCGGTTTGGTCCCCTCTATGACATAATATGAGCTCAAGACCTAGTGCATTCATTTTGGTGTCCCACCAACGAATTATTCTTTTCGGTTAAAATGGGGATAATGACTTGTATGGTCTATCTAACCTAACCCAAATCAAAAGCTGCTACAGGGGGTCACTATGGGAACCGAGGGGGTCACAATGATGCAATATAGGGGTCGTTTGGTTGATGTTTGAAAATCAAGCTCTGGCGAGGGGCTTTAATGGTGATTTTGGGGAAATAAGAGCCTTAGGCTCTGTTTGGGCATGCATGGGGGAGTCTCAGTGTGTGTGATGTGTATGAGTAATAGGGGGGTGGAGTTTACCTCAGGGGAGTCTCGGTTTCTTTCTCTCTTCTCCGGTGTCTCCGGCGAACTCCTTTTCTCTCCTGCGTCTCTCTCTGTCTTCCCGTCTCTTCTTCTCCTCTTGCTTCTTCGTGTGTGCGTGGTGGTAAGGGACAGAGAGTGAGGGCAGTGAGGTAGTGCTTCTCTCTCTCTCTCTCAAAGCTCTCATGTATAAACATTTCACCACATACATACTCACATAAATCTACACAAATTTTTACAATCTATGGGATTGATGGGGGGGTCGGGATTGATTGAGAGAGTGCCTAGGGGGAGGGAATAGTGAAGCCGATGGTGGAGGTGTGGGTGTTTTACCCGGTGGTTAGGAAGGGTTGTTTGGGTAGAGTTATTGCCCACTAGGTTTAAGCTAGTTTAGGGAATTATTCCTTTGCACTAATGTTTCCATTTGTGTTTGAGTAGTCGTTGCTGGGAAATACGTGCTATGCGGTCTAATTTGCACACAGATTTTACGGGTTAACGTGAAACTCAGTCCAGGTCTGTAACTTACAGTCTAAGAAATTAATAATTAAATACGCACACGTATATGATTAGGTTTAGAAATTTTGAAATTACAATACAGGGACTAATTTTATTACGTAGAATTTTACGGGTATTACATGGTACATTTTGGTACTACCCGGATGTACTGAATATCTGGTGTTGTGAGCTTCTTCCATAACTCTATCTCTTAATTCTCCAACCTTAGGCACACATAAACGGTTAATGTATCTCAGAACACCATCTTGGAAGCTAAACTCTGGCCTTCTACCCTCAGGTAATTCATCCATAATCTTCTTGAATTCTGGGTCTAGAAGCTGATTATTCTTGATTTCACCAATTACACTCGGCTGTGCCACAATCGTAGCCAGTAAACCACCTTCAATTTTAGGAATTACTTCAAGTCTCATTCGTTCAAATTCTTGTATTAACTTCTCTTGCCCCGTCAAAACATAAGACTCTCTGTCACTTCCAACTCAAAACATCGGTAACTATATTTGCTTTTCTCGGATGATACTGAATCTTCAAGTCATAGTCTTTCATAAGTTTCAACTACCTCCTTTGTCGCATGTTAAGCTCTCTCTAAGTGAACAAGTACTTCAAACTTTTATGGTCGGTAAATATTTCACATGTCTCCCCATACAAATAATGCCTCCAAATCTTTACAGTGAAGATCACCGCCGCTAACTCCAGGTGAGTTAGTTCTTTTCTTGAGGTCTCAACTACCGTGAAGCATAAGCTATCACCTTGTCATCTTGTGTTAGAACACTTCCTAGCCCTTGATGAGAAGCATCACTATAAATTCTGAAATTCCCAGTACTTGTCGAAATTGCAAGTATCGGTACCGTTGTTAACTTATTCTTCAATGCTAAGAAACAATCTTCACATTCCTTGTTCCACTCAAACGGTACATCCTTTCTCATCAATCGTGTCATTGGAGTTGCAATTCTAGAAAAGTCTTTGACAAACCTTCTATAATATCCAACTAACCCCAAGAAGCTTCGAATCTCTGACACATACGTCGGCTTTGACTAATTCATAACGGCTTCGATCTTCTGTGAGTCCACAGAAATGCCCTCTTTAGAGGTCACATGCCCTAAGAATGTGACACTTGTTAACCAAATTCGCTTTTATTTAATTTCCCAAACAATTGTTTTTCTCGAAGTCGCTGCAGAACTAATCTCAAGTGTCGTTCGTGCTCCTCCGGACTCTTAGAATAAATAAGAATATCGTCAATAAAGACTACCATAAACTCATCCAAATACAGTTTGAACTGATTCATTAAATCCATGAAGGCATCAGGCACATTAGTAACCCCAAACAGCATCACTAGAAATAGTGTCCGTATCGGGTCCTAAAGGTTGTCTTCTCTACATCCTCGGCTTTAACTTTCAGTTGATTGTATCCAGATCTTAAATAATTTTTGGAGAATACTTGTGCTCCCTAAAGTTGGTCGAATAGGTCGTCGATGTGTGGCAATGGACATTTGTTCTTGATTATTACCTTGTTGATTTCCCGGTAGTCAATGCACATCCGCATTGTACCATCTTTCTTCTTCACAAATAACCCCGGTGCACCCCATGGAGACACACTAGGACAAATTAAGCCCTTATCTAGCAATTCTTGCAACTGAATCTTCAACTCTTTCAACTCAACCGGTGCCATTTGATATAGTACTCGTGAAATAGGTTGAGTCATTGGCATAACGTCAATACCAAACTCAATCTCTCGCTTAATCCACACTAGACAACTCCTCTGGAAACACATGCATTCGGAAATTCTCTAACTACCGGAATATCCTCAAGTTTTAAATCAGGACCCCTAGTATCAAGTATACTACATAGAAATCCCAGACAACCCTTCTTTAGTAATCGACACACTTCAATGGATGACACAATGAATGGTGGTGCTATAACACCCTTGCCGTGGAAATAAAACACTTCTTGATTTAGAACATGAAATACCACCACAATACCAAAAGTGCAAAACTGGGACGTTTTGGGTGTTTTAATCTGGAACGGTTTTAAACCGTGTCCAAATCAGGGACGACTTTAGTGTAATCTGGAACAAATTTAAACCGTTCCAAATCTGTAGCTGTTAAAAACCGTCCCAGAATGGCCAAAAGTTACTTTGCCAGTAGAATTCCCAAATTTTCCCCCCAAAACCCTAAAATTGAGTTGACCTGCGAGCTTATTTTTCCCTAAAAAACACCCAAGTCTTAGTTTTCTTCTCTTTCTCTCACTCTTCCCTGCGACCTTCTCTCTCCCTCCCGTATTTTTCTCTCTCTTCTATCTCCCCCACTGTACACCATCATCTCCGTCACCGGCGCACCAGTGGCGCCACCCCCCACCCTCAACACTCTCTTCCTCACCGAATCAGCCCTCCCTCAACACCCCCCTCCCTCACCGAAACACCCCCCTCCTTCAACGATCAGTTCTATCAATGGGATGATGCCAATGAGCACCACTCTAAAAATAGAGTGACTGTGGAGACTAAAGATGAAGAGTGATGAGACCCCTCTGTAAATCTAGGGTTTCATTGAAGAGGTAACTGTAATGGTTAGTTCATACTCTATTTTTTTCCTCTCTTTCACGGTCTCTGCGATTCTAGCATCTCGATGCTTTGAAGAAATTAAAATTTTTTACCTGATTGTTAAAAAGAGTTGTGTTTTCTCTGTAACCTAAGAGGAGGGGGGGCTTGCATTTTTTATAGTGTAAACCTATTTAGCTTCATCTTCAACCTCCACCTACTGCAACACTTGATAAAAACGACAGATACGAAACTAGTAATAATGGACTTGTTGCAGAAAAATACGTGCACTGCCCAGCTGAAAGGGAAAAAAAGGATTATGTGAGAATCTGGAGTTTGGAACCTGGTAATTGAATAATTCACAAGTTCATTGGGATCAAAACATAATTATTAATGAAAATAATATTAGTTTTGGGGTCAAAGTTAAGATTGTAGAAACTAAAGGGCTAAAGTGTGTGTGTGTGTGTGTGTGTGTGTGTATATATAAGAATAGCCTTTACAAATTCCAAACTGTTAAACCAATTTATGTTCATCCGTTTCTAGTTCTACCAAACCATCAATAGCAATCAGTTACATGTTTGCCTCATAAATACATAGACATGAACGGGAACATATAAAGAATATGTATATACACTCTAGAATATGGAAAGTAAGAGATTTTAGAGAGGGAAACTAGAGACCCACTTTAGAGGCTATGTGGTAATCAAAAATTCAAGGATCGAGGTAGGCGACTTTTGCCCTGTTAATATGTTCCTAATTAACTATTATTATTTGATATACTTCTCTTAGAAAATGAATTATTATGTTTACCAAAATTATTTAAAAATACATTGTTTATATGAAAAATGGACCAAGCACGTGACCAGTGTTAAAATAAATTTGAGTCAAGTTATTGTAACGAATTATTCTGAACCACGTACTATTTTATTTTATTTTAACAGGTTTGAAAATTTGTTGCCTTTTTTTGTGTATACATTGATGATATTGATTTGTGGCCTTGAATGTGAGTAATTGATTTATTTGTGTTTGGTCGTTTTAATATGGGATATTTATTAAGTTTCATTTGTTTCTTGATTCATTTTTATTAGTGCCTTCAAATTTGTAAATCTTACGTTTGTAAAATTTTATTATTATTATATCTTCAAGCAAACAACTTTTTGGCATAACTATGTTCTCTGAAGTAGGACACCAATGAAGATGTTGCTCATACATTCCAAAAATACTAAAATGGTTGATCTAGTTCTGTGGTTGTATTGTAACTTAGATAAGGTAAAAAAAAATCACAGGTTTGGTTTATATCTATCTCATGAGAGGTACTATTGCGATTTTGGCCAATAATATATAGTAATTGCATTCGTCACAACATGCTAGTTAGTTGTTAAGGTTGATGATATATAATCACAAAACCAAAAGTATAAAATAATATTATGAGGTTGAGACCGTCTCTAATCTTTTTCGTGTTTATGCCTAATGCAAAATGCAGGTTGACAATTTGTCCGCAAGACCAGCAAATAGATAGCCTTGGTAGTAGCCAAATCAAATTCCTTCACAAGCTCTTGAAACTCTAGCAAGAGGTACCCATCTTTATTTCCATCATAGTTCTGATTAAAAATTTTCGAGTGAGGCGACTCTTCTTTCAGTAAGGTCAATTAAGGAATTGACTGACCATGTTCTCCTTACACCTAGTTATAATAATAGTTGGTGGCAATTGATAGTTGATGTGCATGCGGAGAACCCCTGCGTTCTCCCACATGTGCGATGGCCTGATTGGGACTTGTTGTGGGGTGAGCACTGTCTTGGACCCATAATTGCTTGGTGATCCCCCGTTGGGGCCCACTTGGACTGAGTATACTTGAATTATTGATTGAAACTGTTAGTACTATGCCTCGTCGATTTAAGCATGTGTTGATGTTTCATATTTGATCTCTAAAGCCATTCATGGTTTATACAAATAAAATGAATAAGAATCAGTAAGACTCCTCAGGAGGATAATCAAATGAGAATATACAAATAAGTTATTGTGTGAACTTTTTTGTTGGTTGTTGAGATTTTTTATTTTTTATTTTTGTGTTGACCATATGCACTGTCAAGAACTTGGGAGTTATTTAGCGCGGTCATGTTGTCAAATTTTTTTATCAAATTATCTACTTTTGTTATACACATCCATAACATATTATAGAAACATAGCTTTTTTTTCGTGTCGAGTTTCTTTTGTTGTTTTTCATTTCCTTTAGGGAAAATTTCTTATTGAACCATATGATTCTTGAACTTTATTTTAGTATGCCATCAAGGATCAACAAAGAGTAGATAAAGGGGAACAACTTTCAGTCCGATGCTTATAGGAATGGGGTGCTAGCATTTTTAAAGTTTGTGCAGGAAAACATGTCTGGGGATAAACATTCATGTCCGTGTAGGCGTTTTTGAAATGGGACTGGGCATATCCATGTGGGTGATATCTTTGTTCATTGGATGGAATATGGGATGGTTCAAGACTATACCTTATGGCATTTCCATGGGGAGGGACCACTTGTAAATCAAGCCCATCAACTACCACAATCTAGGACAGTAATTGATATTATAGAACCCATTGATGAATCAAATTCTCCTAATTTGGATGAACTTGTAAATGATGCTTGTGAGATGTTCACGAGAGAAGATGGTCCTTCAACTCCTAATTACGAAAGAAGCAATGGAGGCCATGCAAATTTTGAGGTTCTGAATGATCCTCAGACACAAAAGGGTAAGAAGTACGAACGTCTACATCGATTTGCAATGGAACCCTTGCACCCTCCTACTGGTGCATCACGTCATATGACAATGTATGCTCTTGTGAAATTGAATGATTTGAAGACACAATTTAGTTTGTCAGATGGTGCCACAGGCGGTATTCTCGGATTATTGAATGAGTTACTTCCTAAAGGGAATAACTTGACAACCAGTTATCCTGAAGCGAAGAATACGATAAGAGATTTTGGTATGGACTATGTCAAATATGATGTATGCATTAACAACTGCATGTTATTTTAGAAAGAGCATGAACACAGTCAAAAATGTCAAAAATGTGGTGCTGCGCGATACGTGTTGAGTTCACGAGACAATAATGAGGAAAAGATAGTAGACGCCAGTGGATTGCCAAAGTTTCGTAAAGTCTCTCAAAAGGTAATGAGACACTTCCCTTTAATTCCTAGGTTGAAGCGGTTGTACACTATCAAATGGATAGCAGAAAAAATGACTTGGCATTCTTGGGCAAACTCTAGTTTTCAATTTTTAAGACATCCTCAAGATTCCTCAAATGTGAACATCATGTGAACATCATGTGGAGGCAATTTCCTAAGGAGCCGCGAAACGTTCCCCTTGCAATAACAACTGACGGTTTCAACCCTAACAATTTGTATGGCCGTAGTTACAGTTGTTGGCCAGCCATCATTCAACCTCTCAACATTTCCCCTTCATTGTGCATGAAGAGTGAGTTCTCAATGTTAATGGTGTTGATCCCTAGGCCGAGTTTGCCTAAAAGTTGTATTGATGTTTTCCTCCAACCATTAATCGATGAGTTGAAGGTGTTATGGTCTGGTGTGGAAGCTTGGGATGCAGACAAGAAGGAATATTTTTAATTAAGAGCTATGTTGATGTGGGGCATTCATGATTTCCCAGCCTATGGGATGTTATCAGGTTGTGCAACACAAGGTCATTATGCATGTCTGATTTGCTCTAGGTATACACCTTCTGAATATCTCCCAAAGTCTAAGAAATGTTGCTATCTACGATCCCGCATGTTCCTCCCTCGAAACCACCATTATAGGTTTGACACATCCAACCAAACATTTAATGGTAAAAAAGAGGATGCTATGGCTCCACGTAAGTTAACTAGTGTAGAGGTTGAGCAACTTGTGTCAGTTGTCGATCGACAAAGTGCTAAAGAAAAATGGAAGGGGAAGGGAAAGGGGAAGGGAAAGGGGAAGGCAGCAATGGACGTTGACAGTGATTCACATAGTGAAGGTGATGAAGATGATCCCATGGTTATCAAGGGTTTCTCAAGAAGATCCATCTTGTTTGATTTGGAGTATTGGAAGGATCGTGATACTCGTCATAACCTTGACATTATGCATATTGAGAAGAACGTCACAGAGACTATTTTAGGCACCATTTTGTCAGTGAAAGGATCGTCGAATAAGGATACCATTAAAGCACGGGAAGAGCTAGAGGATCCGCTGAAACTGAAGAGAAAATTGTGGATGGAAGATGTTGAAGGTAGTGTTAAAAGACGAATGCCTCAAGCGCCTTTTGCTCTAGGCAAAGAAGAGAAGATAACCTTTTATCATTCCTTGAAAACATTGAAGGTCCCGATAGGCTTTTCGTCTAACTTCAATAATAACGTTAGCCTTGACCCTTTGGGATTCGTCAATCTTAAGTCTCATGACTATCACGTGATTATGCAATACTTGCTTCCAGCATTGCTTATGCACTCATTCCCAGATCACAAGCCTTTATTTAAAGCTTACAATGGATTAGCATATTCTTCAACGTGTTGTGTGTGAAAGTGATTTTCAGGGAACATTTTATGAAGGCAAAACAAGCATTGATAGAGGCACTTTGTGTCTTGGAAATATACTTTCCACCTCATTCTTTGTGATCATGATCCATCTCATGCACCATTTAGCCGATGAAGCATTGGCAGCTGGACCCCCTAGATATCAGGCTATGTGGTTGTTTGAAAGGGAAATGAAAAAAATACAGAAAGTGGTTGCGCAACAAAAGGTACATTGAAGGGAGCATTGCCTATGCATATCTATTACATGAAGCTTCTTTGTATGCCATGGAGTATATATCTCAGAAAGGTGAAGGAACTCATAAACGAAACCTTGAAGCCTATCTTGATGATGAGTTTGATGACTCTACTGGTCAACAAGCTTTGGGTAAAGGCAAGGAACTGATCCTAAATACCGTGCAATTTGAGCAAGCACGCAGATGGGTTTTATTCCAATATCAGGGTGTCCATGAGTGGAGAAGGTATGCCTGTAATCGTGCATCACTTCACATATTAATGGTTATACCGCATATTTATAACTATGAATATTTGTCACATGCAGAAAATTTGAGTCAACTATGGGTTTTCAACAAGGGACTACATCAATGCATAGAGTTGATGATTTCATCCCTTGGTTAAGGGTTGAGGCAAGTCTATACTTATACTTGTTTTTTAATCGTATTATTATTTTATATGACGTATAAAGTCTTGTTTATTTCCTTGTAGGCCTTAAGAGCCAAGGACATGGTCATTTTGCCATACGCAGGTGGCTCGCTCCACAGGGTCATAAGCTATAACAAGTTCCAGTGTAATGGTTATACTTTTTCTACTTTCGCACATGAAGAGAATCGCAATGTTCAGAGTAGTGGTGTATCTATGAAAGCCTTTAATAAGAAAGGGGTCCTCACGATTTTTTATAGAGTTATTAGACAAATTCTCGATTTAAATTACAACAGTTTTACGCATGCGGTATTCTATTATGATTGGGTTGATGTGGACGAAAAGAATGCTTGCAAAATTGACCCTACCTCGAAATTGGTGATGGTAAACTTGAACAAGCTCATGAGTAAAACTGTAATCCATGATGAACCGTTCATTCTTGCATCTCAAGCAAGTCAGGTGTTTTGTTGCAATGATGTCAAGCTCAATAGGTGGTCTGTCGTTTTACATGCTCCTAAGAGATTGACCAAAGCAATTGATGCACTTGATATTGATCATACGATGTATGACTGCATTCTTGAAGAAAATGAGAAGTTGTGTGAACTTTTGGATAGCAAATTTATTTAGAAAATGGGAAGGCCCTAGTGGAAGTTGGGTCATTTTTGTGAGCTGTTGCAGCTCTGTTTAGCTTATGTTGTTTATGGAATCTAAAGAAAAATCAAAGGTTTATGTGTACTATCAAAAGCTTAGATTGTTTAGCTTAGGCTGCTTTTAGTGAATGCAAATGATGAAAGTGCTGAAATTATGTGGTGAAACTGATTAGTATACTGAAATTGGAAATTTATGTGCTGAATCAAGAAAATAATGAGCTGAAACTGGAAAATTATGTGCTGAAATTGATTAGTTTGTGCTGAAACTGGAAAATTATATGCAGAAACTGATTTGTGCTAAAATTGGAACTTTATGAGCTAAAATTTATGTGCTGGAAATTTATGTACCTACAGGGGAGATGTCTCACGTAGCTGATAATTCAAATTCGACAACAGATGGCGTAATGCCTGAGCATGGATCTACCTCTAGGTCGAGGTTTGCTACAGGTTCTTCTGTGGTTGGTGGGTCTTCTGTGAAAACTAAAATTTAATGACCATGGACTTCCGGCAAGAGGGGAAGATTCGGCTAAATCCGCTTCTAGGCTGGGACACCTTACGAGAACACATGTCCCAATTTGCTACATTTCGTGGATTAAGGTTCCAATACAATATAAAAATCAATTTTGGACAACTCATAAGGTATAAAATTTTGTTCCTAGTACTATAGACTATATATGTTAGTATTTTTCTAAGTCAAAATCTTACCTTTATAAACATTTGTAGGGCGAATTTCCTGATGTGAAAGAAAGTCAAAAGGACACTTTCATGAAAAAGACCAACATTGCATGGAAGAAGTTCAAAGGAAAGCTACGAGCAACCTTGGTAGGTGATGATGTTACCAAGTGGAAGGAGCTTGTCCCAGTAAATATTAAAAGTGAGGATTGGGAGCAATTTTGTGATAATGAGGCTACAGAATCCCAAAAGGAACTAAGAAAGAGGAACAAAGCTATAAAAGAAAGTTGTTCGACAAAAACCACTCATAATACGGGTCGTGATGGTTATGCCCGACGTGCAGAAAAGTGGAAAGCGGAGTATGGATGTTTCCTTAATCGTGCTGAATTGTGGTTGTATACCCATAAACTTAAAAGATGGGAGCTATGCGCCTCATGACAAAGAATTTGCGGTAAAATCATCTCTAAATGTTTTTTCTTTTTTTTTCCCCTTTTTCCCCAAACATCATAGAATGATCATTAAAATGTCATTATATGCAGGATAAAGTTGAAGTGCTTCTAAAGTTGTTTCAAGAGAGTGGCGAGGAGGAGACATTGGAAAGTGGTCCAATCTTTGAGACATTTGGGAAAGAGAAGAAAGGGCGAGTTCATTGTGTTGGGTCTACAGTTTCAAGAAAGGCTATGATGGCTTCAGCATTTGCACAAGAAATGCTTCAAGAAGTCAACACGAATCATAATGACTGGAGGGAGAAGGTAGATGGCCTTAAAGAAGAAATGGAGGTGTTGAAGTCGACGGTCTTGGACTTTGTTACAGATTTCAAGAGTGGAAAATTTATGTGTGGTGGCCACGACATTCACATAACTCCTACAACAACTGGTGCAACTCCCACGAGCGCCATGCCTACCACTACACCTCAGTTTTCTAGTCCGAATGAGTTGGTTCCATGCAAAATTCTATCTTATTCGGGTGAGATTTGTGGTTATGGGAGAAAAATGCAGCTCAACGTTGTCCCTTTAGTTCATGGCCATCACTTGAAACCGAGGAAAGTGCGTGTTATTCTTGATAATATCAAAGTGCACAGTTGTCCACTTTGGGGTGGTGAACAAGCCTCTAGTAGCACATTGGGAGATGTGGGTATAGGTGGATTTTTGTATTAGCACGACGACCTACTTCCCCCTCTCGACGACACTGATCAAGAATGAAGCTTGATTTCCATGGCTTTTTTTTTGTTAGGGACTTCATTATGGACTGTCTTAGGTTTATTTTGTTTCATGTTGAATTGCTATGGTTTATATATATTATATTGGGGAATTTTTTTATAAATTGACTGTTGCTATGATTTATTCTGTAATACAGGTATTGTTATTTTTGGTTGATGTGATGCTGTAGAATCAGAATTAGTTATATTACCATTAAAAAAAATATGGCACCATTACAGGAGCTCCAAAATAGTGCCAAAAAACGTGCTAGATTTTTAAATTTTACATAACAAATCTGGCACGGTCTACAGCCGTGCCAAAATTACATACCATCACTGGAGCGGTTTTTAGTCGTGCCAAAATTATGACCCAAATTTGGGACATGTGGTGAACTCTAACTTGGTCATGTGTTGACTAACTAATTTGGCCACGTGGCACTAATCTGGAATGGTTTTAATCCGTACCAAAAACGTGTTCCAGATCCTAAAAATCTGGTGCCCTTCGACCAAAATTTGGCACGGTTTTAAACCATGCCAAAAAATTAGGATCGGCCATATTTGGTACGGTAAAAAACTGTTCCAAATTTGGTCTGGTACGGTTTTAGTCTGACCCAGTTTAGCGTTTTTGGTGTAGTGCACCCCTTTTTTGTTACAATCAACATTCACATGATTAGCCGCTAACCAATCCATACTCAATATAACATCGAAATGTTGAATAACTAATAGTACCAAATCAACGGTTAACTCTTCACCATTCACGTTAATCTCATATTTTAGAAATACACCCAAACTAACCAACAGAGCCCCCAATAGTATTGCAACAGATAGATCATAATCTAGAAACTCTAATAGTTTATCTAGATGTTTAGCAAAGTGATGTGATACGAACGAGTGTGTGGATCCCGAATCTATTTGCTAGGTGTGAGCAAATGGGAACCATACCTGAAACGATGGTGTCGATAGAAGCAGTCTCTCCCAGCCTAAGATGATATGATCTCGCCTCCCGCTGCACTCTCCTCAGAGGTTGTTGAGTAATCCTTGGTGGAATAGCACTAGCTACAGATGAACCAAAACCTGAAGCTCCTTGACGCTTGGTAGGACAATCTTTAGCTTGGTACCCCAAATCCTTACAAGTAAAGCATCGGCCCCTCATATCCACATTCTGATTCGAACAGTTTCTTGCCATGTGTCCCGGTTGTCGGCAAATATTATAAGTAATCGGGTTTAGAAGTTGATTGCACCGTCCCCAATAGAATTTCTGACAAGTCTGACACCTCGGCTTGATTCCACTAGAACCACTGCCACTACTAGCTGATGAACCTCTCGGACTCTGCCTCTTTGCACTACCTTGGCCGCTGAATTGACTAGATCCCATTCTTTTCCTTTGTTGGCTCGGTGGTGGTGGCATGCTTGAAGTAAACCTAAGATCTCTCTCGGCAATGGAGGCGATGTCTAGTACCCCGGCATAAGTCTGAGGTCGAAATACTGTCACTCATCCTCAGATATCACTTCGTAGCCCAGCCACAAATTTTCTCGCCTTCACTTTCTCAGTCGTTACAATGTCACCGACAAACCTTGCCAAACTGGTAAATTGTGTCGAATACTCTTGGACTTTTTTTTCCACTTGTACCAACTCCATAAACTCTTGAGCTTTTTAATCCCCAAATGATTCCATAAAATATTGTTCATTGAAAATCTCAAGAAATTGATCCCAAGTAGTCGGTTGACCAGATCCTAACTTAGTACGCCACCAATACTGCGCCTCATCTTTTAACATGTTGGCAACAAATAAAACTTTCTGTTCCTTCGTACACGGTAACACCCTAAAATTTTTCTCCATATCAAAAATCCAAAAGTTTAGCCTCATCGGTCAATTTTGAGATGGTATCCATTTCCTCCCTCAGATGTGGATTTAGTTGAACCGGTCTTTCCTCTATCACGCGTGTCTCGGCCACTCGAACTAACCCTTCAATAGCCTTATCCACCCTTTCCATTCGATATGGGTCCTCACCTCCAAACATTTTGCCTGGCACCAACATTATTACACATGCACACGTTAATTTCAATAATTCCATGGCATGCTATTGAACATTAAAAAAAAATATGCTAAGTAAACGTGTATGCATGTTAATAGAGCTACGTATCGTTGTGTGCATACTATACGTCGTACGTCTCTCATCCCCAAAAGCTCTAGCCTATTACTCTGATACCAAAAATTGTCACACCCCAACCTACTCCAGCAGATTAGGACATGTGTAACAAGACTATACGCACCCAAAATACACTAATAAGCATGAAACCATGTTAGTTATTAAGGAAAAACATGATTTGAACTAACACAAAAGGGCTTGTTGTGACAAAATAGCCCTAAGGGCAAAATGGTCATTTAGGAAAGATAGTAAAATTTTATACCAAAAGATATATCTTTGAGTCTTGATTCCAACGCAAAAAAAATGGCGGGCGAATCCGAGTTTTCTAGAAAGAGATATGCACGTTTCCATAAAAGTGGACGTACAGCAAAATTTGTGAGCGGATCGATGCGCCCTTTGTGCCAGATTGATCCATCTCGCTGTTTTTCTCATAAAATGTCCCTCAAAAAGTCCGAATCGATCCTCCCTTTAACCCGGATCGATCCAAGTTCTGCAGAACAGTTTTCTACTGCTAAAAACCCTGTTTTTCAAGTCTAAACTTCAACCAAAATCAAACCAAAGTTCATGACACTTTGGGAAACCATTTCAAACACACTCCCAAACATTCTTAGACATTAATTAAGTATGCAGAGCATATACACAGCCTCAATTGGATCAAAACAACCCATAAACACATCAATTTTGAATCAAAACATGTTTGACATTCAACTCTTGACTAACACAAACATCCCATGAAATCTTGTTGGAAATAAACTCATAGCTATAACCAACACCATGAATACAAAAGAAAAACTTGTCCAAGACACTAATGACACAATCCGGACTTGCCGGATCGGCTCAACGCAACAACTTACGCAAGACCAACCTTAACATGAGAATATACATAAGTTTTCTAAATTTAACACCAAAGCTTCCAAAACACTTTGCTACAAAATGAGACTTGTTTGAAATGGTTGCGACACATACCTGGACTTGCCGGAATGGTCCAACTCAAGAAACTTATACAACCCAAATAATAATTCAAGGAAACACATGGAATTCTCAAAATAAAACTCCAAAACTACCACTACCCTTATTACAACTCGTGTTCCAGAAATTCCAAAATAGTAAGTTACATAATTAAGCAAGATTATAAACATATCACACAAGATCCAATCTCTCCCATTCCCCCATTGGACACGTCACCTCTTCTCCGATCGTTGTTCCGAACCTGCGGTGGTTGTTATTTACCACAATAGAAAAGGAAAACAGTTTTCTTAAGCATTACGCTTAGTGAGCAATCAAAACATGATTGAATGCTTAACATGTGCAATGCTATAATTTAACACATAAATCATATCTGTAATCGCCAAACCACCAGTTCAATGATCCATTCAAACCCGAAGACCTTCCCTTGGTCCAGTGGTCACTTCTATTCCTTGGAATTCCGTA
Organism: Hydrangea macrophylla; assembly: GCA_033977485.1. Lineage (NCBI taxonomy): Eukaryota > Viridiplantae > Streptophyta > Magnoliopsida > Cornales > Hydrangeaceae > Hydrangea > Hydrangea macrophylla. The sequence continues at coordinate 91,192,884 of CM066995.1, forward strand.
TTTATCGGATTCTTCCTCTTCACCTCCCTTATTACTCCCAACAATGAATCATTTTCCCGGTTTTCATTGAATATCACATAATCATATAAGCACATAAGCATGTAAGCACAATCATTTTCATATAATTGACATGCAACTCGTAATCTAGCATTTTCATGATTTCTAAGCATGAGTTATCAACACCAATTATCATTGAAGCATTAAACACATAGAACCCCAATCAATTTTTAGTTAGAAAACTCACCTTACTTAGATTGTACACAAATTAAGCCAAAATAAGCAGAATTTCACCAAATCTTAGCTCTATTTTCTCTTCGGAGTAAATCCTACAAGAATTCGGCAACCACGTGTCACTGATTATAATGAACTACCAAAATTACGACAATTAAAACATAAATTAAAGGTATAAAAACGATCGTCTCACCTCTACGAGTCCCAAAACGGCTTCGGTTCACGAATCAGACGATGAATGGCGACGGAACGGCGTATTGACAGCGTCGGGAGCTCGTAATCTTGTCGTCTCTCTCTCTCTCTCTCTCTCTCTCTCTCTCTCTCTCTTCTTTTGGTTTAATTTCTGTAAATCCTTTGATCAATTGGAGAAAACACTTGGTGTCTTGTCCCCAAGCCTTGCATGTTATGACTCATGCCCCCATTTTCATGTACACCCTTAGAATTTCTTTAGTTCTTATTATGAAATCCCCAAACATTCCGTTAACTACCCAATTATCTAAGTGGGTGTTTGTCTAAGTCCTGTATGGGTCTCAACGTAGGTCTAAATATTTTGTGAAGTTACAATCGTACCTACTAATTATGCACCTTTTTGCAAAAATATCCTTATTGGGTTAATATGTAGATATCAAAAACTAACATATTAACAATTTGATATGAAAGCAACTAACATATTCCAAGTAGTCATATAAAATGCATCTAATCATTTAAATGCAAATTATTTTATATTTTATCCAGACCTAATATGAGTTTGAAAGTTCTTAAAGCTCTCAATATGATTCGTTCTATTCACAAACTGATAGCTCTAACTCGCTGATCACAATCGATGATTATCTTAACTCGGATGATGTTAATAATGCCGATCTATTCGAATTTGTTCCTAATTCGATCAATTTCGAGCAGAATGAAAATGATTTGTTCAAATTTGATTCAAAACCTCAATTTTTTGATCTTATAACACCTAAACCAGTGATCGTAGGCCGTCGCTGAAGATCGATCTGCCTTTGGTGAAAAAAATCAAGTCAGTGAAGAAAATTGAGTCGTTCGAGCGCACTGACTCGGCTCAGCCATCGAAGGCGGTGGTTGTTGTGTCGGTGGAGGAGAAGAAACACTACAGAGGCGTCTGACAGAGGTCGTGGGGCAAGTTTGCGGCGGAGATCCGAGATCCGAAGCAACGTGGAGCTAGGGTTTGGTTCGGGACATTCGAAACCGCCGTCGAAAAGTTGACGGTCACTTTTCCTTGGGCGAGTCCAAAACCTCCCCTTAATCCCTTTTTGTACACTAATTATTATAATTAATGCATATTAAATGAATATTAAATCTTTTTTCTAGGTACAGGGTGCTACACCTGAAAAAGAAGTTATTTTTGTCAGAAACCCTAATTTTGCAATGAGGAAACATAAGAATGAATTTTTTTTTAACGAAATAGTAAGAATTTCATACCAAAATACTCTGATTTTGTGTTTTTGTTGGCGAAGTTGATGTTGATCACGTCGAAAAGTTGACGGTCACTTCTGAATCTCGTCGGATGTCTTTGAGTGCCACCAAAATCGTTGTGGCAGGGGGTTTCATTCGAAGATGCAGAGGAGACGATTTGGGATTCTTTAATGATATGTAAAATCTCTTTCTTCCTCTTACTCTCTCTAGCAGAAATTGTCACGCCCGTCTGTGGACACACGGAATCCGTTGTCCACTCCCGTTTCTATTTCTGGGGTTTCAGAATTGATTTTTCTTTGTTTTGAAATTGATTTGAAAGAAAACAAGAGGTCTATTGAAAATAGATACAGAGTCGCCACTTGGTCTTTAGGGAATTAAGAAACCCAATTTGACTCACCCATACGGATAAAGGGCACCGGCCTTTCATAACCAAAGAACTTGGCTCGGGGTTTTGGTAGGAGAGAGGAAGCTTTTGTCACGACTAAAACACGCTCAACTCGCCCCGTCTCTCGACGGGCCTCAATTAGCATCCAAATAATCATCTTATACTATGTTTGGTTCGACAATTAATACTATGATAGTATATTACATCACATAAGAATCTTGAAATGGAAGATCAAAAGATAAGATATCATTCATAAGATCTAAGCCAAGTATCACATAATGAAAAGTGAAAGATTACACAAACAAACCTAGGAAAAATTGTCTAATCACGTATCAAGTAATAAAGTCTTCCTAATCTAAGGGGACATGAATTGTTCTTGAAACAAATAATCAAAGAAGTCAAATATTCTTAGCAAATTTGGATGATGCATGTTAATCTTTGAGAAAAGAAGACCTCTCAATCCCCGGGACGGATGAGAAAGGAATATTAGATTGAGGGGAAGCATGAATGTATGATCAAGTTCATTCATTATAATCTCCTTAGATTAGGAGTCACAAAAACTCCAAATCTTGCATGGATGCAATGTATGATCTTAGAATGTGCAAAGGTTGTAGTGTGTTTGTGTACATCGACTTTCTAAAGTGACTTAGAAGTCTAAAATATGCATGAATTCATGGGATATGTACAAATATGGTATTGACCACTTCCTAGGATATGAACTAATTTGAAGTACATATAAGCATCAAATCAAAGGATGGAAGTAAAAGTATACTTGCTGTGAATAGTGGACAGAACAGTGACTTGATCTTGTAGAAATTGAAAAGTAGGGTTAGAAATATTTTCAATCCATCATTTTTTATGGAGATCATCCTTATTGTGTCTAATACATATATCAAAAATCCAATCCTAAATAACTATTACAGAGTGAGAGAAATCATATAAACAATAGAGGTTACTCAGAAACAGAGTCCGTACTGTTGACAGAAATGTCAAAAAATATTAGAAAATGAAAACGAAACATCTAGAGGTTTATATTATACATAAAGTTCCCTAGGACACTGAAGTTGAAGGGAAAAATGAGTTGGGACCACTCATTTTGGAAAAGGTTTCTGTAAAACAAGTTGAAAGTCAACCAAGCTGCTGTGACAGCAAAAATAGAATATCTGGAAAGAATGTTTGGGTCCAAATGGACCCCTTCCAAGTGTTTCCAAGTCAAACAAAAAATCAGGGGTGTTCTCTAATGAGTTAGGAAGACTTTTCAAGTGGTCTCATGATCATACCTTGATTATTGAGTTCTAGAGAAATCTTTGAACTCAGATCATTCACTGTTTTGAAGATTTTTGGTAAAACAAAGCTTATTTCTTGGAATCCAAATGTTGGGGGTTTTAAAGGGGTTTTGAAATAGGGATTTTGAAATCACATTTCCAGCAATTAAATGGAAGTTATGACCACTTGGAGCATCATCATCAAACTCATGTCAAAAACTCCCAATATTACTTGCACAAACATAGTTTTGTTTGAGAATATGACTTCAAGAATACATATGAATGTATTGAAGTTAGAATAATCATCCATTAAACATGTCTTTGAGGTCAAGAGCTACTATCCATAAGGATTCACTCTCCTCAAACAACATGTCATCTAGATGATGATAAGCATGTAAGTAATTAAAGAAAAATAAAAAAGAAATGAGGTAAGAAGAGATGAATATTAATGTAAACAAGCAAGTAATAGCAATCAATAGATGATAATCAATGTGATTTTGAACTTGTAGCTTGGTGTTTCACTCATAGATATTAACATTTGGACATGAAAGTAGCTTCCTAACTCAAGATTGCTCAAAAACAGTGGTTGGGAAAGACTTGAATGTGAAATATAAGAGGGGTAATGGAAGAAAACAAGATTGAAACTCACTTTCTTATAGAAAATCAGTGGGAGAAGCTCCATTTCCTTCTTCTAAACCTATCTCTATCTCTCTTTCTCTCTACAACTTCTATGAACTTTGCACTTGCCCCCCCCCCCCCCCCCTCAAAAATGAAGAGCAAAGGGGGTTTATATAGGCCAATTTGGGGTGGTTTTGGGATTTAGAAAGTGCTCTCATTGGTCCCAAACATCTGTGAACATAAAACTACATCGTTTTGGCTTTCAATTATTCAATTTGAACCCCCAAAATAATTTACAAAAATGGGTTCTGTGGGGGTTGAGTGCCACCGCGGTACTGGCCATGTGCCACCGCGGCAGTGGCCCAGTGCCCTCAGACGCCCAAAAAATTGTATTTAGGCCCCCAGAGGTTCTGGTATTCGAAAAGGCCCTATTCTTCCAAAATTCACAGAAAATGCGTATGAACTCCAAACTGAGGTTGTGATACACCGTTGGAAAGGTAATGGAGTCTAATTTACATAAAAAATAATTTAGAGATAGGTCATTTTGAAAAGTTTTGCGGTATTCGCGATAAAAGCCGATATGATCGCCTTTTTCACCTTCGAAAATTCATAATAAATTCGTTTTAAATCCAAAAATTATGTGCGATATACCGTTGTAAAGCTATTTACCTCTAGTATTCATGAAAAATGTTTGAAAAATAACACGGTACTCCAGTTTTAAAGTCAACTTTTGGTCAAACTGGTCAAACTAGAGACCTCCAAGAAGTTCTGGGAACCTCTGGGAGCTCCCAGGAGCTGAAGTTTTTGTCCGATCTTTTTTTAAAACTTGTTTTAGTACCTTCCACATGATCTAGAATGATCTCGGAACTTTTTGGCGAATTTGAATGATTTTGGTCAAACCTTGGTCAAACCTGGTCAATCCTTGGTCAAATAGGTCAACGGGAACTTTCCGAGAACTTTCGGGACTTATGGGGGTCTCTAGGAGCTGACGATTTCATCTGATTTTGATTAAACTCATTTTATGACTTTCTTTATGACACAGCATGTTTCCAGAACTTTCGGTCCAAATCTGGGAGTGTTTGGACTTTCAGGGCATTTTTGTCATTTGTACCACTTTCTGAGCATTTCGAGAGATAGAATTAACTTCCAGGAGTCCTTCTGAGTCTTTTTCGATCATTGTGAACCACCAAGCTATGGTTCTCCTAAATCTAATAACCGACAAAATAGGGTGTCTACACCGTCCCAAAAAATCATTATTTTAAAGTGCATATTTGAATCCGTAAATTATCAATGTTATTTGATAATTGTGAATGGAGTTGATGTGGTCAACGGTGGTGTGTCAGTTGAGGACACGGTAATCAGTAAAGTCATAATGCATGACATGAGAAAATGACATTTATATGATTTTAAATGTTATTTGAATTTACCTGATTTTCATGAATAGTAATTATACATGTGTAGTATAATTTCTGGTAGACTTGATCCTGTTAGAGATCATTTTGAATAACATAGCGATATGATGAGCAACACGTTGCGTAAAAGGTAGGTGGTCTAGATATTCCACGAAATTAGTTTCAGAACGTGATTTTTGAACCCAAACGGAACTTGGACGAAAACTTTTATAAATTTTAGTTTCAACTCTCGAAGTAATAAAATGGACGTGTGCGACGTTTCAGGAGTTAATTAGAAGTTTTGAAAAATCGTGGGGAGGTAAACATAATTTTTGAGAGTCGTGCTTATAAATAGTAATGGATGAGATTTTCATAATTATACAAACTCCAAAATATATAGAGAGAGGAGAGAGAAAGGGGATTTGATCCTACGACCTTATCGCGACAAACGGCGACAGTTTGTCCGTCAATTTTTTGCCAGAATTCATATTTGGACTCTTCGATGTAAGAGCTTCATTTTGATACCTCTTAGGCCTCATTTGGCAAACTATTTAATTTCTACAAATTTGGGGTAAACCCAGTAATACTTGTAGAAATCGTGTATAAACGGAGATCCGACATTTATTTGGCTCCCTAGTACTTCCCTCAAAGTTGGAGAGAATTCGCATGAGGTATGAAATCGCAACCTATGTTATACAGGAAAAATACATGTTTTGAATTTCAACGACAAAACTGTGATCCGAGCAAGATTCATGTGTTAACTGTAGGCCGTTAATTATGCAGGCGCTTAAATGTGAAAAGCATGTCTAACTTTTACGCGAGCACGTTGAGTTGTTTATGTGGGTCAAAGGGGGGAGGGGGGGGGGGGTTATACAATTTCATGCCGGAATAAGCTTCTCGATATTTGAGAATTTAGTAGCGACGGCTACTGCGCATAGTTGATAAACGTGGACTTGACATGGCATTTGAGGATCCAATGGTTGATAGACTTGGACTTGCCATTGCATCGCGGTTTAAGACTTGGACTTGCCGCTACCGGATGAATGCGTATTTTTCTCCCTAAAGACTATTTGATGTGATTTATGACATTAAAGCATGTTTATCATATATGCATATGTTAGAATTTGTACATTCAGCATATAGCTGAGCAGTGAAGCTTTACTCCATTGTAAGTGAGAAGAAAAAGGAAAAGAAGAAGCGTGAGGAGTGAAGCCGAGTAATGCCGGTGAATCACCACTTGTTTATATTTTTGTTTTCATTCTAAACTTGTAACAAGGATTTGGGAGGTTGTAAAGGGTTGTAATAGAACCATGGATTAGTTCATAGTGTTGTAACCTCTAGTAATCACTATTGTATTATGTTTTGAATGTTAATATATGGTTGTTTTTATGTGGAATTGAATTGGAGAAACCTTTGTTTGAAATACTGCAAAATTGTGCAGTTTTGGGAGGAATCAGTCGACTGGACTCCTGTGTTCTTGAAATATCTCTTCAGTATTCGAAGGGTTCAGTCGACTGAAGGGTGAGCATCAGTCGATTGGTTTCTGCAAGAAAATATGGCATTCTGCATGCACCACTTTCAGTCGATCGGACAAAGCGCTAGTCGACTGAGGAATTGAGACCCCAGTCGACTGAGTCCCCGACACAGTCGACTGAGGAATTGAGACCCCAGTCGACTGAGTCCCCGACACAGTCGACTGGGAGACCACCACAGTCGACTGGACCACTGATTTTCGAAATGGATTCTTTTAGAAATGTTTTAATTGAGCAAAACTTTTTATAACTCTGATTTTAATAAAAAAAATTTTACTTATGTTTTCCGCTGCTATTTTACTTAATGGAACTGGATAAGCCTTGGTGGCGTGTCACGTATCCTATTTCCGCATGTAGCGGGATGGTTCGTGACAGAAATATATCTCTTTCTCTATATATATAGTTGCAGTTCTCTCTCTCTCTCTCTATATATATATATGTAGAGAGAGAGAGAGAAAGAGAGAGAGAGTATAATATAGGGGTATTTATGTCTTTAGCAATACAAATAGACTACTTTTTAGATTTAGATGTAGGAAGGACTTATTTCTAGAAAAAAAAAAAAAAAAAAAACTAAGATTAGGGACTAAATCCTACTTTATCTTTTTTTTTTTGCTCTGCCTAGGGGAAAAAATGGAAGAAGGAAAAGAAAACATTTAGTTCCTCTTATTAGTTCTTTCTTAATACGAGCCATTTTAATTAACACATATATTTCCAATATGCACGTGCCTTCCACGTGCGCATTTTCCCTACTACTCAGAATAAAATAAATTGCTTTAAACAATGTCACAACCTTAAAGTTATGTGTATTATTAAATTCCTTGCTACAATTTACTTAGAGAAAGAAAATTAAAGACCATAATACGTGACAAGGATTCCCAATAACTATCACAATATTCATCATAAAACTATAAAAATAAAAAAATAAAAATAAAAATAAAAAGAATAGAATACTATAATTTCACAGCCTCAAAGGTACGTGTAAAATTAAATTCCTTGCTAAAATTTACTCCAAGAAAGGAAAATACCATAATCTGTGACAAGGATTCTCAATGACTATCACACTATTCATCATAAAACTCCAAATAGATAAATAAATAAATAAAAAATAAAGAAAGAAAGAAAGAAAGAAAGAAGAGAAAAGAAAAGAAAACAATGCTATAGAATTTTACAGCCTCAAAGGTACGTGAAAAAAATTAAACGCCTTACTAGTTTTCACTTCAAAAAGGAAAATACCATAATCCATGACAACGATTGGCCATCCTATCACTAAATGCTCGTGGAAAACGTCCCTCGATATATAATGAATGTCTCTATTGCAGTACCGGCTCCCTACACAAAATCGTTTGGTTTGAACTTGGTGGTGGCCCTTGAGGCTATTAGGCGGAGATTCAAACCCATAACACTTATAACGATCCTTTCTATCACTCAAGGCTAATCCCTTTGGGAGGGGGAGTGTTCACGGGCAGCACCTCCTTTATGCATATTTTTGGTGCAGATAATATAAGATAATATGCTATAAATTTTAATACAAATATTCAAAAAATCTTCTCTCATATTGTATGATACATATATTAAAGTTGTAATACTTTGGGACATATTAGTATCCAATATAAAGTTTTAACTAACCCACATCTTAATATCAAATAGCACATAAGAAAATATAATACTACATGGCACCAAATGTACAACAAAATAACACTTTATTAATTCAAATTGGCTCTAAGAAATTGAATGCATTATACTTGGATGTATTGTAGAATTTGTCAAAACTCAAAAACTAAAAGAAAATAGGTAGTTTCTAAAATTTAGGGGGGCTTAAATGCAAAAATATAATTTATTTTGGGATATAAGCAAATTTTCTAAAATCAAGGGGGGCTTATCCTCCCCTGGTTATGCCTGTTTTCAGTTTATCCCCTGTGAACCCTCTATGGTTTCAGACTAAAGAGATAACTATTTAAATTTCTCTAAAAATATCCTCATATGGATAATAAAGTGTTAAATTAGCTCCGCTTAGTAAAGTTTTATTGTCAAAATTAACCCCACATAGGCAGTGCACTCCAAAATTACCCCCCACCCCACAAAAGGGTGGTTAATAGCTAAAAACTCTATAGGGAATTCTAGTTGCTTGCCCCTCCAGTTATTTTGCAGTCGGAATGAGTGGTCTGCCTTGTTTGGCTTTGCTATGAGCTAGTGTGGGATTTTGGGATTAGATTGGGGCAGGGGTCTGCGTGTGTGTAGGATATGTGTCTAGTCCGGATCCAAATAAATATTAATAAATAAATCAATATTCTCACGTAGTGAAGACAGCCTAGAGTACACTGCTGGAAGTTGAAGAATTCAGAATTAGGTCCAAGACACAAAGGCATAACCCTTGTCCACTCTTGTATGCATCTATAGAGTTAATAAGTAGAATGGATGTCCCATTCTAAGGTTTCGTAATGGTCAGCATGGTATGAAACCTTAGAAAACAAAGTCAGAGTCTTCAAATAGCTAAAAATTAGCCTCACGTAGTGGATTAACCACAAAATTAACCTCTCAAAGATGATTGAGTATTAATACTTTTGGCAAATTTTAGAATTTTCATCAGTCTTGAGGAAAATTTATAACAGTTTCAATTTAGTCCAAAATCACGTGAGGGTTAAGTGTCACGACCCAAGTTTTGGACAACCAAATATTCAATCCAGAGCCTGTATCCGGACTAATATTCAATTACCAAAAATCACGAGAGCGACACCCTCCCATAAGCTAACAGAAAATTTATTGAAAACAGTATTTAATACTCCTTAAATAAGGACATGTGATCTTGTGTTTAAAGAAAAACTCTTTATTATTAAACATGTATTCCCAAACATTCATTTCATTGTAAAAGAAATAAAGTTCCATTATAAATATTATATCACTTTTCAATTTAAAAAAAAACATCATTTTCATAAATAAAATGTCCACATACAGAGTTCAGCGGAAATAAAAATAAATAAGAATAAAATCTATACATCCATTGGTCAGAGTAACTACAACGTTCTCAATACCCAATATACCATATTTATTACAATTATACATACTGGCCCACAATGCCAGAAAATAAAATACAATCAAGTACAACAAAAATAAGTACAACTCCAATAATAAACAACACAACGACCATCTCTTCACCCAAACAGAAGCTCCAACTAAAATCTCCAAAAACTAAACCTGCACAAATACATTCGACTACGTTTCATATAGAAATGCCCCCGAATGTATAACACACTCGGGTTAGTCACATGACTGGTATGAGTTAAACAAAACAACAAGTCTTAGGGATCCAATTTGAACCCGTAGACAACAAATTACACTACAGTACTCTTGGGTCAAGACAGGTAGTTCCACACACATATCTGGACAATAGAGTAGTTTCCATTTATGTGGTGGCAAGTAGTTTCTTGCCCAAAATCTAAAGTTACTACGAGTTTCATACTTACCCATTACTTATGATGAGCCAAACCTGTAATACGTTAGTGGGCCCACCATCCTTCAAATTGAATGATCATAAACCAAGCAAACAATTCTGTATACAAACCGTCCACATTCTAACTCAAACATCGCATTCATTTTTCCACGCTTATCAGTCTTATGAAATACTCCATTGTCATTATTTATTAGCCTTTAATTTATCTTTGTGTTCCCTAGGTTCACCACTTGGTCACCCTCCATGGTACACCCACACATATATCCCATGTGTGCCCGGACATACTACTAACATCCACTCTGGTGCTAGTTTGGTTGGGGTATCAACCAAACCAGGTATACACACAGAAGGCCAGTCAATATGCCTAGACGTCTAACAAATAAACCGAGCATAAGGCTTAGGCCAGCTTGATCACGAAGCCACTGGCAAAAGGGTACACTCAGCAAGTCGAGCTACCAAAAAAAAAATATATCACACAACGGGAGTGGTGAACACTAAAGAACTATGTTGCAATTATCACTTATCATTCGTATTATCCCAATAATTGTGAATTTCACATTTATCACATAGTTCCGTCTTATCATCCAATCACATCTCTAACTTTTAGATGTATTCCAACTTCTTACAATAAAGGGTTTTATCAATTAACCCATAACAATTCTTCCCTCAATAATTTCCAATCAAATTACAACATCCCCAATATACTATTCAACGGATCTAATTTACTCATTTTTCTCAAAATGACCACAAAATAAGATCAGTTATTTTAGGTACAATAATCTCAACCCAACATTCAATATTAGCATACATAAAGCACATAATAAGAAATCATATTCTCCAATTTGCACGTTGAACTATATTGAAAACAGCTACTGTAATCTTAAATTTATGCCCAAACGGTGCAGAATCAGGAAAAACTTAAAACACGAAAAGTGTGCAGAATCACGTTTTACGTAAGACACGCGAACAGAATGTTCAAATTCAAATCCACGATTTTCTAATAATTTTCTAAAGTTTCTGCGACTGTGTGAATTACACATAAAACGAATTTCACATATATTTTCTAACAAACATGAATATTTCACCTATAGTTTTGATCAAACTAACGATTCACCTAACCCTTTCGAATACCCTAATGTCATGATCGCAAAGTCACACGAAGGGAAAGAATGTATCTAAATTACTTCAACAATAGCAACGTGTATCGATCCATTACAAAGATTTGACCCTAACCATTAAATTTAACATGCACTAATTTACTCCCATACACATACATATATATACATACGTGCATATATATATACTCGGATACACAAAGTTTAACTCACCTAGTTCAATCCAAAATTGACAACCACGAATGCTCCGCGATTCCCCACGTGACCACGAATCCAGAATCCTTCTCCTTTCTCCTCCCTTTTCTTCTTCTTCTTCTTCTTCTCTCCCTCTCTCTCTCTCTCTCTCTCTCTCTCTCTCTCACACACACACACACACACACACACACACGTCTGTTCTTTCTTTTGGGTGGCTAGGGTTTTTAATATAAGATATATGTACACTACACACACAACACATGTCAATAAAACACACAAAAATATATTAATCCAGTTTTTCTTCTTGTGGGCTCACAAAAGAGACCTATATGAGCCCAAAATGCAGTACAAAGTGTTAAAATGAGTAGCCCAATGAGTACCCATGACCCCGGTACTAAGTTTTAATGTTAATTACATTATTTAACACATTTGCGGGCTTGTAAACACTATATAACAAAAATACATATCAACCCTTCATTTTATTTTTTTAACAAATATAAATTAATAAAATATAACTTCCAAACTAAACGCGCTCACTCATGATTTAATTTATATGTCCACCAAACGCTTAAAATTTTTCAAACACGTGTCTTACATAGGCACACTCATAAAATATTGCTAACTGAAAATAATAATTAAAATAATTATTTACATAGAAATTTTAGGGTTGTTACATTAAGTGTCCATTTTTGAACCACAGGGGGGATAATGTGAAAATAGGCCTAACCACAAGGGCAAATTGTAATCCACCCAATGAATTATGTATTGCTTTGATTTTTTTTGTGGGGGGGGGGGGTTAATTATATTTTACCCCCTTATAGTTAGCCCATTTTCATTTACCACTTTGGTTCAAAAGTGAACACTCAATCCTCTGTGATTTTTAACTACAGTGAAACCATTAAGATTTCTCTCAAAATAGCCCACATGGGGATTACGTGTTTAAATTAGCCTCACATATGAGAGTTTTATAAGTGTCAAAATTAACCACATATACGCAATCTACCCCAAAATTAGCCCTACAAGAGATTAAGGGTGTGTTTGATAACCCAATTAAGTGGTGACAATGAAAATTTTCAGTACTTAATTTTTTTTAAGTGCGTTTGATAATGTACCTCTTAATTGAAAAAGTAGTAAAAAATCAACTGAAAACGTTAAGTGAAAATTTTCTACTGAAAATAATCACTGAATGTAATCTATTTTAGTTCTTAAAACATTAATTTCAGTACTTAATTTTTAGTTTTATCAAACACACCCTAAGAGTTAAAATTAGTCCCACATTGGATGGGTTAAATGGTAACATTATCCTTACATCAGGGGTTAATTCTAAGTTAATCTCACACTGGTTGACTAATATTTTTGGTCAATTTTAAAATTTTCATCAGAGAAAAATTTAAACGGTTTCACTTTAGTCCGAACGTACAGGTTGACTAAGTGTCCACTTTTGAAACAAATTGGGTAAAGTGAAAATGGGTCTAACCGCATGGGTAATATGTAAACTAGTTTCTTCCAGGTTGAATACATAAGTCAAAACCGACCGAAAAATAGACCAAACCCCTAAAAAAACCAATCTACCGAACCTATTGGTCGATTTTTAAATACACAAAAAAAAAAAAGCGCTAACATTAAGTCCGAATTCTCGACTCCCCTTGTGAGCAGCACTTTGGACAGCACCATCACTTATGCGGTGCCTGCAAGATCATTAAAAAAAAAAAAAAAAAAAAAAAAAAAAAATTTAAAAAAAAACTTTTTGTTGAAAACTATTTTTTAATATAATATATATATGTATAGTCTTACAAGCACCAAATTTATACTGTCCAAAGTGCTGCCGACGAATGGGTGACGACGATCTTAGGCGCAGAGTTTTATAGTTGATGATTATAGTGGGGAGCCAATCTTACGAAGTGTATAATACAACTTTTAATGCGACCAAGTACGAGTATTTTTAAATGACAAGTTGACTAATCATAGCTTTCTTTATGCCTATTGGCCCCATTCTCATCTTACCATTTCCTCAAGCCCCAAAATAAAAAAAAATAAAAAAATAAAAGAATCTTACCATTTTCTCTATTTAATTGTCTTTTTCATCAATAATAAAAATAAAATACAACTTTATCCAAATGTGCATGTGTGTGGGAAGCATCAAGGAAAAAACAGTTTAATACTATTTTATTCAACAAAAAATCACAACGTGACAAATCAAAATCACTTTAAATCCTAACCTTCTGATGGTAACAGGATCAGAATTCAACGGTAGTGATTGAAACAAAACATACACTTTCACATAACCAAGTTGTCATAATTAGCCAAAAAAGGGGTGGTTCCTCATTGCATCATAGAACCTGCCCCCCTGATGGCTGAATCTCACTTTTTTTTTTTCTTTTTTGGATAGACTAATTCCTCTCTCTATATATACTATTTTCTCTCTCAATGGTTTACCCAATCCAGTCCACTCCCTCTCTCTAGATTTCTTCAGCTCTCTTTCCCCCCCCCCCCCCCCCCCCCCCCCCTCTCCGATACTCTCTCTCTCTCTCTCTACATTTGAGCTCACTCATGGCGTCAACAAACGAAGCCTCAGCTTTGGAACTCATTAGACAACACCTACTCGGCGAATTCTCTCCGATTGGGAGCTTCGGCTTCGTTACAGAACTAACCTCTGAATCTGAGTTTGAAAATTCTCAAAGCTCTCAATCTGATTCGTTCTATTCACAAACTGAAACCTCTAACTCGCTGATCACAATCGATGATTATCTTAACTCGGATGAGGTTAATAATACCGATCTATTCGAATTTGTTCCTAATTCGATCACTTTCGAGAAGAATGAAAACGATTTCTTCGAATTCGAATCAAAACCTCAATTGTTTGATCTTATAACACCGAAACCAGTGAATTTGAGCTCGCAATCGAGTTCTAACTCGAGCTTGAGTGATCGTAGGCCGTCGCTGAAGATCGACCTGCCTTCGGTGAAGAAAATCGAGTCGTTCGAGCGCACTGAGTCGACTCAGCCATCGAAGGCGGCGGTTGTTGTGTCGGCGGAGGAGAAGAAACACTACAGAGGCGTCCGACAGAGACCGTGGGGCAAGTTCGCGGCGGAGATCCGAGATCCGAAGCGCCGTGGAGCTAGGGTTTGGCTCGGGACATTCGAAACCGCCGTCGAAGCCGCCAAAGCCTACGACCGAGCCGCCTTCGATATGCGAGGAAGCAAAGCGATTCTCAACTTTCCTCTTGACATTGGAAAGACATGTGAAACGACGATTCCGCAGGCCGCCGTAGACGTTGGCCGGAAGAGGCACAGAGACGCCGTAGTAGAAGTGGAGTGCATGCCTTTGAAAAAGGAGAGATTAATGGAATGTGAGACGTCGTTAATGCCTCAGACGGCCTGTTCTTTAACGCCGTCAAGTTGGACGGGCGGATTTTGGGATCAAAATGTTAACGACATATTTAACGTCCCGCTTTTGTCGCCGTTATCTCCCCACCCCACATTAGGTTATCATCAGCTTATGGTCATATGAAAGTCCACATTTCGATTTATGTAAATACATACTATGGGAAGGCAATGGGCAAATATAAATATGACAACCAAATTTATTCGTTTTATTGGAAATTTTTTTCGGAATTCTTTTTTTTCAGGCAATGTTTCTTTTATTCGTTTATAATTGATATAAAGAAGAAAAAAAAAAAAAAAAAAAAAAAAAAAGACCACTCCAATTTTTAAGTATGAATGTCTTTTTTTAAAGATCTCACACATAGACATATGGTGTGTTTGATAATCCTATTAAGTGGTAAAAATGAAAACTTTCAGTATTTTTTTTTTTTTTCAGTACGTTTGATAACGTACAACTTAATTGAAAAAAGTAACCAAAAAACCACTGAAAACTTTAAGGCTTTGCTTGGTTCATGAATTCTGTGAGGGAAAAGTGAGGGGATAGAAAAACAAGATGGAAAAACTAATCCCATCTGTAAGGTAAAAGGAACTAGTTTTCCCTTCGGTTTTCCTTTTACCTCGCTTTTCCCTCACCAAATCCATGAACAAAACAAAGCCTAAGTGAAAACTTTCCACTGAAAATAATCACTGAATGCACTCTCTTTCAGTACTTGAAAAACTGTTTTCAGTACTGCAAATTCAATTGCTTAAAATTTTCAGTACTTAAAATTCAGTACTTAATTTTAAATTTTATCAAACACACCCATAATGTGAATCTATTAATCTAATCGAACCGACGAGCCTAACAATTTAAGATTCACGACTAGGGGTGGGCAAACAGTTCGGTTAACCGAACCAACCGAACTGAATTTTCAATTTCAATTCGGTTATTTCAGTTAAAATTCCAGTTCAATTATCAGTTACCTATAGGCAAACCGAACCGAATCGAAAAATCAAAATTTTATTTTTTATTTTAATTTTCTACATTATTAATATACTTATACATATTTATCAAAAAAAAAATATATGTTTATACATCACTATAGATAATAAAATATAAGTATTTTTACAATTGAAAACAAAGAAAAGTATGTTTTCTTTGCAATATGAAAGAGAGGGAAAAAAAACATACAAAGTTGTGAAAAATGGGGAAAAAAATTTAAAATAAATATTTGGTTTTTTACAATTTGGTTAACCGAATAACCAAACCGAACCGAATTTATAATTCAGTTAACCGAACCAACCGAATTATATTTCAATCAGTTAGCAGTTGATAATCCTCCAAACCGAACCGAACCGAACCGACCGAATGCCTACCCCTATTCATGACGTTGCAATGTCGAAAGATCAAACATTTTAGAGTAATGATTGGTGCACATAAAGAGTTGAGCTATTATTTTCGGTGGATTCCATGTATGCAGACATGGACCCCACCGAAATAAATGGCCCAGATCTTTATGTGCACATAGCATTACCCAACATTTTTACCACTTTCCTTGTGGCCGGATGGTAATGCCTCTGGGTGTTATACCCATAAGTCTTAAGTTCAAATCTTAAGAGGGTGGCCACATGTGATTCACCTGATCGCCCTGACCTCATGGAATTAGACGCGGTGCGCGCAAGCTGGCCCAAACACCCACGGTTATTAAAAAAAAAAAGAGATCAAAACATTTTTGAAACTAAAATTAGGGTGAAAAATTCTCCAATTATGTGGTTATCGTGTCTATGAGATTAATAACAATTCTCTCTTAACAAAACAAAGTTTTCGTGTGCAATTTACTCTCTAATCTAATATATATATATATATATATGAAACCAGAAGCTTTTGCTTCCGCCACGTGACAACTTCTAATGATTTTTATAATTTTAGATTTTCTTTTTGCGTTACATATTACATTAAATCACATTAAGTAGTGATTGACTTGGATTTGGTTCAATGATATTGCTCTTTTCCTATCCAAAAAAAAACCCACATTAATTTCTTTTCTCCTATTGAAAAAAAAAATCACATTAAATAGATTGCCTCATAAAAGGACCTGTTACAATTTTCAATTTAGCAAGCTTCCTATCACATGTATCACGCATATGCATCACACAAATATATCACGCAAGTATTCCAAATGTTATTCCCAACACATTTACTGGCTGTTTGGAAACCATTGGAAATGGACTTTTGGAAGAAGAAGTCCATTTACAGATGTAGAATCTGTTTGGTAAGGTTTGAGAATGGACTTCTTGACAATAAATGCATCTCTAGAATGCCCATGCCCATCTGGAGAAGTTAAAATTCCTGACTTCTCAAAACTGTGATTTTTGCACTTCCCTCGAAGTCATGAATTTTTGACACACAATTACACTTTTATCCCTCATTTTACAAATTAATGCCAACTTTACCCAAATTTCATAACTAAATTACAACTCCAACCGATATATATACTTTTACTAATGTTTCTTATTGGTCTATGGTTACTTGTAAACCAAATTGGCATTGATTTTTTTTTTGTTTTTTTCGGTTTTTTTTTTTTTTGGGTCTCTATCACTGATGCTAGCATTGTTTAGGGCTCATTTATACTATTAACAAAATAATAATTCCCAATATTAATTCTTACCATTGTAGTTCATTTGACCTGATAGTTATAAATGAATATTTTTAATTTGTTTCAATTCACTATTTTGTATTCTAGAATTATATACTATAATATATGTTATATGCATTTAGTTTTAAATTCTTGATTAAGGGTAATAATGGAAAGTAGGTAGAAGTTTGCACTTTTAAAATGTTGCCACCAAACGTATTAGCACATTTAGATGCACATTTTATTTTTTTAAAAAATACTCATTTACCAAACAATCACTTCTTTTTAAAATGTCTATTTAGAAAAGTCCATCTTGAAAAGTCCATTCTAGGAATGAACTTTTGTGTGAAAAGCTGAGCCAAACACTACATTAATATTGGTGGGACCACTTCAGTATCCACAATTTGGGATGCAAAATTTAGAAGTTTCTCATCTTCACATCAATTATGCTTAATTTAAATTTTAAAAATGTCAATCTATATACCTTTTTTTTTTTTTTTTTTTATACATTTGGTCATTTTCAACATTTTGCTTTTATTACTTTAGGGTCTATAACACCCGCATATGTGTTATTGCATTTCATTATATTGCCATGCATGATAATATAATGTGTTGTGCATTTTGGCACATGTTTGAGTGAGTTTTGACTCACGAGTCGATTTGGGTGTCTGTATTAGAGAATCCATTGAGACGACGTTGAATAAGAGTTTGAATGTTGTGAAGTCTCTCTGAGTATGAGACAGTCACTGTGGAATACCTTAAGTGTTTATCTGATAATAAATGTTTACATGTGTATTTCATTATCGATATTATTTCTAGTTTAGAATTTATTTGTGTTATTAATTTTAGTATCCTGATGAGGATGAATTAACACGCTATTAATTTGGTAAGTTAATTAGCAACTCAGAAACGTCATGTAGAAATTCGCGTTTTAGCAACCAAACGGAACTTAGTCAGAAATTTTTATAATTTGGAGGTTTCACTCATAAAGCTATGAATTAGCTGTGTCGAAAGTTTCAAATATTAATTAGGAGTTTTGAAAACTCGTGGGGAGGTAAACACAATTTTGAAAAAGATTGCCTATATATAAATAGAGGTGAATCTTTATATTTTATAAGTTCTTGACCTAAACTCAAAAAAGGCCAAAGGGGAGATTTAGTTGTTTAGAGCTTCTCGACCCCAAACGACGCCCGTTCGTCTGCTGGTTTTTCACCAAATTTCATATTTGAGCTCATCGAGGTAAGAGCTTTGTTTTGATACCTATTAGGCCATGTTTGGCTAAGTTTTCCGAAAAGTTATTTTCTAGAATTTTTCATAAAAGTTGATATTTGGACTTCTGATCCGTAGGAATTGTACTAGACGGACTTCTGCACGTTTTTTGTGCACAGGTTTTCTTCGGATTGAATTATAGGAGCGTTATTCGGAGGTGAGTGATTCAACTATGTTTTTGGAATGATTTCTTGACATATATTCATGTTTTGTGCGAATGGCATGTCTTAGTTCATAGAGATATATTGTGTAGTTCATATTGGGCAATTATATTGATAAGTAGGCCCAATAACACGGTGACATGTTTTGTTTACCGCAAGTATGGTGATATGTATTTGAGTATGTTAAGTTACTTATTTGGGTCAAAGGAGCACGTGGCTACTGAGCCATTTTGTGGAGCCGATATAGGTATTAAGGTCGCACGATTGAAGATAAGAATCGTGGGTCTTACCCTTTTACGTGGACTTATCGATGAATAGTTGCGGATTGGGAGTATGAGATGTACATGTGAGGCTCCGAAGACTAGTATGAATTGTAGATATGTGAATGCGGGCATGTTTATTGAAGTATTTGTTTTCTCTTTTCTTTTTATTTTGGGTAAATTACCTTTTACCCTCCTGTGGTTTGCCTCTATGGTACTTTGCCCCCCTGTAGTTTGAAATGTAACACATAACCCCCTTGTAGTTTGCCTTTGTGACACTTTACCCCCTGTAATTGTTGGTCATTTAAGCTATTTGTTTTGGCTATAGGGGCTTAAATGACCAACAATTACAGGGGGTAAAGTGCCACAGAGGCAAACTACAAGGGGGTTCTGTGTTACATTTCAAACTAAGGGGGGGGGGTAAAGTGTCGCAGAGGCAAACTACAGGGATGTTGTGTGTTACATTTCAGACTACAGGGTGGTAAAGTGCCACAGAGGCAAACTACAGGGGAGTTATATGTTACATTTCAAACTACAGAAGGACAATGTGCCATAGAGGCAAACCACAGGGGGGTAAAAGGTAATTTACCCTTTTATTTTCCACCTATTTTTAGTCTTTACTTGTGTGTAGTTGTCAATCCCAAATGAGTAATGCTACACACACTCTGAAACGCACACCAAAATGTACAACCTTGCTTAAAAATGTTGGACCTTATGCTGAAAAGTCTGCACACACAAAAGTGGGTGTTTTGTGAATACATGCTTTTTAGAACAAAATCCAACGTTTTTAAGCAAAATTGTGCATTTTGATGTGCTTTTTAGAATGTGTGTAGCATTGTTGATTCCAAATTAGGTAGTGCTTCATCTACCACGCATCGTGCGGGTCCTATTCTAGTGTATATATATATATATATAGAGAGAGAGAGAGAGAGGGAGAATTAAACCAGACATGTCTCTACTATGTCCCGTGGTCTGATCATATTTTGAGATCATCTCTTTCAGATGACTAGTTAATTGCTAGAACAAATCATGAATCTTGCTATTTGGGTGTTTGAAAGAGTACTACGTACCTATGATCTAAATCAAGGGATTTGTTTCTTCTCTCTGCCATAATCTTCACAAACAAACCTAGATTTAGAAATTAGTTTTGAGAAATAGAGATTTAATTGTTGAAAAAAAAATGCTTTCAAATTGGAGTCTGATAAAGAGAGTTTGAGAATCAGACTCTCAATGGTTAAATTTGAAACTTCGATTCCAAAAAAATAAAGAAAGCATCATTTCACTCTCCTATACCCATTTTGTTTTCACTTTTGTTTATCCATCTTCCAAGAATGGAGGTCCAAGTAGGGGTATATACGAGTCAAGCCGAGCTTGCTCGCGAGTTTTCTCACGAGCTCAAATGAGCTGAGCTTTTTAGTGTTCGCTAGCTTTTTCGCGAGCTTTTTAACGAGCTATTTCGCGTACCCTTTTAAACGATGTAGTTTAATAATAAAATAATCATTTATTAAGCCTATTTACGAGATATGTCATATTTTCTAAAAAATTATATAGTTTTATAATAAATCTATATATAAAAGTCACTATACAAGCACTTTATCAAACTTATTAGCGAGCTTTTTTACGAGCCTGCTCACGAGTCTTAATCGATTGTGTTTACGAGCTCAAATGAGCGAGTCAAGCTTAGCCTTTATCGAGCCGAACTTCGAACCTTTGTTGAGCGGCTCAACTCATATACAATCCTAGGTCGAAGCTTTGACTATAAAGAGATAATAAGAAGTTCTTATGCTAATCTTTCTTGTATTGCTCTTTTGATTTGGGTTTGGGGGATATCGATAGATTTGGGGACAATCCATAAATGATCATATATTGTATTTAGGAGGGGGGCATATTGAGTGACACATACCATGCCAAATTGGTTGCTAGGTCAGTCGGTAAAAGAATTCGGTGACTTAATTCTTTCGGTAAACTTAGCATTTCTCTTTATAATTCTAGCAATATATATATATATATATATATATATATCTTTGTCCTACTTGAAGGAGGTGAAAATCAATTTGAAAAGCTATGATTCTATTGGAAAGAAAATTTGGTTTTCAAAATTTTGTAACTCATGTAATTTCGTTTTGCTGCTTGGGCAAGTGCTGAAAACACATTTATTTCTTTGCATCTGAGAAAGAGTGTGATGATGATTTCCTCATTTATATTGATTAAATTTCATTGGTAATTTGACGTGATTCATTTAAGGTGAGTGAAAAAACATGGTTTGAAATTTAAGGTTCTCATTCATTTAAATTTCTATTAGTAACTTTGGTTTCTTAGCAATTTAGATCTTTAATCAACTTAAATTGTTACTATTTATTTATTTAATTGACTTTCATTATGCAACTTAAAATTTTTCCAGAAAGAGTGCACTGTTTATTTTTATTGAAATCTTATCTACAAACTAATATTTACGAGTAACATTTAGTTAAAATAAAATTTAGTAGTCAGCCTAAATCGTCAACCAAAAAAAAACCCTAAATATTTGATGTATATTTTAGTGTCGTCACACATTGAAAGACAAGCCCTGAAATTTCATGATTACAATATTTTTACTCTTCTAATTTCACCAACACTAGTCCATACCCACATTTTACTTATTATTATTATTATTATTATTATTATTATTATTATTATTACTATTATGTTAATTGAAATATTGCTTTATTTTAAATATTAAATTTTCAAATTAATTTCCCCAGTGTTCAAGCACGGGCTCACTACTTGTTGATAATATAGACATAAGAGATGCGAAAATCGTTTATTCCACTATTGATCGTTAAAGTTTAAATCATATAAACAATTTTGAATCAGTTGCATATGTTCTTTTTCAAATATGATTACAAAAATTGGTATAATAAGTTAAATTTCGCACTTCTATTATGAAGAGAGGTGTACATAGATATTGACATGAATAAAAGTGTACTTTCAAATCATAACACAATACATTTTAAATAGGAATTCGCTAATTTATAGCACATGAGACTTTTAGCGATGAAAAATAGATTTTTATTTCGTCGCTCTAAAAGTTGGAATCTTTATCGACGAAATATATTTTGTCATTAAAGATGTTGTTCTATGCTGCTAACCTATAATACAACATGATTGTTGTAGGTAGGTTAGTAGCCCCTTTTAAATAGTATTATATAATCCAACTGGTTGAATTGCAAATTACAATTATTGATCTATCAGATTGGATTATTAATAATTTAGGGATGTAATCTTCACCAATTCCATATTGATCCTATATATGTCATGATTTTTCTCGAAAATTCATTCCTTAGGATTTTGTTTTTGGCAAGTTATCCTATGAGTGCATTCACCTAATTTTTGTCTACCAAGGAGAATTATATTGAAGTATTCAATTTTTAAAAGGCTAGTTGAAGCAATTTGGAAGAGCCTAAGGTCCAAGGCGTTTTTTGAATGGAGTTTTTATTTACACCTAGCAAATTGCTTAAATTTCTCTTTGTTTATTTGTATTTTAAGATTTTTGGTTAATTTTATGAAAGTTAATTTAGTGTGTAAAAGAAATTTTTTTTTAATTATTATTATTTTTATAGAGAGCGTTTTTGCTCACCCAAGCACTTCATTGGTTGAGCAGGCGGGACTCACAACTTTATTCATTATTTAGTCTTTATTTATCCAAGAAAAAGTTGTGGGTCCCACCTACTCAACGAATGAGATGCTTAGGTGGACAAAAATGCTCTTATTTTAATATGGTGTTAACTGTTAAGCCATTAAATGACATCACTCAAAAAAACTCCAGAATAAGCCACTGACAATGACAAAACTACCCCAAGATCGTCAGTCGTGGCTTGTACCACGAGCTCCTATGTGTTGCTTGGCAGCACCACAAAAAATAAAAAGTAAATAAAAAAAACAAAAATTTTGAAGTGCTGGTAAGGATTCGGACTCCTTATCTATAATTCATTTGTTTCCTCAATATCCATATAGCTTCAATAGTTGATACTTCTTGCAGAAATGTAGATTAGTTTTTTCAGACTATAGTTTCTAGTTTCAAGTCTTAGCCGTAGCTCAATTAACATTCTCCCAAAATTTATAGAATGACTCAGTAATTTAGTACCATGATAATCTGTAAATTTATACACCCATTTAATTATATATATCTATATATATATATATTAAAAATTTTCCACTCATCAGATAATTTCTCAATAGTTTTTGTGTTATTAAAAATTATACTTGTGCAAATAGGGAGGAAAAGAAATTGAAATGTCCACCTTGGTCAGACTCAAGACCCTTTTGTCTCAAATATATCTATTGACCACGTGCAAATTTTCATTTGACTAACAAATGGAATGGTTGGCTTGAAAAGTCTTATTTGTTGAAGTTAGTCATCAATGTTACTGTTAAATCTGGCGATTAACAAATTTAGCTAACTAATCCCGTGCACGTTCTTCAATCTCCCTGAGGTATATTCTATAGGGTAAGTCTATTGTAAGAAGCTTCTCATATGAGAAGGCGGGTTTTAACCATTTGATGATCATATAGTAATAAATGCTTCTTCAGATTTTTGACAATCTTATGACTAGATATTCATTTAATGGTTAAAACCCGCCTTCTTATATAAGAAACTACTTACTATAGCATTGCCCTATTCTATATGCCTTAAATGGGATCCACAGTCATGGAGTTGTTACAATGGCATTCCCCACAGAGTGAAAGTCCTTGACTCCTGTGGAATAATTTCACCAAATATGGGCCTTCTGTGGACTCTTAACTCAAAGTCAGGAAACATTTGGGTCTAGAAAGTTCTAAAGCTGTCTTTTAGCGCACTCAAGGTTGATGCATAACAACTGTGAATATGCTTAGTATAGATCTCTGCATATGAAGAAGAGAAAACTAAACATTCATCTTGGCATTTCTTCTAATAAGATTAGTGAGGTTTTTTTTTTTTTTTTTTGTAGTGACGAAGAACCCTCCTTAGCCAGGACCTTTTTGGCCAATCCTGACATGGAAAACTCCATGATTCGTGCAGTTCCCCGTACAAAACCGTTTGATCTTAACCTGGTGGTAGCCCTGGGGGCTACTAGGCTAAGACTTATAATGATCCTTTCTATCGCTCAAGACTAAGGGTAATATTTGGCACACTAACAAATTTTATTAACACTTATTAGCACACTCTATCTCTCTTCTACTGGCATTGCAAGGTCTATAGTAGACCCCGCAGTAACACTAGGAGAGAGACAGAGTGTGTTAGTAAGTGTTAGTGAGATTTGTTTGAGCCCTAGTATTACCCCAAGGCTAATCCCTTGGTGAGTTTGATCAGTGTTTCACAAACAAAAGATGGTCAAGTATAGAGAGGAAGGCTTGTATGACCAACGTAATTTTTTTGGGGGTAGTTGAGTATACGAGGGGTCAGGGCCAGCGCCTTCGAGACAATTATTTAGGGAGTCTATTTATGCATATTTTTTATGCAGATGATATATAAGATAATATGCTATAAATTTTAATAAAAATACAAAAAATATCTTCTCTCCTATTGTATGATACATATATAAAAATTGCAATACTTTGGGACATATTAGTATCCAATACAAAGTTTTAACTAACAAATTATACCTAAACAACTAGATGCCACATTTTAATATCAAATAGCACATAAGAAAAGATAATACTACATGGCACCAAAGGTACAACAAAATAACACTTAATTAATTCAAATCGGGACCAAGAAATTGAATGTACTATACTTGGATGTATTGTAGAATTTGTCAAAACTCAAAATCTAAAAGAAAATAAGGAGTTTCTAAAAGTTTAGGGAGGTTGAATGCAAAAATATAATTTATTTTGAGATATATAAACAAATTTTCTAAAGTCAAGGGGGGCTTAAGCCCCCCCCCCCCCCCCCCCCCCCCCCCCTTGCCCCTCAATACATCCGCCCCTAGTTATGCCTATTTTCACTTTATCCTCTATGAACCCTCTATGGTTTCAGACTAAAGAGAAACTATTTAAATTTATCTGAAAATAGCCTCATATGGATATTAAAGTGTTAAATTAGCTTCGCTTAGTAAAATTTAATGTCAAAATAAATCACACATAGACAGTTAACTCCAAAATTACCCCCCACAAAAGGGTGGTTAATAGCTAAAAATTAGCCCCACGTAGTGAATTAACCCCAAAATTAACCTCTCAAAGAGGATTGAGTGTTAATACTTTTGGTTTTCATCAGTCTTGAGGGAAATTTTAACAGTTTCACTTTAGTCCGAAGTCACGTGAGGATTATGTAACACCCTGTAATTTTTATTTTCATTAATAAATGAGTGTTTCATTTTATTTCTATTAATAAATATTTGTTTGTGGTCAAATTGTAATTTTCATAAATACTTTACATGGATTTGAAAACTATATCAATACTTTTGTACAACCAGTAATTTAATTCCTACATTTTCATGATTTTCTGTATTTTCATTTCAACCGGATAATACCAGTTTATGTTTTAAAGCTACGACTATACCGTATTTTGGGTGTGGGAGCACGTGAGCTCAACCACACCGGGCGAAATCCTTCCCTTTATTGGAGCCAAATCTTGGGCAGTTTATATATGTGTGTGTATCTCTCATAACTCACACAGTCTCTCAATCTCTCACAATTCACTCTCTATCTCTCTCAATTTCTCTATTACTCTTTCTAGATTACACAAGACACGCACACATACAGTATATATATACTTCTACCGATACATAGATACATATATATAATTCAAGAATGGGAAGAATTTCATTGACGACGGAATATTCGGTGAAATTTCTCGGTCTCAAATTCTCTAAAAAATGACCTCTGTGAGTATTATGAACTCACTCACAACGTTTATATATGTATATTTTTGTGTATACATGTATAATCACCATTGAAGCTTGAAAATTGGAGTTTTAGAAAAGTTAACCAAAATCAATTCCGTGAATTGAAAATGAAAGATCTTAGACCCATTAAGCTGTGGTTCGAATACTACGGCTTAATTCATCTATATCACGACGTATCTTTGATTTAAAGTTTCGTCACCTCTCGGTTTTTCATAAATCCCGGGAGCTACGGTTCAAATTAGTTTAAACCGATCTTGTATTCGTAATCCTTGCGGAAAAACAAAGAAAATGGTATATTACATGACTTGTTTGAGTTCAGTTTACAAAATGGGTAAAAACTAGCTTTTAATTTCGAAATTGTGGAAGAAGATGAAGTTCCAATCGATTGGAAACATATCCAATCGATTGCTATGTCATCCAATCGATTGCTACTTTTGCCAGTCGAATGCCATTTTTCAGCACTGATGACTTTTAGTAAAACGGTCATAACTTCCTCTAGTAAACTCGAAAACGTGCACCGTTCGAAGCATTGAAAACTAGACCCAAAGACCTTTTATTTGATATGTAATTCATCCACAAAAAAAATATAACTCATTTTTAAGGGCATTGCTTCAAAGTGGACCTGCTTGTGTACTAATAGATGTAAAAGCGTATTAATGTAGTTTTTGATGAATTTACCTCTTGTTTCATATATGACTTGATAATTTAGATCGTGGGTGCTAACTTAATGATTCTAAGTATATTGTACCTTGTTAATAAGGAAGAATAAAAAGATTTGATTTCTCGTATGTTTGTTTGGTGTTACAATTTCATGGGAATTGACATGCATGATAGGGTCGAGGTGGAGTCGACATGCATGATGTGTGAGAAAGGGTGAAAAGAGTAAAGAGCGGCGATGTGTTGTGCGACCCAGATATCGATCAGATATTATTCCTGGTATTTGAGGCGACTATGTAGTGTGCGACTTAGATATCGATCGGATATTATTCCTGGTATCTAAGGCGATAGTGATGTGTTGTACGACTTAGATATCGATCAGATATTATTCCTGGTATCTAAGGCGCGCGTTTCGGATACTGAGCGGATATTATTCCAGGTATCCGAAGCGATGGTAGGTTGTGATCAATCCAAATATCGAGCGGATATTATTCCTGGTATCTGAGGCGATAGCGTTGTGTATGACTCCAATATCAAGAGGTTATTATTCATGGTATTGGAGGCGACAGTGTTGTGTATTGTTAGCCCCAAGGTGCTATTCCACTAGAATTAAATGGATAATTTTGATGATTAACAAATTACTTAGTTGCATTTTCTAATGGTCTTTTGGTTGATTAAGTCGCAGGAAACATCACACATCAATATATGTTCACTTGTCGTATATCCTCTCCATACATAAAGTCTTGGTGCTTTGTGCTCAATTAGTTTCAAGCCAAACGGAGCTTTACAAGTTGAAGTTTCTTGTTTTAATCATTGTTTTAGGACTCTTTGTAAGCAATCTATTTATGTGAACATCTTACTTAAGGGCTCAAATTTGATTGGAAAAAGGTTTTACATAATTAACCCACCCTTTCCTTGAAAATCTGCAAAGAGCAGTCGACTGTGAAGTCGTTTCAGTCGACTGATCATCCAGTCGACCTGGGTACACATAGATTTTAAATGTATACAATCTAGTCGACTGCCCTCGCGACACAGTCGACTGAGCCTTCTATTTTACTATACCCTTTCAAAAAGCAGTCGACTGCCCTGTGAAGACAGTCGACTGAATGACTGCGATAAACACAGTAACGGCTAGTTTACTGCATTTAATGTAGCATTAATTGCTCCCAACTACCCCCAACGGTTGGAAATCAAAAGGAAGTTATAAATACATTTATTTGAACTTCATTCAAGCCACTCTTTGAAAAATCCAACCAATAACTTCATCACATTTATTTGTTGAGCCCTAGTTTGGTGAGATCATAAATTCCATTGCTCTAGTCTTCATTTGTATATCTTAAGAGCAATTTATTGTGGAGCTTAAATTTGTATTCATCCACTCTATTGAGAGAGTTTTCAATTCTTGTATCAATTCCTATTTATAAAAGTAGTGTGTATTAAGGGTTGGTGTAACCCTAGCTCAAGTGAAGAGGATTTTCTTCCTTGAAGAGATTATAAGGGTTTAATCTTCACCCAAAGGAGATTGTGATAGTGAAATCCTCAAGAGGTGTTCTTGAGGGGTGGAAGTAGGGCGCGGCGTGCGGTTTCCCGAACCACCTAAAAATCGGTTTGCTTTGTATCTCTTCCCTTGCTCTTTACTTTGCTTTTGTGATTTCTTTTATTTGGTCAATCAATTTGAACAAATTATTAAATTAGTTTTTAAAACCTTATTCACCCCCCCCCCCCCCCCCCCCCTCTAAGGTTTCCTCCTTGGGCCAACAATTGGTATCAGAGTCTCGGCTCAAATTTCTAACGTTTTTGAGTTAAAGATCAAATGGAAACCACCTCTACTACTATGATCTATAGTGAGGGACAATTCTCAAATAGACCTCCTTGTTTTAATGGTTCAAATTATGCTTATTGGAAAAATTGTATGAGAATCTACATGATTGCTCAAGATTTTGATCTTTAGCAACTTGTTGTGAATGGACCTCACATTCCCATCAAGATTGTAGACGGTATTGAAATTGAGAAGACTATTGAGGAATACAATGACATTGATAAAAGGCTTATCAAAATGAATGCAAATGCTATGAATATTTTATATTGCGGATTAGACCCAAATGAGTATAATAGAATTTCTTCTTGCGAATCCGCAAAGGAAATTTGGGATAAACTTGAGGTTGCTCATGAAGGTACTAATCAAGTTAAAAAATCAAAAATAAATCTACTTGTTCAATCATATGAGATGTTTAAAATGTCTTCTAATGAAACTATTAGTGAAATGTTCACTCGTTTCACAATTATTATCAATAGTTTAAAAAGTCTTGGTAAAACATATACTAATGAGGAGATGATTGAGAAATTGCTTAGGTCTCTTTCAAAGCATTGGCAACCTAAAGTGACGGCAATCCGAGAAGCCAAGGAACTCTCAACACTTTCATTGGAGCAACTCTTGGGCTCTCTCGTCACTCACGAAATGGAATTGGCGGTATTTGATAAGGAAGACAAGAAAAAGAACATTGCTCTCAAAACATCTCATGACAATGAAGAGGATAGTGATAGCAATGAAGATGATGAGATGGCTATGATCACTAGGAAGTTCAAAAGATTCTTGAAGAAGGATAAGAACTTTACTAGGAGAACTCCTAAGGCGATAGAGGCTAAAAAGGAGCCAATCATATGCTTCAAATGCAAGAAGTCGGGCCATGTCAAGGCCGATTGTCCTTTAATGAAGAATAACTACAAGAAAACCAAGAAAAGGGCAATGAAGGCTACTTGGGATGATTCTGATAGTGATTCATCAAAAGATGACTCAAGTGATGAAGAAATGGCAAACATTTGTCTTATGGCTCACTTGAATGAGGTAAATGATCCTACTCCCGATGCTTGTTTTGATTCTCAAAAATATGATGAACTCCAAAATGCTTTTGAGGAATTACATCAAGAATTGGAAAACTTGGGAGCAAAGTATGTTTCTCTTAAAAAGAATTTTTCATTACTTTCAAATGAACTAAGTGATTTGAAAATTCAAAATGATCTTTTGAGAAAGGAAAATGAAGCTCTAATTGACCTAAAATCTCAAAACGATTTATTGAGAAAAGAAAAGGAAGAGCTTTCATTAAACTATTTTTCATCAAGTATCTTAAAGAAAGAAAATAAAGATTTGAAGAAGCAAGTGGAAGACTTAACCAAAACAATAACAAAATTCACTCTTGGGGAACAAAACCTAAATATGCTTTTGGGAAAACAAAGGTGTGTTTTTGAAAAAGCCGGTTTAGGATTCAATCCTACCTTTAAAGAAAAGAAATTCAATAACTTCTTTTCAAAAGGTGCTTCCACTAGCTCTAACACAAATCAAGTAAAGAATTCTCATCAAAATTTCTTTGTAAAAGAAGTCTCCTCAAGTATGTCCAATCCTAATATTACATGCCATTATTGCTTGAGAAAAGGACATGTAAACTACAAATGTCCAAACAAAAGAAATCTCAAAATGGTGTGGATTAAAAAGGGAACAACACCTCCCTTTGCTAACAAAGTTGGACCCAACGAATATTGGGTACCAAAGAGGATCACATGAGTTTGTCTTGTAGGTTTGCCTAAAATCTTCTAGCAAGGATAGATGGTTCTTGGATAGTGGTTGCTCAAGACATATGACCGGAGACAAATCCAAGTTCTCATCTCTCTTTCCAAAGGATGGAGGGAATGTCACTTTTGGAGACAACTCTAAAGGAAGAATCATCGGTATAGGTAATATTGGTAAGAATTTCTCATTAACTATTGAAAATGTTCTCTTGGTTGAAGGTCTAAAACACAACTTGCTTAGCATTAGTCAATTGTGTGATAAAGGTTGTCAAGTTATATTTGAATCAAATTATTGCATGATCAAATATGCTAGTTGTAATAAAACATTGTTTATTGCTTATAGAGAAGACAATGTGTATACAATTGATTTTGATGATATTTCTTCTCAAGATGTTAAGTGTTTTGCCGCTTTGAATGAAACAAGTTGGCTTTGGCATAGAAGATTGGGTCATGCTAGCATTGACTTACTTTCAAATTTATCTAAAAATGAATTGGTCAAAGGTTTGCCAAAAACAAAATTTGTCAAAGATAAAGTTTGTGATGCTTGTCAACTTGGAAAGCAAATCAAAACATCTTTCAAAAAGAAAAAGGAAATATCAACTTGTAGACCTTTAGAGTTACTTCATATGGATTTATTTGGTCCAAACCGAGTTGCTAGTATGAGTGGCAAAATCTATGCCTTTGTCATTGTTGATGATTTCTCTAGATTCACTTGGGTGTTCTTTCTTGCACATAAGGATGAAGCTTTTACACAATTTGTTAACTTTTGTAAACGTGTTCAAAATGAAAAAGGGTACGCGATTAACAACATAAGAAGTGATAGAGGCCGAGAATTTGACAATAATGAGATTACTTCTTTTTGTGAAGAAAATGGTTTTGGTCACAATTTTTCGGCACCGAGAACTCCTCAACAAAATGGGGTGGTCGAGAGGAAAAATAGATCTCTTCAAGAAATGGCAAGAACCATGTTAAATGAATTCTCTTTACCAAAATATTTTTGGGCCGAGGCCACTAGCACTTCATGTTATGTTATTAATCATGTGGTCATTAGAAACAAGCTTAATAAGACCCCATATGAGCTTTGAAAAGGAAGAAAGCCCAACATAAGCTATTTCAAAGTTTTTGGATGTAAGTGTTTCATCTTGAATACTAAGGATAACTTGGGAAAATTTGATGCTAAATCGGATGAAGGCATTTTTCTTGGATATTCTCAAATTAGCAAAGCTTATAGAGTTTTTAATAAAAGAACATTGATTGTAGAAGAATCAATGCATGTTGTTTTTGATGAAGCAAATCCTTTTAAGAAAGTATTAGACGATGACATTGACACTTCCAAAGATATTTCAAATAATGTTGAAAACAATGATTCAAACTCTTTACCTCTTGAAAACTCTAAGAAAGAAGACTCTCTCTCCATTGAACCACCTAGAGTGGAATCTAGAAGTGATCTTCCTTTTGAATGGAAAAATGTGCCTAATCATCCTATTGATAAAATCCTAGGAGATCCTAGTCAAGGTGTAGCTACTAGATCATCTCTCAAAAATATTTGTAATAACTTAGCATTACAAATCTCAAATTGAGCCCAAGAACTTTGATGAAGCCGAGAACGATGAAAATTGGTTATTGGCTATGCAAGAAGAGCTTAATCAATTTGAGAGAAATGAAGTTTGGACCCTTGTTCCTAAACCAAATGATCACACTATTATTGGAACAAAATGGGTTTTTCGAAACAAAAAGGATGAATCCGGCATTGTTGTGAGAAACAAGGCTAGATTAGTTGCCCAAGGCTACAATCAAGAAGAAGGTATAGACTACGAGGAGACCTATGCTCCCGTAGCTAGACTCGAAGCCATTAGGATGCTTCTTGCCTTTGCTTGTTATAAAAATTTCAAACTTTTTCAAATGGATGTGAAAAGTGCTTTTCTAAATGGCTTTATCTCCGAGGAAGTCTATGTTAAAAAACCCCCCGGTTTTGAAAATCCACATCTTTTGGATCATGTTTTTAAACTCACAAAAGCTTTATATGGTTTAAAACAAGCTCCACGTGCTTGGTATGATAGATTAAGTAAATATCTTATTGATCTTGGTTTTAATCGAGGAAAAATTGATACTACTCTTTTTGTTAAAACTTCAAATGAAGATATCTTGCTTGTTCAAATTTACGTGGATGATATTATTTTTGGAGCTACAAATGAGAAGATGTGTGAAGAATTTGCATTATGTATGCAAAATGAATTTGAAATGAGTTTGATGGGGGAGCTAAACTTCTTTCTTGGACTTCAAATAAAGCAACATAAAGATGGCATTTTCATAAATCAATCCAAGTATATTAAAGATCTTTTAAAAAGATTTGGATTGGAAGGAAGCAAAGTCTTTCAAACCCCTATGAGTTCTACTTTAAAACTTGATAAAGACAAAACCGGCAAGCCGGTAGATTGTAAGCTTTTTCGGGGAATGATTGGTAGTCTATTGTATCTCACCGCAAGTAGACCGAATATCATGTTTAGCGTATGCCTTTGTGCTAGATTTCAAGCTTCACCCAAGGAATCACATGTTATTGCGGTTAAACGTATTTTTCGTTATCTTCTAGGTACTATAGACTTAGGTCTTTGGTATCCTAAAAATACTTCTTTTGAATTAACAAGTTTTTCGGATGCGGATTTTGCCAGTTGTAAGATTGATCGTAAAAGTACTAGTGGCACGTGTCATTTCTTAGGACACTCGCTTGTCTCATGGTTTAGCAAGAAACAAAATTCGGTAGCTCTATCCACGGCCGAAGCCGAATATATAGCTGCTGGAAGTTGTTGTGCTCAAACACTTTATATGAAACAACAATTAGAAGATTTCGGACTTTATTATGATCATATTCCTATAAATTGTGATAATACTAGCGCCATATGTTTGTCCAAAAATCCTATCCAACACTCAAGGACTAAACACATTGAGATTCGTCATCATTTTATTCGCGATCATGTTCAAAAGGGGGATGTTGATCTTGTTTTCATCAACACCGATCGTCAATGGGCTGATATTTTCACAAAACCCCTTCCCGAAGAACGTCTTTGTGTTATTAGAAGAGAATTAGGCTTGTCCTATTTGAATGATTTGCTATAAAACTCTATATCTGAACTGACTTACTCCTTCTGTGTATTTTTAACCAATGCAGTCGACTGGCTTCCCGTAACAGTCGACTGATTCTATTCTTTCTCCTTTGATTCCTTGTTTTTGATCACATCAGTCGACTAAGGCGTCGACCATGGCGTCGACTGTTTTTACATTCTAAATCCCTGCCCTCTCCCGTCGACTGAGGCGTCGACTGTTTTTAGCTTCTTAAATCCCTGCCCACTCCCGTCGACTGAGGCGTCGACTGTTTTTTGTTTTTTCAATCCCTGCCCACTTAAGTCGACCGAGGCGTCGACTGAGGCTCTGGTAGCCCCAATTTTCGGAGCCCTAATTTGATGTTCAGTCGACTGCTTATGCGACGCAGTCGACTGCTTCTCTATATTCTATATATATCGTGCCTTCTCTTTTGTTTTCTTCACCTGTTCTTCTTCGGCGATTTCTGTTCCTCTTCATTCCTTTCTTTCCCATCCTAACCCTCCTTGTCTTCTCTATCCTTTCCCTTCCATTTCGTCTTCCCCCTCTCCCTTCCCCTCTTATCTCGCTCTTCCTCCTCTCCCTTCCCTGTGACCCATTTTCTCTCTCCTCTCTGTCGCCTATCTAAAACTTCACTCTCTAGCATGGCTCCCAAGCTTAAACGGAAGACCCCTGCTAGTGGTCCATCATCTACTCCTCAGGCAACCAAAGCCAAGCGCTTCCCTACTCAAGAAGAACAAGAAAGCTTTGACGAAGTCTTCGCTCACAGGAACGTTGTTTTTGGTAAGATTCTTCCCATTCCTTTTTCTAAATCTGCTAATCTTCGATTAGGATTTCTTCTTGAACGTTTAGCATGGCATCTCTTTACTAGTCTTAGCCAACCATGCTATCCCACACTCGTTAAGGAGTTTTATTGTAATATGACTTTTGGACACCGTGCAGACACTCTTAACTCTTTTGTTCGTGGTGTTAAAATTCATCTGACTCCCGAATCTGTTGCTTCTATCTTTCATATCCGTCGTGGTGATATTACTGAATATAACATTAATTCTTGGAATCAAGGGCACGGATTTGATCCTCTCATTGCTTGTCGTCTTATCACCGGCAACAATGAGTTGTCATATCCCGTGAAGCCCAAGGCTTCTGCCCTAACCTTTGAGGCTCGTCTTATCCACCATCTTCTCACCTATACCCTTCTGCCCCGTGCTGGCGGTCGCGATTCTGTATCTTTCTTGGATGTTTTTTTTTAATTTGGTGTCTTCTAGAAAATAAATCTTATGATTTTCCATATCTCTTTTGCCGCCACATTTGTGAATGTCAAAAGAAGTCTAAAACCAGTTCTTTACCTTATGGCTTTGATTTGACTACTGTTTTTCGGCACTTCAAGGTTCCCTTGGAGGATGAATTTGATCGTCATGACCCCATTTCCACTGACTTCTACTCCTCTACTATTCTATCCCTGATGGGATACAAACTCGTGGGAAATGCTTTTGTTCCCAAGGTCTCTACTGATCCCACAACACCTACTGCTTCTACCCCTTCCATTCCTACTCCTTCTCATCCGTCTTCATCTTCCGCTCCTCCTCCTCCTCCTCCTCTTCCACCTGCTGTTGATACACCCTCTCCTGACATTTTGGAGCAGCTTTCCGTTCTTTCCGCTCAGGTTTTGAGCCTCTCTACCTCCATCTCCTCTCTATCTGTCTCTCACTCCCAGTCTATTGAGACTATGCAGGCTTCCTTATCTTCCTCTCAACAGAAGGCAGTTGAGCTTCATCAGCGCGCCATAGCATCCTTACGAGCCGATGTTTTTGAGATTGGTGGCTCTTTGGATACCTTGCGCACTTCCACTGCTGCTACTCAGGAGCTTTTTTATCGTCGTCTATCGTCTCTTCAGGCTTCTGTTGATGATGATCGTGAGGAGATTCGTATTATCCGGACTCGCTTACACTTTTGATTCTGTCTCTCCTGATGTGTTGGACAAAATATTGGATAGATGAATGGTCATTGTGTTTTTTGCTAATTTACTAATCTTATAATTTCTTTTTGGATCTTGCCGTGTATAGTGTTTCATAGGTTAGAAATTTTTTTTTGATAGCTACATATGTTTGTCTTTTGGCTTTGTAGATATCTTTAAATGTTTATATGGCAAACTGCTATGTTAATACAATTTTCAGTGTTGTTTGTTGTTCTATTTGGAAATATGTTGATTCTTTTTATGATTTCCGACTTGTTTTTATCTTATTTCTTGCATCATCCTAGGGGGAGCTCTGCCTCCTTATCTGTTTTTGTTGATGCCAAAGGGGGAGAAAAGTTGCATAACTAATATCTTGTATTTATCTTGTGTTTGTTTTGTGGAACAAATGAGATCATTAATTGTTTACGCTGCTGTTTTTCATGGGCAACAAGTAGTTTGTCATCATCAAAAAGGGGGAGATTGTTAGCCCCAAGGTGCTATTCCACTAGAATTAAATGGATAATTTTGATGATTAACAAATTACTTAGTTGCATTTTCTAATGGTCTTTTGGTTGATTAAGTCGCAGGAAACATCACACATCAATATATGTTCACTTGTCGTATATCCTCTCCATACATAAAGTCTTGGTGCTTTGTGCTCAATTAGTTTCAAGCCAAACGGAGCTTTACAAGTTGAAGATTCTTGTTTTAATCATTGTTTTAGGACTCTTTGTAAGCAATCTATTTATGTGAACATCTTACTTAAGGGCTCAAATTTGATTGGAAAAAGGTTTTACATAATTAACCCACCCTTTCCTTGAAAATCTGCAAAGAGCAGTCGACTGTGAAGTCGTTTCAGTCGACTGATCATCCAGTCGACCTGGGTACACAGAGATTTTAAATGTATACAATCTAGTCGACTGCCCTCGCGACACAGTCGACTGAGCCTTCTATTTTACTATACCCTTTCAAAAAGCAGTCGACTGCCCTGTGAAGACAGTCGACTGAATGACTGCGATAAACACAGTAACGGCTAGTTTACTGCATTTAATGTAGCATTAATTGCTCCCAACTACCCCCAACGGTTGGAAATCAAAAGGAAGTTATAAATACATTTATTTGAACTTCATTCAAGCCACTCTTTGAAAAATCCAACCAATAACTTCATCACATTTATTTGTTGAGCCCTAGTTTAGTGAGATCATAAATTCCATTGCTCTAGTCTTCATTTGTATATATTAAGAGCAATTTATTGTGGAGCTTAAATTTGTATTCATCCACTCTATTGAGAGAGTTTTCAATTCTTGTATCAATTCCTATTTATAAAAGTAGTGTGTATTAAGGGTTGGTGTAACCCTAGCTCAAGTGAAGAGGATTTTCTTCCTTGAAGAGATTGTAAGGGTTTAATCTTCACCCAAAGGAGATTGTGATAGTGAAATCCTCAAGAGGTGTTCTTGAGGGGTGGAAGTAGGGCGCGGCGTGCGGTTTCCCGAACCACCTAAAAATCGGTTTGCTTTGTATCTCTTCCCTTGCTCTTTACTTTGCTTTTGTGATTTCTTTTATTTGGTCAATCAATTTGAACAAATTATTAAATTAGTTTTTAAAACCTTATTCACACCCCCCCCCCTCTAAGGTTTCCTCCTTGGGCCAACATGTATGACTCAGATATCGATCAGATATTATTCCTGGTATCTGAGGCACACGATTCGGATATTGAGTGGATATTATTCCTGGTATTCGAATCGATGGTATGGTGTGCGACCCGAATATTGATCGGATATTATTCTTGGTATCTGAGGTGATGATGTGTTTGAATCGAGTTTATCGAGAGAAAAGAGCCGAAAAGATGAGATGATACATTGTTCATACAAAGTTACATATTTATTGCTTGCTATATCCCCAAGTGACATATGTTGGAGTTGGAACCTTGAATTTATTGCTTTTAAAGTTTTATTGCACCGTTGTTATATATGCTTATATATACATTGCGAGTACATGTTTATTTTGCTCACCAGCTTGCATAAGCTGACGACGTTGATGCGTCCTAGATTCTATGTCCAGATTTTCCAAGTTAGGAGCAACCAGAATATTTTGACTATGCTAGTTAGAGGCAGAAGACTTTCCAGGAGGGCTGTTTTATCTTTCTTATTTCTTTTACTTTGGAGTTGTAATAAACACTTTATTAGAATTTGAATAAGCAGGTTTATGCCTAAATTTATAACTGATGTAATAGTTTAGTAAGTTTAACATTGGAGCTTATGTTTATTAGTACCCTTCTCTTTAGAAATGTTGTTAAGTTATTTGTTGTAGGGCCAATTCGTCACTCTCACTTGTCATGACCTACGAGTCCATAAAGGAAATTAAATACTTTCCTGAATTATGCTACGTCGGGGCGTGACAGGTTAAGTGTCCACTTTTAAACCACATGAGGATAAAGTGAAAATAGGCTTAACCACAGGGGCAAAATGTAATCCACCCTATGAAGTACTCCCTCCATCCTAAATTGATGGGCACTCTTTTTATTTTGGGTTGTCCCAAAATGTTAGTCCATGTTGAAAAGTCAACACAATAATTTTTTAGTCTTTCTTGTTTTGCCCTTTCTTTTTTCACACCCCCAACTAATCCAAATGCATTTATGAGGGGCAAATTTGAAAAGTTGGAGTATAAAAATTTGACAAAAGTGCAATCATTATGTTACTTTAAAAAGTTTGATTCCCCAAAAATGCCAAGCAATCAAAAGTGAACACTTAATCCTCTGTGGTTTTTAATTAAAGTGAAACTATTAAGATTTCTCTCAAAATAGCCCCACATGGGGATTATGTGTTTAATTTGACTTTTAGTGGCGCGCAAAGTGCATCACAAATAATCAAAACACGCCACAAATACTTATTTGTGACACGGTAACGTGTCACAATTGGGGTCACAAAATCCCTAGTCGCAAATAATTTTTTTGTGACACAGTCTACGCGTCACAAATAATATTATTATTTATGATACAATAGTGCGTCACAAATAATAAAATACGGCGTCACAAATAAACTGCTAGGAATAACAAATACACGCGCCACAAATAAGAGTATTATTTGTGACGCACTATACGCGTCACAAACAGTGATTATTTGTGATGCATAGTAGGTGTCACAAATAATAATTTCCATTTTAAAATATTAATTGTGACACTTGTATATGCGTCACAAATAATAATTTTCATTTTAAGAATATTATTTGTGACGCATATATATGCGTCACAAATAATAATTTCCATTATAAAAATACAATTTATGATGCCTGTATATGTGTCACAAATACACTATCAGAATTTTGTATAATATTTGTGACGTATTATAATACGTCACAAATGCTATAGGAAAATTATATATATATTTTATTTTTTCCTAACTAGGTAATTTTTACATGCTATATACCTGCGCTACATACCTGCGATAATTTCAATAAATCAAAAACACAACTACGAAACGCATGCACAAAAAATAAACATCCAAAATACAAATTCATACAAATAAAAATTTAAAGATCAAGTTCAACAACCAAAATGCTAATTCATACAAATAAAAACTTAAGTATTTTCCAATACAATACTAAAATTCAAAGCATCTAACATTTGGGATCACAAAACACATCCAACATCTTCCACCATCAAATGTAACTCCAAACCTGAAATGTGAAAAAAAAAAAATTACATTTTAGTCAATCCAAGAAAAATATAAAATGAAAAACTCAAAAAGTATATTTATTTTGAAGTCTAACTAGGAAATGAAAAAATATAACTTGTGATGCGTTATTTGATAATTGGAAGTCCGTTTGTTCCGACAACTATAATTAGGCGTGTTTGTATTGCTAGTTAAGTTTCACGTCTATCGGATCGGCGGTTTAAGGTTTCACACCCCCAAACCCCCAAGAACTAAGCTTTTTCAAGCCTATGTATGTGAAAACTTATTTTTCACGCGTTAGTTGATAACCTGAAGTCCGTTTTGCATTCCGATTGTTCCGACAACTTTCTTTAGGCATGTTTGAGTTGTTAATTAAGTTGCACGTCAATCGTATCGGTGGTTTACGATTTGACCCCCCCCAAACCCCAAAAAAATCAAGCATTTTCAAGCCTAAGTATGTCAAAACTTGCTTTTTACTCATAATTTGATAACCGGAAGTCCGTTTTACATTCCATTTGTTTTCATAACTTTCTTTAGGCTTATTTTTTGTGCTATTTAAGTTTCACATCAATCGGATCGGCGGTTTACGATTTGACCCCCCCAAACCCCAAAAACCAAGCATTTTCAAGCATTAGTATGTCAAAACTTGCTTTTCATGCGTTATTTGATAACCGTAAGTTCGTTTTGCATTCTGTTTGTTTTCACAACTTTCTTTAGGCGTGTTTTTGGTGTTGTTTAAGTTTCATGTCAATCGGATCGGCGGTTTACGATTTGACCCCCCCAAACCCCAAAAACCAAGCATTTTCAAGCCTAAGTATGTCAAAAATTGCTTTTTACGCGTTATTTGATAACCGAAATTCCATTTTGCATTCCGTTTGCTCCCACAACTTTTTTTTGTTGTGTTTGAGGTGCTAGTTAAGTTTCACATCCATCGGATCGATGGTGTATGGTTTCACACCCCCAAACCCCAAGAACTAAGCTTTTTCAAGCTTAAGTATGTGAAAACTTGTTTTTAACGCGTTATGTAATAACTGGAAGTCCGTTTTGCATTCCGTTTATTTCCAAAACTTTCTTTAGGCGTATTTTTGGTGCTAGTTAAGTTTCACGTCCATCGGATCAACGGCTTACGATTTGACCCCCCCAAACCCTAAAAATAAAGCATTTTCAAGCCTAAGTATGTCAAAACTAGTTTTTTACGTGTTACTTGATAACCGGAAGTCCGTTTTGCATTTTGTTTGTTTTCACAACTTTCTTTAGGTGTGTTTTTGGTTATATTTAAGTTTCACGTGAATCAGATCGGCAGTTTACGATTTGACACCCCCAAACCCCAAAAATCGAGCATTTTCAAGCCTAAGTATGTCAAAATTTGTTTTTTACGCGTTATTTGATAACTGGAAGTCCGTTTTGCATTCCATTTGTTTCCACAACTTTTTTTAGGAGTGTTTTTAGTACTGTTTAAGTTTTACATCAATCGGCTCGGCGATTTACGATTTGACCCCCCCAAACCCCAAAAACCAAGCATTTTCAAGCCTAAGTATGTCAAAACTTGCTTTTTACGCGTTATTTGATAACCGGAAGTCCGTTTTGCATTCCGTTTATTTCCACAACTTTTTTTTGCTGTGTTTGAGGTGCTAGTTAAGTTTCACATCCATCGGATCGGTGGTGTATGGTGTCACACCCCCAAACCCCAAGAATAAGCTTTTTCAAGCTTAAGTATGTGAAAACTTGTTTTTTACGCGTTATTTAATAACCGGAAGTCCGTTTTGAATTCCGTTTATTTTCATAACTTTCATTAGGCGTGTTTTTGGTGCTAGTTAAGTTTCACATCCATTGGATCAGTGCTTTACATTTTGACCCCCCCAAAAACCAAGCATTTTCAAGCATAAGTATGTCAAAACTTGCTTTTTACGCGTTATTTGATAACCGGAAGTCCGTTTTGCTTTCCGTTTGTTCCCACAATTTATTTAGGCGTGTTTTTGGGTCTGTTTAAGTTTCACGTCAATTGGATCGGCAGTTTACGATTTGACTCCCCCAAATCCCAAAAACCAAGCATTTTCAAGCCTAAGTATGTCAAGACTTGCTTTTTACGCGTTATTTGATAACCGGAAGTCCGTTTTGTATTCCGTTTGTTCCCATAACTTTTTTTTGTTGTGTTTGAGGTGCTAGTTAAGTTTCACATCCATCGGATCGGTGGTGCATGGTTTCACACCCCCAAACCCCAAGAACTAAGCTTTTTCAAGCTTAAGTATGTGAAAACTTTTTTTTTACGCGTTATGTAATAACCGGAAGTCTATTTTGCATTCCGTTTATTTCCACAACTTTCTTTAGGCGTGTTTTTGGTACTAGTTAAGTTTCACGTCCATCGGATCAACGGCTTACGATTTGACCTCCCCAAACCCCAAAAACAAAGCATTTTCAAGCCTAAGTATGTCAAAACGAGTTTTTTACGTGTTATTTGATAACCGGAAGTCCGTTTTACATTTTATTTGTTTCCAAAAAAAATTTTAGGCGTGTTTTTGGTTCTGTTTAAGTTTCACATGAATCGGATTGGCAGTTTACGATTTGACACCCCCAAACCCCAAAAATCGAGCATTTTCAAGCCTAAGTATGTCAAAATTTGTTTTTTACGCATTATTTGATAACTGGAAGTCCGTTTTGCATTCCATTTGTTTCCACAACTTTCTTTAGGCATGTTTTTGGTGCTGTTTAAGTTTCACATAAATCGGCTCGGCGATTTATGATTTGACCTCCCCAAACCCCAAAACCAAGCATTTTCAAGCCTAAGTATGTCAAAACTTGCTTTTTACGCGTTATTTGATAACCAAAAATTTAAACTACCAAGAGACAAAATGAGATTAGTCTCTAACAACAGCTGTTTATGCACAAAATGTTGTTGGATTTGTGCCCTCAAACCATTACTTTATGTATGAGACATTAGCATTATAATATATTGATATCAGCTTTACATTTCATTGTGTATGTTTCTTTCATGAGATGATTGTTTTATCCTTAAGTATCATAGTAAGCAATTCGTGTGTGTATGAGATACACACAAGTGAGATACGAATTACTATTCTTTGATACTTAGAATATGTCACAGTGGATGATGAGACTGGATACCTCATCAGGTCTACACTGTAGCATAATTAACTACCATTGGATGGAGTGATTAATCTCAATCACTAGAGTGTAGCTCTTAGTTGATATGCTAGTGCTTATAGTGCATTGACGGACCTGAGCTTTCGTATTGACGCTTTAGGCTGTCAACAGTCAATAGGAACTCATAACTTGTATAAGGTACGTGTTCTCAATCTTGAGATGATTATGAACACAGACTATGGATATGGCTGTTTTGACTTACCAATCAGTGAGGTCTATAGAAGATCAACACCTGGGTATCTTGGGTATGTCATGTCCATAGGGTTGTGAACATATATTGTCAAGATAGAATCTACCCTCTGATTCAAAGTAAGCATTCCCTTGAGAATGTCACCAAGTTGATTACTGAGTACTGCAGTCTTGTTGATAAGAGTTATCAACATGTTTGGTAATCATGAGTAGTGAATGAGACTCAAGGAATACAAGAAGTAATCATGATTCAGGTTGACAGTAACAGTTATCCGACTACCTGAATATGATTACGAATGCTGACGGTAGAGGGACATTAGTACACCATACAAGTCTAGTTATCGCTTCGGATATGTTCTTTTGCGTTGGAGTTCAGTTATCGTTTTATAGTGGAATAAACGTTAACTGACCAGTTAGTTAGTTTGCTGATCAAAGAGTTTGGTCATGGTAATTAACAAACTGGTCTGAGCCAACAATAAAGAGCCTAGGAGGTCCCACTCTTAGCTCCGCTAGGATGCTTGGAAAGACACTTGAGGAAGCTGTTAAGACAAGTTCGATCGATTGAAGTATGTTCGATCGATTGAAGTCAGCAGGTTCGATCGATCGAGAATGGTTCGATCGATCGAAGGTTCGATCGATCGAAGTCACTTCGATCGATCGAAGTCTAGGTCGGTTCTGGAAATCTATAAATAGGGCAGCTGCGTTCTGGAAGTAGGTGATCGTCGTTTTTATACGCAGAAGCTGCAGAAACTATCATAGTCTTCCCAAAACCTTCCTATCCTCTCTATTAGGGTTCCCACGAACCCTAGTCTTTCCGGCAGGCATCCGCAGGAGTCATAAGGGTGAAGATCATCTAGTGGAGGCTGCTGGAAGTTAAAGTTTCAGAATTGGGTTCAAGACGCTAAGGTATAATTCTTGCACCCCTTGTACGCATCTATGGAATTGACAAGTAGTAGATCCTGGAATACCAAAAGTTTTA
This sequence comes from Hydrangea macrophylla, assembly GCA_033977485.1. Lineage (NCBI taxonomy): Eukaryota > Viridiplantae > Streptophyta > Magnoliopsida > Cornales > Hydrangeaceae > Hydrangea > Hydrangea macrophylla. The sequence continues at coordinate 91,236,318 of CM066995.1, forward strand.
TAACTTAACCTATTTTCGCTGCGCATTTAAACTCTAACTTTAAACCACTTTTTCCTTCAATTGGTATCAGAGCCACGCTCGTTTGGATCTATGAATGCGTTTTTGGAACCCTAGTTTTGATTTGCATGTTGATTTTAGAACTATTTTCGAAACTGCATCATCACAGATCTGTTTCTGCAGTGTTATCGCAGCAGAATACAAAACTGTGATTGCATAGGATGCAAGGTGGGTTCGATCGATCGAACTTGTTTCGATCGATCGAACATTCTGTTCTCAATCGATCGAACAGTCTTCGATCGATCGAACCTTCTGGTATTCGATCGATCGAATGAAGTTCGATCGATCTAGATAGATACTTTGTCAGGTTCTCTGTTTCACAGTTTTAAAGTGTTTTGAAATTAAAAACTTTAATTTTAAAATATTCTGTAAAATTTTCAAGTCATTCTGTGAAACAGAATGTTCAAGCGATTGAACAGTGTTCAATCGATCGAAGGTTCGAGCGATCGAATTGTGACAGAGAAGTAAGATGCTGTTTTAAGTTCTAATTCAGTATATAAAGTGTTTATATACTGTGTGAATCAATTAAGTGTTCCAATAGTTACATATATTTGTTATGTATGTGTGGATGTGTGTACGACTAACCCTTTTGTAGCAAAATTAGTCGCTATCTCCCATGGCACCAAGTCGTTTAAATATTTATATTTAAATTGTGTGAGATTGGTGCATGTTGTAATTTATTAATGGTTTGGTTTTAAGGCGTATGTAAAGGGCGCTGCGACTTCAATCCTACGAAAAGGAAAGTCGCACCGGTTTCCCTAGCCTTTTATTTCTTTTTTGCTATTTCCTTTTTCTAGATAAATTGTAAGCTTCAAAAGAAGCATAGGTCCAATGTAATAGAATTAGAAATTCCATGAAGATGGAGCAAGGAGCCGTTGTCCATAAAGATGGAGCCGGAGGCGACCAAACCAAGAAGGTGGTTCTATGGAAATAGAGCCATGGGAGATAGAGGCATTGTTTGAATGCCTATATTTCATTTTAGTTTTTTGTTTTATGTTCTTGTTTTGTGATTGGCGTATAATACATTGTTGCATGCACTTAAAACAAGTTTTCTAAAATAAAATTCAAAAACAGTTTTCAACACATTAGTAAACATTGGATGTTTATGGGTAGTGTGTGGAAACATTTTTCAAAAGCAAAATCCTTAATTTACTAAATCTAGTGGGAGAGGGTCTTATCAAATAACACCCACGATCTTCCATTAACGGTTCATTGTAAGATGAGTAGTGTATTCTGTGTCACCTCGCCAGGGGTGATCATTCCATACGGAGGGTACACTGCTCATTGGTTACTAGATGTGAACTTCCTATGGATAGGATCAATCAGACGTGTTAGAGGGTGACCACCACACGGAGGCGCTACTTGAGACGGTTGTGATTGGATCCTAGTTAATGGTACACACTAGCTAAGCTATGGATAAGGGATCCCACACGGGGCATTATTTAGAAACTTAGAGATCAAATAGGTTCGGGAGTCATGGCTATTTTGCAAGAGTTGCATAGCGGATAAGTCATGATAAATTGAAAGATCGAACATTGACCACCACACAGAGGCTTTATTCTTTCGTTTCGATATTCCGGCGACTTTGTTTTTAAATAAAAGTTTTAAGGATTCTTTTATTTCAAACTGTCAATTCTGATATCCATATTTATTTTGTTTATTTTGATTTTCAGTAATCATAATGTCTGGATCTGCATTTAGTCCACTTGCCACCATACTCACTCAAAACAAGTTAACTGGAAATAACTACACTGAATGGAAACGTAACCTTGACATCGTTTTAACTGCGGAGGATCACATATATGTCCTCACCACCCCAAGCCCTGAAGAACCCGCGGCAAATGCTTCGGCAGCTGCCAGACGCGAGTTCGACAAATGGAAGAAGTCGAATGGAATGGCCCGTTGTTACATTCTGACCTCAATGGCTGGTGTGTTACAACACCAATTCCAATCGAACGATTCTGCCAGAAAATTTATAATATGTTTAACACACTAGCTAGTGTACACATAAAAGATGAGAAAACAAAATTAACTAAATTTAATAAAGTAGGTTAAATTGGAAGCAAGGATTTGTTAGTACATGGTTAACTCCATATTTATTGGATGTGGGACATATTATCTAACAACTTAAACCTTCATTGATCTTTAATTTCTTGTTTCATTGTTGTAAAGATGTATGGGGTATCTATTTTATCCTACCAAGCAAATAGGAGTGCAGTTTACTAAAAATATTAGAAGTTCCAAGGGTTCCATCTTTATTTATATATTGTTTGGATTTACGGCATTCCTTTGCTATTATTTTTCTTTCTTTGAAACTCTTAGTATTTGATCTGTGTAGGAAGTAATTTTATTCTCTTATACGATTCTTAGAGCTTGTTTGGATCAATTAGTTGTGACTTTCACAATAAGATAGAAGCAGAAGTTCTAATCACGTGAAAATTATGAGAATTAAGAAAATTCATTAAATCTCAAACGTCATTTTCTACATTAAGCTTGGACTGAACCCCCTCTGGTTTTACCAAAACGTGCTTTCACAACTTAAAGTGCTTAAAATTTATCCAAATATATCGATGTAAGCTTTTGGGATTCTTGAAACACATTTAAGCTCAAATATGCGTTTGGAAAGTAAATCCAAACACGGCATATATTGTTTAGCTTAGGAATGGAAACGCTGAATGTGCTACATTAATATTATAGTCTTGTTGTGATGCCTGATGAGTTGCATATAGGCTAGTACCATACATACTAGTACACTAAAAGGGGGAAAAAAAGAAGAAATGATAAAGCCCTTGAGCTAATTTTAATTAGCCTTAATTGGAACCATTCACGTCTAATCATATTATATAGTCTACTGAATCAAGTATCGTGAGACACAACTAACAACTATGTGGTCCAATCAAGGAGAAAAACACACATAAAATGAAAAGTCTATAGATATGAGCTATAAACCATATCTACACATGTTAATTACAGACAGAGAGATTACAGTGAGGATACATATATGCATGTATATATATATATATAGAGAGAGAGAGATTACAGTGAGAGAGAGAGAGAGATTGGTGAGCAATCTGCAGGTTGGGGTTCGACAGTGGGGGGAGTGGTCAGCGGTGGGAGTGGTCCGGCGGTGGGGTGGTCGGGCAATGGGGAGTGGGTAGCCACTGTGGGGTATGGTTTTGAGTTGGATTATTTCACATTTGGGGAATATGATTTTGAGAGAGAGAGAGAGATTACAGTGAGGTCTTGAGTTTTGGGGGAAATAAAATTTTGGCGCGCGGGTGAGTTTTGTGGGGCGCCAATTTGTGGGGTGCCAATTTGTGGGGCGTAAGTGCATCACAATTATGTTTCAGCAATTGGTCAATTAAATAATGTTATTTGTGATATTTTAGACTAAATATAATTTAGTCTATCCCAAATTTTGAAAATTTATTTAGTACTTATGATATTTTAACCCAAATGTAGTTTAGTCTACCCCAATTAAGTGTTCCAAACTCAATTTCACACCATGCCTTGTTGTTAAATAGACCCCAAAATGTATAAATATTACCCCAAAATATAATATTGTTCTTAAATAGACACAATAATAGTGACACAACTTCGAAATCCTTGTTTGTTAATTTATCATGTGTTTCGAAACATTTGACATTTATTAATTTACTAAAATAATAAATTCATTTATCATTAATAAAACTAATGTATGATTAATTTATTTATGGGTTAAATACACTTACACCCCCTGTAGTTTGGCCGATTTGCACTTACCCCCCTGTGCTTTAAATTTTGGCACTAATACCCCTTAAGGTTTGGACTAAGTCAAAAATTCTGAAAGTCGTATTAAAAAGAAAATAATTCAAAAATTGGGTCCTAATTTGGATGCCCTAATTTGGAGGGTAAAATGACTCTTTTGCTCCTGGAAGTCGTATTAAAAAGAAAATAAGTCAAAAATTATTTTCTTTGAGTCAAGCACGTGACCTATACCAAGAAAATTCTAAAAAATGTCAAAGATTCTTTCTCACCCAATTCAAAACCATATGTTTCTCCCTAAATGAATTGAAGTTAAAATGTAAAGTTCTTAACATTGTTATGAAGAATTGGGGGTAATTTGGTCATTTTAGCTTGCTCCATCAGCAAATTTTAATAGTTACACTTTAGTCTGGGGATATTAGTGCCACAATTTAAACCATAGGGGGGTAAGTGCAAATCGGCCAAACCACAAGGGGTGTAAGTGTATTTAACCCTTTATTTATTTATCATATGTTTGGAAACTATTCCAGATACAAAATTCTGAATAGCATTAATTATTTACTTTATGAAAAATAGAATTAAATTATAGAAGAAACGAAAAGTACAATGAAATTACATGTACAGATTAAGCAATTCACAAAATGAACTCAATCTGACTTTGGCAAACAAGGCCTAGTTTATGAAATTATTATTCGACTTTCTACTACTTTATACATGTACTGGCGGTGTAGGAATCGAATCATAGATTAATTTTGGTTCTTTGATCTTGTAGGGAATTATCAAATCTTTTTTAAAGTTTTCCTATAATATAGAAATATTATCTGACAAAATCTCTAGCACTTCACGTGGAGCATAGAAGGAATAATTGATATGACAGAAAAACCAGAGAAGGAAAAGCCAAGGCACGCAAACTAAGTTTTTGGTGTTTGGGGGGTCAAAATGCAAACTGTCAATCTGGTAACCACAAAACTTAACTTGAACCACCCACACATCTTCAAAAAGTTACAAGAAGAAATGGAACATGAATCGGACTCCCGGTTATGCAGATACACTACAAAACAACTTTTACTCCAAGTAGACTCTCAAAAACTAAGTTTTTGAGGTTTGGGGGGTCAAAATGTAAATCGTCGATCCGGTAATCATGAAACTTAACTCGCGCACCCCAGACATCTAAAGAAAGTCGCACTTGCAAACGGAAATTGAATTGGACTCCCAGTTATCCAGATACACTACAAAATAACTTTTTCACCTAGTAGACTCTAGAAAACTAAGTTTTTGGGGGTCAAAATGCAAACCGTCGATCCGGTAATCACGAAACAAAACACGCACATCCCACACATCTTCAAAAAGTTGCAGGAAGAAATGAAACAGGAATCGGACTCCCGGTTATGCAGATACACTACAAAACAACTTTTACACCAAGTAGACTCTCAAAAACTAAGGTTTTGGGGTTTGGGGGGTCAAAATGTAAACCGTTGATCCGGTAATCACAAAACTTAACTCGCGCATCCCAGACGTCTAAAGAAAGTCACAGGAAGAAATGGAACTTGAATTAGACTCCCGGTTATCCAGATACACTACAAAATAACTTTTTCACCAAGTAGACTATAAAAAACAAAGTTTTTCGAGTTTGGGGGGTCAAAATGCAAACCGTCAATCCGTTAATCACGAAACTTAACTCTCACATTCCAGATGTATAAATAAAGTCGTAAAAAGAAACAGAAATGGAATTGGACTCCCGGTTATCCAGATACACTACAAAACAACTTGTTTACCAAGTAAATTATGAAAAACTATGTTTTTGGGGTTTGGGGGGTCAAAATGCAAACCGTCGATCTGGTAGCCACGAAACTTAATTTGAACCACCCACACATCTTCAAAAAGTTTCAGGAAGAAATGGAATAGGAATCGAACTCCCGGTTATGCAGAAACACTACAAAACAACTTTTTCACCAAGTAGACTCTGAAAAACTAAGTTTTGGGGGTTTGGGGGGTCAAAATGCAAACCATTGATCCGGTAATCACAAAACTTAACTCGCACATTCCAGACGTCTAAAGAAATTCGCAGAAAGAAACAAAAATGGAATTGGACTCCCGGTTATCCAGATACACTACAAAACAACTTTTTCGCCAAGTAATTTCTGAAAAACTAAGTTTTGGGGTTTGGGGGGTCAAAATGCAAACCGTCGATCTGGTAACCAAGAAACATAACTTGAACCACCCACACATCCTCAAAAAGTTTTAGGAAGAAACGGAACAGGAATCGGACTCCCGGTTATACAGATACACTACAAAACAACTTTTACACCAAGTAGACTCTCAAAAACTAAGTTTTTGGGGTTTGGGGGATCAAAATGTAAACCGTCGATCTGGTACTCACAAAACTTAACTCGCGCATCCCAGACATCTAAATAAAGTTGCAGGAAGAAATGGAACTTGAATCGAACTCCCGGTTATCCAGATATACTACAAAACAAAATTTTCACCAAGTAAACTCTGAAAAACTAAGTTTTTGGGGTTTGGGGGGTCAAAATGCAAACCGTCAATCCGATAATCACGAAACTTAATTCATGCATTACAGACATCTAAAGAAATTCATAATAAGAAACAGTAATGGAATTGGACTCTCGGTTATTCAGATACACTACAAAACAACTTTTTCACCAAGTAAATTCTGAAAAACTAAGTTTTTGGGGTTTGGGGGGTCAAAATGCAAACCGTCAATATGGTGACCATGAAACTTAACTTGAACTATCCACACATCTTCAAAAAGTTTTAGGAAGAAACAGAACAGGAATCAGACTCCCGGTTGTGCAGATACACTACAAAACAACTTTTACACCAAGTAGACTCTCAAAAACTAAGTTTTTTTTGTGGATTGGGGGGTCAAAATGCAAACCGTCGATCAGGTAACCACGAAACTTAACTTGAACCACCCACACATCTTTTAAAAAGTTTCAGGAAGAAACGGAACAAGAATCGGACTCGACGGTTTGTATTTTTACCCCCCAAACCCTAAAAACTTAGTTTTTCATTGTCTACGAGATAAAAAAGTTATTTTGTAGTGTACCAGAAGTATGATTCAATTTCTATTTCTACCTGCAGCTTTCTTTAGACATGTGGGAGGTGTGAGTTAAGTTTCGTGTTTACCGAATCGACGGTTTTCATTTTGACCCTCCAAACCCCATAAACATAGTTTTTCATAGTCTACGAGATAAAAAAGTTGTTTTGTAGTGTTTCTTGATAACCGGGAGTTCGATTCTCTTTCCGTTTCTTCCTGCAACTTTGTTTCTTGATAACCGGGAGTTCGATTCTCTTTCCGTTTCTTCCTGCAACTTTCTTTAGACGTGTGGGAAGTGGGTGTTAAGTTTCGTGATTACCGAATCGATGGTTTACATTTTGACCCCCCAAACCCCAAAAACTTAGTTTTTGAGAGTCTACTTGGTGTAAAAGGTGTTTTGTAGTGTATCTGCATAATCGAGAGTCCGATTCCTGTTCTGTTTCTTCTTGTAGCTTTCTTTAGAGGTTTAGGAGGTTCGAGTTAAGTTTTGTAGTTACCGGATCGACGGTTTGCATTTTGACCCCCCAAACCCCAAAAACTTAGTTTTTCATAGTCTACGAGGTGAAAAAGTTGTTTTGTAGTGTATCTTGATAACCGGGAGTCTGATTCTCATTCCATTTCTTCCTGAAACTTTCTTTAGATGTGTGGGAGGTGCGTGTTATGTTTCGTGGTTACCGGATCGACGGTTTGCAATTTGACCCCCCCAAACCCCAAAAACATAGTTTTTCATTGTCTACGAGGTGAAAAAGTTGTTTTGCAGTGTATCTTGATAACTGGGAGTCCATTTCTGGTTCTGCTTCATCCTACATCTTTCTTTAGACGTGTTGGAGGTGCGTGTTAACTTTCCTGCTTACCGGATCGACGGTTTGCATTTTGACCCCCCAAACCCCAAAAACTAAGTTTTTCATAGCCTTCGAGGTGAAAAAGTTGTTTTGAAGTGTATCCTGATAACCGGGAGTCCGATTCTCATTATGTTTCTTCCTACAACTTTTTTTAGATGTGTGGGAGGTGTGTGTTATGTTTCGTGGTTACCGGATCGAAGGTTTGCATTTTGAACCCCCCAAACCCCAAAAACTTAGTTTTTCATAGTCTATGAGGTGAAAAAGTTGTTTTGTAGTTTATCTTGATAGCCGGGAGTCTGATTCTCATTCTGTTTCTTCCTAAAACTTTCTTTAGATGTGTGGGAGGTACGTGTTAATTTTCATGGTTACCGGATCGACGGTTTGTATTTTGACCCCCCAAACCCCAAAAACTTAGTTTTCATTGTCTACGAGGTGAAAAAGTTATTTTGTACTGTATTTTGATAACCGGGAGTCTGATTCCCGTTCCGTTTCTTCCTTTAGCTTTCTCTAGATGTGTGGTAGGTATGAGTTAAGGTTCATGGTTACCAGATCGACGGTTTGCATTTTGACCCCCCAAACCCTAAAAATTTAGTTTTTCATAGTCTACGAGGTGAAAAAGTTATTTTGTAGTGTATCTTGATAACCGGGAGTCCAATCCTCATTCCGTTTATTCCTGCAACTTTTTTTAGTCATGTGGAAGGTGCATGTTAAGTTTTGCGGTTACCGGATCGACGGTTTTCAATTTGATATCCCAAACCCCAAAAACTTAGTTTTTCATAGTCTACGAGGTGAAAAAGTTATTTTGTAGTGTATCTTGATAACCAGTAGTCCCATTCTCATTCTGTTTATTCCTGCAACTTTCTTTATACGTGTGGGAGGTGCGTGTTAAGTTTCGTGATTACCGAATTGACGGTTTGTATTTTGACCCCCCAAATCCCAAAAACATAGTTTTTCATTGTCTACGAGGTGAAAAAGTTATTTTGTAGTGTATCTTGATTACCGGGAGTCCAATTCTTATTCTATTTCTTCCTACAACTTTTTTAGACATATGGGAGGTGTGTTCTAAGTTTCGTGGTTACCGCAACGACAGTTTGTATTTTGACCCCCCAAACCCCAAAAACATAATTTTTCATTGTCTACGAGGTGAAAAAGATATTTTGTAGTGTATCTTGATAACCAGGAGTCCGATTCCCGTTCCGTTTCTTCTTGTAGCTTTTTTTAGACGTGTGGGAGGTGCGGGTTAAGTTTCGTGGTTACCGGATCGACGATTTGTATTTTGACGCCCCAAACCCCAAAAACTTAGTTTTTCATAGTCTATGAGGTGAAAAAGTATTTTTGTATTGTATCTTGATAACCGGGAGTCCGATTCTTGTTCTGTTTCTTTTTGCAGCTTTCTTTAGACGTGTGGAAGGTGCGAGTTATGTTTTGTGCTTACCGGATCGACGGTTTGCATTTTGACCCCCCAAACCCCAAAAACTTAGTTTTTCATAGTCTACGAGGTAAAAAAATTTGTCTTGTAGTGTATCTTGATAACCGGGAGTCCAATTCCTGTTCCGTTTCTTCCTACAGCTTTCTTTAGACGTGTGGGAGGTATGAGTTAAGTTTCGTGTTTATCGGATTGACGGTTTGCATTTTGAATCCCCAAACCCTAAAAACTTAGTTTTTCATAGTCTACGAGGTGAAAAGTTGTTTTGTAGTGTATCTAGATAACCGGGAGTCCGATTCTCATTCCGTTTCATCCTGGAACTTTCTTTAGACGTGTGGGAGGTGTGTGTTATTTTTTCGTGGTTAGCGAATCGACGGTTTGTATTTTGACCCACCAAACCCCAAAAATATTGTTTTTCATTGTCTACGAGGTGAAAAAGTTATTTTGTAGTGTATCTTGAAAACCGGGAGTCCGATTCCCGTTCTATTTCTTCCTACAACTTTCTTTAGATGTGTGGGAGGTACGAGTGAAGCTTCATGGTTACCAGATCGCCGGTTTGCATTTTGACCCCCAAACCCCAAAAACTTAGTCTACAAGGTAAAAAAGTTATTTTGTAGTTTATCTTGATAACCGGAAGTCTGATTCGCATTTTGTTTATTCCTGTAGCTTTCTTTAGACATATGGGAGGTGCGAGTTATGTTTCGTGGTTACCGGATTGACGGTTTGTATTTTGACCCTCAAACCCCAAAAACTTAGTTTTTCATAGTCTACGAGGTGAAAAAGTTGTTTTGTAGTGTATCTTGATAACCAGTAGTCTGACTCTCATTCCGTTTATTCATGAAACTTTCTTTAGATGTGTGGGAGGTGCGTGTTAAGTTTTGTGGTTACCGGATCTACGGTTTGTATTTTTACCCCCCAAACCCCAAAAACTTAGTTTTTCATTGTCTACGAGGTGAAAAAGTTGTTTTGTAGTGTATCTTGATAACCAAAAGTATCATTCACGTTCTATTTCTTCCTGCAGCTTTCTTTAGACATGTAGGAGGTACGAGTTACGTTTTGTGGTTGCCGGATCGACGATTTGCATTTTGACCCCCCGATCCCCAAAACTTAGTTTTTCATAGTTTACTAGGTGAAAAAGTTATTTTGTAGTGTATCTTTATAACCGGGAGTCTGATTCCCATTTTGTTTCTTCTTGCAGCTTTCTTTAGATGGGTGGGAGGTGTGAGTTAAGTTTCTTGGTTACTGGATCGACGGTTTGCATTTTAACCCCTCAAACCCCAAAAACTTAGTTTACGAGGTGAAATAGTTGTTTTGTAGTGTATCTTGATAACCGGGAGTCCGATTCTCATTTCGTTTCTTCCTGCAACTTTATTTAGATGTGTGGGAGGTTTGAGTTATGTTTCGTGGTTACCGGATCGACGGTTTGCAATTTGAGCCCCAAACCCCAAAAACTTAGTTTTTCACAGTGTACGAGGTGAAAAAGTTATTTTGTAGTGTATCTTGATAACCGGGAGTCCGATTCTAGTTCTGTTTCTTCCTGCAACATTCTTAAGAGGTGTAAGAGGTGCGAGTCATGTTTCGTGGTTACCGGATCAAGGGTTTGCATTTTGACCCCTCAAACCCCAAAAACTTAGTCTACAAGGTGAAAAGGTTGTTTTGTAGTGTATCTTGATAACCGGGAGTTCGATTCTCATTCCTTTTCTACCTGCAACTTTATTTAGACGTGTGGGAGGTACGTGTTAAGTTTTGTGGTTACCAAATCGACGGTTTGCATTATGATCCCCCAAACTCCCAAAACTTAGTTTTTAATAGTCTACGAGGTGAAAAAGTTATTTTATAGTGTATCTTGATAACCTGGATTCCGATTCTCATTATGTTTCTTCCTGTAACTTTCTTTTGATGTGTGGGAAGTGCGTTTTAAGTTTCGTGTTTACCAGATCGACGGTTTGCAATTTAACCCCCCAAATCCCAAAAACTTAGTTTTTCATTATCTGCAAGGTGAAAAAGTTGTTTTGTAGTGTATCTTGATATCCGAGAGTCCGATTCTGGTTTCGTTTCTTCTTGTAACTTTCTTTAGATATGTGGGAAGTACGAGTTAAGTTTCGTAGTTACCGGATCGACGGTTTGCATTTTGACCCCTTCCAATCCCAAAAACTTAGTCTACAAGGAAAAAAAGTTGTTTTGTAGTGTATCTTGATAAACGGAAGTCTGATTCGTGTTCTGTTTCTTTAAGTTTCGTGCTTACCAGATCGACGATTTGCAATTTGACCCCCCAAACCCCCAAAACTTAGTTTTTCATTGTCTACAAGGTAAAAAAGTTGTTTTGTAGTGTATCTTGATATCCGGGAGTCCGATTCCGGTTTCGTTTCTTCCTGTAACTTTCTTTAGACGTATGGGAGGTGCGAGTTAAGTTTCATGGTGTCACGCCCCGGAGCAGCATAAATAGAGAAAAATAAATTTCCTTTATGGGTCCATAGGGAATGACAAGTGAAAGTCACTGATAATCCACACCACACAGTACTAGTCCACAAGAACAACAGGAACAGTAAAACAACTGAAATATAAACACGGTTCTATCTATTACAAACATCAGAGTACGGTCCACAGGATCACAACAGGTCTGGAGACAATATATGCCCAAGTACCCGTTAAACTACAAAGTACAATAGTAAAAGAAATGTAGTAATATAAACTACTATCTATCTTCAAGTCTTCAGCTGGCATACGGATAGGCGTCAGCATAACTGGCATCAGTGGGGCCATTCTCCATGTAACTCCCTTCAGGGTAATCGTTATCGCCATAAGTTCTGTCATCTGCATTGTAAAGGACATGATAGTCTGGACGGGGAATGTCCAGGCAATGAAGGCCGTCAGCTTGTTGAAAGCTGAGTGAGCACTAACTAACACAGTCTCAGAGAAATAACATAATTACCATTATGAACAATATATGAAAGTGATACTAAATATATTCCTCACTCGTTTATTCAGACGTATCATTAATCGATTCTTATCAACTCCCATTCTAAGACCGATTCCACAATACCCAACTGACCATCTCGAACTGATTATATCAGCACAACATACCAGTGCTCTTGTTCACCGCTATACCGCTTTTAAGAACTCTTGCGAGCACCCATACATCGTTCTCATATAACGACTAGTCTATGGATGTACCCATTCTCTTGTTCACCGCTTTTAAGAACTCTTACTGTTCACCGCTTTTAAGAACGCTTGCGAGTACTGTAAATACATAGCTCTGGTAATTCAAATCATGGGCGTGCCACATCTACTCTTGTTCACCGCTTTTAAGAACTCTTACTGTTCACCGCTTTTAAGAACGCTTGCGAGTACTGTGCACCCATAATTCTCACGGTCCTGATCAAATCCTGGACATACACCTATCGGATTCAACCTGAGCGAATCATTAGCTCGACTTACACAACTTTGAACATACAAATCCTCTTACTGACTCACTTTTCACTTATCCAATACAACCCAGTATTATCATCTCAACTTACTCTGTTATCGCGTCGTACTATTACTAGCGTTTCGAACCTGACTACGTTACTCACCATGTTATCTCAATCTCGTTATCGTATCCCATTACCACCATAATCCATAATATCGCATAATAGGAACATGAAACAACAATTAAACAACTACGCACTATGCATTATAAACTGAAAGGAATACATTCATGTTCTGCTCGGGTTCGATCGATTGAGGAAAGGTGATGTTCGATCGATTGAAGTCTTCTCGAGCGATCGAAGAAAGGTGATCTCGATCGATTGAACTTATTTCGATCGATTGAGACTCAGTGATGTTCGATCGATTGAACTTAGTTCGATCGGTCGAACTTCGTCTTCCACAGATTCTGCCTGTGAACGTGCAGAATGTGCTAGGGGTGTTTGGGTTATAATTTATACGTCCAGAATATGTAAAACATCATAACTAAGTTACCGAGTGAGTTTGGAACTCACCACAAGTTGTTAAGGGCATGTTTGGCTCGGTTGAAAGCTTCCAAGCTTCCTCCAATGGTGGCCACTTCTCTCTGCTCCTCTCTTCGTCTCTTCTGTCTCTCTTTCTCGGCTTCTTCTTGTTCTTCTTCTTCTCCTTCTTCTCTTCTCCAAGCTGAGTATATATATATATATATGAGGATGTATGTATATAGATATAGATATGGAGGTAGGTGTATATATATGTACCAACACACAAGCACACACTCTCTCAACTCTCAAGGTTCAGCAAACTCCCCAACTCACACGAATGCAGTGTATATATAGAGAATGGGGAGGTGCAGATGGCATTGTTTGCGGGAAACCTGGGAATTCAATAATTACCAAGTTCGATCGCTCGAGCGTATTTCGATCGATCGAGATCAGAACGGTCAGGTTAGATCGATTGAAAACAGTTTGATCGATTGAAGTGGGGACCACGTATTAAATTCAGGTCGGTAGGGTTTCGATCGATTGAACAATTTTTGATCGCTTGAACTACTGGGATTCTCGATCGCTCGAACGAGCTTCGAACGATCGAAGATGAAATTGCATGAATGGTCAAGGAAAGTATATAGAACCTCTCTGCATTAAATATTTATTGAAAATACGGGGTATTACATCATCCACCACCCAACAAAAGATTTCGTCCTCGAAATCTGAAACATACAGAGTTAAAACAAAAACGGAAACTTCTCATGCATCTCTGACTCTAGTTCCCATGAAGCTTCTCCTTCATCATGATGCTTCCACTGAATCTTGACTAATGGAATCTCTTTATTCCTGAGCTTCTTGACTCCACGATCTAAAATGCGAACTGGTCCTTCGTTGAACGTAACGTTGTTGTTGACTTCAATATCTTCGAAGTTGATCTCGTGTGCTGGATTATGAACACACTTCCTCAGCATACTGATGTGGAAAACGTTGTGCACTCCTGACATCTTCGGGGGCAACGCAAGGCGATAAGCAACTTTCCCAACACGCTCTTGTTAGGAAACTGCTTTCCCAGAATCCGTTGACAGTGCGTATAAGTTGGTACTGCAAAAAAAATTTCATGAAATCTATAATAACCCTACAAGGGCGGAACTAGGGTTACCTTGAACTGCAAAATTGGATTGCTGTAGTAGACGAATTGAGAACACGGGCTCGATAACAGCTCACGATCTTCTACCGTATTCCTTTGCTGCCAGAATATCGAACTGAGTGTGGGCTCTTTCGAAATCCTTTTAGTTTTCTGCTCTTCCCTCTTTACGTTCTATTTTCTATTCCCAGTTATAACACTCTCTTTGATTGTTATGACGATTCAATCCTGATCACATTGATCCGACAAAGATGTGTTCGTCAGGAGGATCACACGATCTCCGATTTGCTTGAATTTTTAACAGCAGCTCCGTCTCGACGTCAAGAACGTTGTGTAAAAAATTCAGCAACTTTCGATCAGTATCGAGCAGTCCGAAGTTCTTTTAGTGAGCGTTGTCCGACGCTAGCGATCTACACTCCTATGTCTCTTGAATACTCACAGAGACTAGGATTTGGTGGAAACCCTTCTAGAAGAAAGCTAGGAGGTCAAGGGAAGCTTAGAATATAAAATCTTGCAACCTGAGAGAAGAGCCAATGCAGCATATATATAGGCTACGATAGGGACCATAAGAAGTCAATAAGGAATAGGCTTCCTTATGGAATTAGGAAACCCTAATTCGAACTGAATCAGATTCCTATTTCCATAAATTATAATTCATACCACTAAAGAATTATAATTGCACTCCTACCCTTATCTCAAAATATATTTCGAGCTCCATGTTATTAAATGCTTATTATCTCCCCATGTTAAGATTACAGATATCCATTAATTAAATATAATTACTGACAATCATATTTAATTAATTTCTTAAAATTCCTTGAGATCCTCTACTTAACTTATCTGATATGTCGGATACAAAATCCACCTGCAGGGTTTGACATAATCAAATCTTATAAGCTTTCTCAAGGGGATATCATCAATCCCAAAATTGAGACATGGATTCCATCATTAATTAATATCCACCACACAATTAATATTGCCACCCAATCCAATGAGATATTGACCCATTTAAGGATCTCACCCTTTTAGGGATCAAAGTATAAATATCAAATGTACGTGTCTATAAATTAAATTAGGATTTAGAGCATAAGCACTCATAATAGCCATGAGGTATTAATTATCTTATAAGTCAGTATAAAGATAATTACCCCAAGTCAGTCCCGTTTAATACACAAAGTGTACCAGCATAGTGAGTTGAAACTATACCGTTTCCCGTAGTCAAGACAAACCTACTACAACACCATGCTGCAGTCCTACCGATTGTGTGTCCAATCCCATCTAAGACTGTAAACCAAAATCTTACATTCTATAATATCTGATGGCCTGATCTTCCGTGTGTAAGCCGAACTCTACACACCAAACCACCTACTATATAGAATGAGAGACACACATGCATAATATTAAATAAATAATATAATACAAACATTGCCCACACAGATTCTCATAAAAAATGGATTAACTGATTTTATTAAATGAATAATAAATCAACTACATAAAGCATGGCTTTTAGTATATATCCCTAACAATCTCCCACTTAGACTCAAAGCCATGAAGTGACACACCTCACTCCAACTAATGGCTCTACCTCCTAGGGTAAACACATATCCTGAGGTAGACTTTCTGGAATCCCTATCTGACATGAAATCAGAATCTGTGTACCCAATGGGTACAAGACTGTCTGCTTGGTAAACTAACATATAGTCACGAGTCCTTTTCAGGTACTTGAGAATATTTTTCACCGCAGTCCAATGTTCTTGCCTTGGATTAGACTGATATCTACTAACCATGCCAACAGCAAAGCAGATGTCAGGTCTAGTACATAGCATAGCATACATTAGGCTTCCTACTGCCGAGGCATAAGGAACTGCCTTCATCTTCTCCATCTCATCAGGTGTCTTAGGACACTGATCCTTAGATAGAGTAATTCCATGTTTGAAGGGAATGAATCCCTTCTTGGAATCTTGCATGCTAAACCTTGCAAGAATATTGTCAATATAAGTGCCTTGTGACAAGCCCAACATCCTATTCTTGCGATCTCGCATAAGCTTGATCCCTAGGATATGACCAGCTTCTCCCAAGTCCTTCATATCGAATTGACTGGATAACTATACCCTTACAGAAGATAATACCCCCACATCGTTTCCGATTAGCAAGATATCATCCACATATAGTACTAAGAACACCACCACTCTTCCATCATGTTTCTTGTACACACAAGATTCATCCGCACATTGATCAAAACCAAAAGACTTGATTGCTTGATCAAAGCGGATATTCCAAGACCTAGATGCCTGCTTAAGTCCATAAATGGACTTCTTAAGCTTGCACAACATGTGTTCTTGGCCCTTCGCAATGAACCCGTCTGGTTGCATCATATAGATGCACTCGTCAAGATTTCCATTTAGAAATGCTGTCTTGACATCCATTTGCCAAATTTCATAATCGAAATGTGCAGCAATGGATAAGAGAATCCGGATAGACTTCAGCATTGCCACCGGCGAAAAAGTTTCCTCATAATCGATTCCTTCTTTTTGAGTGAACCCTTTCGCAACAAGCCTTGCTTTAAAGGTTTCCACCTTACCGTCTGCTCCTCTCTTCTTCTTATAGATCCACTTACATCCAATGGGTTTTATTTCATTAGGTGGTTCTACAAGATCCCAGACTTGATTGGAGTACATGGACTCCATTTCAGACTTCATAGCCTTTTGCCAAAGATCTGCATCTTTATCTTGGAGTGCTTCATTGTAGTTACAGGGGTCGGTACCTTGTTCATCAGGGACCCGGTCATAAGACTCTCCCATGAACATATACCGGTCAGGTCGAATAATAACCCTCCCACTACGACGAGGCACAACCCGTGTCTGTGCATCACTGATATTTCGTTGTGAAGATTCTGAACCTAATACACCATTATCTACACGTTGTACTGGTTCAGGAACCTGCGTGTTAATGGTTGGTTCAGGATCTACACGAGTTTTGATAATCCTCCCACTACGACATGGTAATGGAATATCGATAACTCTTTCTTGTGGTGTTTCTTCTCGTACCGTTGGTATCGAAGAAGTATGTCTCGGTGTCTTTCCTCTCATTTCCTCTAGAACAATACGGCTTCTGGGCTTGTGGTCCATAACATAGTCCTCTTCTAAGAATGTGGCATTGGTGCTAACAATAACCTTCTGATCCTTAGGACTATAAAACAGACCACCTTTAGTTCCTCTTGGATACCCAACAAAGAAACATACTTCTGTTCTTGATTCCAACTTTTCTGCGTTCCCTTTCAGCACATGTGCTGGACTACCCCAGATCCGAACATGCCGCAGACTAGGATTTCGCCCAGTCCACAATTCTGTGGGAGTAGTAGGTACTGACTTAGATGGTACCAAGTTTAGAATGTATGCGGCTGACTCTAATGCGTGTCCCCAAAAGGAAATTGGTAAATCCGAATAACTCATCATAGATCTTACCATGTCCATAAGAGTCCTGTTCCTTCTTTCTGCCACACCGTTCTGCTGAGGCATACGGGGTGCAGACAATTGGGATGTAATCCCTTGCTCCAATAAGTATTCCCTAAACTCTCCCAAGAGGTACTCTCCACCACGATCAGATCGTAGTGTCTTGATACATTTATTTAGACGCTTCTCCGTTTTAGCCTTGAAGTCTTTGAATTTCTCAAAGCATTCAGACTTACGCCGCATCAAGTAAATGTACCCATACCTTGAGTAATCATCGATGAAAGTGACAAAGTACTCAAATCCCCCTCTTGCTTGGACAGTCATAGGACCACACAAATCAGAGTGAACCAATTCCAACGGCTCTTTAGCTCTATAGCCCTTGGCTGAGAACGGCCTCTTGGTCATTTTACCTTCCAAGCAGGATTCACAGACTGGAAGTGCCTCCACTTCCAATGAGCCTAATGGCCCATTTTGAACCAGTCTTTGAATCCTTTTCAAAATTAATATGACCAAGGCGTAAGTGCCAAAGATGCGTTTGGTTCATCCTCGAAGGTTCTTTTCTCTTAAACAGCAAACTATTTGTGTTATTCAATTCATTAAGTTGCAGCATAGGAGAGATAGGATTTATAATATAAAGATCATCCACCAATTGACCAGAACAAATAAAACGTTTATTTTCTTTAATAACTACTACTTTATTAAAATGAACTGAATATCCATTCTTTACTAAACTAGAAACTGAAACTAAATTCCTTCTAATAGAAGGTACATAAAAGCAATTTCTTAATATTAAATTCCTATCTCTACCAAAACTAAGATGTAGATCTCCTACTGCAACTACTGCTACTCTCGTAGCATTTCCCATATAGATAAATCTCTCCATCACTGAGCTGCCTGGTTCCCTGGAACCCCTGCAAAGAATTGCATACATGATCAGTGGCTCCCGTATCTACACACCAGGTACCGGTAGATCGGACCGCTAAACACAATTCAACAACTAGTAAATGAGATTTACCTTTATTGTTCTGTCTGGCGAGATAAACTGGACATTGCTTCTTCCAGTGTCCTGGCTGCTTGCAAACAAAACATTTGCCTTTAGGCTTTCCCGGTTGTCCTCGTGGCCTTTGGATTGGCGGAGGACCCGCGGCCTTCTTTTGAGCCTTTTTCATTTTCTTCTTGCCTTTCGGCTTTGAAGTAGAACCTTTCTCAAATACAAGAGCACTCCCTGACTTTCTGTTGAGACCCTCAGTTGCCTGAAGTTCTTTAAGCAGCTCCGCCAAGGTATATTTAAATTTATTCATGTTGTAATTGAGGCGGAATTGCTTAAAAGACTCTGGCAGTGACTGGAGTACGATATCGACCTGGGTTTCCCCGTCAATTTCAGCTCCAAGGATCTCTAGTTCATTAAGAAGAGATATCATCTTAAGAACATGATCCCTTACAGGCGTCCCCTCAGCCATGGTTGTGTTCATCAAGTCTTTCATAGCAACCTGCCTAGCAGCACGACTTTGATCCCCGAACATCTCTCGGAGGCTCTCCATCATGTCATAGGCACTGGTCATTGACTGATGCTGATGTTGCAGAACATTTGACATGGATGCCAAAATGTAACACCGCGCCATCTCATCAGCCTTGACCCATTTCTTGTGAGCCTGGGTTTCCTCAGCGGTTGCCCCCTCACCAGGTTGCTCAGGACATACTTGAGTAAGCACAAACTTGTACTCTTCAGCAGTTAACACAATATCCAAATTCCTTTTCCAGTCTATATAGTTTGGTCCAGTAAGTTTGTTTTCTTTAAGTATAACAGCAAGTGGATTGAAAGTACCCATTTAAAAGCCTGAGAATCACACAACATAAATAATTACGTTTGGGCAAAAATTACTATGGATTCGATTTGAAAATATTGGTTCCCTCTACCATATTTAAAAGGAATCCGCCAGCAACCTGATACACCGCGAATAGTATGACTCGATGGGAAGCCATATACTATCCATCATTTGTTCAGATAGACAATTGCCTTTTAATTTTACTATCCAGGCAATGTACTTTGCCTAATAAAATTAAACTACTGACTTGCTTTGGTCCTATAAATAATAACAGTGACTCAGATGGAGAGGATATTATTATTTATAGCTAAGTGTATACCATCACTTAATTCTAGGTCAAGAGTTCTGTGAGGAACACCTCTGATGGAGAAGTGACCCACACCAACAATCACCCAAAACATTCTTTTAAAGAAGTTTGTATTGATGATTCCACGATCAACTACGTCCGATAGGGAGGATGACACTAGAGCCATCACACAAAATTAATCATATCATCTACAAACCAGTGATGGGGACCATGGGATTTATACTTGATAAATTCCCTCTCCCACTTAGAATTTAAAAAAATTGAGGGTTATAATTTTTTTAGAAAAACTTTTAATTTAATTAATAAAAAATGATGGAATGACAAGGATTAATTCATCCTTACTTGTGAAACCCACATGTGTAGATAATAAAATCATTCTATTCTCATGATTTTAGAAAATAAGTACTTATGTTTTCAAATTATGGAATTAGTTTTATTTCTAAATACACATGTAGTTGTCCATCAATTTAAATTAATATAAATTAAACATGCAGCTAGACATCTAAAATAGGTCTAGGAACAATTATCCATGTTGTCCTATTCATTAAACATGAAACAATAATAATCATTCAATCACACATAAATAAGGAAACCACAATAAAATAGGAATCCCACTATTATGGTCAAGCTGCAACTCTTGTGAAGAAATCTTCATGGAACCCGATTAGCTCTATGTCGCAACTACGCAACTGCCTTCCAGAACTGTTTTCTGAAATAGCCTCCAGAAATTGCCTTTTAATTGCTTTCTAAAACTGCTTGTAAACTATCTTCACGAACTGTCTTCACGAATTTACTTGAGATATATTACACAAACCCTATGCCTCCATAAAGGAGTTCACATGCTATTTCTTTACAGTAAATTAACCACACATCAATCAAGCGTGGGATCCAATACACACAAATCCTATGCCTCCATAAAGGAGTTCACATGCTATATTAAAACAGCAAAATTAACCACGGATAAAACCATCGTGGGATCCAATCACACAAAATCAGTGACCATAATAGTGGAATAAGAACGCTGCAAAACAAGGGTTAGCACAGCTCTACGTTCTATCCATCCATCAAAACACGCATAAGATCTGTTTTATTGGACAACATGGTTGCCTCCAACCTATACGCAGAATCAACGTTGCTCTGATACCACTGTTAGGAAACTGCTTTCCCAGAATCCGTTGACAGTGCGTATAAGTTGGTACTGCAAAAAAAATTTCATGAAATCTATAATAACCCTACAAGGGCGGAACTAGGGTTACCTTGAACTGCAAAATTGGATTGCTGTAGTAGACGAATCGAGAACACGGGCTCGATAACAGCTCACGATCTTCTACCGTATTCCTTTGCTGCCAGAATATCGAACTGAGTGTGGGCTCTTTCGAAATCCTTTTAGTTTTCTGCTCTTCCCTCTTTACGTTCTATTTTCTATTCCCAGTTATAACACTCTCTTTGATTGTTATGACGATTCAATCCTGATCACATTGATCCGAAAAAGATGTGTTCGTCAGGAGGATCAAACGATCTCCGATTTGCTTGAATTTTTAACAGCAGCTCCGTCTCGACGTCAAGAACGTTGTGTAAAAAATTCAGCAACTTTCGATCAGTATCGAGCAGTCCGAAGCTCTTTTAGTGAGCGTTGTCCGACGCTAGCGATCTACACTCCTATGTCTCTTGAATACTCACAGAGACTAGGATTTGGTGGAAACCCTTCTAGAAGAAAGCTAGGAGGTCAAGGGAAGCTTAGAATATAAAATCATGCAACCTGAGAGAAGAGCCAATGCAGCATATATATAGGCTACGATAGGGACCATAAGAAGTCAATAAGGAATAGGCTTCCTTATGGAATTAGGAAACCCTAATTCGAACTGAATCAGATTCCTATTTCCATAAATTATAATTCATACCACTAAAGAATTATAATTGCACTCCTACCCTTATCTCAAAATATATTTCGAGCTCCATGTTATTAAATGCTTATTATCTCCCCATGTTAAGATTACAGATATCCATTAATTAAATATAATTACTGACAATCATATTTAATTAATTTCTTAAAATTCCTTGAGATCCTCTACTTAACTTATCTGATATGTCGGATACAAAGATATTGACCCATTTAAGGATCTCACCCTTTTAGGGATCAAAGTATAAATATCAAATGTACGTGTCTATAAATTAAATTAGGATTTAGAGCATAAGCACTCATAATAGCCATGAGGTATTAATTATCTTATAAGTCAGTATAAATATAATTACCCCAAGTCAGTCCCGTTTAATACACAAAGTGTACCAGCATAGTGAGTTGAAACTATACCGTTTCCCGTAGTCAAGACAAACCTACTACAACACCATGCTGCAGTCCTACCGATGGTGTGTCCAATCCCATCTAAGACTGTAAACCAAAATCTTACATTCTATAATATCTGATGGCCTGATCTTCCGTGTGTAAGCCGAACTCTACACACCAAACCACCTACTATATAGAATGAGAGACACACATGCATAATATTAAATAAATAATATAATACAAACATTGCCCACACAGATTCTCATAAAAAATGGATTAACTGATTTTATTAAATGAATAATAAATCAACTACATAAAGCATGGCTTTTAGTATATATCCCTAACAGCTCTAGAATCTCGAACGGTCCGATGAATCGTAGCGATAATTTGCCTTTCTTCTGACCAAATCTGACGATGCCTCGAACAGGTGAAACTTTGAGTATCACGTGATCTCCAACGGCAAACTCTAAATCTTTGCGTCGCTTGTCAGCATAACTCTTGTGTCTAGTCTGGGCTGTCTTCATCTTCTCACGTACAATCTGAATCTTCTCACTAGTCTCTCGTATCATTTCTGGCCCAAGAAGTTGAGTATCTCCGACTTCAGTCCAACATAGCGGCGATCAGCAAGGTCTTCCGTACAAAGCTTCGAACGGCGCCATTCCTATGCTCGAATGATAACTGTTGTTGTAAGCAAACTCTATCAGAGGTAAGTGAGTCTCCCAAGAATTCTCAAAATCAATGACGCAAGCACGTAACATATCTTCCATTACTTGATTAACTCTTTCAGTCTGACCATCGGTCTGTGGATGAAAAGCTGAACTCAAGTTCAATGTTGTTCCCATCGCTGTCTGGAGACTTTTCCAAAACTCTGCAGTAAAGCGTGAATCTCGATCTGACACGATAGAAACAGGTATTCCGTGTAACCGTGCTATGTGTTGTAGATACATTCGGCTCAAACGTTCCACTGGATACGTCATACTGTAGGCAATAAAATATGTCGTCTTCGTAAGTCGATCCACGATTACCCAAATAGCGTCGTGGTTCTGCTGTGACTTCGGCAATCCTACCACAAAATCCATGGTGATATGTTCCCATTTCCATTGAGGAATTGGTAACGACTGTAGAAGTCCAGGTGGTTTCTGATGTTCTGCCTTTACTTGTTTACAAGTAAGACACTGAGAAACATACTCAGCCACTTCTCACTTCATTCCTTCCCACCAAAAATTTCTCTTCAAGTCCTTGTACATCTTTGTACCTCCTGGATGAATCGTCATCCGTGACTTATGAGCTTCATCCAATATGTCTTTCCGTAGTTTTTTTGTTGTCAGGTACACAGAGTCTACCTTTACATCGTAAGGCTCCATCTGTACTAACACTCCAGATCTCAGGTTCTTTTGCTGCCATCTTCGTGAACCATAACTTGAAATCTTCTGCTGTCTGCTGAGCTTCTATGATACGGCTGATCAAAGTTGGTTGTACCATCAGACATCCAAAATGTTGTCTTTCCATTGGTTCCACTGGCTGAAGTTCGAATTCAGTTAACACCTCCAACGCTTTCCATTCTCGAATTAGCAATGCAGCGATCACTAGTCGAGGTTTACGGCTCAAAGCATCTGCTACGACATTTGCTTTACCTGGATGGTATTGCAATGAAAAGTCATAGTCCTTGAGTAACTCCATCCATCTTCGTTGTCGCATGTTCAACTCCTTCTGAGAGAACAAATACTTCAAGCTCTTATGATCGGAAAACAGATCAAACTTTTCTCCATAGAGATAATGTCTCCAAATCTTTAAGGCAAACACTATTGCTGCCAATTCCAAATCATGCGTAGGGTAATTCTTCTCGTGTACCTTCAATTGTCTTGATCCATATGCGATAACATTCCCGTCTTGCATAAGTACACAACCCAATCCCTGGTGCGATGCGTCACTGTAGATCACATACCTTTCTCCATTCTTAGGTATCGCAAGTACCGGCGAAGAAGTCAATTTCTCTTTTAACTCCTGAAATGCACCCTCATACTTGTCCGTCCATTCATACTTCGTCTCCTTCCTTGTTAAATTCGTCAGTGGTCCTGCTAATTTGGAAAATCCTTCTACGAATCTTCTGTAATATCCTGCTAACCCAAGAAAACTTCTGACCTCTGTCACATTGGTCGGTCTATTCCAGCTTAAGACTGCATCAATCTTAGATGAGTCCACAGAGATACCATCTCGAGATATAACATGTCCCAAGAATTTGACTTCCCGTAGCCAAAACTCACACTTGCTGAACTTTGCATACAACTTGCTATCTCGAAGTGTCTGCAAGGCAACCTGTAAATGCTCCTTATGATCTCCCTCCGTCTTTGAGTAGATCAGTATATCATCGATGAACACTATAATGAATTGATCCAGATATGGTCTGAATACTCTATTCATTAAGTCCATAAATACTGCTGGCGCATTCGTCAATCCAAAAGGCATAACTAGAAACTCATAATGCCCGTATCTTGTCCTGAATGCAGTCTTCGATACATCCTCTGGTCGAACTAACAGTTGGTGATATCCAGAACGCAGATCGATTTTTGAAAAGATCCTGGATCCTTGTAATTGGTCGAATAGGTCATCTATCCGAGGTAGTGGATATCTATTCTTGATCGTAGCCTTGTTCAACTCCCTATAGTCTATACAGAGTCGAAGTGTTCCGTCTTTCTTCTTCACAAACAGAACTGGTGCTCCCCAAGGTGACGTACTTGGGCGAATAAATCCTAAATCTTCAAGTTCCTGAACTTGCTTCTTCAGTTCCAACATCTCAGTTGGTGCCATTCTATATGGAGTCTTGGAAATCGGTAATGTACCAGGTACTAGTTCCACACAGAAGTCTATTTCTCTTCTCGGTGGGAGTCCTTTAATATCGTGAAATACATCCTGAAAATCTTTTACAATAGGAATCTGATCCATCGTGAGTTCTGTACTCGTACTCCCGATCGTAGCCAAACTACTCGTAAGAAACATATCACTCGTCGGCTGACACTGAAATCTAATCGTCGGTTTTCCTTGTCTCGGAAATACAATCGACTTAGTAGGGCAATCCAAATTGGCACTGTACTTAGTTAACCAATCCATCCCTAGGATAACATCAAATCCTGACATTGATAGAACTATCAAGTTTGCAGGAAGATTCCTATCTCCCAAGGTCAATGGGCAATCTTTACACACTTTACTCAACTTAACTGTCACTCCCAACGGTGACACAGCATTCAGTGTTGACTCAAGTGTCTGGGGTTCTAAACCCAATTGACGCACAATCTTAACAGCAATAAATGAGCGTGTAGCTCCAGTATCAAATAAAGCTTTAACTGGCCTATGAAAGAGTACAAGCGTACCTTCCAAATGTTGCTGCTCATCAGCGTTAAAGCCTGCTTCTCGTGGGATAATAGCATTCATCCTTGTCTGATCTGGAGGTCCTTGTATCCCTTGAATCGATGCTCCATAGTACCCTCCTTGTGGTGCACGACAATCCTTGCTCAAGTGCCCTGGCTTGTTGCAATTCCGACAGACAATATCCATTCTGCAGTTAACTCTAGGGGCTGTACAGAATCTGGCAACGTGCCCTGGCTTTCCGCAATTAAAACATCCTCCGCTATTGCTTGGCGGCGCTGTCAGTAGTGCCTGCGGTTGTGATCCTTGCTGGCGATATTGTTGGGGTCGAGTATAGCCCTGTTGTGGCTTTCTGGTTCCTTCCCAGGTTCTCTTGTTCCTTTGGAAATTACTCTGAGGTCTCCAACCTTGAGTATTCCTTGGTGGCAGGTTATGGAAATTCTTCTGTTGAAAACTTCTAGATGACTGAGGTTGATTCATCTGTGGTTGTTTTGCTGGATAATCATCCTTTTCCAACCCTGCAGCAAATCTAACAATCCCTTCAAATGATTGATTCAGATGACCAACCATCATATGTCTGAGGTGGGGATTCAATCCTTGGTGAAATCTCTTCACCTTCTTCTGTGGCGTGTCTATCATATGTTGAGCAAATCTGGATAGACGCTCGAACTGTGTTGTGTATTCTCGTACAGTCCATCATCCTTGTACCAGATTGAGAAAGTTCCTTTCCTGTTGATCTCTCTCATCCTCTGGGAAATACTTCTCCAAAAATCGTCCTTTGAATGTCTCCCATGGCATAGCTTTAGCAGTATCGATCCCAATAGTGGCTCGCTCGGCTTCCCACCAATCTGCGGCAGCATAAGTAAGCTGAAACATAGCAAGACGACGCTTCTCTTGTTCGCTGCATTCTAACGCTTCGAATATCAACTCCATTTCTCTTATCCATTGTTCCGCTTTCCAAGGTTCTGTTAGTCCATCAAACTTCTCAGGACGTAACCCACGAAAATTTGCTAACAACTTATCTCCAGTCTGTCTTGGTGGCGGGGGTGCAAGAGGTCTCTGGTGAGTCGAATGATTATAAGTATCTCCCACATGCTCCATCCTCTGCATGAAGGCTTCGAAAATTCCCGTCGGATCCATCCCTTCCGGAATAGGTGCTCCATTACGCGCTTGGTGATTTCTCAAGGGTCCTACCATGATAATAACGAGTATCGCCTATAAGAGACATATCGATTAGCTGAAAGTCTTCTCGCAGAAACGAAACCGAGATAGAACGAGAAGCAACAAGAACTAACAGTTCTACAAAACAATATATCAAACAACCAACAATCAATATCAAAAGTACTTCTCGTATATATATAGATATCAAAAGATGTACCATGGAGTACACAGTAACCATACCATGTACCACGTGGGACATAAGCAAACACAACACTAAGGTCAACTACTAATACTACTGCTAACATCTATACAAAGCTATGGTCAAATAGCTATCTCTCAAGCTCCCAAAAATCTAGTGGACAACATGTCCTGATAAAACTAACAAAACTAAGCCCTGCAGGTCCTGACTCAAAAGTCGTCAGCATCTGATCCTACTGGTGGTGCCTCGTCCTCTGAATCAATCTCCATCTCCTCGAGTGGATCATCCTCGACTGGTGCAACAAGATCTCCAACTACTACCCCTATATCCCAATCCTCTATCATCTCTGCATCATCGTCCTCCATCACGTCCACTATCGCCTGGTTAGCGACATCGACTGCTACTGCGGCGAATCCGTCGGCTATATCAAGAGCTCCTGCTATCGCGGCCTCTCCTATAACAAAACCCGCTGGCTGAGCGATCATCTAAGCTATCCATCCTACTGCCATATCGGCCATGGCTGCCATATGCATAATCGGTCCAGCTGGTATCTGAAGCATAACCGGTGCCTCTGGCACAACTATCTCATCATCGACCGCATCCTCATCTACTACAATGTCTGCCTCAATAGCCTCTAGGTCTGGTACTGGATCCTCTGGCTCAAACTCTGGCTCCTCGGGGTCATCCTCAGGCTCATCATCATCTGCATCGTCTGCATCATCTGCATGCTCATCCTCTAATGGGTCCTCGTCGTCTATCGGCTCCTCCTCTCCGTCTCCGTCCATGTCCTCATCGGCATGCTCATTCTCAGGCTCTGGAACTGGTACGTCGGGTACCGGTGATGATGGTGCTGCCGGTGCTGGTGCAACTACAGGCTCTGGTGGACCGGCTACAATAGCTCTCAACTCAATCTCATCCATCTCTGGCTTACTCTGAACTAACCGTAATATCTCCTGACAAATGTCTCTACCAATCCTCGCAGTGTGGTAAGCATCCATACGCATCTGCTTCGGGTGAGTCCTCTCTGTCACATAAAGTGCTCTCCACATGTCCTCCTCCAAATGCCTCCTAGCTATCTGGCAAACACGCTCACGATAAAACTCTGGGTCAGCTGGCTCCACGGTATCCCCATGGATCACGTGTCCTCCATAAGCATCGGTAACAAACTGATGGAACTCTGGATCCATGCTATCCTGCAAAGGAAAACTATCTATCGTCAGGAAGACGAACTTATCTTATACTCATATCTCCTCTCAGGAAATCTTAACATACTAGGACCAGATGGTGTGGGATCCATCAGTGAATGACAATATCAGAACCTAACCGTAATATAACCAGGAGCTCTGATACCAAAAAAACCCTGTCACGCCCCGGAGCAGCATAAATAGAGAAAAATAAATTTCCTTTATGGGTCCATAGGGAATGACAAGTGAAAGTCACTGATAATCCACACCACACAGTACTAGTCCACAAGAACAACAGGAACAGTAAAACAACTGAAATATAAACACGGTTCTATCTATTACAAACATCAGAGTACGGTCCACAGGATCACAACAGGTCTGGAGACAATATATGCCCAAGTACCCGTTAAACTACAAAGTACAATAGTAAAAGAAAAGTAGTAATATAAACTACTATCTATCTTCAAGGCTTCAGCTGGCATACGGATAGGCGTCAGCATAACTGGCATCAGTGGGGCCATTCTCCACGTAACTCCCTTCAGGGTAATCGTTATCGCCATAAGTTCCGTCATCTGCATTGTAAAGGACAGGATAGTCTGGACGGGGAATGTCCAGGCAATAAAGGCCGTCAGCTTGTTGAAAGCTGAGTGAGCACTAACTAACACAGTCTCAGAGAAATAACATAATTACCATTATGAACAATATATGACAGTGATACTAAATATATTCCTCACTCGTTTATTCAGACGTATCATTAATCGATTCTTATCAACTCCCATTCTAAGACCGATTCCACAATACCCAACTGACCATCTTGAACTGATTATATCAGCA
The DNA here is from genome assembly GCA_033977485.1 of Hydrangea macrophylla. Lineage (NCBI taxonomy): Eukaryota > Viridiplantae > Streptophyta > Magnoliopsida > Cornales > Hydrangeaceae > Hydrangea > Hydrangea macrophylla. The sequence continues at coordinate 91,265,134 of CM066995.1, forward strand.
CAACATACCCGTGCTCTTGTTCACCGCTATACCGCTTTTAAGAACTCTTGCGAGCACCCATACATCGTTCTCATATAACGACTAGTCTATGGATGTACCCATACTCTTGTTCACCGCTTTTAAGAACTCTTACTGTTCACCGCTTTTAAGAACGCTTGCGAGTACTGTACATACATAGCTCTGGTAATTCAAATCATGGGCGTGCCACATCTACTCTTGTTCACCGCTTTTAAGAACTCTTACTATTCATCGCTTTTAAGAATGCTTGCGAGTACTGTGCACCCATAATTCTCACGGTCCTGATCAAATCCTTGACATACACTTATCGGATTCAACCTGAGCGAATCATCAGCTCGACTTACACAACTTTGAACATACAAATCCTCTTACTGACTCACTTCTCACTTATCCAATACTACCCAGTATTATCATCTCAACTTACTCCGTTATCGCGTCGTACTATTACTAGCGTTCCAAACCCGACTACGTTACTCACCATGTTATCTTAATCTCGTTATCGTATCCCATTACCTCCGTAATCCATAATATCGCATAATAGGAACATGAAACAACAATTAAACAACTACGCACTATGCATTATAAACTGAAAGGAATACATTCATGTTCTGCTCGGGTTCGATCGATTGAGGAAAGGTGATGTTCGATCGATTGAAGTCTTCTCGAGCGATCGAAGAAAGGTGATCTCGATCGATTGAACTTATTTCGATCGATTGAGACTCAGTGATGTTCGATCGATTGAACTTAGTTCGATCGGTCGAACTTCGTCTTCCACAGATTCTGCATGTGAACGTGCAGAATGTGCTAGGGGTGTTTGGGTTATAATTTATACGTCCAGAATATGTAAAACATCATAACTAAGTTACCGAGTGAGTTTGGAACTCACCACAAGTTGTTAAGGGCGCGTTTGGCTCGGTTGAAAGCTTCTAAGCTTCCTCCAATGGTGGCCACTTCTCTCTGCTCCTCTCTTCGTCTCTTCTGTCTCTCTTTCTCGGCCTCTTCTTGTTCTTCTTCTTCTCCTTCTTCTCTTCTCCAAGCTGAGTATATATATATATATATGAGGATGTATGTATATAGATATAGATATGGAGGTAGGTGTATATATATGTACCAACACACAAGCACACACTCTCTCAACTCTCAAGGTTCAGCAAACTCCCCAACTCACACGAATGCAGTGTATATATAGAGAATGGGGAGGTGCAGATGGCATTGTTTGCGGGAAACCTGGGAATTCAATAATTACCAAGTTCGATCGCTCGAGCGTATTTCGATCGATCGAGATCAGAACGGTCAGGTTAGATCGATTGAAAATAGTTTGATCGATTGAAGTGGGGACCACGTATTAAATTCAGGTCGGTAGGGTTTTGATCGATTGAACAATTTTCGATCGCTTGAACTACTGGGATTCTCGATCGCTCGAACGAGCTTCGATCGATCGCAGATGAAATTGCATGAATGGTCAAGGAAAGTATATAGAACCTCTCTGCATTAAATATTTATTGAAAATACGGGGTATTACACATGGTTACCGGATCGACGGTTTCCATTTTGACCTCCCAAATCCTAAAAACGTAGGTTTTCATAGTCTACGAGGTGAAAAAGTTATTTTGTAGTGTATCTTGATAACCGTAAGTTCGATTCCCGTTCCGTTTCTTCCTGCAACTTTCTTTAGATGTGTGGGAGGTGCGAGTTAAGTTTCGTGGTTGCCGGATCGACGGTTTGCATTTTGACCCCCCAAACCCCAAAAACTTAGTCTACGAGGTGAAAAAGTTATTTTGTAGTGTATCTTGCTAACCGTGAGTCCGATTCCCGTTCTCTTTCTTCCTGCAACTTTGTTTAAATAGTAGGTATTTAATTATGAATTGTATTTATGGCGCACAATATGCCTGACAAATAGTAGGGATTTTATTTGTGATGCATCAGATGCGTCACAAATAGTAAGGATTTTATTTGTGGCGCACTATATGCGTCACAAATTGTAGGGATTTAATTGTTGATTTATTTGTGGCGCACAATATGCATCACAAGTAGTTGAGATTTTATTTGTGGTGTAACAGATGCATCACAACTTGTAAGGATTTTATTTGTGGCGCACCATATGCGTCATAACTAGTAGAGATTTTATTTGTGATGTACCAAATGCGTCACAAATAAACCATATTTGTTGTAGTGAAATTTGCCTCACATATGAGAGTTTAAGTGTCAAAATTAACCACATATATGCAATCTACCCCAAAATTAGCCCTACAAGGCTACAAGAGATTAAGAGTTAAAATTAGCTCCACATGGGTGGGTTAAATGGTAACATTATCCTTACATCGGGGGTTAATTCCAAAGTTAATCTCACAAATAGTTGACTAACATTTTTGGCCGATTTTAGAATTTTCATCAGAGGAAAATTTAAATGGTTTTACTTTAGTCCGAAACTATAGGTTGACTAAGTGTACACTTTTGAAACGCATGTTGTAAAGTGAAAATGGACCTAACCACATAGGTAATATGTAAACTAGTTTCTTTCTATTTTTCTCTATGCTTAAACAACAGTAAATGTTAAAAACTTTCACAATATAATTGAAACTTAATAAATAGGGAAAGAAAATTATGACTCACAAGTTCAAAATTTTCAAATTTACTATATTTTATTTTCAATTCTGTTTTCTTTGCTACTTTTTTAATTTGCCAAATAAAGAAAAATTATTTTCTCTATTTTCTTTTCTCTTCTCACACTAAATCTATCAACCAAATAAAACCTTAATATCTTAGCAAAATAAATAAATAAATAAATAAAACCTTCATAAAAAAATTACTATTGGCATGTGTTTGCTTGTTGATGGCCATATGACATATGTTTGCTTGTTGATGTCAGCTTGCGTCTTTCTAGAATTGCATGTTTGCTTCAATTACAATTTACAATCAAGAATAAGTATCTTGATGTACACTTCTAAAGATGGGATTGGTACTAATAGTTCTCAATCCACTGAATCCGGTGTGTTTGGATTGACATTTGAGACAAGTAATCATTCCAATAGTGTGTATAGTACTCCATTTTTTGCATAATACTCTATAATTCCCACCTAATTTAATCTTGCACTTTAGAGCATCTCCAATACTTAAAAAAATTAAAAGAATGATATTTATTTATTCCTCGTTTGAGCAGTTGAAAATTTTAGGACATAATACTAATACCTTTGTTGCGCAAATAAATCGCTTTTATTGTGCACAAAATTTTAGGCAATTTTGTTTTAAAATTTCAACGAGAAGCAAAGATGTCATGTTGCTAGCAGTTATATATCTTATGTTGGTAATATGATACAAAAGTATTTGTATTTTGGATGACAACCTAGCCAAAGGGGTGATAATGAAAAATTATAATAGATGAGGGGGTCAATATAGGGGTGAACAAAAAAACGACCGACCCCAAAAATTGATTGGTCGGTTTATTAGATGAATGTACAAGCCAAAACCGATCAAAAAATAGACCAAACCCCTAAAAAAACCGATCGACCGAACCTGGTGGTCGATTTTTAAATTCACAAAAAATTGAGGGAAAAAAAAAAACACCGCTTACACTGAGTCCGGATCCTCGACTCCTTATGAGCAGCACCAGCACTTATGTGGTGCTTACAGGATCATAGGAATATTTTTAAAATATATATATATATATATATATATAGAGAGAGAGAGAGAGAGAGAGAGAGAGAGAGAGAGAACAACTTTCAAACACCACATTTGTACTGTCCAAGGTGCAGAGTTTTATAGTTGATGATTATAGTGAGGAGCCAATCTTACGAAGTGTATAATAGACCAAGCATGAGTATTTTAACCCAAAAAAAAGGGCAAATTATACTGACCTCCCCTATCTGATAATTACAAGAACCTCCTTTGTATTTTCAAAAATTACATTAACCTCCCTTCTATTTTGAGAAAGACTGTTATACCCTTGGACAAATCATAAAAAAATTATCCACTATCTTTTAAAAATGAAAAAAAAAATCAACAATTATGAAATTTTTTTCTAAAAATCATCTTCAAAATTCAGCATATACCAAATCAAGCTTTTACTAAATTAAATATATATATATATATATATCAACATCAAATTTTAAAAATATAACAATCATCAATAAAATTATCTACTACCACTTTAAAATGAAACGAATAATAATAACAATGAAAAAAAAATGTCAACAATTTTAAAAAAATGGTTATATTGTATTTTTGTCTGCTTCAAAATTTTAAAATTGTGAACTTTCTCACAACATTGTGAATGCGCTGCTCCAATGAAACTTAATTAATACAGGTCTTGTACGGGCATTGCCCGTGTGTGTGTGTAAGACTCCACTGCGCATGTTTTTTTTTAATATATATAATGAGATAAGATGTAAATTGGTGATCTTATACTAAAAAAGTAAGTAAATGAGAAATAAGTGTTATTTTTCAAACTAAATGAGAGTTTTCTGTAATTGTCGTATATCTCTAGAGAGGTTAATGTAATTTGCCCAAAAAAAAAAAAAGGAAAAAAAGTACGAGTATTTTAAATGACAAGTTGACTAATCATAGCTTTCTTTAGGGCAATTCTATTAACACCTACCTATTTTACTATTCACACCCACCATTTAATAATTTTTTCCAGTACGACTTTACCCCAATACAAAATGACATATAAGGACAAATGAATAAGAGAAATCTTAGAACAAGTTACTCTTTACGCCCACCTATCTCAAGAAACCCTAACTCACTAACACATTCTCCATAACAAATCATATCTAATGTATTTGCATATCCATATATACACAATATACATTATATATATACATTCATAGATTCATAGGTCTATAGTTGAATACATGTGTTACAAAAATAATACAAATCTATTTATACCTAATATGTATACTCATTTGAAACCATATACGGAGTATCATATATACATAATACACACACTGAAAATATCATTGTCCAAGATAATCATTGATTTGATGACTGATCCAAGTCTGAAACTGATAATTACTTTTGAGCTAACTGATTGTTTCCCAATTACTTGGCAATTTGATATTGTAGATAATAGTTCAACGATCAACACCCATTTTGATTGCAATCTATTTTGTGTCTGACTAGTGTATATTTTTCTGATCTATGTGTGTGTGTGTGTGTGTGTGAGAGAGAGAGAGAGAGAGAGAGAGAGAGAGAGAGAGTGTGTGTGTGTGTGTGTGTAGAGAGTAACAAAAATTGGAGGGTGATAGGGTTAGGGTTATTTTGGGGAGAAGTGTGGGTATAAAGAGTAAATTATTTTAATTAAATTATAAATGTGAGTGTAAAGAGTAAATGGGTATAGTGAACAAATTAGGTGGGTGTTAATAGAATTTCCCCTTTCTTTATACCCATTCTCATCTTACCATTTTCTCTATTTAATTGTCTTTTTCATCAATAATAAAAATAAAATACAACTTTATCCAAAATGTGCATGTGTGTGGGAATCATCAAGGAAAAAACAGTTTAATACTATTTTATTCAACAAAAAATCACAAATCAAAATCACTTTAAATCCTAACCGTCTGATGGTAACATGATCACAATTCAACGGTAGTGATTGAAACAAAACGTACACTTGCATAACCAAGTTGTCATAATTAGCCAAAAAAAAAAAGGGAAGTTTCCTCATTGCTTTCATAGAACCAGCCCCCCTGAAGGCCGAAACTCACTTTTCTTTTTTGGATAGACTAATTCCGCTCTCTATATATACTATTTTCTCTCTCAATGGCTTACCCAATCCAGTCCACTCCCTCTCTCTAGATTTCTTCAGCTCTCTCTCTCTCTCTCTCTCTCTCTCTCTCTCTCTCTCTCTCTCTACATTTGAGCTCACTTATGGCGTCAACAAACGAAGCATCAACTTTGGAACTCATTAGACAACATCTACTCGGCGAATTCTCTCCGATTGGGAGCTTCGGCTTCGTTACAGACCTAACCTCTGAACCTGAGTTTGAAAATTCTCAAAGCTCTCAATCTGATTCGTTCTATTCACAAACTGAATGCTCTAACTCGCTGATCACAATCGATGATTATCTTAACTCGGATGAGGTTAATAATACCGATCTATTCGAATTTGTTCCTAATTCGATCACTTTCGAGAAGAATGAAAACGATTTCTTCGAATTCGAATCAAAACCTCAATTGTTTGATCTTATAACACCGAAACCAGTGAATTTGAGCTCGCAATCGAGTTCTAACTCGAGCTTGAGTGATCGTAGGCCGTCGCTGAAGATCGATCTGCCTTCGGTGAAGAAAATCGAGTCGTTCGAGCGCACTGAGTCGACTCAGCCATCGAAGGCGGCGGTGGTTGTGTCGGCGGAGAAGAAACACTACAGAGGCGTCCGGCAGAGGCCGTGGGGCAAGTTCGCGGCGGAGATCAGAGATCCGAAGCGCCGTGGAGCTAGGGTTTGGCTCGGGACATTCGAAACCGCCGTCGAAGCCGCCAAAGCCTACGACCGAGCCGCCTTCGATATGCGAGGAAGCAAAGCGATTCTCAACTTTCCTCTTGACATCGGAAAGACATGTGAAACGACGATTCCGCAGGCCGCCGTAGACGGTGGCCGGAAGAGGCACAGAGACGCCGTAGTAGAAGTGGAGTGCATGCCTTTGAAAAAGGAGAGATTAACGGAATGTGAGACGTCGTTAATGCCTCAGACGGCCTGTTCTTTAACGCCGTCAAGTTGGACGGGCGGCGTTTGGGATCAAAATGTTAACGACATATTTAACGTCCCGCTTTTGTCGCCGTTATCTCCCCACCCCACATTAGGTTATCATCAGCTTATGGTCATATGAAAGTCAACATTTCGATTTATGTAAATATATACCATGAGAAGGCAGTGGGCAAATATGACAACCAAATTTATTCGTTTTATTGGAAATTTTTTTCGGAATTCTTTTTTCCAGGCAATGTTTCTTTTATTCGTTTATAATTGATACAATGAAGGAAAAAAAAAAAAAAAAAAAGACCACTCCAATTTTTAAGTATGAATGTCTTTTTTTAAAGATCTCTCACATAGATATAATGTGAATCTATTAATCTAATTGAACCGACGAGTCAAGATTTACGACGTTGCAATGTCGAAAGTTAAATATGCGCCAAGTTTGTTCGAGTAAAGATCAAACATTTTTAAAACTAAAATAGGGTGAGAAATTATCCAATTATGTAGTTATTGTGTCTATGAGATTATTAACATTTCTCTCTTAAGAAAACAAAGTTTTCGTGTACAATTTACTCTCTAATTGATAATATAGACATAAGAGATGCGAAAATTGTTTATTCCACTATTGATCGTTAAAGTTTAAATCATATAAACAACTTTGAATTTCTTTTTCAAACATGATAACAAAAATTGGTATAATAAGTTGAAATTTAGCACTTATATTATAAAGAGACGTGTACATAGATATTGACATGAATAAAAGTGTACTTTCAAATCATAACACAATTACATTTTAAATATTAATCATTCATTCTATAATCCAACTGGTTGAATTACAATTATTATTGATATATCAGATTGGATTATTAATAATTTAGAGATGTAATCTTCACCAATTCCATATTGATAATTTTTCTCGAAAATTTATTCGTTAGGTTTTGTTTTTGGCAAGTTATCCTATGAGTGCATTCACCTAATTTGTGTCCAAGGTGTGTTTTGAATGGAGTTTTTATATACACCTAGCAAATTTCTCTTTACATCCGTATGTCCAAGGTGTTGAAGGAATGATATCAAATTACTTAAATTTCTCTTTAATTATTTCTATTTTAAGTTTTTTGATTAATTTTATTAAAGATAATTTAGTGTGTAAAAGTTGTTTTACTTATTTATTTATAATTTTTATAGAGTGCATTTTTGCTCACCCAAGTGGTTTGGATAAGCAAGTGGGATCTATCACTTTTCTTGGATGAAAAAAAAAGACTAAATAATAAATAAAGTTATAGATCTCACCTGCTCACTTAATGAGGTGTTTGGGTGAACAAAAATGCTCTTTTTTTTTAATGACATCACTAAAAAGAACTCCTGAATAAGCCATTGACAATAACAAATTATAGACAAGTTATTCGTACTAGTACTATGTCTTCTTATTGCCCCAAGATCGTCGGCCGTGGCTTGTGCCACCAGCTCTTACGAGTGGCTTGGTAGCACCACACACACGCACACACAATAAAAAGAAGAAAAGAAAAAATAAAATAAAATAAAATTTGTAGTGCTGCTGAGGATATGGACTCCTTACCTATAGTTTTTCATTTGTTTCGTCAATAAGCATATAGTTTCAAATTTCAATACTTGATACTTCTTGCAGAAATTTAGGTTAGTTATTTCATACTATAGTTTCTAGTTTAAAGTCTTTGCCGTAGCTCAATCAACATCTTCCCAAAATTTATGGAATGACTTAATTTAGTACCATCATAATCTGTAAATTTGTGCACCCATTTAATTATATATATATATATTAAAAAATTTCCACTCCAGATAATTTCTCAATAGTTTTTGTGTTATTAAAAATTCTACTTGTGCAAATAGGGAGGAAAAGAAATTGAAATGTCCACCTTGGCCAGACTCAAGACCCTTCGTCTCAAATATATCCATTGACCGCGTGCGAATTTTCATTTGACAAACAAATGGTTGGCTTGAAAAGTCTTATCTGTTGAAGATAGTCATCAATCTTACTGTTAAATCAGGGGATAAACAAATTTAGCTAACTAATCCCGTGCAACGTTCTTCAATTTTTATTTTAATCTATATAATAATCTGCAACAATTTTGAGAACAAAAAAGGGACTCTTATAACTAGAGCTAGGGGTGTGAAGAGGAAAAATCGGAATCCTCCACTATTAGGAGTAACATTTCCTAACTTTTGTCAAGTATAAATTAAATAGAAACTAATATTCAAGCTATAATACCAATAGTAATTTCTTTTTACCACAATCAAGCACAAATAATATAATAAAATGGCACCCAAGCAAGAATTAAATAACACCAAGATTTATGTAGAAAAACCCTTCAATGAAAAGAGAAAAAATTACAGGACAACTCCGCAAAATTCTACTATGTAAAATAAGGAATACAAATATTCTCTCAAAATTTTGCCCAAAACTTGAGGTATCCAATCAACTAGAGAGTGAGTACAATCGTTACCTCTAAGGATTAGAAAACTCAATTCAATTACCAAAGTAAATACCCAAAATAATGGTAGAAGCTCTTCAAATCCCTAAATTTGAAAAAACAAACAACCGACTTGACAATATCCTTGCCGCCGCCTCCTTGAGCACACAAGAAAGAAAACTCTCTGTGTATCTCTATGGGCCTGCCAATAAGTTGGAGGTCTCAAATGCAATTTTGGGGAACCACGACTCATGTGACCGAGTGGTAAGTCTTTGGGTGTATTACCCAGAGATTTAGTGTTCGAACCATGAGGGGAGTGGCCATTGAGAATTTACCCGTCTATATCTCAGGGCCTCGTGGAATTAGTCGAGGTGCGCTCAAATTGACCCGTACACCCACGATTACCAAAAAAAAAAAAAAGCAATTTTGGGGAGCCAGTCACAAATCACAACTAGACCGAATTGAAGCCTATTGGTCGGTTTTGAAATCTCCCCAAATTTGACCGAAGCGAACCAATGACTCAGGGGCGGAGCCAAGAGTTGAGCTAAGCAGGAGCACACTAAACAAATTTTTCCTAGGTAGAAAAACTATAAATTTGGATTTTTAAGGTTTAAAAATTGTGTGGCATTCCATGGATTTGACGTGTAGTATGTTAGGTTAAAGTATAATGATTCAAATAGAAAATAATGTCCCCATAACTCTTTTAAAGGAAGTGCATTCATATGCATAGTTTTTTTTCCTCTGCTTATTTCACATACAAAATAAAGAATCTGGAATACATTAAAATGGATATCTATAAGGCCTTAAAACAATTGAGACTAATTCAGTAAAGAAGTTGCTTATTTGGGTGAAAGTTATTACAATTTTAAAGACCAAAATGATATTGATGAGTTTAGAAGGAGTAAATTAAAAAATTCAAGAGGGTCACAAATGTATAAAATCTAAAATACATAAGATAAAAAATAAATTTCAAAAGCTAAGGGGGGAGTGCCCCAATGTGGCTCCGCCTATGACATCGCTAATCACAATATATTTGGAGAGAAACTATTCATTATCACTGTTATTTTGGTGACATGACATCCCAATCCAATATGAATCCTTCATTTGTAAACATGACCCCCTAACTACAAATCTGATATGGCTAACCGTTACAATCAATATTTACTCATATTTGGGATGCTATGATTGCCAAGTAATACATTCGTCTATCACGAGTTTTTGAAATTGATTACCTTATGTCCCGGCCAGCTACTTGGCAGCCCGATCCCCCACATGAGCCCTATTCCCCTAAACAATCCAATGCGTAGGGCTCGGGTCGTCCCTCTCACGAATCCAACCCGCAAAAAATCATATACTTTGTCCGTCCCATTTTGTGAGTCTTGTATTTCATTTTGGGATGTCCCAAAATTAGTATCCACTTTCCTTATTTGGTATATAATTTTTACTTATTTTTTAAAACTACCCTTCATTGAAATCTACACCAAGACAAAAGAAAAAAAATTATTGTAATGATTAGGGGTAAATGTGAAAAGTAGGTGTAAATTCTTCTTGTCCTTTTAATAAGTTGAGTTCCCAAAGATGGACTCACAAAATGGGATGGAGGGAGTAAAACTTATGATTAAACCGAACTAAGCATGAACAAGTGGGCTGAATCAAGCCATTTTCTCTTGTGGGCCAGGCCCCGTTAGGTTCGCGGGAGTCCACCTGCAACAGGCTTGGCTCCTATCCAAAGTAGGCCAGCCCGTTACACCTCTACCTAAATGAAAAGGAGGTATGCCAAAACAGGACCTTAATAAGATGACAAGTTTATGACCTCATATTTTTTAAATTTATCTGGCTAAAATATCACATTTACTAAAATTATTATTGGGCTAAAATATCACATGTACTAAAAAAAAATCTCAAATTTTGGGGTAGACTACATTTGGGTTAAAAAATCACATGTACTACTGCGAAGTCACTTTAACATTCTCCAATCAAAATCCAATGAGACCACTGTCATATCATTTGAGATGTAGATTCGGATTTTGAATTTGAGAAGCTTTACTCTTTTTTTTTTTCGTATAACATTATATTCATTTTGAAAAACCTACGAACAAAGGCATCTTCTCAAACTAAAAATAGGGGGAGACAAGATACTACTAAAGCCATACCCTTTTCAAAGAATGTTTGATCTCACCAATTAATCTTACATCATTATTTTAACTCTTATGTTAACGACACTATTTATTTTCTTGTTAACCATTTCTTAGTTGTGATTTTTTTTTTTTAATTTTAATTTTTTGTTTTTATATGTTTCACTATGTGTATCCATAATCTTCATTTGTCTATGTGTATCCATAATCTTCATTTGTCTGACTCATTCTCTTGTAAGAAACAAACTATTATTTATTATTAGAAAGATATTCAACCAATGAACCACCTTGTTTCTAAGGTATTACTCCCTAGCATTTTCTGGCAATCTTACTTGTCATTTTCCATTTGTTAAATCTTAAAAAATTTCTCGTTAATTTCATGTATCTTGGCTTGTTCTTACACATACAAACACATGCACAAACATATTTTATTATCTACGTTGAGCTAGGTACTAAGGGTAAATCGGTCATTGCATCGTATCGTGCCATTTTCTATACTTTAAGATCAGTGTACTACTACTACTTAAGTTCATATGTGTCGTGTTTAGTGTCTTATCTTACAGTACAGTCAGTCCCATAAATGGGAAGAACCATTTTAGAGTAATTCTAAAATTAGACTTCGTTCAATTCAAGTCTAGCTTTTTGTTTAATTCTTGTAAGAATTAAGGTAATATTAGATTGATAAAAAACTAATTTTAAGAAAGTTATTACACTGTACACGGAATCCTACCCAATGCTGTCCAAAATATTTTGGAGCAAGACATGAGTTGAGTTTATCTGTATAGAACTACTATGCTAATCTAACTAAATGATACCGTATAATGAAATCATGGGCGGACCCAAGGATTTTTATTATTATTATTTTTTTGGGGGGGGGGGGGGGGGGGGGGGGGGGGGGGTTGGTATGGAAGCTTTACAGGAGTTCGGGGGCAGTGCTCTCGATTTTTTAGGGTCTGTTTATACATATTTGATAATAAGACATGATATCAAATTGGGTTTAAGAATGATATTATCTTTTGGGTTAATATTTATACATTTTGGTGTATATTTATCAACAAGGTATGGTTTGGAACACTTAAATGGGGTGGGCGAGACTACATTTAGACAAAAAAAATTACATGTACTAAAAAAATTTCAAATTTTAGAGTGAGCTATACTACATTTGGGTTAAAATATCACTTATACTAAAACAAATTTCAAAATTTAGGAGAGTTAAGCAACAAACGGAATAAAATATCACATATACTAATAAAATTTCTCAAATTTTGGTAGAGGTAGGCTGCAACCTGAGCCTACAACTGGCTCTGCCCTTGAATGGAATGGTGTTAGTGCTTGGTGGCACACACATTATCTATATAAAACACTGGAGGAATGGAGTAATTGATGACTAGGGTACTTAAAATTTTATTCTGTTTCATTTAGGATCCGAAATTGTTGTCACGAGCTCTTTACCACTTTTTTATGGAGTAAAGTTGAGCCACATTCATCTACACCTAAAAAAATATTCACACCCTGAGATAAATCAATGAGAAGAGAGATAGAGGCTACGAGATCCACTGTCAGTCTCTTCTTATTGGTCCACTTCAGGGTGTTGATGCTTTTTGGCTGTAGATGGGTATGCCCTAGCATTGTTGTTTTTTAAATTTAAATTTTGAAGAATTTGAAACTCTCCACACTTCTGGCATTTCATTGCCCTCTCTCCTCCGTACTGTAATCTAGGGATGTTCTTCGGTCGGTTCGGTTAGTTTTTTTTTTCCCCAAGTTTTTCAATGTTTAAAAATCGATCGAATGGCTTGGTTCGGTCGGTTTTTTTTTTTTTTTTGTATTTCGATCGGTCGATTCGGTTAATTTTCCTCTGTGACTATACTTTTGAAAACCGACCAAATAGGCTCGGTTTGGTCAATTCGGTCCGCGATTTTTCGTAAACAATTCTACTATAATCATTCCCCCTCTCTCAATAATCTCTCTCTAAACTAATTATATATACGTACCTAGATATTTATATTATACAAATTAAGAATAACGCTATGCTTCTTAAATTTTATATCTCAATACTTCCAAAATATATGTGACAGTGGATCTCTTAAATTTTGATTGAAAGATGTTTGAAGTGGTTCCATTATGACATTATATAGCTCACTGCCACATATATTTGGAGAAGTATTAAAAATTCAAAATTTGGAAAGCATAGGCTGCATAACATTACCCTTTTACTACAAATTATTATTAAAAAGTATAATTAATTAAGGTATAAGCAAACTTTTATTTTTGGGTAGTGAACTAGTGGGTATAAACAAGGGCAGTTTGTAGTTTGTCTATATATATATATATATATAGATATACACATGCATATATGTAGCTCCGTACAAATCACTATCAATACCACTACTGACAAAAACAAATTAGGGAATGTCTTCCAATAAACAACTGCAGATGACATTGGATTCATCTACATGATGTCTGAGTTATAGTATCTCCTGTAGATACGTACTATGGCCTCTGATGACCAAGAGATGTGAATGTGGTGGTCCGCATGTCATACGGATTTCCAAACTCTAAATACAGTAAAGTACTAACATTTCTCTCAACAAATGAACAAGAAGAAACAAGGAGATAAGTGGTAGTCAAAACAGAAAATTGAAGATTTAGGTAAAATAACTATCTAAAAGACATGCTCTAAACGTTGTTTTTCTTGGGGGAGATCTGGACAAATTTCTTTATTGGCCCTTTGCAGTTCAAATTTATCTGACATTTGATTTTTTGGAGAGTCTTTTTGTTTATTTAAAATTTGCTTACTTATTATTCACCAAAGTACTTCATTGAGTGAGCATGTTGGACCATCACTTTTTATCGTTAGTTTATCCTCTCTCTTTTTATTTTACCCATAAAAAATAGTGAGCCCTACATACTCACTCAATGTGGTGTTTGGGTGAAATCATTTATTGCTTTCTTTTTTAACAGAGTAACTAACACCGCTTTACACACACTAAGTAAGTCGGGGATCAAGACAAGTGAGCAGCAAGATTAAAAACTCAGACTTTAACTCTGAATATAATTCGTCTAACTACTCGAAATTCGTGCTCCCAATCCGCTTATTTCTACCCCTAGAACCCTGATCCGCCCTAAAAAAGGAGGGCTTGGCCAACTCATGCCAGCTGCGTACTCTTGTATTATAGGTTGATTGGGTAATTGGATTCTCTCCAACTTTTTAACGGTAATAACTAACAAACATGGTCAAATAGAATAATACATATATATACACACACAAAAATGCAATATATTATACATGTAAATAAATATGCTCGCAAGCATACGAGTCGGGTATAGGTTCGTTACCTAGCGGAATAACCCGACGGATCGTCGAACGGTGTTGTTACGAGCCCGGCGTCTTCACCCACGAACTGCTGCTTCTGTTTAGCCTTCGTGTACTCTCTTATGCTTCGCATAAGTCGTGAAGATCACTACTAGAGCGGTCCTCGTACGTATCACGCGCAAAATCCCAAGGCACTGTGGTGATAGCCTAGAGAGAGAGAATGCGAGAGAGAGAGAGAGAGAGAGAGAGAGAGAGAGAGACCGGCTAAAAATCTAGGATCGATCTCTATATGTGTGATATATATCATATATATACATACACACACACATTCACCAAACCCTAGGGCTCCAAGAGCCAAGGCCCATTGGACCTGGTCCAATGTATGTGGGTGCCCGTATGGCCCACATATTTCTTACATCTCCCACTCAACCACATAGGGCTAGTACTAAAACCAATCTCTCGAAATAGAACTTATTATCTCTTCGTGCAGGGAAATAGAACGTGCGACCTTACGAAAAGAAAGTACAGCGACATGAGTGTAATGCCAAATCATCACCATAACCAGCAAGACACGTCACTCGGAAGCTTCTTGTGTTTGCCTTAGACGATTTAACCACACTGAACATAGCATTCTCAATCCCTCGGTGAAAAAGAATTACTACACAACCTCAATGTAATGTACTCATGACATATCAGTAACAAAATACGATTGTCGCAGGCCTGCTAATGAGTCACAAAAACATGGTGTGTTATTGAACAGTCTTCCCTGAACCTACATATCAATCTGACTAACTTGACCGCTTGCCTAGACACGCCCCATAGAATGGAATTGTCTCATCGTCCTAAGATAACATGTTAAAGTTGCTGTCATCAAGCGTCCTCTTCATGACAGTCTCAGGTCATGAAGGCAACCAATTTATAGGATAACCAATGTCTTGGATATGCTACGTGGCTCACACAATAATGAAGAGGAATCCATTCACTGCTCCACAGTCGATCACAAAAGTACATACAGTATGATATGTATGTTATGATATTCTTCCATTAAAAATGGACATGTCACTCTGTGTTTGGAAATATAAGTAACGTCATATGAATTTTAGTCTAGACGTTACACAAAATATCTAACCTGAGTTTTCCAACACAATCGCCACTCCTGGCGCCCGTTTGAAAACTCACATTCGGCTATAAACAGGCTACATAGAGTTGTGGGATCTCTCTATGTTCGACCAAATATAAAGGTCTTATCTTAGCTCCATCTAAGGCGACATATAGAAATAATAAGGGTTTATATCTAGCTCGTTGTTCTTACACTGCGTAGATATAAGTGTTCAAGCTCGCTTTCTAAGCACTATGGACACACATGTCCTAGCTTGCTATCTAAGCGCCATGAACACAAATGTCTCATCTTGCTCGCCATCTAAGTGCCATGGACACACATGTCATAGTTCGCTATCTCGGCGCCAAGGTGAATCACCCGTGTGAGCAGGTCGATTCAAGTCTGGTGACATATTAGAAATGTGTTTCCATTCCACTTATAACAAATATATATATATATATGGAGACTAGCTAGTTTATAAAAAAAAAACTTAAATAATAATGTCAATACCACAATAAAAATGTCTAAGCACATCAAATCCCCAAGTGGAGATGTGTCTCAAGACAACCTCCCTTTGCGCATACTACATATCAAATGTGACAAAAAAGAATGTCTACGTGCTAGAATGGCTGTGAGATCTTTTGCATATGCTCAGGCTTATGTGTTATTACCGTAGATGAGCACAACCTCGTTGCTATAAGGTGAAAAGTCTAGCCACTGCAAAAACACTTTAACCAAAACAGCTCCTCGAATAGCTGGTAAGCACACCACATGTTATGCTTCCATCATGAACAGCATAAGGCAAGGTCCACGGTCCTTCGAACATATCGCAAGATCGTCTTCACTACTCTCTAGTGACAGGACCAAGGTTGCAACGGCAACGACTAATTAAACCAACCGCACAGCAGACATCGGACCGAGTACACAACATAGTATACTACAGATTCCCTAATACAGAGGCATATGGAAAACTGGACATTTGTTTCCTCTTCTTATTATTCTTAAGACATTGATCTAAGATCAAGGTGAGTTCAAAAAATTGGGATGTCAATGGATTTTCAGCTTTTCATGTGAAAACGTTCAAGAACCAACATCTTGTAAGTCCCTCGACAAACAGAGGAGCTTCTGAGAACAATATCTCATAGTCTAAATTCCCAACACATAGTTGGTATCACCCATGTCCTCAATCTCAAACTAAGAGGACAACCACTCTAAAGTGACGACAATGGTACTTATCTCATTCCCAGCTAGAAGGACACCATCAGCATACAATGAATTAGAACACCTTTCTTGGACCGTTTAATGTACACACATTGTACCACTGCCTAGACGTATCTAGCTTGAGATAATAAATGGAACATTTGAGATGACATACTTTTGCGCTCATTTCCTTTGGTTACAACACCAATAGTCTATATTTATCTCGTGTCTTGTTCTCCATTGAGAAAATAACAGTTTAAACATCCAACTAAAAAGGTTCCAAAACTAAATATTCGACCATTTCTAGGATGAGGCGAATGGAGTCAGATCTCACCCTTTGGGAGAACATGTTTCCATGGTCTATACCCTCTCTGGGTACAAACTATCACCACAAGGCGCGCCTAATACTTGTCAATTGATCCATCTGCCTTGCGTTAGACTTTGAAAACACACTTGTCTCCAATAGTCTAACACACAAGCGGAATGTCAACTAATTCCCAGACTTTATTCGCGTCCATAGAGCTCATCTCATCTAGCATAGAAACTATCCACCCAACTTCAGCAGACGAAGAAAAATGCTTCAACAAAAGAAGCAAGCTCATCCTCATCCACTCGTGCACACATATGAAAATGTCTTCCTCAATTTCAAAACAGCGATAGGGAACTTTTTCTTCATCACCATATAGTGTACTACCTGCAAATCTTGAGTGCCTAGTCCCACTATCTGGTACACCCCCACTAGCGTCTAGCGGTGTACTCCCACTCGTCTGGAGACTAGTACCATTTTGCAGCGATTACTGGATGTGGAATCTCAATCTCCCCACCCTCACTCGAAGATGGTATGTTGCCTCCAACATCCTCCAACTCATAAAGGTCAAGATATCTCTTAGTATTACCAACCTGGAAAAGTCATTCTCAATATCATGTGACACCATTTCTGTCATTCCTATACCCGTTTGTTCATTATACGTAACATAGCCTGTCGAGCTATTAGAATACCTTATAAAGATATGCTTTCTAGCTCTTCGGCGTAGTTTCTTGCACTTATGCGAGGTATAGTGAACATAATGTCACACCCCGATTTTTCGGACAACCAAATATTAAATCCAGAGCATGTATCCAGACTAATATTTAATTTCCAAAACCCTGAGAATGACACCCTCACACAGGCTAACAGATAATTTATTTGAAAATAGAATTTAATACTCATTAGATAAGGACATATGATCTTGTGTTTAAAGAAAAACTCTTTATTATTAAACATGTATTCCCAAACATCCATTTCATTGTAAAAGAAATAAAGTTCCATTATAAATATTATATCACTTTTCAATTTAAAAAAAAACATCATTTTCATAAATTAAATGTCCACATACAGAGTTCAGCGGAAATAAAAATAAATAAGAATAAAATCTATACATCCATTGGTCAGAGTAACTACAATGTTCCCAATACCCAATATACCATATTTATTACAATTATACATACTGGCCCACAATGCCAGAAAATAAAATACAATCAAGTACAACAAAAATAAGTACAACTCCAATAATAAACAACACAACGACCATCTCTTCACCCAAACAGAAACTCCAACGAAAATCGCCAAAAACTAAACCTGCACAAATACATTCGACTACGTTTCATATAGAAACGCCCCCGAATGTATAACACACTCGGGTCAGTCACATGACTTGTATGAGTTAAACAAAACAACAAGTCTTAGGGATCCAATTTGAACCCGTAGACAACAAATTACACTACAGTACTCTTGGGTCAAGACAGGTAGTTCCACACACATATCTGGACAATAGAGTAGTTTCCATTTATGTGGTGGCAAGTAGTTTCTTGCCCAAAATCCAAAGTTACTACGAGTTTCATACTTACCCATTACTTATGGTGAGCCAAACCTGTAATACGTTAGTGGGCCCACCATCCTGCAAATTGAATGATCATAAACCAAGCAAACAATTCTGTATACAAACCGTCCACATTCTAACTCAAACATCGCATTCATTTTTCCACGCTTATCAGTCTTATGAAATACTCCATTGTCATTATTTATTAGCCTTTAATTTATCTTTGTGTTCCCTAGGTTCACCACTTGGCCACCCTCCATGGTACAGCCCACACATATATCCCATGTGTGCTCGGACATACTACCAACACCCACTCCGGTGCTAGTTTGGTTGGGGTATCAACCAAACTAGGTATACACACAGAAGGCCAGTCAATATGCCTAGACGTCTAACAAATAAGCCGGGCATAAGGCTTAGGCCAGCTTGATCACGAAGCCACTGGCAAAAGGGTACACTCAGCAAGTCGAGCTACCAAAAAAAAAAACATATCACACAACGGGGAGCGGTGAACACTAAAGAACTATGTTGCAATTATCACTTATCATTCGTATTATCCCAATAATTGTAAATTTCACGTTTATTACATAGTTCCGTCTTATCATCCAATCACATCTCTAACTTTTAGATGTATTCCAATTTCTTACAATAAAGGGTTTTATCAATTAACCCATAACAATCTTCCCTCAATAATTTCCAATCAAATTACAAGATCCCCAATATACTATTCAACGAATCTAATTTACTCATTTTTATCAAAATGACCACAAAATAAGGTCAGTTATTTCAGGTACAATAACCGCAACCCAACATTCAAAATTAGCCTACACAAAGCACATAATAAGAAATCATATTCTCCAATTTGTACGTTGAACTATATTGAAAATTGCTACTGTAATCTTAAATTTCTGCCCAAACGGTGCAGAATCAGGAAAAACTTAAAACACGAAAAGTGTGCAGAATCACGTTTTACATAAGATATGCGGACAGAATGTTCAAATTCAAAGCCACGATTTTCTAATAATTTTCTGAAGTTTCTGCAACTGTATGAATTACAAAAAAAAAACGAATTTCACATATCTTTTTTTTTTTTTTTTTATTGCGATGAATATTTCACATATGGTTTTATCAAACTAACTATTTACTTAACCCTTTCGAATACCCTAATGTCATGATCACAAAGTCCCATGAAGGAAAAGAATGTATCTAAATTACTTCAACAATAGCAACGTGTATCGATCCATTACAAAGATTCAACCCTAACAATTAAATTTAACATGCACCAAGTTACTCCCATACTCATACATATATATACATACATGTATATATATATATACTCGGATACACAAAGTTTAACTCACCTAGTTCGATCCAAAATTGACAACCACGAATGCTCCGCGATTCCCCACGTGCCCACGAACCCGAGATCATTCTCCTTTCTTCTTCTTCTTCTTCCCCCCCTCTCTCTCTCTCTCTCTCTCACACACACACACACACACACACATACACACACAACACACGTCTGTTCTCTCTTCTACTCTCTTTTCTTATCTTCCCTTTTAGTTTTAATATGGGGGCTAGGGTTTATTATAAGTATATATGTACACTACACACACAACACATGTTAATAAAACACACACAAATATATAAATCCCGTTTCTCTTTTTATGGGCTCACAAAAGAGACCCATATGAGCCCAGAATGCAGTACAAAGTGTTAAAATGAGTAGCCCAATGGGTACCCATGACCCCGGTACTAAGTTTTAATGTTAATTACATTATTTAACACATTCGCGGGCCTGTAAACACTATATAACAAAAATACATATCAACCCTTCACTTTATTTTTTTAACAAATATAAATTAATAAAATATAACTTCCAAACTAAACGTGCTCACTCATGATTTAATTTATATGTCCACCAAACACTAAAAAATTTCCAAACACATGTCTTACATAGGCACACTCATATAACATTGCTAACGGGAAAAATAATTAAAATAATTATTTACATAGAAATTTTATGGTTGTTACATTCTACCCTCCTTAAAGAAATTTCGTCCCGAAATTTGAAGCAACGTTATATATTCAAAACAATTATGAATAAAAATTAAGCACGCAATTTCATACAAAATTGTGATTACGTTTTAACTCTCAATCATACGAGACTTAGTACGTCGAGCGAATAATCCAAACAAGGAAACCCTCATATATATACCTTATTCTCGTATAGTCAATCGTCAAACGTTAATAGATATTCCAAAACACAGAGATTGATGCAAACCATGTGAATACGAACTATGCATGTAACATTCTCACATTTAATCAATGATTTAACTACATGCTCATGTTTACCTCTTACCATGTACCGAACTTCTACTACTCAAAATACCCAATACTTACAACTCAAATGTATAGCTTCAAGATCTATCAGAACCTTTCACTATGAATAAGAATACCCGTCCAAATTAATAAGTTGTTGTAGATATAAGAAAACCTCTGGCTCAATATACACTCCCGAAAAATAATAAGGCATAGAAATTCCATGTTGAGAGATACGATAGATGCAGCAGTAGAATATCAGCCGATAATACCAGCTTCATAATAAGAAATCCAAAATACCCGTTGATAGATAAGAAATTCCAGAATACCAATAGTGATAGAATCCGCTTCAGAAAACCATAATAATCAATAGAGATGAGAAGGCTAGAAAATCAGTTGATAACATAAGAAATCCAGAAATCCAATCCTTGCCTCCAATTGCCGTACAAAATTTCTCAAGTCCATCGTATTCACCCACATAACTATTCCATAAACGAAAATAGAACTCTCCTCGATACGAACCCAATATACCAATACAAGATATATGCACTAACATGCAAATTTAACCATTATCCTATATGCTCATACTTGGTCTCAAAAATAACATGCAGTTAATACCAAGCAAGGAAGCAAATCAATATGTACGAGCATACGGTTCACAAACTACTACTAAGATATAAAGACATTATTCACATTACAAAGCACATAGCAACAAAAAACACGTAGTAGCACATACTCCCAATCCCAAAGAAATTCGCAAACCTAAAGCTCTGACAAGCCCGTAAACCACGATCTGAGAATCACTTAGACTCGCTAAGATAACCTTAAGCTCTGATACCAAACTGTCACACCCCGATTTTTCGGACAACCAAATATTAAATCCAGAGCATGTATCCAGACTAATATTTAATTTCTAAAACCCTGAGAGTGACACCCTCACACAGGCTAACAGATAATTTATTTGAAAATAGAATTTAATACTCATTAGATAAGGACATATGATCTTGTGTTTAAAGAAAAACTCTTTATTATTAAACATGTATTCCCAAACATCCATTTCATTGTAAAAGAAATAAAGTTCCATTATAAATATTATATCACTTTTCAATTTAAAAAAAAACATCATTTTCATAAATAAAATGTCCACATACAGAGTTCAGCGGAAATAAAAATAAATAAGAATAAAATCTATACATCCATTGGTCAGAGTAACTACAACGTTCCCAATACCCAATATACCATATTTATTACAATTATACATACTGGCCCACAATGCCAGAAAATAAAATACAATCAAGTACAACAAAAATAAGTACAACTCCAATAATAAACAACACAACGACCATCTCTTCACCCAAACAGAAACTCCAACGAAAATCGCCAAAAACTAAACCTGCACAAATACATTCGACTACGTTTCATATAGAAACGCCCCCGAATGTATAACACACTCGGGTCAGTCACATGACTTGTATGAGTTAAACAAAACAACAAGTCTTAGGGATCCAATTTGAACCCGTAGACAACAAATTACACTACAGTACTCTTGGGTCAAGACAGGTAGTTCCACACACATATCTGGACAATAGAGTAGTTTCCATTTATGTGGTGGCAAGTAGTTTCTTGCCCAAAATCCAAAGTTACTACGAGTTTCATACTTACCCATTACTTATGGTGAGCCAAACCTGTAATACGTTAGTGGGCCCACCATCCTGCAAATTGAATGATCATAAACCAAGCAAACAATTCTGTATACAAACCGTCCACATTCTAACTCAAACATCGCATTCATTTTTCCACGCTTATCAGTCTTATGAAATACTCCATTGTCATTATTTATTAGCCTTTAATTTATCTTTGTGTTCCCTAGGTTCACCACTTGGCCACCCTCCATGGTACAGCCCACACATATATCCCATGTGTGCTCGGACATACTACCAACACCCACTCCGGTGCTAGTTTGGTTGGGGTATCAACCAAACTAGGTATACACACAGAAGGCCAGTCAATATGCCTAGACGTCTAACAAATAAGCCGGGCATAAGGCTTAGGCCAGCTTGATCACGAAGCCACTGGCAAAAGTTTACACTCAGCAAGTCGAGCTACCAAAAAAAAAAACATATCACACAACGGGGAGCGGTGAACACTAAAGAACTATGTTGCAATTATCACTTATCGTTCGTATTATCCCAATAATTGTAAATTTCACGTTTATTACATAGTTCCGTCTTATCATCCAATCACATCTCTAACTTTTAGATGTATTCCAATTTCTTACAATAAAGGGTTTTATCAATTAACCCATAACAATCTTCCCTCAATAATTTCCAATCAAATTACAAGATCCCCAATATACTATTCAACGAATCTAATTTACTCATTTTTATCAAAATGACCACAAAATAAGGTCAGTTATTTCAGGTACAATAACCGCAACCCAACATTCAAAATTAGCCTACACAAAGCACATAATAAGAAATCATATTCTCCAATTTGTACGTTGAACTATATTGAAAATTGCTACTGTAATCTTAAATTTCTGCCCAAACGGTGCAGAATCAGGAAAAACTTAAAACACGAAAAGTGTGCAGAATCACGTTTTACATAAGATATGCGGACAGAATGTTCAAATTCAAAGCCACGATTTTCTAATAATTTTCCGAAGTTTCTGTAACTGTATGAATTACAAAAAAAAAAAAAAAAAAACAAATTTCACATATCTTTTTTTTTTTTTTTTATTGCGATGAATATTTCACATATGGTTTTATCAAACTAACTATTTACTTAACCCTTTCGAATACCCTAATGTCATGATCACAAAGTCCCATGAAGGAAAAGAATGTATCTAAATTACTTCAACAATAGCAACGTGTATCGATCCATTACAAAGATTTAACCCTAACAATTAAATTTAACATGCACCAAGTTACTCCCATACTCATACATATATATACATACGTGTATATATATATATATACTCGGATACACAAAGTTTAACTCACCTAGTTCGATCCAAAATTGACAACCACGAATGCTCCGCGATTCCCCACGTGCCCACGAACCCGAGATCATTCTCCTTTCTTCTTCTTCTTCTTTCCCCTCTCTCTCTCTCTCTCTCACACACACACACACACACACACACACATACACACACAACACACGTCTGTTCTCTCTTCTACTCTCTTTTCTTATCTTCCCTTTTAGTTTTAATATGGGGGCTAGGGTTTATTATAAGTATATATGTACACTACACACACAACACATGTTAATAAAACACACACAAATATATAAATCCCGTTTTTCTTTTTATGGGCTCACAAAAGAGACCCATATGAGCCCAGAATGCAGTACAAAGTGTTAAAATGAGTAGCCCAATGGGTACCCATGACCCCGGTACTAAGTTTTAATGTTTAATTACATTATTTAACGCATTCGCGGGCCTGTAAACACTATATAACAAAAATACATATCAACCCTTCACTTTATTTTTTTAACAAATATAAATTAATAAAATATAACTTCCAAACTAAACGTGCTCACTCATGATTTAATTTATATGTCCACCAAACACTAAAAATTTTCCAAACACATGTCTTACATAGGCACACTCATATAACATTGCTAACGGGAAAAATAATTAAAAAAATTATTTACATAGAAATTTTAGGTTTGTTACACATAACCTCCTGAGCTCCATGGGCGCAAATGCTCCAAAATGAGCTTTTCGCCTTTCCATAGTTCATAAGGGGGTAGAAGAAACTAACTGAGAAAAGGCACTCTAGTATGTAGGCAGCAATCAATAGTACATCCCCCCAAAACAACATTGGGAGGTTGACTTGCGCCATCATAGTCCTAGCCATATCTAGGAATGTCCTATTCCTTTTTTCCGCAACACCATATTATTGTGGAGTTTTCGGAATAGGAAGTTGTTTGCGTATCCTCTTTTTCTCACACAGTTCCCTGAACTGATTAGATAAATACTCGCGATCCTTATATCGCGCAAAATCATTTATAAAAGTGAGAAAATATGAGGCACCATGGCGTTCCTTTATAGCCATAGGTCCACAGATATTTGAGTGAACTAGCTCTAATGCTCGAGTAGCTCTAATAGCCTTTCTAAAAGGCTTTCGACATTCTTTTCCAACTCAGCACGACTCACATATAGGTAGGTCAACCTTAGCGAGTGGGCCCAAAAGGGCTTCTCGAGCTAATCAAGTCATCCTATCACATCCTATGCGTTCAAGTCTAGCATGCCATATCTCAGAATAAATGAATTAACAGAGAAAACTAGAATTTATTAAAACAATTCTCAAGAACTTATCCCTAGATAACCATGTCCTAGTAATACCACCACTGGCCTTGCGCTTACTTCTACTTATAGAAGTCGTGGTCAAGAGTGTAGCTATACGGTTCGCCTTATCTTTTTAGGCGCTCCATATTCAGCTCAACATGTCGAAAAACGTTAAAAACCAAACATTTAACATTTCTGTTGTAGATCATGATTTGTTTTCTATGGACTCGCGAATCAAGCAAAGAACTAATCATAGCCTGAAACTGCAGTTTGCCTGTAAAGATGTTCCAAGTAATTCGAAATCACGAATCATACCTGTCATCGACCTTAGATGTCCAATCATCGTGTACTTGGAACGTTTCCTTTACTTTCCCGAACTTCATAACTAGATGTTTAATCTAGTAGTGAATGTGCCATCGAAAACAAATTAGAGCTGATCTTACAATACTTTGGGTATTGGGTAGTCTTCCCAACAAGATCATAGTGCATGCTGCTTATCACAAAGTGCGTGCTATGATCCTTCTCGAGCCAAGTGTCATAGGCTTTCAAGGTTTATAATGAAATTGGGCCGGAGGCCCATTATTCGATTTATTGGGTTGGACTATATAATAAGTCTAAAGCCCATAAGCTCTTATTTACTCTGTAGGTGTGTTATTTTGCAGTGCCATATTACAAAAGTTAGTCCCGTTTAAACTTTTTACTTTTATAAAGATCGACAAAGTGTGGTTTAGAAAACATTTGTTTTTGTGAACCCAGAAAATTTGAAAAAATATTTGAGAACATGCGCAAGGGATTGACATTATTATTTGCACATTTTATAAAGTTTGTTTTAAAATCCAATTATAAATGAGTTTTCCCCTTTCTACAATTTAAGACCAAAAAATTTGCTATAGCTCATTAATCAAATCTTAATTTCGTAAATCAAGAATAATCTTTTACAATTGATTTTTTTTTTAAAAAACATCAATTAGATGGTACAATTACCTATCTAAGATCATCCACAATAATATAAAGTGCGCAATACAACAAAAGTGCGCATGGACCCCTACGTGGGTCCAAATTGACAACTTAGAGCTCATGTTAAGGTGATTCAAGTGTATGATGTATGAATAAAGAAAACCATCTCTTTACAAGTAGGCTTTTCCATTACAAGAAATAAAACCCTCATCCTCACATTACATTTATAGCCCATAAAAAATAGGGACGCTTTGTTCATAAACATATACAAGAACAACCTTAAACATACATCGTGAGGACACAAGTTCCATAAATTGTCAAATAATTGTCCATTCATTTGATTCAGATTAATACATTAATCACATACATCAAGCACTCATTCCGTCTATTTAAAATGAATGGACTAATCCATCACTCCATTTAAGGAGGAGGATTAGAGGTCTCGGCTCATCCAATCACAAACAACAGTAATTAAACGTGACCTATAATGTAATGAGCTTCTAAAATAATAAAATGTGTAATAAAATAATTATTGCACAACCCCCGGATAGCTCCTATAAGCTAAAGTAAAATCAATGAAAAACCTGAATTTTTCACTAATTTTAACACACTTTTCGGTCTTAAAACATATTTTAAAACCAATTCATTAAGGGCTTTTAAATTAACAAATTAATTTGATACCTCATGGAAAATTAAATTAACTGAAAAAATGATTTTTTTTCATTATAAATAAAGAATCTCCAAAATTTTATCAAGACCCAAAAACATTTTGAATCAATTTAACATAATAAATTGATCTAGTTAAACAAAATTAACTATGAGCAACTAAATTTCCCAAAAATACAAAAAGTTTGGGAAATTGTTCTCCAAGGATTTTTAGTGGTCTAATACGGCGTTCTAAACATCCCATATTAATTTCAAAAATTAATCATCTATTTTGGCTATTTTAAGCAATTAAATAAATGTCCATATGCATAAATTTTATGCTTTAAAATACCAAAACAAAAATGAGATAATTCATAAAATTTTCTCAAGTCTCCAATCAGTGTACACAAAATACTAGACATTAAATTCAAGAATTAATAACTTTAATTGGTTATATTTTAAGTAATTAATATTGCGTACTCAACACAATATATATGCTCTAAAATATGTTCCAAAGAGCGAGAAAATCCACTAAAATAATTTTTTCAAGCTACCACTAGTGTTCTAAACACATTGTGTTAATTCTCTGAACTAATAATCGATAAAAATATTTTAAATAATTTTAATGCGTATACAAAAGCACACAATTATATGCTCTTAAATATTAATATAATTTAGATAATTTAAAAAATTATTTATGGGACCCACAAAATTTTACATGTCTTAAAACAGTGTCCCTTATGAACCATATTAATTACAAAAATTAATAATATATTATGGCTATTTTAAGCAATTAAATAAACGTCCAAAAATATTAATTATATGCTCTAAAATACCATAAATACATGATAATTTACACAAAAAATTATCTTAGATTCCTTTACAGTGTACTAAATACTATATATTAATTTTAAAAATTAATATACATTTTTGGATATTTTAAGCAATTAAAAACACATTTAAAACATATCTTTTATGCTCTAAAATACCAAAAATAATGAAACAATTTACTATAAAATTATTTCTGGTCCCACACAGTGTCCATAATATAGGAAAAATAAAAAATAAATTTCCACATATTTCCAGAATTTTAAAGTGATTAAAACATGTTTTATCAATTAAAAACATAATTTTTTAATAATCAGAAACTGTTTTAATTAGAAAATAATTAAATAATATTCTGAAATATTTTAATTAAAATATATTAAAAAACTACGGCAGGAGGGGGACCCACATTCGCTGGAGCGACGGCCAGCCAGCCACCGGCGCCGTCACACGCGCCAAATGCGCCGCCGGTGCGCGTGGGCTTGGTCTGGACGAGGTCATCTTCTTCATTGAAGAAACCCTAAACCCAGCAGCCATGGCTGCGCCCGGCAACCACTTTGCGAGGCTATTGCGGCTTCGTTTCTTATCCAAAAACTTCGTGTAATATACCGTTGGAAAGCCTTCATGGTGTAGATGTGGATTAAGCCAAAAAAACAGAGGCATTGGACATGATCATAAACGTCGTGAAATTGAGTGCAAAGTTTCGAAAAAATTCAGTTTTAACAAATACCCAGAATTTAGGGTTTCAGATTTCTAATTCGTTTGTGATATTCAAGACATGGGATCGATAGGGGGGACTCTAGGGATGATAAGGAACACAACCATGCCAAACAATTGGACCCCTATTGGAGTTGCGATGTAGAGCCACTTCAAAATCCGAAAAAAAAAAAGTTTATGTTAAAAGCTTGCTTGAAGCTTTAATGGCAGAACAATTTGGGGCTTGTAAGGGCAAACAAACAACCTGTTGGTTGTGATACCAATGTAAATAAATATGCACGCAAGCATACGAGTCGAGTATAGGTTTGTTACCTAGCGGAATAACCCGATGGATCGCCGAACGATGTTGTTACGAACCCGACGTCTTCACCCACGAACTGCTGCTTCTATTTAGCCCCTGTGTACTCTCTTATGCTTCGCATAGGTCGTGAAGATCACTACTAGAGTGGTCCTCGTACGTATCACGCACTAAATCCCAAGGCAATGTGGTGATAGCCTAGAGAGAGAGAGAGAGAGAGAGAGAGAGAGAGAGAGAGAGAGGCCGACTGAAAATCTAGGATCGATCTCTATATGTGTGATATATATCATATATATATATACACACACACACACACACACACATTCACCAAACCCTAGTGCTCCAAGAGCCAAGGCCTATTGGACCCAGTCCAATGTGTGTGGGTGTTCGTATGGCCCACATATTTCTTACAATACATATAGGCTATAGTCAACAAACTTATTCACACACACACACACACACACACACACAAATAAAAATAAAAAACCCAACAAACTTGTGAGTTGTCACACAGTTTTTACACATATATAGGACTAGTCCTGAGATGACAAAAATTATTCGGAACCTTAAGCGAACTTTCAAAGGGGCCTATAAAAAAAGGTCTCTATACTAAGTTTCATAGAAACTATGAAGAAAATAGAAAAAAATTAGGCCTAAAATTGATAAGTTTCATAGAAATTAAGAAGAAATTAGGAGAAAATATGCCTAAAAATAATACGTTTCATAGAAATTAGGAAGAAATTAGTAAAAAAAAAAGGCCTAAAAATGATAAATTTCATAAAAATTAGGAAGAAATTTGAATAAAATAGGCCTAAAATGTGCCCAATGCGACCGCTTGAGCACATGCGCCCAAGGCCGGCCTTGCACACATACATATATACTATAATAATACATATATATATATACACACACACACTTTCCATAAATCAGTGTAGTTTAAGTGCATAAAATTGTCTTAAATACAAAATATACCCTTAAAGTTTAGTCTCTGTCTCATTTTATTCCATGTGGTTTAAATTGCGTCAATTTGATCCTTGAAGTTTTTAAATTGAAGCAATTTAGTCTAAATATCGCTTTTTGTCAAAAAAAAAATTGATGGAATTCACCCCCTGGTACGCACAATTATGCTGATAAGCGGGTGGGGAGATTGTTGGTGTTCCATTTTTGCACCTAAAAAGTGTGACAATGCATAACATGTGAGTGATTCGGTCAAGTACTTCTCCATTGGATTGGACATTTAGACCACATAACTTCGATCTATTTAGAAATTTCAGGGAACTAATTGATGCAATTGAAACTACAGGGACTAAAATAAGATAAAGAACAAATTTCAAAGATACATTTCATTGTTACGACTACAAAGTGGGTTAAACAGGGGTAGAGGTGAAAGAAAAACCGGTAGATCGAATTTGGTCGGTTTTTAAAAAAATAACCATAAACTTTAAAAAATGATCTAACCAAAAAAAAAAAAAAAACCCCCCGACAGAATAGACCATGATTGGTCAATTTTTATACATGCAAAAAAAAAAAAAAAAAAAAAAAAAAAACAAAACAAAACAAAAACAAAAAACAAAAAACAAAAACAAAACTGGACCGGAACCGTTCCGTTTACACTTTACAGGGGAGTAAATATTGGGTATCAAGGTGATGCCACTTGAGTTTTTGTAACGCCTCTATAGGAGAGATTGTAGGCTTATGTGGATAGAGTTTGGGGTGATGTGAGAAGAGATATCCCTAGAAATAGGGGGTCATATGTTTGAGTAAAAAAATTTGATTGAATGTGGAAACCACATCGATCATCCCTATCACCACTGTGATACCCAATATTTTTTGAGCAATCCTACACCCATCTAACTCCACACCCAACACATCCTAGAACTTGAATGTGGGTCCCGTATGAGACCTATGTGGGACTAAGATGAGGCCCGCTCGCATGGTTACCCAAATGATATAAGACCATCTCCAATGCTAAATGCTATATCTTCCATGACAAAGCTATTTTTTTTAGCATTGCTACAGTATCGAATGCTATATTTTGACATTTCTACTCCAATATTGCTACATACCATTTTAAATGCTATATTTTACCTCAACTATCATTCATCTTCCAAAGTAGCCTTTTGTTAAGGGTAGGCTTACAAATTTCGCATCCCAAATGCTTCCCAAATACATGTGACAGTGAGACTTTTAGAACCAAAAAAAAAATGACAATCGGACAACTTCAATATCTTGTAATCAAAATCAAATTATCTCATTAATACAGGTATTTAGGAAGTAATTGAAATACAAAAAATTTGAAAACATAGTACAAAAAGTGGTCAAAACATATTATTTAAAAGCTTAAGTGATGACATGACCGAAATGGCAGCTGCCATTTGCCATGCCAAATTTGAGAGGATAGATAGCAATGCCATTTTTTGGTAGCTGGTCTAGCATGGTGTAGACACCCCAATTTTGACCAAACGTCGGACGAAGGGGAGTATTACCTCTAAGATCCGATGATGACAAGCGTCCGATTAGTCCAAGACTTCCAAAGGTGATTCAAGCTCTTCCAAAGGCTCTTTCAATTCAAAACAAAAGAACAAAAAGAGAGAACAGAAGAAAATGGCACGTGGCAAAGCTGCGGCAGTCATAGGTTGCCGCTGCGGCACTCTATGAAGTGCCGGGTGGCAGTCTATAATCTTCGCAAATTTCACCAAGTGCCGCGGTTTCACAAAGAAAACGGCAGTCCAAGGAGTTGTCTGCAGCATTCTGTGAGTGCCGCTTCGGTAGCCAGTGAGTGTCGCTTCGGTAGCCAGTGAGTGTCGCTTCCATCTCCATGGAGTGCTGCATTTTTATGACGGTCTGTCCAAAAGTAGGTCGGTTTATACCATCAAAAGGGGGCGGGATTAGGGTTTTGGATGCGAATTTCCCAAAAAGACCCCCTAATGATTGCCTATATATAGAAGGTGTATATCCCATTATTAAGGGTGGAAGATTAGAATGTTAGCATCCCAATATTGATTCTCCTTCAAAAATTTTCTAAATAGAGAAATAGTAGTAGAGTTGGAAGAAGAGTTTGATCATCACTTGGAAGGTCTTAAAGAAGCCAAGAAGTTGAGGATACTTAGAGGTAAAACTCTAAACTAATTAGTTTATTAGTAGCTCAATCACAATATTAATTAGTTACCTAAGACCTTTTACACATTTTCAAAACCTCTCTTCCCACCTCATTTCATCACACACCACATATATATTGTGATTAAGCTTTCATCTCATTAGCTTGGATCAAAATGGTTTAGTGTTTAAAGCTTAAATAAATCTTGGAATAAAATTTTGGTCCCTCTTCTTTGATTATGTTTATTTCCTAGATTCATGAGACTTTGAATGTCTTACTTGAATCTTTGTGTTTAGAATCCCTCAATATTCTTATGAACTTATGATTCACGAAGGGATTGAGGTTGATTTTAGTATGTTGAGTCAATTAGTCCAAACTTCATCCATAGTTTGAGCTTATTATTTTGAGGTTTTGTGAAGTTCCTTATACTTCATTAAAACCCATAAGTTTAAGTGTTATTAATCTCCAATGACCATCAAATGGTAGGAGAAGTAGCTTAGTTTAAGTCCATCTCTATGGCTTAGGCTAATCATTTGCTTAGGTTTCGTGAAGCTCTTCATACTTCATTAAAATCTACACGTGTGTGTGTCTTTAGCCTCCAATGACCATCAAGTGGTAGGAGTAATTGTCACGCCCCGACGTAGCATAATACAGGAAAGCATTTAATTTCCTTTATGGACTCGTAGGTCGTGACAAGTGAGTGTGACCAATTGTCCCTGCAACAAATAACTTAACAACATTTCTAGAGCAAAGGATACTAACAAAATATAACCTCCACAATTAAAACTTACTAACTATTACAGCAGTCATACACTTAGGCACAAAACGCCTTATTCAAATGTCTAAAGCTAGTTTATTACAAACCCAAATAAAAAGACATAGGAAATATAAAGCAGCCTCCTGGAAAGTCTCCTGACTCTAAGTAGCATAGTCAAAATACCCTGGCTGCTCCTGACCCTGAAAATCTGGACATACAGTCCAGGACGCATCAACGCCGTCAGCTTATGAAAGCTGGTGAGCAAAATAAATAAGTGCTCGTAATGTATATATAAGCATATAAACAACGGTGCAATTAAACTTTAAAAGCTCCGAAATCTGGCACACACAATCTGTCTCGATATCGGTATCCTCCATCGGTCCCAACCTTCCATTCTATAGGGTCCTTTTCTGACATCTTTGCGAACCATACTTGAAATTTATCGTCTTCCTTTTGGGCTTCGATGATTCGATTCACAAGTGTTGGTTGTACTACGAGGCATCCAAAGTGATGTCCGCCACTTCCTTCAGAAATCTGCATATCAAATTCTGCGATTGTCTCTAAAGCTTTCCATTCCCTCAACATCAATGAAGCAATCATTCCTCGAGGCTTCCGACTTAGGGCGTCAGCGACTACATTAGCCTTACCGGGGTGGTACTCTAATGTAAAGTCGTAATCCTTAATCAGCTCCATCCACCTACGTTGCCTCATGTTCAACTCCTTCTGAGTAAACAAATACTTAAGGCTCTTGTGGTCCGAGAACAAATCAAACTTCTCCCCGTAGAGGTAGTGTCTCCAGATCTTGAGCGCAAACACAACTGCTGCCAGTTCCAAATCATGAGTTGGGTAATTCAATTCATTCGGCTTCAACTGTCGCGAACCATAGGCGATAACCTTTCCGTCTTGCATAAGGACACATCCCAATCCTTGATACGAGGCGTCACTAAAAATAGTGAACTTCTCACCATCCCTTGGTATCGCAAGCACTGGCGCTGTTGTCAATCTCTCTTTCAATTCCAGAAAAGCGCGTTCATGCTTATCAGTCCATTCAAACTTCAAATCTTTCTTAGTCAAACCAGTTAACGGGGCTGCTATCTTGGAGAAACCCTCTACAAATCTCCGATAGTAACCAGCTAGTCCCAGAAAACTTCTGACTTCTGTAGCATTGGTCGGCCGAGTCCAATTCGCCACTGCATCGGTCTTTGATGAGTCAACCGCGATTCCTTGTTGAGAGATCACATGCCCGAGAAACTTAACTTCCTGAAGCCAAAATTCACACTTGCTGAATTTAGCACACAGGCGGTGATTCTTGAGAGTCTGCAACGCGATCCTCAGGTGTTGTTCATGCTCTTCCTCTGACTTGGAATAGATCAAAATATCATCAATAAAGACAATAACGAATTGATCCAAATAGGGCTTGAATACTCTGTTCATCAAGTCCATAAACACAGCCGGAGCATTCGTCATCCCAAACGGCATTACTAAGAACTCATAGTGTCCGTATCTCGTCCTGAAAGCAGTCTTAGGTATGTCTTCCTTCCGCACCCTCAACTGGTGATACCCTGACCGTAGATCAATCTTAGAAAAGGTCGTGGCTCCTTGCAACTGATCAAACAGATCGTCTATCCGAGGTAAAGGATACTTATTCTTGATAGTAACCTTATTCAGTTCTCGGTAGTCAATACACAACCGCATTGACCCATCCTTCTTCTTCACAAACAATACTGGTGCTCCCCAGGGTGAAGTACTTGGACGAACAAAACCCAACTTCTCAAGTTCTTGAACTTGTTCCTTCAGCTCCAACAACTCTGTAGGAGCCATCCTGTAGGGAACCTTGGTTATAGGTCGAGTACCTGGCACCAATTCCACACAGAATTCTATGTCCCTTTCCGGCGGTAATCCTAAAATATCTCGGAATACTTCCTCGAACTCTTTGATTACCGGTATTGATGATACTGTCACCTCTGCACTGACAACCTCAATGTTTGCTAGGCATCTAGTGAGGAACATATCACCCGAAGGGTTACATTGGAAATCGAAGAGTCGATTCCCCTTGTCTGCAAATGTGATCCTCTTCCTTGCACAATCCAACTTCGCATCATTCTTCTCGAGCCAATCCATTCCCAGGATTATATCGAACTCCTTCATCGACAGGACCACCAATCTCGCCAAAAGTTCGCGGTCTCCTAACCGTAGAGGACAATCCTTACACACATGTAATAACTTGACTGTGGTCCCTAAGGGTGAGACAGCACTCAAAGCTTCCTCTAAACGTTGCGGTACTATACCCAACTTCTGAACGATCTTAACAGATATAAAAGAATGTGTAGCACCCGTGTCGAATAAAACTTTAACATGAGAGTTAAACAAGGTTAGAGTACCTTCCACTGCTCGTTGCTCAGGCAATCCCTCCTCATAAGCACCTCCTTCATACCCTGTTTCTTCATAACCAGCAGCCTCGGGAATAACAACATTCAGGCGGGCCTGTCCTTGCTGACCATAGT
This sequence comes from Hydrangea macrophylla, assembly GCA_033977485.1. Lineage (NCBI taxonomy): Eukaryota > Viridiplantae > Streptophyta > Magnoliopsida > Cornales > Hydrangeaceae > Hydrangea > Hydrangea macrophylla. Next base: position 91,300,304 of record CM066995.1, read on the forward strand.
TGCCTTTCCTAGGAGCCTTGCATTCCGGACTTATGTGACCTGGCATGCCACAATTATAGCACACAATTCCCGGACGATCAGCACGCCTAGTCTGTCTGCAATCTTTAGCTCGGTGACCGGGATTACCACAATTAAAGCAGTTGTTGTTTTTGGCCCCTTCTATTGCTAGAGGCTGATACTGCTGAACTACTCGTGTCTGTTGAGGTTTCTTCCCTCCATCCCAGGTCCTTTTCTGTCCTTGAGGGTACCCAGGTTTCTGTCCTGAATAACTCTTCTGTGGAGGTCGATTTCCAAATGACTTCGAATTCTGACAACCATCATTCTCCAATCCCGTAGCCAATCTCACCAGAGCTTCAAATGACTGGCTCAGATGCCCCATAGTCAGATGTCGGAGAGACAAGTTGAGACCTCGGTGATACTTCTTGATTTTCCTCTGGGGTGTGTCCACCATATGTGGAGCAAAGCGAGACAGACGCTCAAATCGAGTAGTGTACTCTCGGACAGTCAGATTCCCTTGAGTCAACTCCATAAACTCTTTCTCTCTCTTGTCCTTCTCTTCTTCAGGAAAATACTTCTCGAGAAATCTTTCCTTGAACACCACCCATGGCATTCTCCTTGCAGCTTCTTCCCCAATGGTTGCCTTTTCAGCATCCCACCAATCAGCCGCTGCATAAGACAACTGAAAGATAGCCAGACGCTTCTTCTCCAGATCAGTGCACTCTATGGTCTCAAAGATACGCTCCATCTGACATAGCCACTGTTCCGCTTGCCAGGGTTCATCAGTCCCCGCAAAATACTCAGGTCGCAGGGCGCGAAACTCCTTGAGAAGCTTGTCTCCCGTCGGGTAGGCTTGCCTTCCATTCCCGTTGTAATTCCCATTCTGATTATTGTTCCTCGCATTCTGATCACTAACCCTCTCCAATCTTCTTACAAAAGCCTCGAACATTCCGGTTGGATCTATTACCGGGAGTGCATCTTCAATAGCGGGATGATTCCTGAGATTTCTTCCAGCCATCTGATCGAGAGAACGGTACCTATCCATCAATCAATAGAATTCGGTCAACCCCTCGAGAAGAAAGAAAACTCTAAACGATAGAAAGCGACTAGACACGGAATAAAGTCGAACTATCTTATCTCAATTCTATCTTAACGGCAGATCCTAGGTGTTCTGGACAATTGGTCGAGCCATAACCTGGCTCTGATACCAAAAAGCCTGTCACGCCCCGACGTAGCATAATACAAGAAAGCATTTAATTTCCTTTATGGACTCGTAGGTCGTGACAAGTGAGTGTGACCAATTGTCCCTGCAACAAATAACTTAACAACATTTCTAGAGCAAAGGATACTAACAAAATATAACCTCCACAATTAAAACTTACTAACTATTACAGTAGTCATACACTTAGGCACAAAACGCCTTATTCAAATGTCTAAAGCTAGTTTATTACAAACCCAAATAAAAAGACATAGGAAATATAAAGCAGCCTCCTGGAAAGTCTCCTGACTCTAAGTAGCATAGTCAAAATACCCTGGCTGCTCCTGACCCTGAAAATCTGGACATACAGTCCAGGACGCATCAACGCCGTCAGCTTATGAAAGCTGGTGAGCAAAATAAACAAGTGCTCGCAATGTATATATAAGCATATAAACAACGGTGCAATTAAACTTTAAAAGCAATAGATTCAAGGTTCCAATTCCAACATAAGTCACGGGGGAATAATGTAAGCAATAAATATGCGACCATGCATGAACAATGTAATATCTCATCTTTCTGACTCTTTTCTCTCAAAAAAACTCAACACAACCAAACCATTATCTCAGATACCAGGAATACTATCCGATCGATATCCAAAACAGCACACCAAACTATCGCTTCAGATACCAGGAATAATATCCGATCGATATCTAAGCCACACTCAATACCATCATTTCGGATACCAGAAATAATATCCGATCAATATCCGAAACAAGCGCCTTAGATACCAGGAAAAATATCCGATCGATATCCAAGCCGTACACCACACTCAATACCATCATTTCGGATATCAGGAATACTATCCGATCAATATCCGAAACGCGCGCCTTAGATACCAGGAATACTATCCGATCGATATCTAAGTCGTACACAACACTGTCGCCTCCAATACCAGGAATACTATCCGATCGATATTGAGGTCGCACACCAGACTGCCACCCTTTACTCTTTTCACGCTTTCTCACACACATGCATGTTGACATAACCTCGACCCTATTATGTATGTCAATGTTTCATGAATAACACCATTAATTAATCACAAAGCTGGATAATCGTACGAGCATAAATTTCGGTCTTAGTTGTTCTTGTTAGTACAATTCTTAAAACACAGAGCTTTAAAACAATACATTTGCCAAACAGTTCTTTAAAAACTTTCAAAACATTTTCCAAACAGTCCCTAATAATAAAATACAAAAACTGCTCAAACTGACAGGTCGCGCGAGCGAAAGGAAGAACAAATCGCGCTAGCGGATCGCGCGCGCGAAGAGGCAGAACAGGTCGCGCGAGCGGATCGCGCGCGCGAAGGGGGGGAAGGGTCCGCGCGAGTTCTTGCAGAATGTCATCTTCTTCGTTTCTCCCTTGTTTCTGGTTTTCAAACTGAATTTTACCCATTTCTGTTTTATGTTCGTACCAGGACATGTAATATATGGATCTCCTCGATTTTCCGCGTAGATTAAGAATACGCGATCAATTTTAACTAATACCGATTGTATCGCTAATTATTCGTGATTAAAGTGAGGGTGTCAAAACTTTAAATCAACGGTACGTCGCGATACGGACGAATTACTGCGTAGGATTTGAAACGTAGCTTATTGGGACTAAGATCTTTCATTCCCAATTTACAGAATCGACTTTGGTTAACTTTTACAAAACTCCACTTTCAAGCTTTCATGGTGTTTATACATATATATGCATATATACAACTATATACACTGAAATTTACATATATATACGTTGAGAGTGAGTTTAATTTACTCACAGAGGGCAATTACACAGAGAATTAGAGGCCGAGAACTTCCGCCGTTGAATCCGTCGTCCAACTCTACTCCTCCGTTCTTGATATTGAATATATATATAACTATTTATGTGTGTATGTATATATCATATGTATAATCTGTGTGTGTGTGTGATCTTGAGAGCAAGAGAGTGATAGAGAGAATTAGGAGAGTTTGAGGGAGATTTGAGAGAGACACAGTGAGTGAGAGAGACACAGTTATACATATATATAAACTTACAGTTTTGGGCTCCAAGAAATCAATAGATTTCGCCCGGTGTGGTTGAGCTCACGTGCTCCCACACCAAAACGCGGTATAACGCAGATTAAGACCAAAACTGGTATTTTTCGGTTGATATAAAAGTACTGAAAATTATATTTTTGCGTAGGAATAAATTCCCGGTTTGTACAAAATATAGATATCGTTTTTGAAACCATAGAAAGTATTTTGGAAATTACAGTTTGACCCCAGATATATATCAAATGGAAATCAAATCAAATACTCATGGAAATAAAATGCAATATTTATTTATTAATGATAATCAAATACAGGGCGTTACAGTAATAATATGAATCGAAGCTTTTGTCCATAAGTTTGAGTTCATTGTTTTGGGATTTTGTGAAGTTCATTTCATACTTCATCAAAATCTACAAACATGTATGTCTTTAGTCTCCAATGACCATCAAATGGTAGGAGAAGTAGTTTGGATTAAGCCCAACTTCATGGTTTAGTAGTTGGAATTAACCAACTAAGTTGAACTTGAATAAACGGTGCAGTGAATTCAATGACCACCTTTGATCAAGGATTTTTAGTTAAACATCGAACTGTTGGAACTGAATGAAACCAACGGGAAAATGTATATAACTCAAAGTTCTACCACTTTCTTTTTTGTTTTAACTAGCTTCCGTGGCTAACATGGTTTGGTTATGAGTTTTTGGGAGACAACAACAATCTGTCCAGAGTTTCAGAACAGTAACACATTTTTAAAATGAGTGAATCAGAGCCTTAATCAAGCATTCTTGGCCCAAAATAAATTTTCTAGAGAGTTTAATGTGTTAGGAAGCTACCCTAAAAAGACCAAAGTATTTCTGATTTTTTTTCTATTTTTAAAAAATCATATAAGAACTCTAGACAGAGAGTTATGAAATCCTAAGTGATGTCTGCTATTTATTCAATTCCCAGAGATCTAACCGTTGGAACCTTGATTTTCTTTTTGGATTAAAAACTAGACTCACAAAGTCATATTGTACCCAGAAATCATCAAGATCAAACCATGGGAACCATGCCTTTTATTTCTTTGAAGTTCTGATATGCTCTCAGCAATTTCCAGAATCCTGTCACAGTTTTTACCAACTTTGTAAATAAGGGTTCAAATGATCTTTGCTTAACCTAAGGCTTATACCATACACTAATAAATATTACTTAAGCTTAAAACCATAGGCTAAATGATCCAAATCAATGAATAATTCACAACTTTTACATTGTTCACATTCATGTATCCACGTGCATTCATTCATATAGATTGATACTTGTAAATAGAATTCGCTTTGTGTTAGGATTTGTTCCTTAGGATTTAATGATATTTTTATTTAAAGTATGTGGACTAACCCTTTGTTTTGTAGCGCTATTAAGGTATGGTTTCTTGAACTCTTCTTTAGATCATTTTAATTTCTTGATTTTATCAATTTTTTGACTTAATCCGCGACACCTTAGAATTAGGTTTTGCCTTATGTGAATATATGTGATTAGAGACCTTTTCTTAGGTTTTACTTTCTATTTGTATGCATTGCACGTTTAATATTCACGGCATGGATCCCGGGTAAGTTCTATAGTCCCCTATTTGCATATCATATTGCTTGCTACTTGAATAATGTGGTTTTTGAATGATATTTTATCACTTGCAATCTTACACCCTTGTAGACATGTTTTTTTAATGTATATTTATACATATGTATTAGTTGAGGACATGCTTAGATTATTAATTTGATTAAAAGGATGTTAAGTAGAGGCCTATCGTAAGATAGGATGAGAGGGGGTGTTTTAGTCCGACGGGCTCCTTCCCCTCTCATTTCATAATCCCTGGACCTAGAAAATGTCTGGTTTCTTAAAAGATCAGCTTGCTTTAAAATGATTTCTTAATTTTCCTTTTAAAATTAAGTGACGACTCTTTGTATGAAATTTGGAAAATGTTTTAGAATTAAAAAGCTGTGGGCCCAAATGTCGGTATCCATACATGGCATTGGAGGCTCTCCATAGCAGGGGCATTGGACTGTATCATCAACACAACAAGTGCTGAAAAGAAACATACAAAAGCATATTTTTGGGTACAATTTATCTTGGTGTAGATTTTAATGGAGGGTAGTTTTGGAAAGTAACTAAAAATTATATACCAAATTAGGAAAGTGGACACTAATTTTGAGACATCTCAAAATAGAATACAAGACTCACAAAATGGGACGGAGGGGCTAATAGTTGTATCATCAAGACAAGAAAGTGCCCAAAAGATGTTTGATTATTTTAATATAAATAAAAAAGGATAAATATCACTTACCTCTCTCGAGGTTTGGTCTTATAACACTCACCTCCCCTGACGTTTCAAGGGTAACAGTTACCTCCCTTGTCATTAACAGACCTAACGAAAATTGCAAAGTCACCATTATACCCTTACTAAAATGATGTCGTTTTGGCCCTAAACCGGGCATGCACCCTCTCTCTCTCTTCCTCCATGAGATGTTGCACCACTACCAAACTCCGGCTCTGGCCAGCATCAATACCTTGCAATTTCACCATCACTTTCTCTCTTCTCAATTTTAGAGAGAGAAGACAGAAAGAAGAAAAATCACCTGTCAGTGTTTGTGGCCGATGACGGTTACTAGCAACAGATCCCCTTTTGTGGCGGATGTAGAGAGACATAGAGAGGAGTGTGTGAACATACCATACCATCTTGATCATCATTACCATGATTTGGTTTTAATTGATTATGAGGAGAACTAGGTTTCAATTGATTATTTGGTTTCAATTGAAACCAAATTGGGTTTCACTGTTTGGGTTTCATCTATATATATATATATATATAAGTGTGTGTGTGTGTGTGTGAGATATATATATATATATGTGTGTGTGTGTGTACAGAGGAATCCCAATTGCGAGGAGTCAGACGATCGAACTTGTTGACGTAAATTATCGGAAAAGGGTACATGGATATGAACATGTGAATCACGAAAGAGTAAATTGTTGCTCCAATGGATATGAACTGAACTGCCGGAATGTTGGGTGATGAAACAATTTTCGGCATGAATGGATGATTCATGTCTTAGATAACCAAGTCTGCGTTATGCAGCTTATGCTTGGGCTTGAAAGAACTAGGTTTCAGTTGATTATTTGTTTCAATTGAAACAAATTGGGTTTCACAGTTTGGGTTTCATACATGTGTATATATATATATATGTGTGTGAATATATATTTGTGTATGGAGGATAATTTGTGTATATATATAATTTTAGAGAGAGAAACGAGAAAGAAGGATTACAAAGGTGAGATGAAAATGATGAACAATAATGGAGGGTATTTGTGGTATTTTAAATTATTATTAAGTGATATCATCATCTTTCCGTTAGTTTTCTAACGGTTTGCTGACGGAGGGGAGGTAAGTGTTACTGAAATTCAAAAATAAGGGAGGTAAGTGTTACTCGTAAAATGTCAGGGAAGGCGAGTTTTATTAGGCCAAAGCTCAAGGGAGGTAAGTGATATTTACCCATAAAAAATTATTTATAATTATTGTGTGGAGATATAAATTGTTTTAAACATTATTTTGTCTAATTGTTCAAAGGTTGTATAACCAAATGGACTCAATGGACTAGCTTTTGTATGTTTCATACACCCAATATATATATAATCTTTAAATGGTGTTACATCTTTAGAGCATCCACAGTGGGTTGCTCATACAACAAACTTAAGCATAGTTTGGATGTGGGATGCTTGCAATGGGTCAATGGTACAACAACGTACAACACTGAAACTTAAGGAAACTTAAGTTTAATGTACCACTAAGTTCAGCTAATGTACAAGGTTGACGGCACAATGAGGACCGTGAGGAGCCAAACGGCACACATTGTGCCGTGTAATGTCCAGGCGGCATTATATGAGCCGTGTGATATCACACGGCACAATGTGTGCTGTGTGAAGTTGCCACTTTTTGTTATCACACGGCACACATTGTGCCGCCTACTCCCACACGACGTCGTTTGATATCACACACGGCACACTGTGTACCGTTTGATATCTCACACGGCCTTTTTCTTGCCGTTTGAACAAAAAACCATTGCGAGTGTATTTCATCTGTACACTAAACTTAGCAAACATTAGCCTTAAGTTTGCTATACCCAGTGTGGATGCTCTTAGCCCATTAGTTACAACATGGGTTTTAAAGTTTCTTTTCATTGACCAATGGTTAACAAATGGATGGAGATGTGATAGGTTTTAAAAACCCCAATGATTACTTTATGAAGTTAACCAAGAAAATGGCAATGAGAAAAAAAGCTACTCCCTGTGTCCCATATAAGCAGTCTCTTTTGAGAATTTTAATTTATTAAGGGGATAACCTTAATTTTGGTGAGATTTTTAACTTTTCAACATTGCCCTTTTTGAAATTCAAAATTACAGTGTCACATAAAATAAAAGAGAGGGAAGAGTTGGATATAATAAAGGACAAATTTGAAAAATGTATATTAAAGTACTTTGACTTTTTCAAAAAAGACTTTTAAAATGGGACATCAAAAAATGACATTAAGAACTCTTAATATGTGATAGAGAGTACAAAAATTCTTGCCGAAATTCTTATTTAATTGGGTTCATTGTTTCTTACCAAAAGATTTTTTTTTTCTTCTATCAACTTTTGACAATACAAAAGTCACAAGATTACTGACTGCACCTCACGTATATATAGTATATACGTATGCACATACATCTTTGTATATACATATGTGTTTGTGATAATGGAGATATTCTTCCCTATATACATTGGATTAGATATAAGTCAATTTCGATATATATGAAAATATTCTCTCACCTTTTTATTTTTTATTCTAAGAAATATTGTGAGTTTTTTCCTAGTTTAAGAAAAGAAAAAAAAAAAAAAAACAGTGAGTTCCTTTTTCCAAAAAGAGAGAATTTTTCAATTTGTAGTTACTGAGCAATAATCTGAAAGGTGTCAATATACCAGTTTTTCGATGTGTAAGAGAAATTGAGACAGAGGTGATTCTAGGCTGTTTTATCCGAAGCAATAAATACCAGTTTTTCGATGTGTAAGAGAAATTGAGATAGAGGTGATTCTAGGCTGTTTTTTTCTAAGGCGGCGTGACATGTACAAAATACTTGCACACTTTGAACAAAGCTGCGAAATATTGTAAAGAGAGCAAAATTCGCGACTCAGCCCATAATATATTAAAGAGACTACTACTGATCCGATAATTTTATTCCAATTTTATTTTGTATGTTCAAACAAAAGAACACATGCAAAAGCACATTTTTTGGGTACAATTTGTTGAAAAAGTGTATTTTTAAAATTTGGAGGGAAAGGTTGAGGGAAAAATTTTGAAATTTGGTTTTGAGTTTTGTCTTATTCACAAACTAACCCAAATGGTATTTTTCTTGTCCCACATAAGAAAATTAGAGGAAGTGGGAAGGACATATATAAGTGGAGGTTGGAGTAAGGGTTGGGCCCCTTGGGGGTACCAAGTTTTGTGAAGGGGGAGGACCTAGGCCCAATTGGGTTTACCACAAAACACACACGCGCGCGCGTGCCGCCGCCGCCGCCCCGCTCCGTTCCGGGCCGGGTTTGGATGTGGATGTGGTACTACTCCTATATATCTTTTTATACAAAATTTATTTGGAAAATAATTTTTTTTAATTATAAAGAGTTTATTTTCAGTTGGAGACCAAGTCTCCCAAAACAACTCCTCCACGTTTTTTTCTCCAACGTTCCCAGAGTTCTCTCCACGTTTTCCCAACGTTCATAATATATTCTATATATATGTACACAAACTGCTCTCATAAAAAAAAAAAAAATACACAGACAGTTTTACAGAGAGAAAAAGAGTTACAGAAATTATTTTCTATATACAGTTTCTGAGCAACAATTTCTGAAAGGGTGTGGGTTTTCCGATCTTCCTCCGTGCAAGGATTTTCGAGACAGAGGCGATTTCTGGGCTGCTTTATCCTGGGGACGTCGTGGCCTTCATCCGAACTGCTTGCACAACTTGGGCAGAGCCGCGAAGCGTCTTAAAGAGAGCGACTAAGTCCGCGACTCATCCCAAGAAAAACGTCAAAGGCTACTGATATTGGTAAAATTATTCCTTTTAGTTTCTGCAGCAACAATTTTAAGACGTTTTTACATCTGCCATGGAATCTTCAATGCTCTCTGTTACCCATGACCTCAACAAACCCTTCAAATTTGAGGGCCTTCACTTTAAACGGTGGAGGATGAAAATGATGTTTTTCTTAACTACGAAAAAATTGCAATCTGTTTGTCTTTCTGAAAAATCCACTGTTTCTGAAAATCCCACTGTTGCTCAAATCAGAGAGTCTGACATATGGAATGAAAATGATTTTCTTTGCAAAAACTATATTTTGAATGGACTCTCTGACAGTCTTTATGACTATTATGCAAACTGTGATTCTGCAAAAAAAGTTTGGGATGCCCTTCAGAAAAAATATGACACTGAAGAAGGTGGAGCAAAGAAATTTGCAATCAGCCGTTATTTGAAATACCAAATGACGGATGACAAATCTGTTGAAGTTCAATCCCATGAGCTGCAACAAATTGCTCATGAGATAATTTCTGAGGGCATGGATTTAAATGATCAGTTTCAAGTTGCTGTCATTATTGACAAGCTTCCCCCAAGTTGGAAAGATTTCAAAAATATTTTGAGACACAAAACCAAAGAATTTTCATTGGAAAGTTTGATAACTCGCCTTCGAATTGAGGAGGAGGCAAGAAAGCAAGATTTGAAAGAACAGGTTCTTGTTGTTTCCAACAACAAGAAACCTCAAATTTTTAATAAAAACAAAGCCTCTGTTGTTCTGAAACCACCTGCAAAAACCATGAAGTTTCAAAACCGGAATCAGAACAAGAACCGCAACAACAACAAGAATCAGAATCCGAAGCCAAATCAGAATAGGAACATACCCCCCTCAGGAATAAATAAAAATGGACTGTTTGTTTGCTACAATTGTGGTAAACCAGGTCATATGGCTCAAAACTGTAGGAATCAACGACGAGTTGCTCCCCAAGCAAATCTTGCCGAAGAGCAGTTCGTTGCTATGATTTCCGAGGTCAATATTGTTGGTGGATCCGAGGGGTGGTGGGTAGACACTGGCGCCTCTCGCCATGTTTGCTATGACCGTGACATGTTCAAATCCTATTCTGAAGCTAAGGACAAGAAAGTGCTGTTGGGTGATTCCCACACCACTACTGTTGCTGGTATTGGGGAGGTTGAATTGAAGTTTACTTCTGGAAAGACTGTCATTTTGAAGGATGTCTTGCACACTCCAGAAATGAGGAAAAATCTTGTTTCAGGCTATCTTCTCAACAAGGCTGGATTTACTCAAACTATTGGGGCTGATCTTTTTACTTTGACTAAGAGTGGAGTGTTTGTTGGAAAGAGTTATGCAACTGAGGGCATGTTTAAATTAAATGTTGATTTTAATAAAATTTCTTCTTCTGCTTACATGTTGTGTTCTTTTAATATTTGGCATGCTAGATTATGTCATGCGAATAAAAGACTTGTGAAAAATATGAGTAGTTTAGGATATATTCCACAATTGTCCTTAAATGAATTCGAAAAATGTGAATTTTGTAGCCAAGCTAAAATCACTAAAACACCACATAAATCTGTCACTAGGGAATCTGAACCTTTTGAATTGATTCATTCAGACATTTGTGAATATGAAAGAATTTTAACTAGAAATGGAAAAAGGTATTTTATTACTTTTATTGATGATAGTTCAAATTATTCATTTGTTTATCTTATGAAAAATAAAAGTGAAGCTATTGACATGTTCAAAATTTTCCTAAATGAGATTGAAAATCAATTTAATAGGAAAATTAAAAGATTTCGTAGTGACAGAGGTCATGAATATGATTCTGATGAATTTATTGCTTTATATAAAATTAATGGAATCATTCATGAAAAAACTGCCCCTTACTCCCCTGAAATGAATGAAAAAGCTGAAAGAAAAAATAGAACTTTTACTGAATTAGTAGTTGTTCTTTTAGTAAATTCAGGGGCAACTTCTCATTGGTGGGGAGAAATATTATTAACTGTTTGCCATGTATTAAATAGAGTTCCTAACTCTAAAACTAATATTTCCCCTTATGAAATTTGGAAAAGAAGAAAACCAAATGTGGATTATTTTAGAACATGGGGTTGTTTGGCATATGTTAGAATTCCAGACCCTAAAAGGTCCAAATTAGCTAGTAGAGCTTATAAATGTGTTTTTATTGGTTATGCTATTACTAGTAAGGCTTACAGATTTTATGACTTAAAGAATCATGTTATAATTGAATCTAGTGATGTGGATTTTTTCGAAAATAAATTTCCTTTTAAATTTAAAAATAGTGGGGGTTCAACATCATATGATATGCCTAGATTAGTAGAACCAAATGAATATGAACTAGAACCTAGAAAAAGTAAGAGAGCCCGAATCGCGAAAGATTTTGGGACCGAATTTTATACTTACAACTTAGAGGAGGATCCTAACACCCTCCAAGAAGCTTTGACTTCTATAGATGCTGATTTATGGCAAGAAGCTATAAATGATGAAATGGAATCATTGGAATCAAATAAAACTTGGCACTTAGTAGATCTTCCACCTGGTTGTAAGACAATAGGTTGCAAATGGATTCTTAAAAAGAAATTGAAACCCGATGGCACGATAGATAAATATAAGGCACGTCTTGTAGCTAAGGGTTATAGACAAAGAGAAAATATTGATTTCTTTGATACTTATTCACCTGTCACTAGAATTACTTCTATTCATGTACTATTTGCTTTAGCTGCTATTCATGACTTAGTAGTACACCAAATGGATGTTAAAACAACTTTTTTAAATGGTGAATTAGAAGAAGAGATTTATATGGACCAACCTGAAGGTTTTATTATTTTTGGTCAAGAAAATAAAGTTTGCAAATTAGATAAATCTCTTTATGGTTTGAAACAAGCTCCTAAACAATGGCATGATAAATTTGATAGTTTAGTCATCTCAAATGGTTTTAAAATAAATGAAAGTGACAAATGTATTTATTACAAATTTGAAAACAACACTTGCACTATTATTTGCTTATATGTGGATGACTTACTTATTTTTGGATCAAATATTCATGTCATTAATGAAGTTAAATCTTTCTTATGTGCCAACTTTAATATGAAAGATTTAGGAGAAGCTAGTGTAATTCTTGGAATTAATATTACTAGGTCCGAAAAGGGACTTTCTTTAGATCAATCTCATTATATTGAGAAAATTCTAAAGAAATACAATTACTTTAACTGTAAACCAGCATGTACTCCATATGACCCTAGTGTAAAATTGTTCAAGAACACTGGTGACAGTGTTAAACAAACTGAGTATGCGAGCATCATTGGTAGCCTTCGTTATGCTACTGATTGCACTAGGCCAGATATAGCTTATGCTGTTGGAGTACTATGTAGGTTTACTAGTAGACCTAGTATGGAGCATTGGCATGCTATTGAAAAGGTCATGCGTTACCTAAAAAGGACGATGAACCTACAATTACACTATCAGAAGTTTCCCGCTGTCCTTGAAGGATATAGCGATGCTGATTGGAATACCCTATCAGATGACTCCAAGGCCACTAGTGGATACATTTTTTGTATTGCTGGAGGCGCAGTTTCATGGAAGTCTAAGAAACAGACTATATTGGCTCAGTCCACTATGGAGTCAGAGATGATAGCACTAGCTACAGCTAGTGAGGAGACAGGTTGGCTGAGAAATCTGCTATCAGATACCCCTTTATGGGAGAAACCGATACCAGCTGTCCTAATCCACTGTGATAGTACCGTGGCTATTGCAAAAATTGAGAACCGTTACTATAACGGCAAGAAGCGACAAATACGTCGCAAGCACAACACTATTAGAGAGTTTCTCTCTTCTGGAGCTGTAAGAGTGGATTATGTACGGTCTGAGGAGAACTTGGCTGATCCTTTGACGAAAGGACTAGCACGAGAGAAGGTTTGTAAAACCTCGAAAGGGATGGGACTAAAGCCCTTAGATAGCTGAGTCACTTGTGATAGTAACCCAACCTATAGACTGGAGATCCCAAGAAATAGGTTCAAAGGGTAATAACAAGTCATGAAGTGATATGAGTAGAATCATGCTAATATATATATATGAGGGTAACACTCCAAGTCCATCCCTACGAAGCATGACATCCTGAAGGACAGAAGGTTGAGTTATTTATAACTCTTAATGAGATCTAAACTCCATTTGGAGTGGGATACCTAGCTACAGGAGTATCCTTGTTGGACTCACCTAGGCGAATGTGGAAGTGAGGCCGCTTCCTATGAAATTTTGGACAAATTCTCTAGATCATTCGCTATACTGGGATATAAGCACACGGCCGTAAAGTGCTGGTTTTTGAACTTCACCCTAGTAGGACTGTGTGTGTGGTGTTGTCTGAGATAGAGTTCAAAACTACGGTTACTCTAGTATAATCGGAAGCACTATCACTACGTAAAGGTTCAAGTTGAAAAACACCTTTACTTATGCACAGTCTTATGATACATTGCTCAATGATCTTAAATCAATTTTTAAAATACAAGTGTGGGATTGTTGAAAAAGTGTATTTTTAAAATTTGGAGGGAAATGTTGAGGGAAAAACTTTGAAATTTGGTTTTGAGTTTTGTCTTATTCACAAACTAACCCAAATGGTATTTTTCTTGTCCCACATAGGAAAATTAGAGTAAGTGGGAAGGACATATATAAGTGGAGGTTGGAGTAAGGGTTGGGCCACTTGAGGGTACCAAGTTTTGTGAAGGGGGAGGACCTAGGCCCAATTAGGTTTACCACAAAACACACACGCGCGCCGCCCCGCCCCGCTCCGCTCCGCTCCGGGCTGGGTTTGGGTGTGGATGTGGTACTACTCTTATATATATTTTTATACACAATTTTTTTGGAAAATAATTTTTTTTAATTATAAAGAGTTTATTTTCAGTTGGAGACCAAGTCTCCCAAAACAACTCCTCCACGTTTTTTTCTCCAATGTTCCCAGAGTTCTCTCCACGTTTTCCCAACGTTCATAATATATTCTATATATATGTACACAAACTGCTCTCATAAAAAAAAAAAACACAGACAGTTTTACAGAGAGAAAAAGAGTTACAAAAATTATTTTCTATATACAGTTTCTGAGCAACAATTTCTGAAAGGGTGTGGATTTTCCGATCTTCCTCCGTGCAAGGATTTTCGAGTCAGAGGCGATTTCTGGGCTGCTTTATCCTGGGGACGCCGTGGCTTTCATCCGAACTGCTTGCACAACTTGGGTAGAGCCGCGAAGCGTCTTAAAGAGAGCGACTAAGTCCGCGACTCATCCCAAGAAAAACGTCAAAGACTACTGATATTGGTAAAATTGTTCTTTTTAGTTTCTGCAGCAACACAATTTGTGGGACGTCACGTCAACTTTCCTACTTTGGGAACTGCACTTTTTTGCTGCGTTGTTGAACGCTTGGCTGGCGTCCCGACGGAGCTCCAAAGGCTATGGTTTCGTCTTCTTCGCTATGGACACTTTACGTTCATCTCTCTTCCTTCACATTCCTCTCTCCGTACGTACCATCTCTCTCTCTTCTCTCTCTCTCTCTTCTGGCATCCAACTCGTTCGTGGGTCTTCTCATTAAGATCGAATTGATATTGACATGTCTTTTCTTTTGTGTTATATATTCAAATTCATTTCATTGCAGGCTTTTCTCACATTCTCTCAACCATTTTTGCCTTGGGAGTGTTTTAGCTAAAATTGGTTATGTGAAGTTGTTTCATGTTGTTGAACCCATCCCTCCAAGTGTTTGAGTTTCTATAGGTACATTTTCCTTTTTTTTTTTTTTTATTATTATTTTTTTATTTTTTTCATTTTGAGTAATGCTACGCTTTCCATATTTGAATCCAAATGTGGTACCCAAACTTCTTGGTGGAATATAAAATTTGGGAAGCATATATATAATGTTACTCTTTCTTTATTGGTTCTAATTGGAACTCGATTTAATTGAGCTCTGTTATTGTCTGTTCTGTAATTTGAATTAAGGGTGTTTTGGGTTTATATCAATAAGCTCATTTTTAATTATGACGTTTTGGCACACATGGTACTTATATGAATATCGGACTAGATTAAGTTTCTGTTACTAGATCAAACTATCTTACACTATAAACACTACATATATATATATATATATATGGGAAGACAATAAGAACAAAACAGTTGGATTTTTATTTAAGTTTTCCGTCATTTGGGATTTTAGAGAGCTTAGAGGTATGAGAAAGTAAGCCTGATACAACTAGTGAGCCATTTTGATATGATTATGTGGCTTTAAATGTCAGAAGAATAGGAATGTGGATTGGAAATGTCCCTTTCTGCATTTTTTTTTCTTCTTCCTTTAAATTTCTGCTTCATATAGTGAATGGATAACAAGTATCCCAATATGCAGATTTTAACTAATTCCCGGGTGGGAGTTCAACAAGGCCGTTCGCAATGGATATGGACAATAGAACATCTGCACTTGAAGCGGTCAACAACGAAACTGTTGATTTGGTACATTTTATACAATTCACATCACCTTGTTTGTAACCAAAATTTTATTTTTTTAAACATTATACACTTTGCTTTTTTTTGTGTTGTACATCTGTAAACCAATTCCACGTTTAGAAATTAGACCTCAGTAACAGTCACTTGTATCCAGACATTGGACACAGTTGGTAAAATCACAGATAGATCGCTAAGTTAGGCATACTCTCTCTTGTTGGATGATGCATATATTTTTGTGCAAAGTTCGTGTTATGCTTCTAAATCATGTTTTGGTGCTAGCAATGAGGGCAATACCGGATTTTCAGTCTCTTAGTTGCACGCAGATGCTCAAATGAACATCATTTTTTCTATTGTTGGCTCAATGGAATGAATGTTTTCATTTATTTAAGACAGAATGAAGAAAATTTACTTTCGCTAAATTGGAAACTTTGAAAACAAGAAGCAATTTTTTGGAGATAATTTCATATTATTACTATGGTAGTTAAGTAGATTTTGATAGATAAGACAGTATACATCAGTTCGCTGAATATGTTGCGTTTGCTGGGAGAACTGTCATAGTGCCAATATAAGTTTACATGTCTTGTTTAGAGGCTTCGGCGTGATGCTCATATTGAATTGGGCAATCTGGCATTTACTTCTTGCAGGAGAACATTCCTATTGAAGAAGTTTTTGAAAATTTGAAATGTACAAAAGAGGGTCTCAGTGCTGATGAGGTTCAAAAACGTTTGGTTGTTTTCGGATACAACAAACTTGAAGAGAAAAAGGTCTCTTCTCAGTTGATTCAGATTGTGTTTTTCTCCCTTGAGTAGTAATTTTTGTATTACCCTTCAATAACAAAATTTTCGTTCTTTTAAGTTCCTTCTTTTTTTCTTGACGTGTGATGTTGTTATCTCATTCATAGGAGAGCAAAATACTCAAATTTCTTGGCTTCATGTGGAATCCTCTCTCATGGGTTATGGAAGCAGCAGCCATTATGGCAATCGCACTTGCACATGGAGGGGTAAGCATTGTTGTCAAATCGTGAACCGAATCGTGAATCTGGTTGCCAAAACTATGAATCGTGAATTTTAGGATTAGCTTTTTTAAGAAAATAAATAATAGCATATATACATGCTGTATATGTAGATAAACACATGTACAATGCTGAAAATTAACAAAGTAACAATTTACACAAGTTTCACACAGTATAAACACTGAAGTTCAAAATGATGAATCGTGAATCGTATCTCCGGTGTCGGGTTTTATAGAACTTGTATTGACTTGTGCAAATTGACTTATTTTAACAACCATGGAAGTAAGGCCGTATATTAATATAGGTTTGAAATCTCCACTTGAGGGCATCATTATTGATTGAAACAACCTCGAACTTTTGATTATTGTGGTGAAACCTTTTTCTTTTTTGCTAGGGAAAAGGAACGGATTTCCAAGATTTTTTTGGTATTCTGGTGCTACTTGTAATCAATTCAACCATCAGTTTTATAGAGGAAAATAATGCTGGAAATGCAGCTGCAGCCCTTATGGCTCGTTTGGCTCCAAAAGCAAAGGTTAATCTCCTCATGATAACCCTTGCTATTTTACCTTTGCACCTTAGTTGCCTTCCTTGGCCTCATCCCATTTCAATATTTTGCTGTTTCATTTGCTTGACATCTTAATCGTTTCATCAGGTTTTACGTGATGGAACGTGGAGTGAAGAGGACGCATCTGTGTTAGTACCTGGTGACATTATTAGTATTAAACTTGGTGACATTATTCCCGCTGATGCACGTCTCCTTCAAGGAGACCCTTTGAAAATTGATCAGGTACAGATGTAGATAAATTTTTGAAATTTGTGAATGCATGTGAGTTTGAATTTCAATGATAACCGGTAACTTATAGTTGCTTCTGTCCTTTATGTGTTGCATATTTGGTGTTTGCACGGCAATACGGCATGGGACCTATTTGAAGATTTAGAATCGAACTAAAAATGTAAAGAAAAATGGAGATTAACTAAATTTGAAAGATGTTGAGATTAACTTAAAAAAGGATATTTATTAAATTTGACGGATGTTAATTTGTGTTAATTAAAATGCCTAGGATTTTTTATGGTCTTTGTTTCTAGTCTGCTCTTACAGGTGAGTCACTCCCAGTAACCAAAGGTCCTGGTGACGGGATATACTCGGGCTCAACGTGTAAACAAGGTGAAATTGAAGCAGTTGTTATAGCAACCGGTGTACATACTTTCTTTGGGAAAGCAGCTCATCTAGTGGACTCCACTACACATATTGGGCATTTTCAGCAGGTTTATTTCAAAAACACCGTTCATGTTCCCTTGTACTAGACTTCAATCCTCATATGCTAGTGGAATCCTAACATGAAGAAGATGTAGCTAATGTTAAGCACATGACCTAACGTATTAGTTATCAAGAAAAAGAAAAAGGACCTATATCGGCATTAAATGGCAACAAAGAATTCACTTCGGTGCTTTTTGGTGAATTTGGGCTCTGTTTGGTTTGCGGATTTAGAGAAGGAAGGGAAAACAAGAAGAAAAACTTTTCTTCCATTGTGTTTTCCTTCATGCTTAAATAATATTATTGATAATTTTTTTGAAAATATATATTGAGAAAAAAGGGAGGGAAGTGACTCACAAGATTCAAAAATTTAGCATAATTTCTCGCAGTAATTTTTTTTTCTTTCCTATTTTCCTCACTCCCTTTCTTATTAACCAAACTAAGAATATTGCTTTCCTTTCCTTTCCTTCCCTGACTTAGTCATGAACCAAACAGAGCTTTATTGTTACATGAAAGGTGTTTATAGCATGTGTAAATGTAAATATATATATATATAAGTATGTTTATTGGTGATTATTGGCTCTCATTTTCTTGACGGTTTCAGGTCTTAACAGCAATTGGAAACTTTTGCATTTGCTCAATAGCCATTGGGATGGTAATTGAAATCATTGTATTTGGAGTGGAAAAGAGGGGTTATCGGGAAGGTGTAGATAACCTTCTTGTTATACTCATTGGTGGTATCCCCATTGCTATGCCAACAGTTCTTTCTGTCACCATGGCCATTGGTTCCCATCGCTTATCTCAGCAGGTCTGTGAAGCATCCATTGATATGCTTTTTTGGGGATAGAGTCATTTACTAAACAATTTCCACTAACATATCTATCTACATTCTAATAATTTTCTAATGGCCTTGGAAAACAATATATAACTTACTGTTCAGGGTGCCATAACAAAGAGAATGACAGCGATTGAGGAAATGGCTGGGATGGATGTACTATGCAGTGATAAAACAGGCACTTTAACCCTCAACAAACTTTCAGTGGACAAAAATATGGTTGAGGTGATACTTTTGATCTCTCTGTATAGTTTTATCTGCCAAATTAGTGTGGCAACAGATTTAGGAACTAGAAATGGTTTGATTACATGGTTTATATTGCTTAATAAAACTACGGGCGAGCCAGTCCTATTACTCCTATAAGGGAGGGATCTGCAGTAAAACATTCAAGTCATGATCAAAATAGCTATTTAATATTTCGCTATGATCCTCGTAACTAATATTTGTACTATGCAAAAGATTATGCGAATTATTTTCAACTATTTAGTTTATTGGAACACTGGGCCTGGAAGAGCTTCATGCTGATTTATGTAATAGAAGAACAAAGTCTTTTGGGCTTTTGGAACTTTGTTTTCTTAGGCTTAGTTTGGCCCCCACGTGGCTTTTTAAAAGGAGCTTATGAAATTTATTACTAAGTTCTTTGATGATTTTATACAAGTGACACACTACTCTTCAAAAAGACATCATAAAACCAAAAAGCAACCTTGGGCTTTTAAAAGCTCCATTCTAGAGCTTTTAAAAGCTCCCTCCAAAAAAGCCCTAAGTTCAATTTTTGCAAAGCTCATAAACTAGTTACCAAATGAATTAACATTAAATTGTGCTTTAAAAAAGGAGAAGCACCATATGGGGGCCAAACTAAGCCTTAGAAGAACATGGATACATCAAAACCCTTTATCATCTCCAAAGTTATGTACCAACGAAGTTAATATGTCATACATGTCCATACAGGTTTTTGCCAATGGCGTGGAGAAAGATATGGTAGTGTTGATGGCTGCAAGAGCATCAAGATTGGAGAATCAAGATGCCATTGATACTGCAATTGTTTCAATGCTGGCTGACCCTAAAGAGGTATTGGTTCTTGTTTGTTAGAACATTCTTGCAATGCTTTGTCTCCAATTTTCATAGCTTGAGAATAGGGTAAACATCTGAGTTATCTTCAGTTGGATTGTTGTTGCTGTTGCATAACCTAGGGAAAAGCATGTGTACATTGTATTTACATATATATATATATATTATGCATGCAACTATTCAATGAGAATGCAGAAGCGTCTGCTGGTTTAGCGAGTTGATTTGTAAATAGCTGATCATTCGAGGTGCAAACTGTTACTATTGCTGATGAATATTGAATGCAATGTATTCATTTATTTTGTTGGTTTTCTGTAAGGCACGAGCCGGAATTACTGAAGTCCACTTCCTCCCATTCAACCCAACTGATAAGAGGACAGCGCTTACGTATATCGACGGTGTTGGCAAAATGCACAGAGTGAGCAAAGGTGCACCAGAGCAGGTACAGAGTGTTCTTTTGGATTATAGGTTTTGATCACTGCACCGGATATTCGTATTACATAGATTTGGGTATGCGGGTCAAGAGCCCATGGACATGACAAATTAATCAAATTGCATTTTTCTTCATAAAATGATATATTTAATGTACTCATTTGGATAGACTGACAACAAATAAAGGGGGCAAGTTAAGACAATATTCAAACGAACTTGTAATAAACTTTATTTTTGTTCTATCTTCCTTTATTAGATTACACTAGTCAAATATGTACTATGTAGCAGATCAAACCCGTATGTATCTGTTTTTTATAGGTGTATAATTTATTATAGAGTTTTGAAACCATTTTTTCTGTGTAACTTTTAGATTCTCAATCTATCCCGGAACAAATCAGATATTGAGAGAAGGGTGCACACAGTGATAGATAAATTTGCAGAGCGCGGACTTCGATCTCTTGCAGTTGCTCGCCAGGTACTTAAACATAAATTGACAGGCTTTCCTTTAAGTTTGTCTCCTGTCTCTTTACGGATGAAGAGTTTACTTTAAATACAGGAAGTACCCGCTGGTACCAAAGAAAGTCCTGGTGGGCCCTGGGAATTTGTTGGTCTTCTCCCCCTTTTTGATCCACCTCGCCATGACAGTGCTGAAACAATTAGAAGAGCTCTAGATCTTGGAGTGAGTGTAAAGATGATAACAGGTGAGCATAAAAACTCTCACTTTAGTCTATGGTTGGTTTAACAACCCTTTTCCAATGTAAGTGTTCTAATACTGATGCAGCAGACTTCCTATCCAGAAGAAAAAGTAAAATTATTGGGGAGTTGTGGAAATGATTGCAAAATGGTAGCCTTTCAAGACATGTAATGATATCCAAGTTATAGAAAGAAAATAACTCACTAAATATTCCTTATGGATCAATGTGTCTTGATGTTATTATGTAATAAAAATAGAAATAAGTACTGCATTCTTTGAAATAAAGGTCCTGAAAGCATTAAGCACTCGTAAATCTGTATAGTTTACCCCAGTACCACTCCTACTTTAATAAGTTGGATAGATTACTAGCAAACATCTCCAGAATTGTTAGGATATGTACTACTCCTCAATTTGCTAACATCTACCTATTCAAATTGGAATCTCTAGTGTAGCGTTATAAAGATTACCAGCTGTTTTGAATCTGTCTTTCATATTTGGTTTTTTTTTTTGCTGGAAAGGTTTGAACTTGTACATTTGCTTAAATTAATATGTGTATTCTTATTGCTAATTCAAATAAAAACTATATTTTTCGTCCAAATTTAACTGATCCTCTTCAGATAAGTCTTTCACTTCTCAAAAATTCTTAAGGTGTACCCCGTGTGTCAGGTGATCAACTAGCAATCGCCAAAGAGACAGGGAGACGCCTTGGAATGGGCACAAACATGTACCCCTCATCATCTTTGCTTGGTGGCCATAAGGACGCGTCTGTGGCAGCTTTGCCGATTGAAGAACTCATTGAAAAAGCCGATGGTTTTGCTGGTGTCTTTCCCGGTAATCATTGTTGTCAAATTGTGAATCACTTTGCTGCAGTTATGAAGATCCACTTTTTCTAGAAAACAAATAATAACATATATACAGAATTTGTACCGATAAAGAAAAACACATATTCGTTGGAAACTGTATGTACAATGTATAAGCTGAACAAAATATCGATTTTAAGATAAATTTCTTGCGGTATCAAGGCTCGAAATGTTGAAAGCTTTCCACTTAAAAACTTCAAAGGTCAAAATTATGAATTGTCAGTTGTACCGGGTTGTATAAACTCGATTGACTCATGAATCGTCTGATTCTAACAACCATATTGGTCATTATGTCTTCTATATTATGGAACCTTATAACTCGCCTTCAGTCCCTATTTCTGAATCCATATTTCCCTGCAGAGCACAAGTACGAAATTGTGAAGATTTTACAAGATAGAAAGCATATATGTGGAATGACTGGTGATGGAGTCAATGATGCACCTGCCTTAAAGAAAGCAGATATAGGAATTGCTGTTGCCGATTCAACCGATGCAGCTCGAAGTGCCTCGGATATAGTTCTGACTGAGCCTGGGCTGAGTGTAATTATTAGCGCTGTTCTAACAAGTCGTGCCATATTTCAAAGAATGAAGAACTACACGGTAAAAATATTCACGTATAATATAGGAAACTGAAATTTTAAGCCAAAATATGAGGTTCCTGAATATTACCTTTTTCTCCAGATATATGCAGTATCCATCACAATACGTATTGTGGTAAGTTGTCCGTGATTTAAAATTTCTGACTTACAAAATGTGCCCACTGAAATAGTATGTTCTAGTTAGTTGACTTGGCTTTTTGCTTGTGACAGTTGGGATTTATGTTGCTGACTGCCTTTTGGAGGTTTAACTTCCCTCCTTTTATGGTTCTTGTCATTGCCATTCTTAATGATGGTAAGTAATGGAAATCTCCTAAGGCTTCATATAATTTTTGATTTAGAAAAGGAAAAGCTAAATAAAACGAGAATAAAATTTCAAAGAAAGAGGCGTATGTGACTCAAATAGGACTTAGAAATTTTCATTATGTAATGGGAACTCAAAGAAAGAGACGTACGTGACACAAAATTCAAGTTTGAATTTTACTGTCACCCTTTCTTTTACTTCCTGTTCTATCTATTTTCCTTATAAGCCAAACAACGAAAACTGTTTTCCTCACCGTTTTTCCTTTCCTTCGCCTCAACAAATCCATGAACCAAGACAGAGCCGAAGTTGAATTGCATGGTTAATGGCAATGTTTTGCGATCATCTTTATCATTGTACTTCTTATATTGAGTTCTTGATTTCCTTTCGTATATTGTATCTTTAGTTCTTGATTTTCCTTTAATATATTGTCTTGATCCATCTGACTGAAAAACTCATTTCCAGGTACTATTATGACAATATCGAAAGACAGGGTCAAGCCATCTCCACTTCCTGACAGTTGGAAGCTAAGTGAAATTTTTGCAACTGGGATTGTTATAGGCAGTTACCTTGCCCTAATGACTGTCGTATTTTTCTATGTGGCTTACGAAACCAGTTTCTTTGCGGTAAATGCACCTCTAGTTTCATCCTTTTGGAGTCTATATTTTGAGATCTTTAATGGAAGCAAACAAGTGAGAACTGCCTCAGGCTTCATTTGGTTTGAGGATTTGGTGAGAGAAAGGGAAAGAAAATACTGAAAAAAAAAGCTCTCTTTGTTTGGCTAATTAGGAAAACAATAAGGAAAATATGAAGGAAATGAAAACAGGATGAGAACAAATAAAATTTTTTTGGGACTTATGAGTGTCAACTTCTAGGGGTGAAACAAAAACCGATTAAACCGAAATGAAGTTTTTTTTTTTGGTTACCATAAGATATGTGCAGTGCAAAACCGAAAACCGAACCAAAAAATAAGCCTAAAACCGAAAAAACCGAACCGTTCGGTAGGTGGAAAACCCTCCAAAACCGACCTAACCGAACCGATTTCACCCTTATCACCTTCCTTCCTCTTTTTTCTAAGCATGAAGAAAAATACTAGAGAAATAGTTTTCCTTTTCCAAATCCACAAACCAAACGGAGCCTTAAGCAATCTCATTTACCTTTATGTAATCAAATGCACAAATGAGAACCTAATTTGTTGTGCACTGGACATATTAAACTGATAAGAAACTGCGACAAAAACTTTCCTCTAATTTTTTTTTTTTTTTTTCTTTTGCTTCATCAGAGACATTTCCATGTGAAAGATTTCAACAAACACACGAACCATCAGAATTCCGACACCCTTAATGCGCAGCTGGCGTCTGCTGTGTACCTTCAGGTTAGCACCATTAGCCAGGCCTTAATTTTCGTGACGCGTTCTCGGGGATGGTCATTCACGGAAAGACCCGGTCTTCTTCTCATCGCAGCCTTCATAATCGCTCAACTGGTGAGTGGTTGAATAAACGATGACATAACTACAGTACTTCTCTTTTTCTTTTTTTTCTTTTCTTTTTTTTATAATGCCCCCCCTATTCTTTTAGCATTAAAAAACCCTGTTCTTTTCTGAAATGCTGCATGATTTCCACCAGCTTCGCTTCATGTTCTTTTTGTAAAAGTTACTGTCAACAAAAGCTTTCTTTTGTACCATCCTATTTGAAGTGTCTATTCCAGTACTTAGTACAGAAAAGACAAAGGTTTATTCCAATCTTCCTCTACTATTTCAATAAATTTTATGAAAGGGGAGTTTGATGATTAGAACTCTGGAACTCACGATAAATTATTCTTGCAGTTTGCAACTTTTATATCTGCTATGGTTACATCGAAGTTTGCTGGAATTAGCAAGATCGGCTGGGGTTGGACTGGTGTTATCTGGGTGTATACCATTTTAACCTACTTGCTGCTTGATCCCATTAAATTTGGTGTCCGATATGCACTCAGTGGGAGAGCTTGGGGTCTTATATTTGACCAAAAGGTGAGTGAGCTGACCATTTTATATCAGACTCAGTTGTTTCTTTCTGAGAATTGAGATGGTTACGGATTGTTTGCTACTTTGTATGGAGATGAGCTTATGCTGTTTGTTACCGTGCATCTATTTTTCCAGACGGCTTTCACCACGCAAAAAGACTTCGGTAGAGAAGCTCGTGAGGCAGCATGGGCAACTGAGCAGCGGACACTACATGGACTTCAATCTACTGAAACAAAGATGTTTGGTGAGCGGTACACTTTTAGAGACATCAATATGATGGCAGAAGAAGCTAAAAGGCGTGCAGAGATTGCAAGGTTAGCACTTGAAGTCTTGAACTAATATTGTGATGCTCTGTTTGGTTCGCAGATTTAGAAAAAAAAAAGGAAAAAGAAAAGAGGAGGGAAAACAGAAAGCAAAAACCACTTCATTTATGTTTTTCTTCATGCTTAAATAATATTCAGAAATCACATTTTTATAAAATACAGAAGGAAGTCAATAGAAGAAGAGGGAATTGACTCATAGAATTCCAAAAAATTCCTCAAGGGAATTGACTCAACAATAAATTTACCTTGCTACCCTCATGGCAAAATCACCTTACTTTCCGGATCCCGCATTGGAATGAGGTGGCATGAAGTGGCAAGGAGTTCTAATGTTAATTTTGAGAAGGGCATAACCCTTAAAGCATATGTACATATGAATACATAAGTACATACTGCAATCCACTTGGCTATACCATCACTGTATATATAAGTTATAACTCTACCTTTTCCCTTGATTGCAGATTAAGGGAGATTCACACGTTGAAAGGCAAGGTCGAGTCGTTTGCAAAGTTGAGGGGCTTAGATATTGATGTCAACCCGCATTACACCGTCTGAGTGGTGTAAATTTAGCTGCAACCATTTTCTATATATATTGTTCTCTTTGTTCCCTTTTTTTAATAGTTTTACATGTAACCTTTCGACTTTACTCCCTTGTCCATCAGCACATGGGTTTAATTCTGCAGAAAACTATCAATAAAAAGCTCTTCTTTTCAATTTCTATCACTGCAGCTTCTACACATGTAATGCAATACAGTTTGGCTCTGTAATCTGTGCTGTGCTATTATTAGCTATGGATGAATAGATGCATATATGTTATAAATAATATGTATGTGCACCATACTATAGTGTGTTGGGGGTTTGGCCGAGAAAGAGGAGAGAGAAATGGTCTTATACATGAAGTGTTCTGGCATACTAAAAGTCTTAAACCTATATGCAAATTGCTAAATTTAAGTTGTGAAAAACAATGGTGTGGTTCAATATATGGATGAAAATTGCTAAATTTAAGTCTGAAGTTTACTAAGGAGCATATATATATTTTTTTTTTTTCCTTTTTTTCTTTCTAAAATTGGGAGCATATATTTCTATGATTACAAAGCCAGTGTTCAGAAATTTTAAACAGCATTCGGTATTCGACATAAGTTTGCAGAGTAACGCTAAGGTTCTCAAATTTGGGATATCTCAAATACTGTGGAAGTGGTACTACATGCAATGACCTGTGATATCATGATAACTGCATCTGGTACAAATGCCAAATTATTTCAAGATTCAAAGTAGGGAATTATAGCATTACTAAGTTTTTTTTTTTTAGCATTTGAAATAGAAATAATGCTATGCTTTCAGAATTTGAAACATGCTCAATGACCATGTGCGTGGATGAAGCAAATTCCAACATTTGTATTGAGGGCTTAAAGTTTTTTTTTTTTTTTTTGGCAAAATTTCATTACATGTTCTAAAATGTTTTGGTCCACCTAGCTATGTGTCATATACATGTACACTTGGATCAATCACACTTCAATAAAGTAAACAAAGGTTCTAAAATATTTTGGTCCACTTATGTGTCACATGTCTACCACATGTACACGTGGACCAATCACATTTAAAAATTTTCAAAAATTCCTCAAATCTTTTCCATTTCTTTAATGGTTAATTCTTGGGGATTCCCATGTGTAACTTCAACTTCCAAAAACAAACAGCAGTAATATAAGTGAAATATTAACATGTGCTCTGCACATGTCATGTTAATGAGTTTAAAGTAGTAAAAAACACATGGAAATCCACAATTCCACGCTAATAGGTGTGAATCTCGTTAATTTATTTCTATTTCTGACTATTTTTAACTTCCTTAACATGTGTCCTTAGAACACATGATAATAGAATCCATAATATAGCCCTCGGCATGGAATGCATCGCCGTTAATTCGATGGAATCAACCATTGATTCATTAATCTACATTATTATTGTCCTGTGATGGGAGCTTTGGATAACACTTAAAAGATAAGGTGTACATTAGAAAATTACACATGATTTTGACGTCTCTCTCTCTCCTATACTTTTGTTTTTTGTTTTTGTTTGTGAGATAAAATTCCTCTCCATATGAAGCACGTGACTACCCCTAGGTTCAATAAT
Source organism: Hydrangea macrophylla (assembly GCA_033977485.1). Classification (NCBI taxonomy): domain Eukaryota; kingdom Viridiplantae; phylum Streptophyta; class Magnoliopsida; order Cornales; family Hydrangeaceae; genus Hydrangea; species Hydrangea macrophylla. The sequence goes on from CM066995.1 coordinate 91,327,640, forward strand.
ATCTGTGTGCAGGCCAAACGACAGACGAACATGTCTATTATATCTCTTGTTTAAAACATTGGGACAAATTGTATTTTCAACACATAATTACAAAAAACATATAGGCAGTAGAATAAAATTGCTGGTTTTCAAAAGATCTTCTTTGATGTCTGGCCTCTGATATTTTGGGATACCTTTCTCTGATTCTTGTTAGGGATATTTGTCCAATGTGCAACAATGTTGTATATCTTGTTATTCTTCACAAATTGTTTTCAAAAAACTTTTACTATGCTTTGCTTATTTCCTAAGGTGAGGCATCTACTTATTATTATCTTTTGACTCATTACATAATTAGTACTCCTACTCAAGTGTACGAGGCTCCGTTTTATAAATCTGAAAATTAATTAATGAATTTTTAGTTTATAAAATTTTAAGCAATTAAATTTACAGTGCTAAAAATAATATTTTACTTAAAATTTTCAATAAGTTTTTTTTACTATCTTTTTAGTGTAAATGGTGAACTCTTATACGTTATCAATCACATTGAAAGAAATAAGTGTTGAAAATCGATTATCAAGTTTTTTGAAATTTTTTTGAAATTTTTTTGGGTAGCTTAAAGGTCACTTGTCTTGCTTACATGGCACATACAGGCAATGAAAGTGGATCTTTTGATGAGACATGCATGTGCCCTACATGCATGAGGTTCCACTATTTTGTGGGTTTTGAGGAGTAGATCCATCTAAAAAGAACTTATTCTGTCAGTTATAATGTACCACGTAAATATGTTAAGTGATACTCTCGAAGTACTCAAAAGTTTGATGGTCAAAATTCTACCACGTTGCAGCTTATAATTTGCAAAAACAAGTGTAATATAATAAAGTACATGGCGACCATCATGTCCGTTTAAGAGAGAAAGATAGAGAGATATGTTTTTGTAATGGCCTACAACAATTGCACCTCCATACACAAAAATTGGAAACCATCTTTGGCATAGCCAAGTTGGCTCAAGTCGTTGGGTTAGGGTTTCAAAATTTCTCAAGGCTGAAGTAAGATAATTGAGAGGGATAAACTTCAAGATGGATAAAAAGTTTTCAGTTTGGTGTGAGTTTTGATTCTACCGCAAGTTTGTCTCTTTGATTTAATTGGTACGTGTGGTGTGGGCCAGTGCACATACCAAAATGTTTGTCTCATGTTCTATATATTCTGATACAAATGACAATATGTAAGCCGTCAGATATATTAGTGGGGAACCAAAAGTCACGGAGTACAAATCATTTGAAATACTAGTGAGAATCCCGAAGTCGCGAAGAACAAATTATCTAAAATTGAGGAGATCCAGAAGTTGTGGAGAACAGGACCGAGAGATTTTTGTCCTTGTCATCCGAAGAAAGTAAATACTAAATTCGGCCTTTTTTTTCTTTGGACTCATGGGCCTGTTTATTGTAGCCCAAATGGGTTTAGACTCTTTATCTGATTCTATGCAAGCACTAAAGATGAGGAGTCACGTGCATTACCATCAAAAGGGTCCTTATCCAACCCCTCAACTTTTCATAATCACATGTTGGTCCACCACACATCTACGGAGTACAAAATAATTGGAGCAAATAATTGGTGATTATGGTACACTGCTTTTATAACATCGTTTTGTTGAATTACAATCACTGTCAACTAGACATGTTGTCCATCAGATATCCCTGCTAAAGAAGTTTCTACGGCCACAATTGGTTCTAGACTAACCAAACTGGTATTGATGATGATGTGATTTGAGCTTAAATTGCCATCTTCCTACTTATCTGATTTTTGTCACAAGACTGTTAGTATATGGTCGGCCGTAGCTAAACATTGCCCCTCAAGTAAGCTCAGCCAGACCAGATATATGGGAAAAATCAGTCACGCCCTATAATGTCGTCCACCCAATTTCAGTTAAAATCATCACGCGCCTTTTTTTGGAGCTTCGATGTCACTCTCTAACCAATTGTTGAATAAATGTACAGTGAATTTATCATAGGCCAAGTCTCTAGTGAATTTATCATAATACTATCTATTACTTCCTTCTTTTTTTTCTTTTTTTTTTTTTTTTTCCTTTTAGCTATTTTTTAATTTGACGAATGAAGAAGTCCAGCTGATCTTTATTATAATTATAAGATAAGATCGTAAGTAATTTTGTAAGGATATAAATTACATACTTTGATTCCCTCATTGTAATTACTTTACTAGCTTCATTTTTTCAATGAGGTAACAAGAATTTTGCTTGTCTATTTGATGTGAACATAATACTATTCTAGGGGTTTTTTTTTCCTCGATCATAATGGCAAACTCTTTCAAAGTTGGTGAAGGAAAAATTATTAGGGAGACCCCGCAATCATTATGTTGACGCGATGTAAAGTATCAATTATATTCACCAATGCGTGGAAGTTTTATCCTCTTTTTTTTTTTTTTTTTTTTTTTTTTTTTTTAATTCTTTAACAAATTAATAACTGCTTTCAACATATATCTTAAACATATTCGTTATTTTTAAACGAACTAATAATAACTACCTTTAACATATATCTTATAAGTAAGGATGTATAATTTTTTCGGAAAAAAAGCAAGGATAGTTACCTTGAATAGTTATAACACATGGAAAAAAGACATAAATTCCATGGACAACCACCAGTAACTTACCATTCTCATTTGTGAGATTTGACAACTTGAGATAGCTTTTTCAGACCCAACAACCACGTTACCATTACCACGTACGTAAGGACAGATCCAGAAATCTAGTTTAGAGGGAGTGAACTTAATTATTTCTAAAAAAAAAAAAAAAATTAGGGGGGACAAACTTATATACTTAAGAAGTATATTTATGAATACTTCTAGAATAAGTATACACTGATTTTTTTTTTTCAAGGATGGGGGATCACCCCTACTTGCCCCTTTTGGATCTATCCTCGTATAAATAATTCTTTAACAGCTTCCTTAAATTATTGCAATTGTAAAAAAAAATCCTTTAATTTGAAAGGTGGGCGTAGTTTTTTTTAGCAAATAAGAAAAATGTGTTTTTGGCATTAAAAAAAAATGTTTTTGGTATCTTCTAGTACGAATAACTTGCATCATATAGCAAAAGAGTCATGACAAACCTGTCACAACTCACATATAAAGCCTCATTTCAAAATGTTTTTCATGTTACATTTTTGTGATTCACGCTCCTCTTAAGGCGCGTTGTACCCTACCATGACTCCCACTTTAAAAACAGTCTTTCTGCACTCCTGAGTCCCTGGCCATTCACAACCAACGCAGCAGTGACTTCCCACTTCCACTTCACCACCGCCGCTCTCTCTCTCTCTCTCAATTTTACTAGTACCCTATATCTTTAGTTACTTCCCTGATTTTCTTCATTTGAGGTTTGAACAATTAGGAATATTTTTCCCATTGTTGATTGAGCCTTGTATATGTCACTTTCATACTAAGACCCATTTCAGACCACAAATTTAAGTACACACCCACTTGATTTGTCCTAACTTTTGGGATCTTTCTGGGCTTAATCTTGGCTCCAATGGCTCGTCTCTTTATGGGTTCATTACAAGATCACTACTAATATCTTTGTTTTATTTGTACACCCATTTTTTACTTGCAATTTTATTTTATTTTATTGGTAAATTGGTTATTCAATCTTTGTTTGCTCCGAAAAGCGAGGTTTCCCAAGAATTTTCGTCTCAAGGGAATGTTTTTATCCTGATAGGGATATGAGATAATAAACCCACATTATATATTCATAATAACGACTATATATATATATATGTGTGTGTGTGTGTGTGTGTGTGTGTGTAGAGTTTTGATTTAATTTCTATTGGATTGTAAAATTGTTGGAAAATTTTAAGGTTGTTGAGATTTGAAAGCTACTAGCTACTAGTAAGTAATGGAGCTGAAATTGTTTGATTCAAGATCAGTATCTTTCTCTAAGGTGGGTGGCCATGGTTCTATGTTGTCTAGCCCCTTTTTGAACTCAAGGCACATGGTTTCTCTCTGTTCTTCAAGAGGTAATATTGTTTTGCTTCATGAAATGAAATTATATTCTCTTTATATACTAAGCTTTAGTATTTGATTGCTTCAGTTTAAGTAACAATTTTATTAATACTTTACAGAATCTGAAATTCTTTGTTCTGAAACATTTTGCTCTGTTTAAGCTCATTTAGTGCTACTTAATCCTCTTGGTTTGAGGATTTAAAGAAGGAAAGTAAAGAGGAAAAGGAAAACAAATGATAATTATTCCACTAGTGTTTTATTTTGTGTTTTTTGTTTCATAGTTAAATAGCATTGGAGATTAAAAAATAAATTCAAAATATGACAGTAACTCGATTAATTCATTGTTTCACCCAATTTCCCTTTCATTGTTATTTTCGTCATTGTTTACTTATTAACCCAACAAAAAAAAAAAAAAGTGTTTTCTTTAGTGTTTTCCTTTTTGTTTCCTCACTAAATTCATGAACCAACATTGTCTTAGAGCTATGGAAATTCTCAAACTTCAAGCTTTGCTGAGAACACATACCGTTAACTAGAAAGAACTTGATTGTAATGTGGGAGTCCATTTGTTGTGCCCTTTGCTTGTTGGGCATTGTTTGAGCCTTTTTGCTCCTCATCCATGCTTGTATTTCTTTTATTATTTCTGGATTTTGCTGGCTTGTTGCCCCTTTTTGTTGGTGGGATGGGCTTCCCTATTTGCCTTTTGGCCTAGATAGTTTCCCATCCCTTGTTAGAGTTAGTCTCTATGCTTACCTGTGCTTCTTGTTTATCCTGGTTATGCCCCTTGTATTCTTTGTAGATGTCATTTGGCTTTTCTTTTTTAATTAACCCATTTCCGAAAGAAGGAAAAAAAAAAAAAAAAAACTCAACTCATGAGTCCTTGTATTATTAGACAATGAAAACATTTTTTTTCTTCCAATTTTAAGAATTATCATAGATTTTCTTCTCATTTTCTGTTTTTTTTTTGGTGGGATTTTCTATTCAGGCATTTCTCCAAAGGCTTCTTATTCAAGTACTTCAAATAAAGCCACTATTAATTCAAATGGCCAAGAAAATTTTGCATTGAACACTTACTCATATAGGATCAATCATAATGGGACAAATGACTCAAATTCAACTCTCTTTTTCGGAGATATGAGAGTATTGGACGCTTTTGATGACGAGTATGGAGGAATAATTGTTGACCCAGAAAGATTACCATCTAATCCTAATGTCTTTGCCTCTAGACTTCATTTGTCACTTTCTCAGTGGAAAATAAAGGTACATTATCTTCATGTGCTTCAATTTGTGAGCACGGTTTAATTTCATTTTCATGAAGAGAAAGTATATTACGAACTTCAATCTTATGCAGAACTTTGAAACATGTTCAAATTTACTTGATTCTCTTTTTTATGAATCCATTACAGATTAGGAAAAATTCAGTTGTGATAAATGAAACATAAATTTTGAACTTCTAATCTCGTGTGATGGAATTGCAGGGGAAGAATGGTGTTTGGCTCAAGCTGCCGGTGGAAAAATGTGAGCTTGTTCCTATAGCAGTGAAGGTAAACATTGATATCTTAAAAAATTTCACTCAGAGAATGTCAAAGGGGTCGTTATTTCTTGCAAACTAGATCACTAGTTCAAGTGTAAGAGAAGTCAATTTGTGCAAAATTGCCAAAGTTTTAGTCTCTCCATTATCTACCCCTAGAGAAGTGGGACCCACGTCTTAGGGATCTACCACTACCCTAGGATAAGTGAACGACCAAGCACAAGAACACCAGATTTTACGCGGTTCACCCTCACAATAGAGCTACGTATGTGGAGCTTCGGCGATTGTTCGAGTATTGGGGTAATCAATTTGTGCAAAATTGCCAAAGGTTTAGTCTGTCCCTAAGTTGCACGAAGTAGGAGACGGGGCGGGGGCGGGGCGGGGCGGGGGCGGGAAAGTGCCAAACTTTACGAGGTTTCAAAGGTTTCTTCTTAAGCGGGGCGGGAGGGGAAGTTGGGTTGAAAGCGGGAGCGGGGGCGGGGAGCCTGACCACTTCTAAAGATTCCTGCTTCTAAGGTCTGTCCCTAATCTACTACGCCAGATAAGTGGGATCCACGCCTTAGGGATCTACCACTATCCTAGGATATTTGAAAGGAGCAAATTCAAGAACACCAGATTTTATGCACCCTCAAACTAGGGCTACGTCAATGGAGCTGCCAAGATTTCACTATTTCAAAGGAAAAAAAGAGAAGATTACAGATAACATCGAGAGCTACGCTTGAACAACCTAAAATTAGGGATACATGCACTTGTAAGGCCCAGCCCATTCAACTCCTTAAAACCCAGGTGTTAAGGAGAGGGGAACTAAAGCCTTATAAATCACACAGAGAGGCTATAAATGGGCGATGTGGGACATTCTAACACACCCCCTGAACCACAGGAGCCGGACACTCGGCATACCCTAGACCACAGCAGCCGGACACTCGGCACGCCGTAAGACAAGACCAACCAAGCTCTGATACCACTTGTAAGGCCCAGCCCATTCAACTCCTTAAAACCCAGGTGTTAAGGAGAGGGGAACTAAAGCCTTATAAATCGCACAGAGAGGCTATAAATGGGCGATGTGGGACATTCTAACACATGCTACAAGTGCAAAAATTACAGTAAAACACCCAAAAACAATAATCTTCAGTGGGGTCAAGAGTATTAGAGTTAGCTATTATAATTATTAGTTTTATTAGCTTTAGGGTAGTTTAGTCTTTTACTTTCTATTAGGGTAATACTGTATGCCTAGATATATTATTATTGTCTCTATTGTATTCATTCATTCAGTTTTTGTGTTATGAGAAACTCTAGCTCTCTTTTCTCTTTTCCCTTTGTTGTTTTCTTGCTTATTTAATATATTCACAAAGAGTACTGTCAGGCTCACACTACCTATCACAGCTACCTAATGGTGACTTGAATAGAGAGGCCAAAAAAAAGAAAAAAAAAACTTTTGAATACCTCCATGTTAATCATGTAATAGCCCATCAAATAACTCAACAATATGATAGTTAAATAACTATCCTTCCACTTTCTTAGTTTTGTTATTAAATATGTAAGTCTTATATCTAATATCAAGTGATTATGATTTGCAGGAAGGATTTGAATATCACCATGCAGAAAGAGGATATGTAATGTTGACATATTGGATCCCTGAAGGACCTTGCATGCTCCCTGCTAATGCTACTCATCAAGTGGGAGTTGGGGGTTTTGTGATTAACGACAAAAATGAGGTATGCTTGCTTATAACTAATAGTGGGAAGCAGAACACTTATATAGCTACCATGCTTAAATAACCATGTTCATTGGAATATGAAATTGCATGGTGCATGTTTGTCTAAAATGTTTCTTTTTCTAATTTAGTTTGTAGTTGTAATTTAGTTTTTCTGATTATTATTTTATCTCATATTTGATTTATATGGGCTAGAGTTAAAACCTCGTATTCTAATCTTGTACATAGAGTAGAAAATCTATCGGTCTGATACAAATAACTCCAATGAACACTTATAGGTGCTTGTAGTACAAGAGAAGCACTGTGATCCATCACTTGTTGGCCTTTGGAAACTACCAACTGGTTTCATTCTTGAGGTATGCTTTTCCATTTTTTTTACTCCTTCTATGCTAATAATATAAAAATATTACAAAAACGACTTGGATCCAGTTTCTTATGTAGATATAGTATTGCACTGTACGTTTAGTCCATGTGTACCAATTTCTACCTGGACACTATGTGGACCAATCATGCTATGTTACATGGACTCTTCTAAATAGTAGAAGTATCCGTGTCGACACGACTCTTTGCGGATATGGGTATGGCACTTGGGTAGGATCCTTCTAGTGTAGTTTAGTGTAATTTTCAAACATGAAAGGCAAAGTACCCGTGTCGGATATGGAATCCATACCCGTGTCCTCTGGACACTTTGAAGAGTCCGTGTAACATAGCAATCATGTAATAGAACCTCACAAATTTAGAGTCCGTGTAACTGTACCGAACTGTTATTCCAAAGAAGAAGAAAAAAAAAAACAATTGGAGCTTTTTTGTTTCTCCTTCTACAAATTTAGTTCTTTTTAATCAATAAATGTGTCGTTAACCAGTCAGAGGAGATCTTTACTGGGGCTGTAAGAGAAGTCAAAGAGGAAACTAGTGTAAGAACTTCATACTTCCCTTTCTTTCTATTATTTATTGTGTTTTATCATCAACCTTAGTCTTTTGCTGATGGGTAATTGAAGTTTCGAAATCTGATCTGCAGATTGATACTGAATTTGTGGAAATTATAGCTTTCAGGTAATTATGTTAGTGTTTATTTACTTTCTTTATTTCAATTAAAGTGAAATGCTTTACTATGTGATGAATCACTTCTTATTTGTATCAATAATAGCACATATCTAATTTGGACCAAATTGTGGTGCTTAAAAGGCCCGTTTTGTAATGTTGTTTTTGGTCTTTGGTTTTCGTTTTCATCTTTTGAGTTATCTTGAGAACAAAAAATTGAAAACAATAACCGAAAATCAAAAACCAAAAATGGCATACGAAGTTACCTAATTTAATTTAATTAGCATGACAAGCTATTTTCATTTGAATATTTTTAAAAACATTTAAGATTTTTATACATTTCACAAAATATAAGAAGTGAAAATAGCACCATGGTAGAAATAAGACCTATTGAATCTTTATGCACTCTGTATGACTGGCAATCTGGTACATGGAGAAGGGGATTAGGCCCTGTTTGGGTGGTGTTGAATGGAATAATCGCGTTCGTACTTTTTTCGCATGCATTTTAGTTAAAAATGTGATGATCTTGGATTTGTTGTACTCAGATTGTGGTTATTTCAAAAAAATGCTTAAAAACACAAGTTTTGACATTCCAAGATAACCCAAGAGAGATGGCCATGTTGGTATCAATGAGGCAATTCAGATTTAAGTGACAACCCAACATGTTATATTGTATTCTTTGTTGCTTGGAATGGTTGATAATTGAAATGCAAGGATTATGATGGTTCATTCACTGGTTCTCTTATATATGTCTGCTGTCTGACATCAACTTTCAGGCATGCTCACAATGTGGCTTTTGAAAAGTCAGATCTGTTTTTCATATGCATGTTGAGACCCCTCTCGACTCAGATCATTGTCGATGATCTTGAAATTCAGGCGGCCAAGGTGAATAAACTTACTTCTTCGAACATTCAAAATAGCTTTACACAGTTCACATCTACATTTAAGTAGTTTACCACAATAAAAAGCTTCTCTCTCTGTCTCTCATCATCATCATCTTAACGAGAAGGCACCATAAAGATTGAAAACCAACAATTAAAGTTAGGATGTCCAAGAAAATAATTTAGGGCGTTTGGGAAAGACTAAAACATGATCAGCTTCAGCGTCAGTCGAAGTTTTGCTTTTTGTTGGTTCTTGTGAGAACCAATGTCACGTTGGATAGACAAAGAACCAGCTTTAAGAGAGTTATTAGACTGGACACTCACACTCACCAAGCAATAGAATATGTAGAACTGGTTCACTTATGAGCCACAGAGCCGGATCTTTGCTTTAGGTTCAAATACACATCTAGGAATGGATTCTTTGTCTAACTAGGTCCTTACCAGCTGATCATGTTCAGTTGCTGAAGAAATCCATATTTTTTCCTCGTACTAAGGGCTTGGTGGGACATTCGATCAGTCGAACTCCTACACATCAAAAAAGCGAGAATAAACAATTGAAAATATAGAAATGATAAACCAAGAACTGGTTCTGAATCTGCTCAAACAACTCCTGACTTGCTAAGTGTCCATTGTTTCTCATGCAGTGGATGCCTCTAGCTGATTTCGTAGAGCAGCCACTGATCAAGGGAGACTCCATGTTCAAGAAAATCATGGACATATGTATCGCACGTTTGGGAAAGCATTACTGTGGTTTATCAGCTCATCAAGTGGTTTCTAAGTTTGATGGACAATTATCTTCCTTGTACTATAACATAGTGGATGCTCAAGATTTAAACTGTCAAGGAAGTTAAAAATTAGCCACTCCCATGCTAGTTTCTCATTCACCATTCACTGCAGATTAATTTGATATTTTGGAGTAATATGACTTGTGTAAATCCATTTGTACATATATTAATGGATATATAACATGTAACTCATAAATGCAGATATAACGTATATGTGTTGTATTACATAAAAAAAAAAAAAAAAAAGTAATAATGTATGTGTTGTATAATGTATATGGTAAGTGCTTGACAAATGTATTACTCCCTCCATCCCATTTTATGTGACTGCTTTTCTTTTTTGAGAGTCCAAAAACTAGTGATCATTATTATTATTATTATTATTATTATTATTATTATTATTATTATTATTATTATTATTATTATTATTATTTTGGCTAATACAGAGAAATTTCATTGAAGAAGAAAGGAAACGTACAAAGAAAACAAAAGGTCACAATCCCACTTGATTCCGTTCCGCAATGACTAGGAATGTCCTCAACTGGGATGGACCAAAAAATGCGAGAAATCAATGCCCATTGGGCTACATTGTGAGCTACAAAATTAGGGGATTTATGGATCTTACCAATAATCAAAGGAAAGTTGCAAGTCTTCTGCAATCCCAGATAATTGTCTCAATACCCCAATCTGGGTTTTGAGTCCAGTCCAAGAGAGAGAGGTACACACTATGGTAAGGAGTCTCCTTAAAAAAAAACCATGCATTTTAGCCCCAACTGCACTGATTCTGGTGATTGCCACGTGAGCTGCCAGGGCCTCCGCTCAAAAGGAGGGGGGGGGCGTCGTTTCAAAGAGTCTCTTTCTTTTGCCACGTGAGCTGGTGCACTGATTCTGGTGATTGCCACGTGAGCTGCCAGGGCCTCCGCTCAAAAGGGGGGGGGGGGGGGGGGGGGGGGGGGGCGGCGTTTCAAAGAGTCTCTTTCTTTTGTGAAAACATGGATGGTTTTGACTTCAGCCCGAGTCATCATGCCAGACAGCCACCAGTCTCTGATAGCAGCAACATCAAAGTTAACTTTCATCCATGGGGTACGTGGGACCACAATGCAAGGTAGTTAGTAGGTCTTTTAATGTAGGCAGCCCAGTGATGTTTTGCCAAGGAATCAATCAGGGGGCTTTCCATATAGCTTCATTGTGCAGGCCCAGAGTTGTACGTTGTTCCCACAAGGATAGTAGCAAACAAAACTGAATTCTTCGGCCTCATTCTTTTGGGATGCCAAGATTTTTGTGAGGGTTTAGAATTTCAGAGTGATCCAACAAAGATGAATGAATAGCTGAGTGTTCAAAAACCGTTATTTTTCCAGTCGGATCTACATATGTAACTTTAGCAGATATCTCATTTACTTTCCTAATTGGCCTTCCTACTTTGAAACTTGGAGTACTTATCAAAAGGAAAAAAAAAAACATTTTTGGTGAGGTTTATTTGAAGGGGTAGATTTGGAATAAAGAATATATATATATATATATATTTAAAATTTCAGACAAAGTATTAAATGATGTTTGATTAAAAATTTGAATATAAGAAGCAAGTCAAATTCTAAAATAGGACAAAGGTAGTACTTGGCAATCGCAGCATCCTAAACACATTGCAATTTGTGATTTGGTTCCCCAAAATTGTTTTGAGCCCTCCAAACATAAATGGGGTTTAAAAATTTGATTATCAGACCAGGTCATTTGCTTCTGATGGGTAGATGTGTCAAATAGGCCAAGTTGGCCTGAAACCGGTCCGGCCCGGTTTGAGCCCAACCCGGTTCACATATACTGCTATAAAACGGCTGATTTGGGGGGTTAAAAATGTAAAAAGTGCCACTTTTTTTTTCCACTTTTTACCCCTCAAGCTTGGCCCAACCCACCCTTCACCCGTCCGGCCTAATAGGAGCAGTCCACCGAGCTGAGTCCGACCCGTTTGACACCTCTACTGATGGGTATTTTCATCCTAAATGAAAATATGGGCCATTATATGGACCCCAATACCAATGAACATATTGGCCTACATCATTAATGAAAAGTGCCGATAAGGGCTTAAGTTAAAAAATCAAAATTTTACCTTTTTTTTTTTTTAATTAGTAAGGGCACCTCACTTATTGTACTACATATTATATTTTACAAATAAGGCTCAACTACATTTTACACCCTCCTAGTTTGCCCTTTGTGTTAATTTGATCAATGTAGTTTAGAAAGTGTCATTTTAGTCCCTGTAGTTTTAGAAGTGTGACATTTTAGTCACTCAAAACATTTTTTTGTGGCAAATTTTTTTTTTTTTACTTTCAGTGACAAAATTATTTGTCATTAAAGAATTTATTAGACTTATTTGTCACACTTATGAAACTACAGGGACTAAAGTAACACTTTCTAAATTACATGGACCAAACTGACACAGGTAACAAACTACAAGGGTGTAAAATGTATTTAACCCTTACAAATAAACTTAAACCATCCCAATTGACAAAAATCAGTGCAAAATAAACTTCGACCACCCCAGTTGAAACTACACTTCTATATGAAATTAATCGTTTCAACTTTGGCTTCTTTAACATTAGCCCTGGATCAGAGTTTGAAATTACGACAACCATTTTTAATCTAATACAAACATCTTGACCCAATAGATAAGTTCTGATCGCGAGTCAAATACCTACATATTTATAAAAAAGACAATGTAAGAATAATTTAAATTTAATTATTAATGTATTAAAAATGGTAAAACATTTACCTTCTCAATAAAAAAAAATATGGTGTTATATCTATATATGCACGTTGGTCTTCCATTATATTTGGTAAAGGTACCAAATAATTTTCAACATCTTCTATTCTTAATTTTTTTTTCGGCATGTGCTGAATACAAAAATATACGGACATCATCTACTAAGAAATTCATTGTATTGAGTCAAAAAGAATAATTAAACATGGTAGAATAATTCTTAACTAGCAAAACGAAGTTAAATAGTTGGAAAAGAAATGTATAAAACAATAAAAGCCAAACGTGGCTCAATTGATTTTTTTTTTTTTTTGTTTGATCAATCTCAACTGCTTATACAAGCAATTAGAAGTCAAATAGAACCAAATATGAAAGATTACATGCCCAGAACCAAAATGAGAAGAGCCAAACTCTGATTCTAACACAATCAAAAGGAGATCAGATACTAGCAGACTTCATGTTCATGAATTCATTGAAATTATGACAATAATAATAAAAAATTAAAAAATTAAAAAAAAAACTATAAAAGAATAAAAACAAAATGTGGCTACAATGGTTCTTTCACAGTTTCACGTAAACACATATTCAAGCAGTTGGGTTAGTCTACTTCTCGTGTAGTATGTTTCGTTCTTAGTTATATGTACAAACTAAAATAATCACATATCAAAATTTCAAGTAGTCGAATTTACAGATTAGCGAGGGTTTTAAGACATAGGTTTTCTTTTGTTTATAATAAACCGTAGACTAGTACATGGTTAGAGATTCGCATAAAATGGAAAAGCAAAAAGAAGAAGATAAAAAATTAGGGAGGAATAAGAAAGAGAGATTTAGACTTACTAGATATCAGCTAAATAATAAATACAACTCTTGTTTAGAAAGCCAAAAAAAAAAAAAAAAAACCTAAACTTCTTAAATATATAATTTGTGGGAGGTGCCCTTAAAAGAAGCAGTAAATTTATTTTTTTACCTAAGAAAAGTGTCCAAATTAAAAAAAAAAAAAAAAAAAGGGAAAAATACCTTTTACCCCCTGTGATTACACTCATTTTCTCATAACCCTCCTGTGGTTCATTTTGTAACACTTAGCCCCCCTGTACTACGGACTGAATTGAGACTGTTAACTTTTCTAACGGCAGTCCCACTTCAGTCATTAGTACAGGGGGGTTAAGTGTTACAAAAATGAACCACAGGGGGTTATGAGAACATGTGTGTAACCATAGGGGGGTAAAATGTATTTTTCCTAAAGAGCTAGTATGTATAGGAGCTTGGGAGTATTAACGTCATTTCCTTTTTTTCCGTTAGAAAAGTTAACAGTCTCACTTTAGTCCATAGTACAGGGGGGTTAAGTGTTACAAAATGAACCACAGGAGGATTATGAAAAAATGGGTATAACCACAGGGGAATAAAAGATATTTTCCCCTTAAAAAAATGAACTTACCCTTACCAGCACCCTTAATGAAAAGGCTGCCTTTGGCAATAGTAGTTATAGTTATTGCCTATAACTCACCATTTTTTAACTATATAAAAGTAATATCAAATCCAACATTTGAACCTTGAGAGCATTTTTACTCACCCAAAAAATGGTATACTAATGCTCATTCAGCATTTTTTTGCTCAACATTTGTTTAATTATGGGTCCTACTGTATTGGCCAATGAGATGGGTGAGCATTGGTATACCATATTTTGGATGAGCAAAAGTATTTTCTTGAACCTTTTGTCCACACCTGATTCAGTCTCTGTTGTATATTTTAATATATAATAATATAGTTTGTAATATTAAATTGTGTATAAATTCTTATTACTATTTGTTTAGAGAAATTTGATAGACACCAGTCAATGGGTGCCTTTTGGTTAAAGGTAGTGACCCTTTAAGAGGTGTCTATGATACCTATTATGAAAAGATGCTTTGTGAAATGACATAACCAAGGGGTGCCATCTTTTAGAAGAGGTACTAAGTTGTCTATATAAGACAAGTGGGTTATTCATTTTAGTATGTGAAAATAATCAAGCATACATTCTCTATTATTCTTTGTCAGTTAAAACCAATTTCTTAGAGGCTTTTTTGAAAATCTGCAGAATTGCTATCTGATAGATTTTACAGGCTTTGTTGTATCCTGGAAAGGATTTGCTAGAAATCCTGTAGCAAACTCTTTGTGAGTGGGAGCAAATAACTTCTTAAAGAAAACGTTCTAAATGCGCCTCAAAGCTTTACAGATTTCATATTTATTTGTTGATTCTTCTTCCATGGCGACCGACCCCAACAGTCTCTCCCTACTACCCTTCATGCATCTCTCTCTTCCCAATCTCTCTGTGTATTTATTATATGGCACGCCTAGTCAAAAGACAAGTCAAGTCGGCACATATAAAATCAACAATGATAAATCCACTCTCTTAACACACACCTTTAATCACATTCAGCAGCTCTTGTCCCTTGATTCCAGTGGGTCTTATGTAGAATTCACGTGGAATCCACCAAAATTAAGGACAATCAATGATCAGAATATACTAAAAGTAATTAGGGTGTGAATGAGAGTGGGGGTGTATCATTACTCATATAAAATTGCTTGGATGACACACAGAAGCTACCTATTGTTCGTAACCAATTTTGAGAGACCATTAAAATATATTGTGACACCTATTTATTTTTTATTTTTTACTTTCCGAATGAAATGAGAATATCTGACATGATTGGATGAGAGAAAAGAGAAGACAGGCTACGTAAGGAAGAGACATTTACACTCTAGAAATGTTAGGCACACATCCTAAACCACACCCCAAATCACATCCCTTGTTTTAAATGCACGTATCTTGTGCTATTTGTTAGGCACACATCCTAAACCACACCCCAAACCACACCCCTTGTTTTAAATGCATATACCTTGTGCTATTTGAATTTTTCACACTTTTCTGTGCACCACTTACTCAGCACAAGGTACATACATTTAAAACAAGGGTGTAATTTGAGATGTGGTTTGAAATGTGTGCCTAGCATTTCTCTTTACACTCTCACCTGACTCACCACCTTGGCTCTTCCCTCAGAATCTGCTATGATATACATGTATTAGTAATTGACCGTGTCCGTGTTCGTGTCCTGGGTTACGGTGCCAAAAGAAAAAATGATGTTATAGTAATTGAATAATTTGAGTGCCTTTGGCACGAACTCTGCGTGCCTTCGACTCTAATATTCAAACAACCTTTAAGCAAAAAATTATGATTATTTATTTTTTGTTTTTGTGATTTGAAAGATCAAAAATTATTTTTTTCGAATAGGTAGATAAGTCCATCAATTAAATCCATTAGGACTATTAGATTAATGAATTGGGCTGGGTTTGTTTGGGTTGGACTGTTTGTTTGGGCTGAATTTGTTTGAGCCATCGGAGAGAGAGATAGGAAAGCCTTGAGTGATTGTCAACCTTAGATTTAAAATCTAAGGGCTGAAAATGTCTCCCCATAAATGCATTCCTCATTTATTTAAAGGGGTAGATTTGGAATAATGAAAAAAATTTAATTTTAGGTAAAGAATTAAATGATGTTTAATTACAAAGTTAAATATACGAAGCTAATCAAATATTAAAATAAGATAGAGGGAGTACTTGGCAATAGTAGCATCCCAAACACACTGTGATTTGTTATTGGTTCTCCCAAAATTGTTTTGAGCCCCCAAAACGCGAGCTAAATGGGGTTTTAAAATTTGATTATCAGATTAGGCCATTGCTTCTGATGGGCGGAGGTGTCAAACGGGTCAAGTTGGCCCGGAACAGGTCCCCTCCCCCCCCCCCCCCCCCCCCCTCGGCTCAGCCTGCCTAGAGCCCTAAACCCGGTTGAACTAACCGCTAATTTGGCACTTCTTTCCTCTTTTTATTTTTTTTTTTTTTCCCTCTAACGGCTATAAAACAACTAATTTGGGCGAGTAAAAAATGTAAAAAGTGTCACTTTTTTCCACTTTTTACTCCTCAAGCACAGCCCAGCCCACCCCTAACCCCTCCGTCTAGTGGGACTGGTCCATCGAGCCGGGTTTGACCCGTTTGCACCCCTGAAGTTTGGGTAATTTTGTACTTTGCACTCTAAAGTTTCAAAATTGACTCTTTGATCCCTAAAGCTTTACAGTTGTAGCAAATAAGTCCAAATAGCCCTTTAGTAATGATTCCATCACTAAAAGTGAAATTTTGTCGCAAAAAGTCTTTGAAGGACTAAAGTGCAACACATCCCAAACTTTAAGTAACTATTGACAGGCGTTTTGATGTTGATTGTAATCTCCCTACCCCATCATCTGTTAACGTTCAGTTGTTTTTTGTAGTTAAAAACTTTTATCCACACTTTTTGCATGATATTAGTATTAGTTTTTCTTTTTCTTTTTTTGGGTCGGAGAAAGTGAAAAGTCAGTTGTCATTTCTGAGTAACTAGATATTGATGCACACGCATTGCGTGTGCAATGCGTTATATTTGCTATGTATTCATAAACTCAATCCATAAGAAATACTTTGTGGAGACTAATCTTGACATTAAAGGAGGAAAAAAAATTGCAAATCTTTACCATTGCTAATTAAAGGAAAAACACATGATCATTCGTTAATACAAAATACGTTAAGAAATTATAAATTACAAAATTGCGCACAGACAATAATTAAGCAAATAAAACAGATGCATATAATGTGAAAATAAATTTAAACACTTGACTGAGAATTAAGAAAGTGGGTCTCCTACTAATACCTCAATCCTCCTAGAAAATAGGCCAAAATACTCTCCTTAATCATGATCGACTTTAATTATCTAACCAGAAATGTTTGAATTTACCTTTCTAAAATGGCAGGGGAATATTTCTCCATTTAGATATGATCACCACATTTTCGCTCATCCAAATCCAAACTATTTTGAAAATCCAACGATCCACATCCCACCAATACCAACTAATCTTTTAGTAAGCCAACACCCACTTGATCACCACCACGGCACCACCCACCTCTCTTCAATGCTTCTTCAACGAATAGCAGGAGCCAAGAAGACAACAAATTACAATCAATGCCCTCAAAATTTCAGTTTTTCTGAGAGGAAATGTGGGAGCAGTTTGGGGGTGGTTAGTGTAAGTTGGAGATGGTTAGTGGGGGAGGTGGTTAAATTTTTTATTTATAATTTTAGTCAATTACTTTTATCTCCCCTTTTAGTAATATATTTTGTATGAGAAGTTTAATGGTTAAGTTGTAAAAGTGATTGATAAACTAAAAGTTGTTGGTACCCCTACTTTTCTCTTTATATATTAGTATAGATTTCCAAATCCCATAATTTAAAATTGAGTTAATTAGTATTAAATCCAACCCAGCCCACAAAACAATTTGGTAATAGGTCTATAAATTTATTTATGACTGACCTACCCCTAAAACACATCCTGCACACCCAAATCAATTCTCCTTCAAATATTCCATTCAGTTACCGCCTCTCTCTCTCTCTCTCTCTCTCTCTCTCTCTCACACACACACACACACACACACACACACACACACACACACACACACACACACAGAGGTCGTGACTCATGGCCACCACCACTTCTGACGCCATCTTCTCACCACCGCCCTCTCACAATCTTCTCAACCGACGCAACCACCACTTCCGACGAAGTAGGGCTCTCAGAATGATGCGAAGACGATTTGAAGATTGCAGATCCAAATCTCAAAAACCTGATGAATTAGGGCTTAATCCGAGGTTTATTGATTTGTTATCTAAATCGTTTGATTTGTTCGTATATACTCTAATCCATGGAATGGGTTGTTGATGATTTAGTTTTGTTTGATTTGTTCTTATATACTCTAATCTTGTCGACATAACTTTTTTTTTTTTGTCTCTGGCAGATTTTTTTGGCAATATTGGTGATTTATTCTTATATACTCTAATCTGTGAGAGGTTTAAAGAAGTGCTAAGATCCTTTGCATTTGAAGAAACTCTAAGAGGTTTGGCATACATCTCTCTCTCTCTATATATATATATATACACCGACGCATAAGATCTCTCTCTATATGTATATATATACCAACACATATAAGATGAATATAAATTTTCAGGATATATTTAAAGTGGAGCCTTATAATGATGTATGTTTATCCATATATAAGTGCGAAATTTCTCATTACCATATTAAAATTCAAACAAGTGTGTTAAAATTCTCAAACATATGCAAATGCTCCGAAATACAGTGAGAAACTTCATACTCTTTTGTGATGAAATTGTTGAGAACTAAAATTCACCCCATCTTCAAAATGAATAAGTGCAAAGTGAATTTGTGGGTATTAAATTTCTCACTAACCTATGTATATTTTGAAGATGGGAGCTGTCACGCCCCCAGAACCACCCAGATGATCCTAGGACATGTGGCACGCCACCAAGGCCTTACACAAGTGATCAAAGTTCCAAAAATAAATTTTAAAATAAACTTAAACCAAAGAAGCTCAACAATAATAATAAAATAAAAAAAAACCAAAATCCTGTCTTTGCAATTAGCCAAAAATCCTGTTTTAACAAGTAATAAATTTCCAAATAATATTACCAAATCACAAGTTGAAATCAGCACTAACGATTTAAACCATTTAAAGTCAAACCAAAGTCGCAAACATGAGCTTCCAAGTACAAGCAAGAGTTTTTTTTAAATACTTTAGGAAAAATACTAAATATAGCCATTTACAACCAATCCCAACTAACACAGTCCAACCTTATATTACAAGAGTTAAGTTACAATCCAACTAAAGTATAAAATCTAACTAGAAATATTACATAAGCCCTTACACCAACCAAAGTATGACTCGTACTACAGCCCAGATTAAAACCAATTAATTACAACTATATTGCAAGCTTTAAACTAAAAAGTAAGTAACTATTAACAAGGTAACAACTCTCAAAACCCATAAACCAGCCAAGCCACTTCCCAGTTTACTTCCCCGATTCCTTACCACGATCACCTACGATGGTTATTCAATAACCATTACAATATATAAGCTATATGCTTAGTGAGTAATGCTAATCATGATTATGGATAATAAACATGCTCAATTCAACATATTACAAATAACTATAGTCTCTGGCAATTACTAGTTCACTCCCACCACTACCGGCTAGCCTGCGGCTCCACTCCCCAAGCCCACGTGACTAGTCATGACCCACGCCCTCACACGTGCGGTCCCATAGGCCTCTGGCGGCCGTGGTCGTCACCACAAAGATTACCTCATGGTGGTATAGAACTAGCAATTTCCATTGACCCAAATAGGCAACTCAACATGTTCATTTAATCATTACACCGTGCTTTCACAATCAAATTGGGCCTAATTTAACCACATGAATTTTGCCCAATAATAATCTAAATAAAATTAAATTACGCTAATTAGGCATGCTTTGGCATCACAATTGAACCTAACATGAAAATCATCCAAATATCAAAATTAACATCACTCACCTCTTGGGTTTCGCTTCTAATTGTGAGATTAAAGCCCTATTAAGAACCAGGTACAAATCCTATATAAAAATTACAAGTTATGAGCTAAAACCCTAAAATGGGTCGCGGAAAAACTTTCACAGAACTCAATAAAATTAGTACCAATAGATTAGACTCACCCCCAAGAGTCCGAATATGTGGCCTGTTTTAAAAACCGACGTCGTTCGGCTCGTCAACCGTCGTCGAGAACGTCACCGACGAAACTCGTGCTCGTACTTCTCCAATTTTTTTTTTAGTCGGCAAGCTATTGTGACCTTGAAAGAAGAAGATTTGATCTTCTTTTAATATATATATTAAACATACTTTTGCATTTTTATTATGAAACCCACCACAGTTTACGAGTTTTGCGATTACGCCCCTACTAATTATGAAAATATATTAAAACTATCCCAAACCTAAATGGGTATTTGTTTATGTCTCGCATGGGTCCCATAAGTGGTCCCATATAATTAAATGAAGTTGCTAATTAACCTACTAATTATGAAACGTGTTCAATTCGTGCTCATAAAGGTACCCCTAATTGACCCCAAAAGTGGTCACTACCTAATAACATGATATTATCAACAATAAAATAATAAATCATTTAAGCCTTAATAAACATTTAGGCACATAGGGTGTTCCACATATAATGTCCCATCTCAACTGGGACCCATCAACACATATCCCAACTTGGGATTGCCACATTGGCCATAACTGGGTTCCTAACTGGACACCCATAATCAACTTAGTGGGTCAATCCCACTCCAATAAGCGTCACATAACACATTAATTAACATTAATTCATGATTATGCATGCTAAAACAGTATTAAATGTAAACTGCGGGAGCGGGTGTCACATCTCTCCCCTCCTTAAAAAGGAGTTTGTCCCCAAACTCGTAGTACTTCAAGTTTCGAATAAGAATGGATGCTTCTCTTTCATTTCATCTTCTCTTTCCCATGTGGCTTCCTCAACGGAGTGATTCTGCAATAGCACCATAACCAAAGGAATAGTCTTTGTCCTCAAAACTAGTTCTTTTCTATCAAGAATCTTGACTGGCTGCTCGACATAAGTCAAGTCTTCCCTGACTTCCAACGGCTCTGGAATAATCACTTTCTTCGGATCTGATACACATTTCCTTAACATTGATATATGAAATACATCATGCACATTAGCTAATTCTGGTGGCAATTCCAACCGATAGGCTACTGGTCCAACTCTTCCAATGATCTAAAATGGCCCAACATACCTTGGATTCAGCTTCCCACGTTTCCCAAATCTCGTAATACCCTTTGAAGGTGATACTTTCAAGAATACAAAATCCCCAACTTCAAACTCCATCGGTCTTCTTTTCAAATCCGCATAGCTTTTATATCTACTTTGAGCTGTTTGAAGCTGTTGCTGTATTGTCTTTATCTTTTCTGTGGTCTGCTGAACAATTTCAGGTCCTATCATTCTCCTCTCACCAACCTCGGTCCAACAAAGTGGAGAACGACACTTACGCCCATATAAAGCCTCAAAAGGCGCCATCCCAATACTGGATTGATAACTATTATTATAAGCAAATTCAGCCAATGGCAAATGTTCTTCCCAATCCCCTTTGAAATCCAAAACACAAAGTCGAAGCATATCTTCTAGTATTTGAATTACACGCTCTGATTGTCCATCGGTTTGAGGATGGAAGGCTGTACTAAATCTCAATTTAGTTCCCATTGCTTTCTGCATTCCTTGCCAAAATCTTGATGTGAATGTACTATCTCGATCTGAGACTATAGATACTGGGACTCCATGAAGTCTCACAATTTCTTGAACATACAATTCGGCTAACTTCTTTGGATCACTGGTCTTAATAGGTAGAAAATGTGCAGACTTAGTCAATCGATCAACGATTACCCATACACTGTCATTTGACTTCCTAGACCTCGGTAACCCTCCCACGAAATCCATCGTGATATTTTTCCATTTCCACTCTGGTATAGGTAGTGGTTCCAATTTTTCCGCTGGTTTTTGATGTTCTACCTTTACCCTTTGACAAGCCACACACTTTGCCACATGTTCAGCTACTTCACGTTTCATCCCTGACCACCAATAGATCTCTCGTAAATCACGATACATTTTAGTACTACCCGGATGGATTGAGTACCTTGTATTGTGTGCCTCTTCCAAAATTACTTCCTTGATACCATCTATATTGGGTATACAAACCCGATTCCTGAATTTCAACATACCATTCTCAAAAATAAATTCTGGCTGCTTACCCTCAGGTATTTCATCATGTATCCTCTTCAATATTGGATCTTGAAGCTGTTTGGCTCGAATTTCATCAATATGAGACGGTTGTGCAATAATGGCTGACATTAGACTACCTCTAGTTTCTGGAATCACTTCTAGCTTTAATTGCTCCATTTCCCGAATTAACCTTTCTTGCGAAGTCAAAACATAAGCCAGATTGTTTGTTGACTTTCGACTCAATGCATCGGCCACCACATTAGCTTTCCCTGGATGATAATGGATTGATAAATCGTAATCCTTCATTAGCTTTAACCACCTCCCCTGTCTCATATTCAAATCCCGCTGTGTAAATAAATACTTTAAACTTTTATGATCAGTGTAAATTTCACACTTTTCCCCGTAGAGATAATGCCTCCAAATCTTCAAAGCAAAGATAACTGCCGCTAACTCAAGATCATGAGTCGGATAATTCACTTCGTGTGGCCTTAACTGTCGTGAAGCATAGGCAATTACCTTGCTGTTTTGCATCAAAACACAACCCAACCCTCGATAGGAAGCATCGCTGTATATCACAAACCCCTTAGTCCCCGAAGGAATAGTCAATATAGGTGCCGTCATCAAACGAGTCTTCAATTCAACAAAACTTTCCTCACACTCTGGACTCCAAACAAAAGGAACATCTTTTCGCATAAGTTATGTCATTGGCATTGCAATCCTTGAAAAATTTTCCACGAACCTTCGGTAATATCCAGCTAATCCCAAGAAGCTTCGTACCTCTGGCATACTTGTTGGCGACTTCCAATTGGCTACAGCTTCAATTTTCTGTGGATCTACTGATACACCCTCCTTTGAAATCACGTGCCCCAAAAATGCTATCTCAGTTAACTAGAATTCACATTTCTTCAACTTTCCGAATAGCTTCTTTTCACGAAGTCGCTGTAGAACCAACCGTAGATGCCTCTCGTGATCTTCTACACTCTTGGAATATATTAAGATATCATCTATGAAGACAATGACAAACTCGTCCAGATTTTCTTTGAATACTCGATTCATCAAATCCATAAATGCTGCCGGTGCGTTCGTAACTCCAAAAGGCATAACAAGAAATTCATAATGACCATAACGGGTCCTGAATGCTGTCTTCTCCACATCCTCTTCCTTGACTTTTAATTGATGATAACTCGATCGCAGATCAATCTTAGAAAAGACTTGGGCTCCTTGAAGTTGATCAAACAAGTCATCAATTCTAGGCAACGGATATTTGTTCTTGATAGTTAACTTGTTGAGTTCTCGATAATCGATACACATTCTCATCGTCCCATTTTTCTTCTTGACAAACAAGACTGGTGCACCCCACGGCGATACACTAGGTCGAATGAATCCTTTATCTAGAAGATCTTGCAACTGAATCTTCAGTTCTTTCAACTCCACAGGTGCCATTCTGTACAGTGTTTTCGATACTGGTTGAGACCCCGAGGCTACTTCAATAGTAAATTCAATCTCTCGCTCAACTAGTACATCAAGTAGATCTTCAGGAAAGACATCTGGGAACTCTCGTACAATTGAAATATCTTCTACTCTAGTCCCTGTGACCCGTGTGTCAATTATTGAGCATAAGAACCCCCGACAACCTTGTTTTAACAACTTGCCTGCCCGTATTGCTGACACCAAATATGGTGGTGCTACAACACCAGTTCCCTGAAAACTAAACTCCCCTTGTCCCATTGGTCAAAAAGTAACTATTTTCTGTTCACAATCGATAGTAGCTTGGTTTGCGGATAACCAGTCCATACCCAAAATTACGTCAAAATAATTAACGGCCAACGGAATAAAATTCACTGTCAAAACCCTATCATTTACCCTGATTTCACATGCTTTAAATATTGATGAAGTCACCATAGATTTGCTTAAGGGTAAAGATATCGACAAATCATACTCCAAAGGTTCTGACATGCTGTCTAAATGTCTAACAAATTCATGTGCAACAAAAGAATGTGTTGAACCTGAATCTGTTAAAACATACGTCAGGTGTGAGCAAATGAGTAATATACCTGATACCACGGAATCGGTAGCTACAGCATCCCCCGGTGTTAGTCGAAAATATCTTCCTTGTCTTTGTTGTGGCCCTTTCCCTTTATCCACACTTGTCCCTGGTTTTGCCACAGTTGAAGGTACAGAACTTGTCCCTTGTTGTTGTCTTGTTGGGCAATATTTTGCTTGATGTTCAGGCTGTCCACATTCGAAACATTTTCCTCTCATGTCAGGATTAATACTCCCCATACTCTGAGTTCGAGCTTATGAGCAATTTCTCGCTATATGCCCCTTCTGCTTGCAGATATTGCATACTAACGTCAAATGGCACACTCCCATATGCTGACGATTACACGTTAGACATAGTGGACGACTTTTCCCAGAGAAAGAACTTCCCTTTTGAACTATTGAGCTAGAACCAGAACCTCGCAAGAATGGTTTCTTAAAGAAACCCTGTCCTTTACCCTTTCCCTCAGCTGGCCGCTTATTCTGTTGGCTCTGTTTATACTTGTCAATATCCCTTTCTGCGATCAAAGCAACATCTTGCACATCGGAAACTTTTCGAAGTTGGTGTGTATCAACTCGGCTTCTAATGTTATCCCGTAGTCCCTCTTCAAATTTTCGTGCTCTATCCACTTTTCTTGGTACTGTTCGATGTGCAAATCGAAGTAAACTGTTGTACTTAGCTGCATACTCATTTACTGTCATGTCCCCTTGTTGTAGATTAGCAAACTCTCGGCCCAACTGTGTCTTGACGGATGCTAGAAAGTACCGCTTGGAGAAAACTTTCACATATCTGTTCCAGGTCTCTGGTGCCCCTTGCTCAATCACATTTACCCACCAGTTCTGGGCTTCACCTTTCAAAGTATCAGTAGCACACATTATCTTCTCTCCATCTGTACACTCTACCGCCCGAAAGATACATTCCATATCCATCACCCAATGGTCGGCTTGTGATGGATCTGGGCCTCCATCAAACTGACTTGGTTTTCTTTTATAAAATTGTTCAATGACTCCTCGCTCGGCCCGTGGTTGTGGGTTTGCAGGTCTATCACGTCCCATCTGATCACTTACTGCCCTTACAAAATTGCTTACCACATCTTCTAAGTGGTCCATCCTCGAATGAGGTGAACGTTCCCGATTATGATCCATTTTCTTACCTGTTAATCAATTGACATAAATATATTGCATGCTATGCCAATATGTTATATAACAACATAGCAACAATTATTCATATGCATTCATGAAATGCATCTACATGCTCGTCATCTACGCGTACTCTCAATCGTCGTCTCTCGTACCCAAGGCTCTAAGCCTAATGCTCTGATACCACTAAATGTCACGCCCCCGGAACTACCCAGATGATCCTAGGACACGTGGCACGCCACCAAGGCCTTACACAAGTGATTAAAGTTCCAAAAATAAATTTTAAAATAAACTTAAACCAAAGAAGCTCAACAATAATAATAAAATAAAAAAAAAAACAAAATCCTGTCTTTGCAATTAGCCAAAAATCCTGTTTTAACAAGTAATAAATTTCCAAATAATATTACCAAATCACAAGTTGAAATCAGCACTAACGATTTAAACCATTTAAAGTCAAACCAAAGTCACAAACATGAGCTTCCAAGTACAAGCAAGAGTTTTTTTTAAATACTTTAGGAAAAGTACTAAATATAGCCATTTACAACCAATCCCAACTAACACAGTCCAACCTTATATTACAAGAGTTAAGTTACAATCCAACTAAAGTATAAAGTCTAACTAGAAATATTACATAAGCCCTTACACCAACCAAAGTATGACTCGTACTACAGCCCAGATTAAAACCAATTAATTACAACTATATTGCAAGCTTTAAACTAAAAAGTAAGTAACTATTAACAAGGTAACAACAACTCCCAAAACCCATAAACCAGCCAAGCCACTTCCCAGCTTACTTCCCCGATTCCTCACCACGATCACCTACGATGGTTATTCAATAACCATTACAATATATAAGCTATATGCTTAGTGAGTAATGCTAATCATGATTATGGATAATAAACATGCTCAATTCAACATATTACAAATAACTATAGTCTCTGGCAATTACTAGTTCACTCCCACCACTACCGGCTAGCCTGCGGCTCCACTCCCCAAGCCCACGTGACTAGTAATGACCCACGCCCTCACACGTGCGGTCCCATAGGCCTCTGGCGGCCGTGGTCGTCACCATAAAGATTACCTCATGGTGGTATAGAACTAGCAATTTCCATTGACCCAAATAGGCAACTCATCATGTTCATTTAATCATTACACCGTGCTTTCACAATCAAATTGGGCCTAATTTAACCACATGAATTTTGCCCAATAATAATCTAACTAAAATTAAATTACGCTAATTAGGCATGCTTTGGCATCACAATTGAACCTAACATGAAAATCATCCAAATATCAAAATTAACATCACTCACCTCTTGGGTTTCGCTCCTAATTGTGAGATTAAAGCCCTATTAAGAACCAGGTACAAATCCTATATAAAAATTACAAGTTATGAGCTAAAACCCTAAAATGGGTCGCGGAAAAACTTTCACAGAACTCAATAAAATTAGTACCAATAGATTAGACTCACTCCCAAGAGTCCGAATATGTGGCCTGTTTTAAAAACCGACGTCGTTCGGCTCGTCAACCGTCGTCGAGAACGTCACCGACGAAACTCGTGCTCGTACTTCTCCAATTTTTTTTTAGTCGGCAAGCTACTGTGACCTTGAAAGAAGAAGATTTGATCTTCTTTTAATATATATATTAAACATACTTTTGCATTTTTATTATGAAACCCACCACAGTTTACGAGTTTTGCGATTACGCCCCTACTAATTATGAAAATATATTAAAACTATCCCAAACCTAAATGGGTATTTGTCTATGTCTCGCATGGGTCCCATAAGTGGTCCCATATAATTAAATGAAGTTGCTAATTAACCTACTAATTATGAAACGTGTTCAATTCGTGCTCACAAAGGTACCCCTAATTGACCCCAAAAGTGGTCACTACCTAATAACATGATATTATCAACAATAAAATAATAAATCATTTAAGCCTTAATAAACATTTAGGCGCATAGAGTGTTCCACATATAATGTCCCATCTCAACTGGGACCCATCAACACATATCCCAACTTGGGATTGCCACATTGGCCATAACTGGGTTCCTAACTGGACACCCATAATCAACTTAGTGGGTCAATCCCACTCCAATAAGCGTCACATAACACATTAATTAACATTAATTCATGATTATGCATGCTAAAACAGTATTAAATGTAAACCGCGGGAGCGGGTGTCACAGGAGCGAATTTTAGTTCTCAACAATTTCATCACAAAAGAGTATAATTTTGGCATGTGTGTTAAATTTGGGTCTTTTGGTGAATATATACATACATCATATAAGAAAAAAGTATGTAATTTGTGTGAAATTTCATACTCATATTCATCCCCATTCACAAAAACCATCTATAGTAGTGTGAAATTTAACACCCACAAACTTCACTTTGCACTTGATTGGTAAGACTTATCTTGTATGTAATTTCACACTCATTTTTGAACGAACACGTTTCAGTGAGAAATTTAACACTCACAATATTCATATTGCACATGGGTTCTAATATTTGTGAACTTTGTCAATCACTTGCAATAAAAGTGTGGTATGAGTGTGAAATTTGACACGCATAATCAATGAAATATGCTAATATGACATTGTTCAATAATACACTACTTCTTGTTTCAGATTGTTTTACACTCACTGTAGCTTCTTTCATGTAATAAATTGTTATGTGGAGACACTCGCAATACAACAGTCATTCGCAACAGAAAGTGATGACGACCATGGCTTGTCATTTATTTTCCATAGCTTATATATCTTTGGTTGGGTCCAATATAATCCATGATTTGCTAAACACAATCCAGAGATCCTAGACACTAGAAGAACACGAAGCCCAAGAACAAGCGAAAAATACTCAGGAGCAAACTTACAAATGAAAGAACTAGCAAATTGAAATACTTATCTGTTGATGGATGTTAGATAGATGTAGTTATGGCCTTTTGGATATTTGTCTAATACTGCAATAAGGTTGTTTTGTGTGAAAACTACAAATGTGATGTTTTGAATGAAAACTGGAGATAGGTTTTTGTTTGAATACTGCATTTTTGTTTGAATACTGCAGATATGGTATTTTTGAGTAAAATATGTAATATTATATCACTCATCTTTAGTTTGTTGTCAGTATATTCAGGTATGATGAATCCTAATTTTTTTTTTGTTGTTGATCTTGTTCTTATTTGGGTGTATTTGTCAAGTGAACATTTGTGAGGTATATAACTAACCACAATGCATTAATATACAGAACATAATGTAAAATTTCATTCTACAATACACTCTTGAAATATGTAAACAATATTCAACAGTGTAAAAATCTACACTGGTATAACAACATAAAAGTGCTAAATTTCATACTGTAAAACACAGTACGAAATTTCACACCATGCGGACTGTTATCTCATTCGAATGGATTATGAATTGTTATAGTATGGAGTGTATTAGTGGTGTTCAATATAAATGCAACAGATTTGTAAAGTGAAATTCTAAAATAATGGGATATTATTTGTATATATGTTATATGCAATATCAATGGGGATTTGGTAAGATATGAAAACTAATTCCATATTTAAGTATGTATTAAATATATGTACATATATACATACAGTTCTATATATATAGGTTAGGAGTAGAATAGTCATCTACTAATTCCATAATAGGATATTTTGGACTAATTTCTAACAACAATTACAATTATAAGACCTATTATTATGAAATATCAATTGGTGGGCCTATTACAAAAAACTTTGATAGAATATGACTTTTGACCATATTTTTCTTTAAAATTTCCATTTTTCTTTACATTCGTCAATACTTATAGACAAAATAAATAAAGTCTTGGGGTAAACGAATCCGTGTCCTCAAAACGCCAACCAAACACTTCCTTTTTATCTGATTCTTTTCTTTCTTCGTTTCCAAATCCCCTAAATTTTCAATCACTTGCATCTACAGAGACAAACCACAAAATAAAATTGAGTCAATTGCTCGATTTTCTTCATCAATTTCGATCCACAATGCTTGATAAGAGCTTCAAACCTGCTAAATGGTAATTGCACTCACTTCTGCGAATTCACACACACATATACAATATATATATGTACAGGGCCAGTCTCTAGTATTTGGAGGCCTGGGACGAACTACTACAAGGGAGGTCCTTATACGAGAGTTCGGGGCAGTGCCCCGAGGCCCTTTTTTTGGGAGTTTATTTATACATAATTGACAATTTTTTTAGGATTTACTTATATATAATTGACGATTTTTTTGGGGTCTACTTATAATATGAGTCTATTTGTGAAACTTAAATATCGTATGGTGTCTTTCAAAATTCTAGAGGGGTCTAATTCTAAAACTCAAAAAATTCTTACACTAAAAGTGTAATTTTTAAAATTCTAGGGGCCTTTGCTTTTGAATTTTATATACATCTATATCAATATATATATATATATATAGTTGATGACACTAAATTGGGCCTTGGGAATGCCTAAATGTAAAACACTAAAAAATCTCAAGGTAAAATTGTAATTATGAAAATTTCATGGATGCTCTCAAAATTTTGTGAACTTAAGTGGCTTAGGGCGGTTGCCCCTTTTGCCCCTCTTTGGGCTGACCATGTATATGTGTATATACTGTAAACAATATTGAACGATTTGGTTCACACGATTGTGTAAAGTAAGTAGAAATGTCGTAAAAATAATTGATTATGATTGTTTGATTGTCCGGTAGTATCAAAAAGGTTGACTTAGCACCATTATGTTCAAAATGCTACACATTCTGAAAAGTGTATTAAAATATACAATCTTGTTTAAAAATGTTAGACTTTGTGCTGAAAAGCCTGTACAGCAGAAGGTCCAATATTTTTAAGCAAGGTTGTGCATTTTAGTGTGCTTTTCAGAGTGTGTGTAGTATTACTCATTTATGTTGTTGTTTATTATGGGAATGACATAATAGCCGACCATTAAAAATTGAGTAATGCAATGTGGTTCTTACATATATGGTAGTGAATTACTTTCAATAATGGTATAATCACTTCAATATTTTCTAATAAAATTAGATGAACTCATTGTCTTAAGAACCATATAAGGGATACAAATTTAGAAAGCATACAATTACTCATTGACATTGTGGACAATTTCTTCAATATAAGAAGAGTGACATATTCAACTTGGGCTATATGTAACTGGGCCCGACTAATATTCAACATTCTGAACCATATGTCACATTTATTTTCGTTTATGGTTGCTGGCCCAAAGCCGTTAAAGAAGGAGTGGGAATCATTGGAGCGAGGAGTCAAGTTGATGGTTTGTATCATTTAAGTCGGAGAGCATTTCTGCTTACCCAAAATTTATTTATCCAAGTACTCTATAGGTGAATGTATAGGGTCTATCAGGGGCGGACGCACGTTATCTCCAGGGGGGCACATGCCACCCCTCAAGTTTTGATAATTTTATTTTTACCTCTAATATTTTATAATTTTTATAAATAGGTCCACTTTGAATTCTAAAATGCACCATGTATTATTTAAGTTACACCAAATATGCCCCCAAACATCACCTTTAAAATTTTTAAAAATACATAAATGACCCCGAATTGGGGGTGTAAAAAAAATTACAATTTAACCTGACAACTTTTTGACTTTTATTACCATATCAATCATATATGTCATTCCCCATAAAAAAAATATATAGTCTTTCTCTCTCCTATATTGATGACACTTGACTTTGGTGTCTCTCTCTCTCTCACGGATTCACAAATGTAAGAAAGACTCAAAGACCCACTTGGGCAACTTTCAAACTTTCGTCTCTTCTCTCCCTCTCTCTCTCTCTCTCTCATAATATCAGTATATCACAAATGTAAGTAAATCCCTCCAGCGATCAAAAGTCCAAAGATTCAAAACTGATTAAAAAAAAATTATGCGATCAACAAACTTCTCAGTACTGCTACAGCACTGCTGCGAGAGTCCAGTCCAAGTCTCCAACTTCTCTTGACTCTTGCTCTCTCTTCTGAAGACTGAAGCATTTCTTTTTTATTTTTGGCCCATTAAGTTCAACTGCAATTTGATTTTGAGGTAATTTTAAGGTTTTTTGAAATTGTGCATATGACTATGTGAGATTTAATAATTAGTTATGTATATTAGATTTGTTTTTATAGATTATGCATATAAAATTATTAACATGTGACATGTTTAATTTTAATGGCTTTCATTAAGCAAATCTAATTAATTTGGGAATTGAGATTGTTAATTTGTGAATACAAAAATACTTGCACTTGATTTGAATTGCTAATTTGCTAGGCTTCTTTGATCAGTTGATAACCTTCTAGGCTTCCTTGAAATTGTTGTTGTCTAATAAAAATAGTGACCTCAAAATACTCAGTCAACATGAGTTTGAGCTTTCTTAGACTTTTATGGTTCTCGCATTTGGGATATCTCAAATACTATATTGACCTCAATTTATAATTTAAAACAGTTATGGAGAAGTATTATCAAAAGATTTCAAAGATTGGAGAATCAACTTCTCGCTCTCCTCCAAAAAGGGATAATGCTCCAAGTCCAAAACAAAGACGTGTAGAACTAGAGTTGAATGATCTTGAGAGAGACCCGGGCCTAAGGAAAAAAATAACTAGCTACCATCCAAATGATCAAGAAAACGTTCGAAGATCATATTTGCTAAAAGGTCATTCTCAACCAAATCTCACTAGTTTTCCTAGTAGTGATTTTGGGGCCAAAGCAAGACGATTCAATCGAACATGGTATAAAGAATTCGAGGGATGGTTGGAGTATAGCAAAGAAAAAGATGCTGCATATTGTCTCTGTTATTACTTGTTCAAACCTGATATTGGAGATCAATCTGGCGGTGACAAGTTTGTTGGTGTGGGTTTTAAGAATTGGAAGAAGAAGAGTTCACTTAATGAACATGCTAATAGAGATGCCCACTACCAATTTTGGAGAAAGTGTCAAGATCTTCTAAATCAGAGTCAACATATTGAGACTGCACTTCACAGACAATCTCAAAAAGTAACAGAGGAGTATCGACTACGCTTAAATGCGTCAATTGAAACCATTCGGTTTCTTCTCAAGCAAGGGCTTCCATTTCGTGGTCATGATGAATCTGAGGATTCAGATAACCGCGAAAATTTTCTTGAGCTATTGGAGGTCCTTGCCAACTTTAATGAGGAAGTTGCTAGTGTTGTCTTGAATAACGCTCCTGAAAATCTTAAGCTAACGTCTCCTAAAATTCAAAAGGATATTGTGAATGCTGCTGTAATGGAAACTTTGAATTCCATTATCAATTGTATGGGTGATGAACCATTCACTATTCTTGTTGATGAATCTCGAGATATTTCGATCAAGAAGCAAATGGCGGTTGCATTACGCTATGTGAATGGCAAAGGGGAAGTAGTGGAATCTTTCATTGGGCTTGAGCATGTTGCTAGTGCAACTGCTAGTTCACTCAAAAAAGCAATTGAGTCATTGTTCTCGAGACATAAGTTGAGCATCTCTAGGTTGCGTGGACAGGGATATGATGGAGCCAGTAATATGCGAGGTGAGTTTGCTGGTTTGAAGACTCTTATATTGAACGAGAATGGATCCGCTTATTATGTTCATTGCTTTGCTCACCAGCTACAGCTGGCCCTTGTAGCTGTTGCAAAGAAAAACTATGATGTCAATTGGTTTTTCAATTTGGCATCAGGATTATTAAATGTTGTTGGAGGCTCGTGCAAACGCCATGACACTCTTCTTGAGCTACAAGCGGCTAAAGTGTATGAATCACTAGATGCAGGTGAACTTGAAAGTGGGAGAGGCTTGAATCAATAATGTAATCTTGCACGTCCTTCGGATACTCGTTGGAGCTCACATTATGAAACTTTGGCAAGCCTAGTTTTCTGCTGTGATTGGGGTGCTTGAAAAAATTCGTGATGATGGGGATGAGAATCTTACCGGTGGGGCGCAAGGTCTTTTGATCAACATTCTCATGTTTGATTTTGTTTTCAATCTACACTTGATGAAACAAATCCTTGCAATCACAAATGAGTTGTCAAAAGCTTTGCAAAGAAAAGACCAAGATATTATTAATGCCATCAATTTGGTTAAAGTTTCAAAGAAACGACTAAAAGATATGAGGGATAGTGGCTTTGATCCCTTTCTTGATGAAGTCAAATCATTTTGTGCCAAATATGATATTGATGTTCTGAATATGTCAGAGTCATTCAAAGTCGACCCAAGCGTAGGGGTAGTGATATTACAAATGAACATCGATACAAGTGTGATTTGTTTATTGCGGTACTAGACTTTCAACTTCAAGAGCTTGATGAGCGTTTCACTGTGGCTACTACCGAGTTACTTGTTTGTGTGGCATGCCTTAATCCCGCTGATTCTTTTTTTGCATTTGATAAGCAAAAACTCATTCGCCTTGCCTCTTTTTATCCAAACGATTTTTCTGAAAAAGACTATACATATCTTGGGGATCAACTTGATACTTATATATTTGATATGCGTACGAGTAACGAGTTTTTGGAGTTGAAGGGACTTGGCGATCTAGCGAAGTTAATGGTCCAAACAAAAAAACATATTATTTTTTACTTAGTTTACCGACTTCTTAAATTGGCATTGGTTCTCCCAGCAGCAACGGCCATAGTAGAGAGGGCATTTTCAGCTATGAAGATTGTAAAAAGTCGTTTGCGCAGTCGAATGGGGACCAATTTTTAAATGATAATTTGCTTGTGTACATCGAGAAAAAAAGATTCAATGAGATTACAAATGATACTAAAATGAAACATTTCCAAGATATGAAACCCCGTCGTGGGTTTTTGTAAAGTATAACAAGCTTTATTAGAAATAACATATTATCTTTTTGCGAATGTTCTATTTTATTATTTTTTGCTAGGAAATGTTCTATTTTACTTATACTGTGCCCCCCCTGACCTAAAATCCTGGGTCCGCCACTGGGGTCTATTACTTTCCATTGGTAAAATGTGGATAAATAAAAGTTGAAAAGTAATGGGTCCTACATACTCACCAAATGAGATACTTGAGTGAGCAATGAATAAGTAAATTTTGAATGAGCAAAAATTCTCTCTTTAAATCATTGGGCTCGTCTAATAATATTATCTTATACAGTCGTTAAGATCATTTTCAAAGAGCACTCCATAATTTTGAGAAATTATTGTATGGGCCGCAATTATGACCAGATGGTAATCCCACCAGCAAGAAAGGTGTGGATGAAAAATTCGCAATTGATTAGGTGACATATGGCCCGGGATTATGCAATAACTTCTCTACATTCTTATAAACTATCACGTCCCCATGTAGTAAAAATAGGAAAAGTTTTTCATTTCTTTTTTGGACCCGTAGGTCGCGACAGGTTTGTGTAAGCAATTCTCCATAAGTCAACTAAACAGAAATGCTAAAGCAGAGTAAA
Organism: Hydrangea macrophylla; assembly: GCA_033977485.1. Taxonomy (NCBI): domain Eukaryota; kingdom Viridiplantae; phylum Streptophyta; class Magnoliopsida; order Cornales; family Hydrangeaceae; genus Hydrangea; species Hydrangea macrophylla. The sequence continues at coordinate 91,362,589 of CM066995.1, forward strand.
TAGCAAGCGGAGATAAATAAGACTTAGTATTCCATTCCCAAACTTAACTAAACTATTACTAATATCTGTCTTAGGCACATATTACCTTTACAATATTATTCTAAATAAAACATATTGCTTAAACTTACAACTTTAAACATAAGAAATATAAAAGAAGTCTCCTTCCAAATGCTACTGTCATCTCCTTCCAAATGCTACTGTCTTTAGCTAGCATAGTTGTAGCCCTTTGTATCATCATTTTATAGGAATCCTGATAGGTTGGGTATCCAGGGCATAAACCCCGTCAACTTGAATACAAGCTGAATGAATATAATAAACAAGCATACACAATGTATGTAAAAGCATACTTAAAGCCGTCGTGGTTTAGCACCTTAAAACACGGTTAATCCCTTATTCTATGGCGTCGTCAATTAACAGACAAGATATAGGTCAATATGTGAACATACATAGGAAATTATGACTTTGAATTCCTTAATCAATTTCGGAAGTTCATTTACTTGACACAGACGTTGCAATTTAGCAAAGATTTAAATAATTAGTTTATTCTTTTTGTGACAATCAATGTTTTAATTGTTGCTCGATTTAATTTTGATTGATGTTTGGTTTGTATGTTTCCTCCATTGATGATGACACTGTTAAACTTGAATATGCACCGTACGGGCACCCAAACTCGTACCCGCCTGCGGCTTTGGACTATACTGTCCAATTTCTAGTTCATTGATGGTCGATGATGAAAACCCACAGGCCTGATCTGTCATGTGAGGGGGGGATTTATTGTTGTTGTGGATGTGGTTGTATCACCGGTTGTAGGAACTTGAATAGGCAATAGTATATCCCTCTGATCCTCTAGTATCTGGTGAATGACTAGAATTGGAAATCAATCTTCCAGAATGTTTCGCAACAGGGGCGATCAAGACACAGAGAATGTACATAAGAACAGTGTACCCCACAGTTTACAAGATCTATTGACACACTGACCGAGGCAGAAATATAAAATGCCAAAATCGGTGGTGAGACAAAAATAGGTGATTAAGGAGAAGAGGAAGACTGATGTGCAAAGGATGAAGACGATTGCCTCCCATGTATTCTCTGAGAAGCAGACCGTCAAGTCGGCTAAGAAGAAAACCACGTTTTTTCAACAACACGATAGTCGCCGGCGATAAGAGGCATTTGTCTTGCTAGCACTTTTGTAGTCTATGATAGGGAAAGTGATACATTTTTATATGTAATTACTGATCATTCATTTTTTAATTAGGGATTTGTGTTTTGCAAAACTCTAGTAATATATTCATTGAAGGTGGTAGAGAAGTATTCTTTGCTGGATTTTTCCACCGTTTCCATTCAAATATTTTGACCGTCGATGAAGGTTTTTGAGCTTTTGTTTGAGATTGTGTCTGAATAGGCCAGTTGACATTTGGACGTATGGAATCCATTCATGGGTTACTTGGATCGGCTGTGTTACCTTTTATAAATCCATAGAGGAACTACTAAAACCCTAAACCCTAATGCGTCTCTAAACTCCAAGTTAACTCGATCAAGACTGAGTTGACTTGGTTACTCGACCGCTCTTTAGAAATGGGACAAATGAAGGTCATGCCTATTTATTGAATTAAGTTGGTGAAATCAATGGTTAGGATTTTTACAAGTGCCAACCTTCTAATGGGAATATATTTCTCAAAAATATTCCAGATGATTTCCACCTACCAACAAAGAAATCTTTCTAGGGACACTTTAAAGAAACATTTAGACTATTTACAAGTTCCATAGTTCTAGAAAAGTCTCCAAAATTAACAATATATATCGACTACAGTGTACCAAAATCAAAGTTAATTTATAATCAATTCTCTACAATCAAAATCAGGCATTCGGTATTGGGGTGCTTGGGGGAAGGAAATTGGGGTATGTTTGGGATAGGGGCTTGGGCAATTAGTGCGGGTTGACTTAATAAATAATGTTTTATTCATTTGATTAATAAGGAAATTGTGCGGAAATCAAATACTATTTGTAGTTATATAATGTTGTTAGTCACTTCCCTTCATCTATTATATTTGATTTTCTAATAGTTGTGTTATTTAAGCATAAAAAGAAAAAGACAAGGAATTTATTTATTTATTTATTTTACCTTGAATATAAAACTGAAAAAAGAAAAAGAAAAAAGAAAAAAAAAAGCTTAATAAGATTTTTTTTTTTCTAAATCATTCTGGACGTAAAGTTGAATAACTTCTCGAATTATGACTTATCTATGTAATTATTTAGAATTTTAAATTAGGATAATTACACTAACACTTCCTCAATTCTGTCCTTTTTTCAAATACCAACCCCTAAACTACTTAACACAACAAACAGACACGCTCAACTATAATATTTTTTTTTCTCACTAAGACCCTTTCGGTTACGTTGTCATTCAAAAAAAAAAATACCAAAACTTTTTTTTATCATATTACCAACATATGATATAAAAGTGTTAACAACATAACATTTTTTGCTCTCTTTTTAAGTCGGTGAAAATTTTAGAACAAAATTGTGTAATATTTTGTGTCCAACAAAAGGGAAATTTTGTCCTAAAATATCCGACGGCTTAGAGGAGGGATAACTAATATAATGTTTTTACTATTTTTGTATCATATGCTGCTCACATACTACAAAATAATTACTTTTTTGGATAGAATTTTAACAAAAGGGGTGTTAGTGAAAAACTCTGATAGTTGTTTGGCAGAAAAAGTTGATAGTATAGTGCGAGGGCTATCGATCGGGCGTGCCAGAGGCTTTGTACGAAGGTCCAAATGTGTGAACCAAACTTATCCCTATAAGCGTGATGCAAGAAAAATGTGATCAAACGATTGTGTAAAGTAAGTAGGAATAACCCTTACTCAAAATCCTCAAACATTATTGAAACACACAAGTTTGAAAGTGATGAAAATAATATAAAACAAGGTTTTGGAAGTGGAGAAGAAAACTGCCATTTGAAATTAAATTAAAGAAAATTACTAGGAAAGGAAATTACTTAGGAAATCAATTAAAATACAATAACACAAAAGAAATGCTTCTGAATGCTTTGTTTGGGTAATGCTTTTTGAATGCTTTGTTTGGGTTTGTGTTTTAGCTACTGGAGAGTCCTTTCTGTTGAAGAGAGCACTGTTTTTATAGATGAAAAATGTCCAAATTACACTTTAGTCCATTAAATTATACACCTGTTTTCAATTGGGTCCATAAACTTTTTTTTTTTTTTGCAATTTGGTCTATGAACTTCAAAAATTCATTCAATCAAACCCAAAATTTGATATTGTTAACTTAAATTATTAGAAATTGTCACATACGTTGCACGTAATGCTTACCCGTCACATGTTAGGTTAAGACAAACACGGGAGACTGTGAATGGCTAAAAAATTATGTGATTTTGGGTATAATTGAATGCAATTTTGGATCTAGTCGAATGTGTTTTCGAATTTGATTGAACGCGATTTCGGATCTAATTGAATGCAATCTTTTGCACTGTTCACATTCTCCCGTATTTGTCTTAACCTAACATTTGACAGGTAAGCATTACATGCAAGGTACGTGTCAATTTTTAATAGTTTAAGCTAACAGTGTCAGAATTTTGGTCTGATTAAATGAATTTTTGAAGTTCAAGGATCCAATTGCAAAAAAAAAAGTTTATGAACCCAATTAAAAACACATTATAATTTAATGAACTAAAGTGTAATTTACCCATGAAAAATTGATACTTTCTTGCTTCTTACGTTGGTTTTGGTTTTAGTTTTGGTTTTGGTACTTGTCCTTACTTGGGACTCTCAATTGTTGTTTTCAACACTCATTGGAACTCTCAAATTACTGGGCGCACCATTTTGAACTGAGTGAATGCACAGACCTTTACTTTGAAAAGTATCCATATAGATATGATGGCTATTCCCCGAATTGATATGTGAGATGGCCCGAAATGGGTACGCTAGCTGAAATGGGTTAACAAGGCAAGTATGTACAAACGGGCCCCACAAGTTCAGCTTGGAGACTGAAATAATGGTTGAAGAAGCCGTAGTAACCACGCTTCCACCTCCCTTGGTCATCGCGGATAAGACCTCCAAAGCCTCCTCTCCCTAGATTACCCTTGCTACTTCCATTGGTGTTAAGTTTGACAAGACCTGTAAAAGGAGGAGACCAACCAATAAGCTTACTATTGTAACCATTCTGCTGAGTAGTAATTCTATTAAAAGATTTTTGGATATCCGCTATATAAACTTGAGCCAAATTGGCCAAGACATGGTCAGGAGTGGAGCTTTCATTGAACACAAGTTTGTTCCTCTCTTTCCATAGAAACCAGATTCCTGCAATAAAAACATAATCATTGGTCAAACCAATAAAGGGATGAATGGACATGTCCTTCGTCATGTTGTGGATCCATTGGTCTAAAGTGAGACCCATAGCAGCATGGTCAATAGCTTTGGGAAGGATAAGGTTCCAAACTGCACGGGCTTTGGAGCAGTCTCTAAGGATATGAATGGTATTCTCCTTCCAAAAATTACACCTGGGACAAGATACATCATCAGTAATGTTTCTAGTAGTAAGTAAATGCCTAGAAGGGAGTCTATCTTGTATAAACTTCTACACGAAAAATTTGAGTTTATTCGGAATCTTCCAACTCCATAAATCCTTCCAAATAGGTTGTTCTAGATCAGAAGTGCTTCATCCTTACTAAGAAGCATATAAGCACTTTTGGGGCTATACTTACCATTGCCATCAAGGGTCCAAGCAGGGAAGTCGGCTATGGAATTGAAAATAGGGAGTGTAGTATTAAGGATATCAATATGTCTTTTTCCAGTGAGCCAAAACTGAATGCTCTCCAGATTCCAAGAACCGTCATTAGAAATGATGTCTTGGACGAATATGTTAGGGGGGCCACCATTGATAGTATAATCATAGATAGGATTCTTACCACACCACCAGTGTTTCCAAAGATTAATACAATTGCCATTTCCAACAATCCATTTAGTACCTTTAAGCAAGAATCCTTTAGTCTCCAAGATTCCTTTCCAAATGTTAGAATTTCTCCTTTTGGCCTTCCACTCATTAAGAGGGTAACCGCCTTGGAGATATTTCTCAGTTAGAACTTGAACCCAAAGGTTTTCTTTTTTATTCATGATACCCCAACCCAAATTTCCGAGCATAGCCAAGTTATTCTCATGACTTTTACGAAGACCCAGCCCACCATTATTCTTGGGCAGACAGACTTTATCCCAGTTGATAAGGTGAATTTTTTTTATGATTCTCTTGATCCCCCCACAGGAAGTTTCTATTAATCCGGTCAAGGGATTGACAAACAGACTTAGGGAGGAGCATAGTGTGCATAAGATGGTTAGGAATGGCTTCAGTGGTGGATTTAACCAAGGTGGCTCTGTCAGCAAGGGAAAGGAGATGGGTTTTCCAATTGGAAATTTTCTTTTGAATCCTCAACAAGGAGCTATTAAAAAGATTCTTAGAAATGAGCCATGAAGAAGTGAAACACCCAAGTATTTTCCCAGATCATCAGTCTTTATAATACCACTTTTCCTAGTTATAGTATTGACAACATTCCCAGGAGGGCGTGGACCTGAAGTACCAAAAGGCGGGCGAGGGCCCGGGCGGGCAGCAAAGGCCATCTGATCAGAGACTGGAGGAGACGGCACCGTTGGCGGTGCTAAAATGCGACGGCGACGCTCATCCCCTTCAACAGTAGCAAACGCCTCAAATAAAGAGGGCATAGGAACAGTGTTTAGAATCTGGGTACGCAGGGCCTCGAACTCAGGTTTCAGCACATTCCCTCTAGTGTTAGTAGAGAAAAGATTCGAGATTTTGAAGACTCACTTTTTGGCCTGATAAAAGACAGAATTCATCATGAGTCTCCATAATGGTATCAAAATTATCCTCAGTAGCTTCAGCAAAAAGGATGATGTCATCCGCAAAAAAAAGATGAGAAATTTGAGGCCCTTATTTAGAAGCTTTCAAACCCTTCCAACCTTTGGCAATAACCTTCATGTCAATCATAGAGGAGAGAATTTCCATGCAAAATACAAAGAGATAGGGAGAAATGGGGTCTCCTTGTCTAATGCCTTTTTTAGGTTTAAAACTTTCCAAAAGAGAGCCATTAAAGAGAATGGCCATCTCAGTGGAGGTAATATAATACATGATAAGGTTAATCTAAGCATTAGGAAAGTTGAAAGCTTGGAGGGTTTTCTCCAAAAAGTCCCATCTGAAGCGATTGTAGGCTTTTTCGAAGTCAATTTTAAGGATCATGCCACCCTTTTTGTTCTTACTACCTTTCAGGTTATGGAGAATTTCCTGGGTGATAATGATATTGTCCTTGGTGTTCCGCCCCGAGATAAAACTACTTTGATTAGGACTAAAAAGGTTATTAAGGAAATGTCATAATCTATTATTGAGAATCTTAGTAACAATTTTATAAGAAACATTGCACAGACTAATGGGTCTAAACTGAGTAATGGACTCAGGAATATCCACTTTAGGGATAAAGGCAACAAAAGTTTTGTTGATACTTTCCCTCCCTAAAACATTTTTTGGTGAAGTTGATGATAGAGGGGGAAACAGGGTCCCAAAATTTTTGGTAAAAACCAGCATTAATACCGTCAGGGCCAGGTGCCTTAGAAGGTCCCATATCAAACAGGGCCTTCCTGATCTCAATGTTGGTAATGGGGGAACACATGAAGAATTTATCTCTATCATTGAGCCTATTATGAGAAAGGAGGAGACTCAAAGGAAGCTCACTGTAAGGATCAGCATCAAAGAGATCAATGAAATAATTATTAACATGATTCTTCAAAGAGTTGGGCTCATAAATCCAGTGACCACCTACGCCTTTAAGAGAAAAGATTTTGTTAAATTTACGCTTGATAAGGGTAGACACATGGAAAAATTTAGTGTAGTCTCCAGCAGTCAGCCAATTAACCCTAGATTTCTGATGCTACAATTCTTCCTCCTAAAGAAGAGTTTGTTTATAACTATCCTAGAGGGATTTCTCAAGCCAAAAAGATTATTTGAAAATTGTATGCTAAGAGCTTGTTGAACTCCATTGAGTCTAGCCAGCGTCCTCCTCTCATTTTTAAAAATATTTCCAAAAAAATTATAGTTCCAAAGTCTAGCTTTAGTACAAAACAAATCATTGGGGAGTAAGAGGTCCTGATTGGTAGTCTCCCAAGTTTCCTTAATAACGTTGGGAAAATCAGGATGGCTAAACCACATATTCTCGACCCTAAAAGGTCTAACAGAACGGGGAGGGGGAGGGAGAATACCAAAAGTAAAAATAAGAAGAGGATGATGGTCAGAGTAAACTCTGGGGAGCACCTTAATAGCCGCCTCTGGAAATAGGGATCACCAATTAGCATTAGCCACAGCTCTATCTAGCCTTTCCACATTATTTGAGAAGTACTTTTGAGATAGTAAATTTGGGAAGTGGTCATAAGGATGGGTGAAAATAGAGTGCATTTGTTTGTTAAGAGTGGAGAAGTTTTTGGGTAAGTCAAAGATTTTATTGCTATTATAGTAATTTGCTGTGTTGGCATTAATTTATTGGATGCCTGAAGAACATGTGTTGTATTTTAATCCTTTCTAACTGAATATAATGTGCACTCGCATACACACAACACTCTTCTATCTTGTCCATCACAAGAGGCCCTTACTAGGGACGTAATTATTTAGAGAATGAAGGGCAAAAGTGTACAAATGTTTTGGGGAAGTACTGAATATACAGCTGTCCCACTCCACTCCTACTCTAATATTCTATTTTTTTTCTTCTCTCTCTCTCTCTCTCTCTCTCTCTCTAAGAAATTCTCATTTTTTCTCTAGATAATTTGAGTTAAATCCTACTCTTTATAAATATTGTGGTGATAGGATAAGTTTAGATAATGTTTGGGGACAAGGACATGTTCGGTGGAAGTTGTTGGCGATAAACTCAACTACTTTTCGTTGTGACTAATATACCCTTTCATTCATTTCCAGTGAGAGAGAGAGAGAGAGAGAGAGAGAGAGAGAGAGAGAGAGAGACGATCACCATCGCCATCGGCGATGATCACTGGCCAGCACCACCATCATCATCGATCACTACTACCACCATTGCTGTCGTCGCCACCACCACCACCACCATCGTCGATGTCATTTCTAGTGAGAGAGAAAGAGAAAGAGAAAATATGATCAGAGAGAGACGATCGCCATCGCCATCAGCAATGATCGCTGGCCAGCACCACCATCGCTGTCGTCGCCACCACCACCACCACCATCACCGATGATCGTCATCGCTGTCACCATCATGACCACCACCGTGAGATCCGAGATCTAGATCTAGATTCGACCTCCGCGATGCCTTCTTCTTCTACACTTTTTTTTCTCTCTCTCTCTCTCTCTCTCTCTCTCTCTCTCTTAGTTTTTTTTTTCAAGACCAGCGTTGAGAAATTTTAACACAAAAAAGTCGGATAAATTTCTCAAAATTTTTGAAAAATTTATCAACTTTTTTTGACAGAGGTAACGGAGATGCTGTGGTGTTGCCCCCAATCTGGATGTTTGTTGCTTGGTTGTGAACAGATTAATCAGGTGAGGTCGTGGTTCTTCTTCTTCTGTACTCCTCTCTCTCTCTCTCTCACTCTCTCTCTCTCTCTTTCTCTCTCTCTCTCTCTCCCCCTGTCTCTAAGTTTTTTTTTTCAAGACCAGACTTGAGAATTTAGTACAATAATGTTTGATAAATTTCTCAAAAACATTCGAGAAATGTCTCAATTTTTTTTTTTTTTAGAATTTATAAAACTTTTGTGATAGAGGTAATGGAGATGCAGTGGTGTTGCCCCCAATCTGGGTGTTTGTAGCTTGGTTGTGAAGAAATTAATCAGGTGAGATCGTGGTAGAGGTCGTCGGAGGCCATATGCGTGTGTGTTGGTGATCGCAGGAGGTCAAGAGGGGTTGTGGTTGTGGTCGTTGGAGAGATCAAACAAAGTAGTATTTGTGGTCACTGGAGCTCTGACGAGGTCACCAGAGGTCAGGTGAGATCTTGGTGGTGGTCGCCGGAGGTTCGGCGAGGTCGTCAGAGTTCATGGTAGTGTCGTGCCTATTGTGTAGCAATTTTAGCAAAATGGTGAGAGTAGTTTAGTCAATTGAAGGGAGAGAGGACTTATAACTAAACTTTTTGCTTGTTAGACCTAATACTAAAACATTACCCTAAAATAGATTTATCACCAACTGGCCCTTTTTTTTCTCTTTATATACTAGGTATTGCTCGTGACTAAAACCACTATCAAACAATACAAACCGTAGATGCGTTCGGCCATTAGTCAATTACATGTGCATGTGACACTTCAAATTGCCCCTTGCCTAAAGGCACTATCAAACAATTATAACTATGCGGGTTTTCGGTCAACAACTCACCTAAAAAAATAGAAAATGGGAGTCATGCTAGTTTTTAACATAGACTACTAGTATCCAGTTGTGCACTAACAGACATATTCTCCTTGTATTTAGCCAAAAAAAAAAAAGGGAAGAGAGAAGACATTCTCATTATCAAGAATCTCTAAATTTAAGCAATCGTGTAAAAAAAAAAAACACATTCATGTCATATTGCAATAAAATCAATTCTAATATATCCCTATGTAAAAAAAAAAAAAAAAATTACTACTGCGTTTAGTTACAACTTCCAAACATTAAAAATTACATTGATTTGTACTCTTCTTTCACAACCAAACTGAACATAAAAGTTCGAGGTTAGTTCAATTTTATGGAGATTCATTACCAGCTCATTTCCAACTTCATTACGTGCAACGCCGAAATGAAACCAAAAGATAATCTAAAGTGCAAGAGTTCTAGAATCAAAATTCAAAAAGCTTAAGTTCAATGGAGCTGATTGAAGTATTGAATTATCATATATTATCTATTGGACAATTGTATGAACACGTATGTCTAAAGGCACTACCGAAAATGTGTATTTGACCAATAATTAACTCCGCGTGCCTTGTTCAGCACTACAATGTACTAAACATTAAAGCAGATCAAAATTCCATTCAGTTGCTGGGTAAACTTAGGGAAATACATTGTGATAAAGAACTAAAATCTCTTCTTTTTTTTTTTTCTTCAGAAAATGGTAAATAAAAGAACTAAAATGTTAAACTAACTAAATGTTAGTATAAAGGAACTATGAGTCAAAGAAACCCTGTTCTCTTTAATCTCTCCGCAATAGAAAAGTATAGAAATAGTGAGGCAATTGATGCAGCTCGTTCCCATCTCCATTGTCGTTCTGCCAGAAGAGAAAAAGAGGAAAAGAGCTAGAGTGTTAGTCTTTTCTAAAGCCAATAAAAGGTCAGTTTTTTTCTACAGCCAATAAAAACCCATGTGTACATATATTCCTCCCTTACAATCCAGCACATGAGGATTCTATGCATCATTATGGACGTACTATATATAACAAAAGTAACATAGCAAATAAAATTAAACAATTAACAGAAAAGCCAAAACTACTGTATGTAAAACTCTGGAAAATCAAAAGTTTAGATCAGTAGAGTTCCTCATCCAAAAAAAAAGAGAGAGAAATCAAGGTAGAAAAATGTAAAGAAACACATTCATTTTCTCTACAGCAGGTACACCATTAGGCAAGAGCTTCTGTATGAGACACCAGGAAATAGCAAAAGAGATGTGAAAATGCTTTCCTAAGACCAAAACTGGCTAATGTCCAATATCCCAATTAACTGGAGGCCAAATAAAGAACCAGAGAGACATGTACTCTCACAACAGGATTTTAACCCATATTAAGAATCGTTATATTTATAACCCAAAATTGTTTTTGGGCCACCCAATAATCTTGGGGAGAGAGAAAGAGAAGAATTTTTAAAAACCAAACATTACCTTGAGAGAGAGAGAGTGTCCAACTATCCCACACACACAAAAAAAAGATCCTGGCGTACACTAACCACTTAGAATAATATCTCCCAGCAAAACACCCTATGTTAAGACCCAAAAAATAAAATAATGGAAAGTGCTAGAAATAATATACTCCCTCCGTCCCATTTTGAGAGTCCATCTTTGGGAACTCAACTTATTAAGGGGACAAAAAGAATCTACACCTACTTTCCACAATTGCCCCTAATCATTACAACAACTTTTTTAGTTTTGTCTTGGTGTAGATTTCAAAAGAATCTACACCTACTTTCCACAATTGCCCCTAATCATTACAACAACTTTTTTAGTTTTGTCTTGGTGTAGATTTCAAGGAGGGATAATTTTGGAAAGTAAGTAAAAATTGTACATCAATTTCAGGAAAGTGGACACTATTTTGGGACATCCTAAAATGGAATAATGGACTCTCAAAATGGGACGGAGGGAGTAACATTTTAATGGGTAAAGCTTGGGTCCCACCCATTCACACAAAAAGTTGTGTGAATGGGTGTGTCCCAAGTATTACCCCATTTTAAGAACAAAAATACTACACTCATATCTAAATCCACACCCAACAATTCTAGTCTTAAATTTCATTGGACTCTATGTGAATTCCACATGGATATATAACACATGGATCCCAACCAAATCAAGGGTCAGATGCTTTGGGTATGGATTTTGACGGGTGTAGCATTGGCTCGAGAGAGTGAGATTGAGGGCCAGTCACATAGAGCTCTTGGCTCAAAAACAAAGACGGTGATTGGTTGGTATGCACATCCTACTTTATGTCTAACTCCTATTATTCCTATCAACACTACCACTCACAATAAAAATTCAGAATTGAAAATATGAAAATAACAAAATGTTTTGATATCCCAATACCAAAAGAAATCTCCGAAAAGAAAAGTGGACAGGAACAAATATAAAAATGTGGAAGACAAAGAAGAAAAGATAAATGGTTAGACAAAAGAAAAAAAAAAAAAAAAAAAGAGAGAGAGAGAGAGAGAATATGGCCTTTTTTTGGCGTTTTTAAAAAAATGGGAAACAGAAATAGTTTTTTAAATGAGGCAATTTTTTTTTTTTTTTTTTGCCTTTTTTGTAGTACTCTAAACACACACAAAAGGGGGGTTTTGTTTTTTTGTGGGAACCATATGAAGAATAGGTACATGAAGAATTGAACCCATTCTGGACCAATAACTAGTATCACTCGAATTGATATGTGTTCCAAACAAAATTGTAAATGTCTTTGTAAAGTATGAGGCAATTACAAAGAGCATTCAAAAACAATTGTAAAGTATGAGGCAACTACAAATTAAAATAAAACTATATAAGAATTTGGGTCTTAAAGGAAAAAAAAAAAAAAGAGCGTGAAAGAGGATTCAATTCTTTAGAAGAAGAAAAAGGTTTTAAAATGTATAAATGGGGATAGAATCATACCAAAAATTGTTTACACAGAGAAACAAAAAAGAGCATACATAGATCCCACTTGCATGTTGTTTGCACCTAAAAAATACATTTTTTAAATCAAAGTTGGTAGAGGCCATTTTAATCGGACTCATGAGACCGATTGCAAAATTAATGACTGTGGTTAAAAGCTGATCGGGCTGATCATTATTTGATCGGGCTATTCTATCGGGCTCGTCACCATTTCATCGGGCTGCTACACAGTGGTTCCTGCTTTAATATGGCTGTATTGCATCGCCATCGGGCTAGCACCTTTGCTCACTCGGGCTAACCACTAGTTGATCGGGCAGCTCCATTGGGCTGATCATCATCTGTTCGGACTAAGAGGCGGGGTCCACGTCAATTATGACAATAAGCCATTGCCTCCTGATTGATCTTTAATTCGGGCACCACCTAGGTAGGGGTGTCAAATGGGGCGAATTGTCCCGCCCCGCCCCGCCCCGCCCCGCCCCGCCCCGATTCGCCATTTGGCGAGTCGCAATTCGTCTCGCCCCGTGGTTGAACCCAGCTCGTGACTCAATTCATTGGGTATGGGTCCGGGTCGACTTCCATTTTTGCAACCCACAACTCGCCCCGTGACCCAGCTCGTCTAACCCACCGACTCGTCACCAACTCGCCTCGCCTCGTAACCCGCCTCGCCTCGCGGACCCACCCCGCCCCGCCTCACCAACCCGTGAATAAAATATTTTTATTTAATTGTTTTCAAATAAACTATTTATTAATAAACAATTTTATTAAACTTTTAAGTAGAAAATAAATTTTTTTTTTTTTAAAAAAGTTTCCAAATACTTTTTTCAACAAACTATTTTTAAATAAAGTATTTTATTAAACTATTTTTTAGAATTTTTTTTATTAAAATTAAAAATAAGTTTTTGCAAGCAACTCGCGGGCTAATTCGCGGGCTAATTCGCCAACCAACCCGCGAGTTAGCCGCCCCGCCTCGCCTCGCCTCGCCTCGCCTCGCCCCGTTGACCCACGAATTAGTGGGTTGGGGCGAATCACTCTATATCCCTTACCGAGTCAATTCGCCCCGCCCCGTTTATTTCGCCGACCCGCCCCGTGACTCGCCAAAATTCGTCCAACTCTTTAAGGTGGCGGGGCGGGGCGGGGCGGGCCGCCCCGTTTGACACCTCTACACCTAGGTGACTATTCTATGATTGTGGGCATTGTTATTGATCAATTTGTAATTAATGTGATTGATCATAAAAGGCCACGTGTTCATTAGGAGTTTTGACTATTTGATGTGGTGGGTCACAAACACTATCTTCGCTTTAATCAATTCAGCTTGCTTCACTAATTGTCAATCCGAAGCCCTGTTTGGTCAATGTTTCTTTGCATCGGGCTGGTTAATTGTGTGGCACTCCAAATGTTTCGCCTCTTATTGGAAAGTTGATACATATTTGGTCATCGTGGTGAAGTCTATCACCCTACAAACTCTCAATGTGATTATATTGACATTATCAGAATATGGAAAGGGATAATACTTTGATATTTTTAATATTATCACTTAAGGAATGTATTATCACATTAACAAGGATAATGTTTCAAGATTTGGGAAGTATATCTTCTACTTGGAGGATAAGTCAGACGAATCAAGCTCATATTCGGACCAGATTCAAGCTGCAAATATATATACACATGTATATATATATTTTGAAGATATGGAAGGTTTCAAGATATAACAGATTTTATCAGTTTATGGAAATAAACTGGTATTTTTTACCAGATTATTATTATGAAGATATTTCCTACCTTATCTGGAAGACCTCCAGGCCGCTATAAATCAACAGGCAGGCCAAGTTATCAAATCACTCCGCGTCACTTCGACAAAAGCATCCCAATGCATTCCTAGCATTCTTTTTATTTTCTTAGGCTTTCTTAGCTTTTAATTATATTCTTGTAATTTCTTTTCTTTTCAATTAAATAAAAGTCCATTTTTATTTAATTTCTTTTGTTCATCACTTGTATGGCTTGTATGCTTCAATACTGCCATAGGACCTTAAGTGAGGGTACTTTTCTACTCACTTTTCACAATCACCCGATAGAAGTCAGATTTTCAAATCTTGTGTATCACTCACACAAGTGAATTAGGAAATTTTGTTTTATTAGTTTGGGTCTACCTCACAAGGCTCTGGCACGCCCAAATAAATAATATAGCAAACAATTTGGCACGCCCCGGAGGCCGACATGCGATTTTTTCATCAAGAAATCGGCCTCCTCAAGGCTTCGAGTGGAGCTGATGAACCGCTGCCCGAGGAAAATTCGTTCATGTCTCTAGACGATTTTCTATACAGTGACTGGCGAAAGAAGCAAGTTTGTGACAACATTCTTCGTGCTCTTGAAGATATGAAGGCGCACTTAAGAGAACAGCAGGCAAGGCTTAGCCGATTTGAAGAAGACACGAAAGCAAGCCTGGCAATACTAGAGGCTCAAGGGCAAAAGATCGAGCAATTTTTAAAGTCACGACAACGGCCCGAGAAGGCCGATGTTACCACTCCAAATCAAGAGACCGATGACTCTGGTCATCTTGATTCCACGCTGTCCAAGTCGCTCGGGGGGCAAGAAGACGGCGGAAAAATAATGTCTAAGGAAAGGCCGAGTAATTTTATATCGGTCATAGAGCCTCTCGCTGATGTTGAAGAAGATGAAGAAGCACCCGGGGGGCAAATTCAAGACAAGCCCCAAAATTCTGTTGAGGCCGAAGAGGAAGAGAGTGACTCTGTATCGGCCATAGAGCCTCCTAGTGATGAGGAGGAAGATGATGAAGACCCCATTGGTGATGAAGAAATCGGCGATGAAGGGCTCGGGGGGCAAGCTTCGCCGAGACCGATTGATTCTAAATCGGTCTATGAAGTTTTTGAAAGCATTCCTTTGAGGAAACTTAGCCTCAAGGAATTGTTTAATTTTTTCGGTCTCTTTGTAGTGACTGATTATTATTTTTATTTTAAGCCAATAAATTATTTGGCTTAGGTTGATCTACATCCACGGTGGTTGTGTGGATGTCACCAAAAACTAAAGGTTATTTGGTGGTTATTGTTACAACAGTGGTATTACCAAAAGACTGAAAAGATACTGAAGACCGGACTGAATTAATTCAGTCAATAAGCTATTCGGACTCACAAGACCGAAAGCAAGAATAATAATAATAAATAAAGTACGCTAGAAGTATGCTTGGGACATTTTAATCGGACATAGAGGCCGATGGTATTGTCAGAAGTGCTTGTGTAACAGTCAAGTGGTGGAGCCCGATATATGAGGTAAAGTAATTGCATGTCTCAGTCAAGCTACAACGTGAGGTGTCAAACGGTCTCTTGGCCAAGCCCGATGTTAGTCCAAAGATCATCGGTCTACATGATGAGCCCGATCGCAGTCTAAAGGTAATCGGTCTCTAGAAAATATGGCTATTCAAAATTTCACTTGCTTTTATTTTAAACGGCCAGGGGGGCAATTGTTTGCACCTAAAAAATACATTTTTTAAATCAAAGTTGGTAGAGGCCATTTTAATCGGACTCATGAGATCGATTGCAAAATTAATGACTGTGGTTAAAAGCTGATCGGGCTGATCATTATTTGATCGGGCTATTCTATCGGGCTTGTCACCATTTCATCGGGCTGCTACACAGTGGACCCTGCTTTAATATGGCTGTATTGCATCGCCATCGGGCTAGCACCTTTGCTCACTCGGGCTAACCACTAGTTGATCAGGCAGCTCCATTGGGCTGATCATCATCTGTTAGGACTAAGAGGCGGGGTCCACGTCAATTATGACAATAAGCCATTGCCTCCTGATTGATCTTTAATTCGGGCACCACCTAGGTGACTATTCTATGATTGTGGGCATTGTTATTGATCAATTTGTAATTAATGTGATTGATCATAAAAGGCCACGTGTTCATTAGGAGTTTTGACTATTTGATGTGGTGGGTCACAAACACTATCTTCGCTTTAATCAATTCAGCTTGCTTCACTAAGCGTCAATCCGAAGCCCTGTTTGGTCAATGTTTCTTTGCATCGGGCTGGTTAATTGTGTGGCACTCCAAATGTTTCGCCTCTTATTGGAAAGTTGATACGTATTTGGTCATCGTGGTGAAGTCTATCACCCTACAAACTCTCAATGTGATTATATTGACATTATCAGAATATGGAAAGGGATAATACTTTGATATTTTTAATATTATCACTTAAGGAATGTATTATCACATTAAGAAGGATAATGTTTCAAGATTTGGGAAGTATATCTTCTACTTGGAGGATAAGTCAGACGAATCAAGCTCATATTCGGACCAGATTCAAGCTGCAAATATATATACACATGTATATATATATTTTGAAGATATGGAAGGTTTCAAGATATAACAGATTTTATCAGTTTATGGAAAAACTGGTATTTTTTACCAGATTATTATTATGAAGATATTTCCTACCTTATCTGGAAGACCTCCAGGCCGCTATAAATCAACAGGCAGGCCAAGTTATCAAATCACTCCGCGTCACTTCGACAAAAGCATCCCAATGCATTCCTAGCATTCTTTTTATTTTCTTAGGCTTTCTTAGCTTTTAATTATATTCTTGTAATTTCTTTTCTTTTCAATTAAATAAAAGTCCATTTTTATTTAATTTCTTTTGTTCATCACTTGTATGGCTTGTATGCTTCAATACTGCCATAGGACCTTAAGTGAGGGTACTTTTCTACTCACTTTTCACAATCACCCGATAGAAGTCAGATTTTCAAACCTTGTGTATCACTCACACAAGTGAATTAGGAAATTTTGTTTTATTAGTTTGGGTCTACCTCACAAGGCTCTGGCACGCCCAAATAAATAATATAGCAAACACATGTATGTGCAGATCTGCAGAAACAGAGAGAATGTGTGGGTGTGTAAGTGTGAGTGTGCAAATCTGTTCAAAGAGTGTGTGTGTGTGGGGGGGGGGAGGTGTGAGAGAGAGAGAGAGAGAGAGAGAGAGAGAGAGAGAGACAGAGAGAGAGAGGGATATTACAGTGAGAGAAATCGATGCTGGGCTGTGGCGAACAATAGGGTTGAGAGACTTCCAACTACAATCTTCAATGTCTGCCAAAAAAAAAATTAGCAAATGATCAAAACAATTGATCTTAAAGGGGAAAAAAAAAAGAATCATTAGAAGCAGGGAAAAAAAATCACACTCAAAACACTTGATCTAAAAGAATATACTTACACTTCTATAAGCTTTGAACTTTGAAGACACACCAGTACCAGCCCTCTGGGATATTGAGACAGAGAGAGGTAAAGAGCTTACAAGCTCGGTGACGGCGTCTCCATTGATGATGGGAGAGGAGGTATGTAGCGGTGTGAGGGTTTAAAGAGAGGGGGAGATAAGGGTTTAGAGAGAGAGAGAGGGGGATTAGTGGGTTGAGGCAAGACAGAGAGAGAGAGAGAGAGAGAGAGAGAGAGAGAGAGAGAGAGAGAGAGAGAGAGAGAGAGAGAGAGAGAGAGAGAGCGCATAAGCTTTTTTGAGAGAGAGACAGAGACAGAGATTCAAGGACTGGGAGTTAGAGAGAGATGGAATGTGCGTGTATGTTGGTGAGTGAGTTTGAGAAAGATCATATTTGATTTTGAAATTCAAAACGGAGGGTAGCATGATGTTCGGAGTGATGTTTGGTTTGCTTCTTTTAGTTGGCTAAATATATGGGGAAGAGTATGACCAGGTGAGAAAGAGTTAAGTTAGCAAATTTATCAAAATAAACCAACTAGCAAGTTGGTCAATCCTAATCATCAATCTCATGTACTAGTCATCTAATCTAATATATCTAATATATATATCTAATATATATATATCTATATTATATTGTAGGAAGGAAAAATATGACTAGGACAAGAAAAGTTATGACTAGGACAAGAAATGAATATTTTCTTTTTATTTCTATTCATAATATTTATTCCGGGGTCAAATTATAATTT
Source organism: Hydrangea macrophylla (assembly GCA_033977485.1). Lineage (NCBI taxonomy): Eukaryota > Viridiplantae > Streptophyta > Magnoliopsida > Cornales > Hydrangeaceae > Hydrangea > Hydrangea macrophylla. Next base: position 91,380,882 of record CM066995.1, read on the forward strand.
CCAAAATACTTTCTATGGTTTCAAAAGCAATATCTATATTTTTGTATAAACCGGGAAATTTATTTCCTACACTGATATTATTTTCCTGTATTTTCTTTCAACCGTAAAATACCAGTTTTGATTTAAATCTGCGTCTATACCGCGTTTGGGGTGTGGGAGCACGTGAGCTCGACCACACCGTGCGTTTCTTATGGCCTTGCTTGGAGCCCAATCAGTGGGTTTATATATATATGTGTGTATATCTCTCATTCTCTCCATAACTCTCACAGTGTCTCAATCTCTCCCAAATTCTCTCAACCTCTCTTAATCTCTCAAGATACAAACACACACACATACAGTATATACATACTCATACACACATACATAGTTTCATACATATATATTTATATCAAGATCAAGAACGGGGAAAATTCTCAACGACGGAATTCTCGGCGGATATTCTCAGTCTCAAATTCTTTGTACTAGCGCCCTCTGTGAGTATTATAAACTCACTCGCCATGTTTATATACGTGTATTTCAGTATATATAGGTGTGTATATGTGTATATATATGTATTTCACCATTGAAGCTTGAAATTGGAGTTTTGTCAAACTCAACCAAATTCAATTTCGTGAATTGATTATGGAAGATCTTTGTCCCAATAGGCCACGGTTCAAATCCTACGTAGTAATTCATCCGTATCACGACGTACCGTTGATTTTAAGTTTTGACACCCTCACTTTAATCGCAAATATTTAGAGATATAATCCGTATTAGTTAAAATTGATCGCGTATTCTTAATCTACGCGAAAAACTGAAGAGATCCATATATTGCACGACATGTTTGAGAGAGAATCTGAAAATGGGTAAATTTCAGTCCAGAATTGAAAACAGGGGAAAAAAACGAAGAAGATGACATTCTGCAAGAACTCGCGCGCGCGACCCGCTCGCGCGAACCATCCCCCCCCCCTTCGCGCGCGCGATCCGCTCGCGCGACCTGTTCTTCCCATTCGCGCGCGCGATCCGCTTGCGCGATTTATTCTCCCCTTCGCGCGCGCGACCCGCTCGCGCGACCTGGCAGTTTGAGCAGTTTCTGTATTTTCTTATTAGGGACTGTTTGGAAAATGTTTGAAAAGTTTTTAAAGAACTGTTTTGGCAAATGTATTGTTTTAAAGGCTTATGTTTTAAGAATTGTACGAACAAGAACAACTAAGACCGAAAGTTATGCTTGTATGATTATCCGGCTTTGTGATTAATTAATGGTGTTATTTATGAAACATTGACATACATATTAGGGTTGAGGTTGTGTCAACATGCATGTGTGTGAGAAAGCGTGAAAAGAGTAAAGCGTGGCGGTTTGGTGTGCGACCTCAATATCGATCGGATATTATTCCTGGTATTGGAGGCGACAGTGTTGTGTACGGCTTAGATATCGATCGGATATTATTCCTGGTATCTAAGGCGCTTATTTCGGATATCGATCGGATAGTATTCCTGGTATCCGAAATGATGGTATTGTGTACGGCTTAGATATCGATCGGATATTATTCCTGGTATCTAAGGCGCTTATTTCGGATATCGATCGGATAGTATTCCTGGTATCCGAAATGATGGTATTGTGTACGGCTTAGATATCGATCGGATATTATTCCTGGTATCTAAGGCGCTTGTTTCGGATATCGATCGGATAGTATTCCTGGTATCCGAAATGATGGTATTAAGTGTGGCTTAGATATCAATCGGATATTATTCCTGGTATCTGAAGCGATAGTTTGGTGTGCTGTTTTGGATATCGATCGGATAGTATTCCTGGTATCTGAGATAATGGTTTGGTTGTGTTGAGTTTTGTTGAGAGAAAAGAGTCAGAAAGATGAGATATTACATTATTCATGCATGGTCGCATATTTATTGTTTTCTTTATTTCCCCCATGGCTTATGTTGGAATTGGAACCTTGAATCTATTGCTTTTAAAGTTAGATTGCACCGTTGTTTATATGCTTATATATACATTGCGAGCACTTGTTTATTTTGCTCACCAGCTTTCATAAGCTGACGGCGTTGATGCGTCCTGGACTATATGTCCAGATTTTCAGGGTCAGGAGCAGCCAGGGTATTTTGACTATGCTACTTAGAGTCAGGAGGCTTTCCAGGAGGCTGCTTTATATTTTCTTATGTCTTTTAATTTGGGTTTTGTAATAAACTAGTTTTAGACATTTGAATAAGGCGTTTTGTGCCTAAGTTTATGACTGCTGTAATAGTTAGTAAGTTTTCATTGTGGAGGTTATGTTTTGTTAGTATCCTTTGCTCTAGATATGTTGTTAAGTTATCTGTTTGCAGGGACAATTGGTTATACTCACTTGTCACGACCTACGAGTCCATATAGGAAATTAAATGCTTTCCTGAATTATGCTACGTCGGGGCGTGACAGGCTTTTTGGTATCAGAGCCAGGTTATGGCTCGACCAATTGTCCAAGACACATAGGACCTCCCGTTAAGATAGAATTAAGATAAGATAGTTCGACTTCATTCCGTGTTTAGTCGTTTCCTATCGTTTAGAATTTTCCTTCTTCTCGAGAGGTTGACCGATTTCTTGCTGATCAATGGATAGGTACCATTCTCTCGATCATATGGCTGGAAGAAATCTCAGGAATCGTCCCGCTATTGAAGATGCACCCCAGGTAGTAGATCCAACCGGAATGTTTGAGGCTTTTGTAAGAAGATTGGAGAGGGTTAGTGATCAGAATGCGAGGAACAATAATCAGAATGGGAATCATAACGGGAATGGGAGGCAAGCTCACCAGACTGGAGATAAGCTTCTCAAGGAGTTTCGCGCTCTGCGACCTGAGTATTTCGCTGGGACTGATGAACCCTGGCAAGCGGAACAGTGGCTACGCCAGATGGAGCGTATCTTTGAGACTATAGAGTGCACGGATCTGGAGAAGAAGCATCTGGCTATTTTTTAGCTGTCTTACGCAGCGACTGATTGGTGGGATGCAGAAAAGGCGACCATAGGGGAAGAAGCTGCAAGGAGAATGCCGTGGGTGGTGTTTAAGGAAAGGTTTCTCGAGAAGTATTTCCCTGAAGAAGAGAAGGACAAGAGAGAGAAAGAGTTTATGGAGTTAACTCAAGGGAATCTGACTGTCCGTGAGTACACCACTCGATTTGAGCGTCTGTCTCGCTTTGCTCCACATATGGTGGACACACCCCAGAGGAAAATCAAGAAGTATCACCGGGGTCTCAACTTGTCTCTCCGACATCTGACTATGGGGCATTTGGGCCAGTCATTCGAAGCCCTGGTGAGATTGGCTACGGGGTTGGAGAATGATGGGTGTCAGAATTCGAAGTCATTTGGAAATCGACCTCCGCAGAAGGGCTATCCCGGACAGAAACCTGAGTACCCTCAAGGACAGAAAAGGACTTGGGATGGGGGGAAGAAACCTCAACAGACACAAGCAATACAGCAGTATCTGCCTCGAACGACAGGAGGGGACAACAACAATAACTGCTTCAATTGTGGTAATCCCGGTCACCGAGCTAAAGATTGCAGACAAACTAGGCGTGCTGATCGTCCGGGAATTGTGTGCTATAATTGTGGCATGCCAGGTCACATAAGTCCGGAATGCAAGGCTCCTAGGAGAGGCAATTACGGTCAGCAAGGACAAGCCCGCCTGAATGCTGTTATCCCCGAGGCGGCCGGCTATGAAGAAACAGGATATGAAGAAGGTGTTTATGAGGAGGGACCGCCTGAGCAACGAGCAGTGGAAGGTACTCTAACCTTGTTTAACTCTCATGTTAAAGTTCTATTTGACACGGGTGCTACACATTCCTTTACATCTGTTAAGACTGTTCGGAAGTTGGGTTTAGTACCGCAACGTTTAGAGGAAGCTTTGAGTGTTGTCTCACCCTTAGGGACCACAGTCAAGTTATTACATGTATGTAAGGATTGTCCTTTACGGTTAGGAGACCGTGAACTTTTGGCGAGATTGGTGGTTCTATCGATGAAAGAATTTGATATAATCCTGGGGATGGATTGGCTAGAGAAGAATCATGCGAAGCTGGATTGTGCAAGGAAGAAGATCACATTTGCGGACAATGGGAATCGACTCTTTGATTTCCAATGTAACCCTTCAGGTGATATGTTCCTCACCAAATGCCTAGCAAACATTGAGGTTGTCAGTGCAGAGGTGACAGTATCATCAATACCGGTGATCGAAGAGTTCGAGGAAGTATTCCGAGATATTTCAGGATTACCGCCAGAAAGGGACATAGAATTCTGTGTGGAATTGGTGCCAGGTACTCGACCTATAACCAAGGTTCCCTACAGGATGGCCCCTACTGAGTTGTTGGAGCTGAAGGAACAAGTTCAAGAACTTGAGAAGTTGGGTTTTGTTCGTCCAAGTACTTCACCCTGGGGAGCACCAGTGTTGTTTGTGAAGAAGAAGGATGGGACGATGCGGTTGTGTATTGACTACCGAGAACTGAATAAGGTTACTATCAAGAATAAGTATCCTTTACCTCGGATAGACGATCTGTTTGATCAGTTGCAAGGAGCCACGACCTTTTCTAAGATTGATCTACGGTCAGGGTATCACCAGTTGAGAGTGCGGAAGGAAGACATACCTAAGACTGCTTTCAGGACGAGGTACGGACACTATGAATTCTTAGTGATGCCGTTTGGGATGACGAATGCTCCGGCTGTGTTTATGGACTTGATGAACAGAGTATTCAAGCCCTACTTGGATCAATTCGTTATTGTCTTTATTGATGATATTTTGATCTATTCCAAGTCAGAGGAAGAGCACGAGCAACATCTACGGATTGCGATGCAGACTCTCAAGGATCACCGCCTGTATGCTAAATTCAGCAAGTGTGAATTCTGGCTTCAGGAAGTTAAGTTCCTCGGGCATGTGATCTCACAACAAGGAATCGCAGTTGACTCCTCAAAGACTGATGCAGTGGCAAATTGGACTCGGCCGACCAATGCTACAGAAGTCAGAAGTTTTCTGGGACTCGCCGGTTACTATCGGAGATTTGTGGAAGGATTCTCAAAGATAGCAGCCCCGTTAACTGGTTTGACTAAGAAAGATTTGAAGTTCGAATGGACTGATAAGCATGAACGCGCTTTTCTGGAATTGAAAGAGAGATTGACAACAGCGCCAGTGCTTGCGATACCAAAGGATGGTGAGAAGTTCACTATCTTCAGTGACGCCTCGTATCAAGGATTGGGATGTGTCCTTATGCAAGACGGAAAGGTCATAGCCTATGGTTCACGACAGTTGAAGCCGAATAAATTAAATTACCCAACTCATGATTTGGAGCTGGCCGCCGTTGTGTTTGCACTCAAGATCTGGAGACACTACCTCTATGGGGAGAAGTTTGATTTATTCTCAGACCACAAGAGCCTTAAGTATTTGTTTACTCAGAAGGAGTTGAACATGAGGCAACGCCGGTGGATGGAGTTGATCAAGGACTACGACTTTACATTAGAATACCACCCTGGTAAGGCTAACGTAGTCGCTGACGCCCTAAGTCGGAAACCTCGAGGAACGATCGCTTCATTGATGGTAAGGGAATGGAAAGCTTTAGAGGCAATCGCAGAATTTGATATGCAGATTTCAGAGGGAAGTACCGGGCAGCACTTTGGATGCCTCGTAGTACAACCAACACTTGTGAGTCGAATCATCGAAGCCCAGAAGGAAGATGAGAAGTTTCAAGCATGGTTCGCCAAGATGTTAGAGAAGGACCCGACAGAATGGAAGGTTGGGGCCGATGGAGGATACCGATGTCAAGACAGATTGTGTGTGCCAGATTCTGGAGATTTGAGAAAGGATATTCTCGAAGAAGCACATAAATCGAGACTGACAGTACACCCAGGAGGAACAAAGATGTATAAGGATTTGAAGAGAAACTTCTGGTGGGAAGGGATGAAACGAGAAGTAGCCGAGTTTGTGTCTAAATGTTTGACTTGTCAACAAGTGAAGGCCGAACATCAGAGACCCTCGGGATTGTTACAACCCTTGCCTGTTCCAGGATGGAAGTGGGAACACATAACTATGGATTTCGTGGTTGGATTACCCCGGTCACAACAGAATCATGACGCGATTTGGGTAATTGTGGATCGTCTGACGAAGTCTGCACACTTCATCGCGTACAATATGACTTACCCAGTAGAAAGGATGAGTCGAATGTATCTTCAGCAAGTGGTGCGACTGCACGGTGCGCCTGTGTCGATTGTATCAGACCGCGATGCACGTTTTACCTCGGGATTTTGGGAAAGTTTGCAGAAGGCTATGGGAACTTCGCTCAAGATGAGTACTGCATTCCATCCTCAGACCGATGGACAGACCGAGCGTGTTAATCAGATTATGGAAGATATGCTGAGAGCTTGTGCAATCGACTTTGAAGAGTCTTGGGAGACGCACTTGCCGTTGGTCGAATTTGCGTATAACAACAGTTATCACTCGAGTATCGGGATGGCGCCGTTTGAAGCTTTGTACGGACGGCCATGTCGATCTCCATTGTGTTGGGCTGAAGTGGGAGACACGGAACTTTTGGGACCAGATTTGGTGAGAGAGACCAATGAGAAGATCTCACTGGTCAAGGAAAGGATGAAAACTGCACAGAGTAGACACAAGAGTTATGCGGATCGGCGACGAAAGGACTTGGAGTTCAGTATCGGTGATCACGTACTCCTTAAGGTTTCACCTGTTCGGGGAGTAGTACGTTTTGGTCAGAAAAGAGGAAAGTTGGCACCTCGTTTCATCGGACCGTTCGAAGTTTTGGAGCGTGTTGGGAAAGTGGCTTATCGACTCGCGTTGCCACCAAAGATGTCTGGTGTTCATAATGTATTCCATGTCAGTATGTTAAGGAAATACATACGGGATCCTTCACATGTGGTTAATTTTGATGATATTGAGACAAGTCAGAATGTTGTTTACAAGGATAGACCTGTGAGAATTCTTGACCAGAGTATCAAGAGGCTCAGAAGAAGAGACGTTCCTTTGGTTAAGGTTCAGTGGAGGCATCATGACGAGGGAGAAGCGTCGTGGGAGTTAGAATCAGACATGAGGACTAGATACCCCGAGTTGTTTCAGGATTAGTTAGCTCAGATTTCGGGGCGAAATCTTTGTTAAGGTGGGTAGAGTGTAACACCCTGTATTTTCTTTAATAAATGAATATTTTCTTTTTATTTCTATTCATAATATTTATTCCGGGGTCAAATTATAATTTCCAAAATACTTTCTATGGTTTCAAAAGCAATATCTATATTTTTGTATAAACCGGGAAATTTATTTCCTACACTGATATTATTTTCCTGTATTTTCTTTCAACCGTAAAATACCAGTTTTGATTTAAATCTGCGTCTATACCGCGTTTGGGGTGTGGGAGCACGTGAGCTCGACCACACCGTGCGTTTCTTATGGCCTTGCTTGGAGCCCAATCAGTGGGTTTATATATATATGTGTGTATATCTCTCATTCTCTCCATAACTCTCACAGTGTCTCAATCTCTCCCAAATTCTCTCAACCTCTCTTAATCTCTCAAGATACAAACACACACACATACAGTATATACATACTCATACACACATACATAGTTTCATACATATATATTTATATCAAGATCAAGAACGGGGAAAATTCTCAACGACGGAATTCTCGGCGGATATTCTCAGTCTCAAATTCTTTGTACTAGCGCCCTCTGTGAGTATTATAAACTCACTCGCCATGTTTATATACGTGTATTTCAGTATATATAGGTGTGTATATGTGTATATATATGTATTTCACCATTGAAGCTTGAAATTGGAGTTTTGTCAAACTCAACCAAATTCAATTTCGTGAATTGATTATGGAAGATCTTTGTCCCAATAGGCCACGGTTCAAATCCTACGTAGTAATTCATCCGTATCACGACGTACCGTTGATTTTAAGTTTTGACACCCTCACTTTAATCGCAAATATTTAGAGATATAATCCGTATTAGTTAAAATTGATCGCGTATTCTTAATCTACGCGAAAAACTGAAGAGATCCATATATTGCACGACATGTTTGAGAGAGAATCTGAAAATGGGTAAATTTCAGTCCAGAATTGAAAACAGGGGAAAAAAACGAAGAAGATGACATTCTGCAAGAACTCGCGCGCGCGACCCGCTCGCGCGAACCATCCCCCCCCCCCCCCTTCGCGCGCGCGATCCGCTCGCGCGACCTGTTCTTCCCATTCGCGCGCGCGATCCGCTTGCGCGATTTATTCTCCCCTTCGCGCGCGCGACCCGCTCGCGCGACCTGGCAGTTTGAGCAGTTTCTGTATTTTCTTATTAGGGACCGTTTGGAAAATGTTTGAAAAGTTTTTAAAGAACTGTTTTGGCAAATGTATTGTTTTAAAGGCTTATGTTTTAAGAATTGTACGAACAAGAACAACTAAGACCGAAAGTTATGCTTGTATGATTATCCTGCTTTGTGATTAATTAATGGTGTTATTTATGAAACATTGACATACATATTAGGGTTGAGGTTGTGTCAACATGCATGTGTGTGAGAAAGCGTGAAAAGAGTAAAGCGTGGCGGTTTGGTGTGCGACCTCAATATCGATCGGATATTATTCCTGGTATTGGAGGCGACAGTGTTGTGTACGGCTTAGATATCGATCGGATATTATTCCTGGTATCTAAGGCGCTTATTTCGGATATCGATCGGATAGTATTCCTGGTATCCGAAATGATGGTATTGTGTACGGCTTAGATATCGATCGGATATTATTCCTGGTATCTAAGGCGCTTATTTCGGATATCGATCGGATAGTATTCCTGGTATCCGAAATGATGGTATTGTGTACGGCTTAGATATCGATCGGATATTATTCCTGGTATCTAAGGCGCTTGTTTCGGATATCGATCGGATAGTATTCCTGGTATCCGAAATGATGGTATTGAGTGTGGCTTAGATATCGATCGGATATTATTCCTGGTATCTGAAGCGATAGTTTGGTGTGCTGTTTTGGATATCGATCGGATAGTATTCCTGGTATCTGAGATAATGGTTTGGTTGTGTTGAGTTTTGTTGAGAGAAAAGAGTCAGAAAGATGAGATATTACATTGTTCATGCATGGTCGCATATTTATTGTTTTCTTTATTTCCCCCATGGCTTATGTTGGAATTGGAACCTTGAATCTATTGCTTTTAAAGTTAGATTGCACCGTTGTTTATATGCTTATATATACATTGCGAGCACTTGTTTATTTTGCTCACCAGCTTTCATAAGCTGACGGCGTTGATGCGTCCTGGACTGTATGTCCAGATTTTCAGGGTCAGGAGCAGCCAGGGTATTTTGACTATGCTACTTAGAGTCAGGAGGCTTTCCAGGAGGCTGCTTTATATTTTCCTATGTCTTTTAATTTGGGTTTTGTAATGAACTAGTTTTAGACATTTGAATAAGGCGTTTTGTGCCTAAGTTTATGACTGCTGTAATAGTTAGTAAGTTTTAATTGTGGAGGTTATGTTTTGTTAGTATCCTTTGCTCTAGATATGTTGTTAAGTTATCTGTTTGCAGGGACAATTGGTTATACTCACTTGTCACGACCTACGAGTCCATATAGGAAATTAAATGCTTTCCTGAATTATGCTACGTCGGGGCGTGACACTAGACACTCTGATATGGCATCTTTTCTAGTGGAGGCACTCGAGTCGAGTCCCTTACATTGATCTTTATGTTTCTGATCCCCCTCTCCTCTCTTATATCTATCTCTATGATTTTTTTGTTTAATTTTTTCTTTCTGTGACAGGTCTGGTAGATTTGGGATGGCAATTTAGGCTGCTCCTAATCTCTCTCTTTTCCACCACCACTCAACCGGACCACCATCACTGATACATAAGCGGAGCGTCACCGAACAACCAAAAACTCTTTCAATGCGGCGAAGGTATGGTTATATTTAGTTGATTTTTTTATTCGGTTTCGATTATCTTTGTTCCTCTCTTAAAATTAAAAGAATGGGAAACCCAAAGATCAACGAGAATTTTTCCTTCTTCTCATTCTAAGTTTTACATTCAAAATATTTTCAAAATAGGAAAAAGGGTCTGTTTTCAAAATATTTTTTTTTTGGATTAATGATTGTAACAAATTTTTTCACATCTAACCAAATAGCGTGGGAAAAATCAAAATTTTCCCAATTTTATTTCTTATAATGAACTTAGAAGAGTAAAATAATAATAATTAGGTGCATAAGTACAAATATAAAACAGTAAGTTGTGATTACTTTCTTTGTTGGATTTGGATATCAGAATTTGGGTTTGTTTTAGTCCAAAAAAGAAATAGGAAAAAGGGTCTGCTTGGGAGTAGCTACTGAAATTTAAAAACCAATCTATGACCTAATGAAAATTTTTAAACTAGATTTAATATTGTTTAGGTGCTTAAAAGTAAAATTTTATTTTCCTTTTACAGTGTCCAAGTTGGCTCGGGCGTGGAGAATTGAGAGTCACATGAGTCCATATATTCCCTGGGTGAAAATTTCTTTCTACATTCTAGATTGGCTTTATTCTTTTTTTGTTGTATGCTTACTGTTTTGTGGTTGATACAATATTTTGATTTTTATTTCTCTTCATAGCTATACAGGTGAAAGTTTGTTTTTGGTCCGGCCCTTCTAATAATTCAAGAACATAGAACTTAAAGAATTAAATGTTTCTCACAAGTATTCGGATTTAACTTAAAGCTCATAAGCCTTCACTTGAAGGTTGAATAACCTAGACAACCTTTAATCAGTAAAAGAGATGTTTTGCTTTGCTTAGCATAAGAATTTTTGTGTTTTCCTAATTTTTCCACAATGAACCAAGAAAATTACATCAATGGATATAAATTGGTTTTCCATGATATGAAATGTGCTAGGCTTCTTTGTTGTTTCGTGTATTGTTGTTCATTGTATTTTTTTTTTTGGGTGTTTCTTTAATTGCACATCAGGGATGGGCATGATTTTTAGTTGAGGGGTTGGGCATGGATTAGGTTTAGTTGTGTTACCCGTCTGGCTTTGATGGATTTTGTGAAAATTCTTTTCCCATGAGTAAGGAATGTTCAACCCCTAATTAGTTAGTTTTGATTGTTATGTTCATTGCTCTCTTTAATTGGAGTCGCTCAGTTGCCATGTCAATACCCCCTTACTGGAACAATCATGATTTATGACTAAGCTATGGTGTAACAATGCTGACCCACTTGGGTAGTAGACCCTTTAATTTTTTTAAAATTTTTTAACTTTCTGGGGAGTATTTGAGTTTTAGATTCAGGACTTATAAGTATTTGAATTTTTGCAGTTCTTGGAGCCTGCATTCAGATTTCTTCGCTCTCATGGGACAATTCTCATTTATTTCATCTCTTAGGTAATTTCATTTCAATTACTATTCATAACTATTGAATGTTTTTTCTATGTTAAAAAATGAGAAGGCTTAAAGTTGAATGTTAGATGCTCAACTTATTGTAGGCATAGTGGTAATCCCAACTGGATGAAAATGTGGGAGCTTACTCAGCCCTTAACGATAGCCAATCAGCCCCTGAACAGCCCCTCAATCAGTAAATGGAGGTAAATTTGATGAGTTTTAAAGTTTAGAATGGATTAGCAATTGAGATGAAATCCTTGTTTCTTTTTTCCCGTTAGTGCCCTCGGGCACGGCCAACGCTTTCATCATTGCCTAAAGTTGAGTTTTATTTTTTGGCCACCCTTTTATACCTTGAAATTCTTAGCCTTTGAATACAAACACATCTCTAGATTAATAGAAGCAGCAAGTAAAAATCTTCTTTCGTACAGATCTTAATTGCCTAATGTTTATTCTAATCAAATGTTACCCTTTTTCCATTTTTCTTTTGTGTTTCAACAGGATTTGTTTATAATTGGAGTAAGCAAGAGTTATTCAGGATTTTCTGTTATTGTGTTAAGCATATAACATTAGAGATGGGTTACCATAAAATATCTTCAGATGAGGACCGAGTATGTAGTCATTTTTTTTTGTCCAAAAAAATTAATGTATTTCTTTTTCCTTATGTTCCTATTTTTTCTGTTTGTGGATTTCTCTCTTCTAATGAACGCACATGCAATAAGTGAATATATATAAACCCAATCTATTATGGTTTTGTAGTTAAATATGATAAGTTAAGTCTGCTTTTATGTCCGCCTACTACATCACTTATTAATGCATAAGAACAAGAATTGGTGAATGAATTCTGAAAAATGACAGTGCATGCTGCTATTTATTTATTTTTAATAGTCGAAAAAGAATATTTGGCGTCTGAAGGTCAATGTGAAAGAGTTAATAATGGAGGACCAAATCAAGCAAAAAGTGAAATGTCTCACATCCTTTTTTTTTTTTTTTTTTCCATATGAATTTATTTACTGGTTTGAGATGGTTCTATTTTTGTTGTAAGCACAATTTATTGTAATTTGAAGCTTTCATGCAAGTAGAGTTGACTAATAGCCAAACACGTGTATGGTTTGAATTGCTCAATAGTGGCTTTAGCCACGGGCAATATCTAGTATGATGATGCCAAAAATTGGTAACAGTAAAGTAAAGCAATTTAGAAGAGAGAGAGAGAGAGAGAGAGTGAGAGACTATTTTTTGTATGTGGTTCGGCCCTGTTAATGAAGGTACCTACGTCCACGGGTGTGTCTGAGCACGTTCACTAGCAGATCACCGGCGGGCCTGGTGAGCCAACAAAGAGGGACGGCACTACTAGTAATACCGGCCGGGAGTATGCGTATAATGGTGAATTTTGTAGAGGTGCTGTGTAGACTAGAGAGTTGGCCGTCCCTTTATGAGGGGTGAGAGGTCTCTTTTATAGATGTAAGAGACCTACTCATACATGGATAAGGAAATATAATCCTATTAGGGTGTGATTGACACCAATCAAGTAAGTTTCCTAATTGTATTAGGATTGATTGACATTAATTGTGGGGGTTTCCTAATTGTATTAGGAAACAGTTGCACTTTCCATTAGTCTTCTAGCCTGAGTAGGAAACTGCCCATAATTTTGGGTGTATCATAGTATATATATGAAAACACAAGATTTTACTTCTACCATGTGGCACTTCTATAGAAAAAAAAACATTTTAAATATTTTATTCATCTCATAAATTAAAGAAGTTATTATTTAAATTTTTTCCTCACTTGATTATATCCCTTATTTTCCTCTATAGTCTTCTCTTTCCTTTTGTATATATTTTTCTTTATTGTAACTGCACAATCAAGGGATCTCATTAAATCTCACTAACCATGTATGTATGTATATATGGTATCAGAGTAGTGTATGATCCTGCACAAATTGTATTATTATATCTTGCTATAGAAAGGCAGCGCCTTTTCAATTCTAGCCATGACCTCTAAAGGAAGCAAACTACTCAAACGGGTAATTCCCAAGGCACAATAGAATATGATATTTCATCTCCTTTTTATTTGCATTTATTTGATACTCCAGCAACAATTTTAGTTTCTCAACAACTCATTGGAGAGAATTATTGGAACCGTGCAATTCGAATGGCCATTGAAGCCAAGATCAAACAACTTCTGCAGATTATCTTCAATGTATCTATTGTAATTATAGCAAGGTCCACGTGGCGCCTCTAAGAAAAATGTTTGGATATTTTTTAAACAATATCTAATGTATTTTATGATAGTTTTTATTTTAATTTTTTTTCCCGTTTACTTAATCCTTATCTTATGTCCAAATCATGTCTTAGATATGATATCTTCATATGGGTAAATGCAAAACTCATATTCTACAATAGGGCAAATTTAAAATTTTGAAAAGAGTGATTTGATTCAAAAAAAGACGATATCATGACCAATTTACATTTCTTATTTCTCTGAAATCTAATATGTATATATATAAAACAATGGTTTTGCTTCTGCCATGTAACGACTTATATAAAAATCATTGTATTTCTAATTATCTTTTTCATAAATACAACTTATTCAAAAGCATAGTATTTTCAATTTTGAACTTTATTCAACTTTTTAAAAGATATTATCATATTTGAATTAGTTGATTGAATATTTAAAAGGATATACGTAAACAAGAATCATGGGTTTTAAATCTAAAATATAAGTACAGAGTTCATTAGAAATGTTGTATCAATTTATTTCAAACTTTACTTTGATTCATCCAAAACAAATCTATTACTTTGAGTGATATAGCATTGCCTCAAAAATCACATGAATGCAGTACTCACTCCTTCTACCTTTTGGCTTCTATGCAAACGTCTCAAGTCGTCTAACTTCGACTTTTCGGTTCTCAAGATCCTTGCCATTCGCTTTAGATTAGTTGTTGTTTATTTATATATAACGTGGTGTATTTACATATTCGACTTTCCAATGCCAAATGGACCATTAGTCTGTCCAAAGGAGCCATTCTTGGATAGTGTTTTCCAGTCTTGCTAAGCAAATAGGTTTGCACTTTTGTTATTGCATTTTTGATACTCTAAAATGCTATTTTGTTATCTTTTATGTTTTAAAGAATTGATAAATATATGTTTTATTTGTATTTGTTATTGAGATTTGATTTTGATGATAAGAATAGTGTACACATACAATGAGAAATATGTGATGAAACTTTTTCTCAGATGGACCTTATTGATTGTAATAATTAAGAGAATTGATATTCCAACTCCAAAATTAAATTAATGCACTCTATGGTACTACTGACACATTATGTAGTACCATGCAATCAATGCACTCCATAAACTGCATTAGTTCATCCATGAAGTGCTAATAACAATTATTAAGCTCAAAGCATTTTGATATAATACAGTTGTGAAAAGTAATTTTAGTCAAAAGTGGGTACTACAAAAAAAATCACAGGATTACATGCAGAAACATAGAGAAATTCTAAATGGATGCATTTAATGGATCTCTATATTCAGTCCCGAAAAAGAAGAAGAAGATCTCTATACCCATATTCATGCATTGAAAAGTTGTACATGTCGTCCAAAGTTGTGCATGTGGATTGTGTAAGTGAAAATAGTAGATTACACTATTGTCCATAGTCAATAGTCTTTTTATGAGAAAATGCAGTAACTGAAACCTTTTCATATTATGGATCATAAAAAGGTAAAAAAAAAAAAAAAAAGAGAGAAAAAAGAAAAAAAGAAAAAAAAATTTGATAGCATGAAAAAGTAAGTTTTTCCATAAACTTTTATTGCACTTTTTTTTAGAAATATTTTAATCTATTACTAAGACTAATTTATTTTATGAAAGTAACATTTTAAATGTAAATTGACCAGGTTCATTTTAGGACAATAACTTCTTATTTATTTATTTATTTATTATTTTTACATTCCAAATTATATCAGTTTACTCAACACAAATTGTTGAATTAATAACTATTGCTCTCTAAAAATTGCCTTACTAAAGTTTATGATTATATACAAAATTTTATCGCCATTTCATTGATAGATAACATCCACTCAGTGGTTCACTCAATTTTTGTGTCTTCTATCGGCATTGTTCCCTTTCATATTTTTTTCACGTTCTGGAACAAATATTTTGGTGTCTAAGGAAGGAAACTAAGTCAAAGTAATAAGTAATGTAAAGCAATACATAACTTTTGTTTTTACTTATAGTTCTCTTAATTTACATTCACTGGATACGATTTGTGTTGTATATATATATATATATTTAGATGTGCAGTGCATGTATTCACTGTACAATTGGGTTTTCCTAATTTTCCAAATCTCTATTTTAATTCGTGGTCTCAGCATATAAAATTCTCTTAGATTTCTCTCCATCCTGAGTGTTTCAAGTTTGGAATATGAGGAGTTAAATCTGAAATGACAATTTATATCCTTTATTTTTATAGGATTATTCATCTTTGTTTGAATGGAGTAAATGTTATGCTTCTAAATTTGCTTCCCAACACATGTACATGTAGAGTTGGCACACTTGATTTTCATTGGAGTGTGTTGAAGTGGTTCATATATTATTACATGTGGTCTCACTGTCACGTGGGAGCCACTTTTGGGATGCAAATTTTAGGAATACAACATTACAAAACTCAATGTATGTGTGGCTTTTTTTAGCGATCTTAATCTCAATGTATGTGAC
This sequence comes from Hydrangea macrophylla, assembly GCA_033977485.1. Lineage (NCBI taxonomy): Eukaryota > Viridiplantae > Streptophyta > Magnoliopsida > Cornales > Hydrangeaceae > Hydrangea > Hydrangea macrophylla. The sequence continues at coordinate 91,396,935 of CM066995.1, forward strand.
TTTTTTTTAAGCAATCTTTATATACCAAGAAGGCAAGCCCTTTTTTTTTTCCTCACGCCGTGCCCATGGACACGGGTATTTACTAGTATATATATGAAAACAGAAGATATAGCTTCTGCCACGTGTCACACTATGAGAAAAGGTAGTTTATTATTTTCATGTTTGCCCTTTCCTTTCCTCTCTCTCCTCTCATGCACATCTCTCACTCTGTGTGTATATATCACATCAAATCTCATTAAATAGAATTCCTTGATTAAGTATTTATTATGTTTTTTAATTTGGCAATATATATAATGCACATATATCATACAATGCAACCACGTATTTTATGCAGCCAGCCTTCAAATGAATTCCTTATTTTCTGCCATATACAGATTACTCTTGCAATCTAATTATTTAAACAGGAAAAATTCGAAACAATCTTGCACCCAAAGAAGCAAGAGAAATACTTTTCGGAGTGGTAGCCAACCAGGGTTGATAACTCAAATCAACTATTCTTAAGGTGGACAGGTTGCAGAGCATTGGTAAAGAGGGACTTAATTTGTTGCTTTGTGGGTGCATTTGTTTGGATTGGAGATGGCTATTTAATCACAACTTCTCACTATAATCAAGACAAAATTATATTTTTCTGTCTGTACATCTTTTTCCAAAGGGAAATTCTATTCCCCCAATTTACGTTGTCACCCCCATCTCAACGTTTAGAAATTAGTCTCAATTTAGTCTTACATTTGCTCTTTTAATAATTCTAGGTATACACACTTTTCTACATACTTTTTGACACACTACGCTTTAAATACATGTACCTTGTGCTGTATGAATTTTTTTACATTTTTTTACACCACTTACACAACACAGGGTACAATACATGTATTTAAAGTTGTGTGTCAAAAAGTGTGTAGAAAAGTGTGTGGGTGTAGTAGTGCTCAATTTTGTCCTATAATATTTTGATCCACTAAACCTTTCACAAAAAACATGCATTTCTTTTTTAGAGATGCAAACGTGATCATGGTGAACCAAGTCTGAGAACACGTTTGACATTTTCCATTTTAGCCATCTTCTCGACCTCCAAGATGAATATAGCGGTGATTTTTTGATCTTTTTCTGATCATTCTTCTCAAGCAGTTTGTATAGCCAATTTAATTGCAGTTGACACACTTAATTCCATATAATGCAGCATGTGTAATGTGTAATGTCTACATTTGTAAATTACGAATAAACCTTGATCTAAGAATAGAGAAGGAATCAAAGTTCTCATTTAATTTATTGTGAAGGCCATGATTTTTCTTCTACATTTTCTGATATTTGTTTGCTGAGAAAATGGAAGAAAGAGAAAAAAAACAAATCATCGGTTTAGTTGAACATAGTTTTCTAATACTTTTAAGCAAAAATAAAGAATTATTTTGATCCTACTATATGGTAACTTTTGCGGTATGATTTCATGATATCTAATTTTTGCTTACAGCTACAAAATGAATTTATAAGCATTGCACATATAATGTATAGTTTTGCTCCTTGTACCCTAGCTAAGACCTTTTTTTTTTCTTTCTATTTATGGTGGCACATATGCAGCTGATACACAAATTGAATGAGATTATTCCGTTCTCCATAGCTTCAAGATAAGGGAATTAGATTGAATCATCATATTTGCCGCATCAGATCATAGGCCTTTACTTTAAACTTTTATATATGCATGACATGTGCTTATAAGTGTATAATTGTGTGTACTGGAAGTATGTATTAATTTGTAGAATTGATAATGTTTATGTAGTTATCTTGAATGTTCATTAACTTGGAAATTTTTTGAACTACTGTCGTGGTATTAGGCACCAAAGAATATGATATGAGCAACATGGTGAATTCAAAGGTGCCCATTACTTCTGAGATGGTTAAGATGATAGACACTTACAATGAGAAGAAGCAGTTTGGACAAATTTTTTTTTTTGGACCTTTTTCCAATTAGACTTTCAACTTGATTATATCTTCAAAGAGATTCTTAACAATTTGTTACAAAAAAATTCATACTACATTATAAACATGTGTAGATGTTTGTATATAAAATGTTACTATGAATTTGACATGGGATTCTGACGACTTCCCGTGCATTTTCACGATATGATTTCTTTGCACATTTATTTCTTATTTCTAAACAATTTTGTTTGGATGACGAGCTATTTCTGAATTCAGTCAATTACGTTGCAGCCCGTGCATAGCACGGGGTATCAACTAGTATTTTATGTGTCCCAATAACATAGACTGATCTACAATATAATATAGATATAACATATATATAGTCGTTGTCTCTATATATATATGCTCTTTCTCTCTCTCTCTAAAATTCTTGCCCTCTCTCAATCTCTTCTCCAACTAAACCCTAGATTATCAGTCCTAAAACCCTACTCTATCAGTGCACACACTCTCTCTCTAGGCTATACAACAAAATGGTCGATAGGCTGATTGACATGCCTCCTCTTGAGAAAGCAAAAAGAGCCTAGGCTAGCAAGTGAAGAAGTCCTAGTGATGTTTTGGTCAGTCATTTTCTATTTGTTCTATGATGGGTTTTCGGGTACCTTTTGTTTGATGGAGTTTAACTAGGAGCGATCTATTTACATGGAGCATTACATCATTTACTGAGTGAGTTTATTCATAAGGGTGGGATTAGCAATGGTTTTCACTAACTATCATAAGATTAGAAGGAACGGCTATTGTGGGAAAATTTAGGGCGGTTGTAAGGACGCTGGGAACTTTGGTTGTGTTGATACTCGAGGTTGCCAATATCTGGTACAAGGAGAAGAATATATGGTCTTTTCTGGTTATGGTTTGTGTCTCTGACTACCTGTTGTGTATCGTTCAGATCTTTAGGCCACAAACCGAATTTGATTTTTGATCCTCTCTCTAGGGATCTGCCTCGATAGAGTTATTGCTTTGTGGAGCGAGCTTTGGATTTTACTCTTGCGTTACATTGTTTGGTTGTGGGGTGATCGTCTTCCTCCGCCACCACTTTGCAGGTCATGTTAATGAAGGTACTACTACTACTACTACTACTACTACTACTACTACTACTACTACATTGTTTGGGTTTTTGAGCTTTTATTTGGGATTGTGTCTGAATAGGCTGGTTGACATTTGGACATATGGAATCCATCGTAGGTTACTTGGATCGGCTGCGTGCTGATTGTTTTATTTCGTAACCTTTTTTAAATCCTTGGAGGGACCACTGAAACCCTGAACCTTATTCTGAACTTCAAGTTAACTTGGTCAAGACTGAGTTGACTCAACTACTTGACCACTCTTTAGAAATGGGACAAATGATGGCCATGCATGTATAAAGAATTAAGTTGGTGAAATCAATGGTCAGGAGTTTTACAAGTGCCAACCTTCTAATGAGAGAAAATTTCTCAAAAAAATTCTAGTAGTTTTCCACCTCCTAACAAAGAAATCTTTGTAGAAACACTTAGAATATTTAAAAGTTCTAAACTTCTACAAAAGACTCCAAAATCAACAATACATATTGACTACTGGTGCCAAAATCAAAATTAATTAATAATCAATGGGCCAGTATTGCTAGGGACACAAAAGGATCACAAAGAGATGTTCACAAATGGATGTGGTATCCCATGTGGCAATAAGACCCACCACACTTAACTTAACCCATCGGATGCCAAATGAGATACCACATCCTTTTGTGAACATCTCTTTAGGACACAAAAATGTGACCCTTTTGTGTCCCAAACATTGCCCATAATCAATTCTCCACAATCAAAATCAAGCATTTGGTGTGTTTGGGGAAAGAAATTAGGGTATGTTTGGGATAGGGGATTGGGCAATTAGTGCGGGGTTGACTTATTTGGCCTGAAATACTAATATTGGTTGTCTAGTTGTCTTGTAAGGCCCAGCTCATTCAACTCCTTAAAACCCAAGTGTTAAGGAGAGGGGAACTAAAGCCTTATAAACCGCACAGAGGGGGCATAAATGGGCGATGTCGGACATTCCAACACGCCCTCTGAACCACAGGAGCCGGTCACTTGGCATACCTTGGACCACAACAGCTAGACACTCGGCACGCCAGAAGACAAGCCTAACCTGGCTCTGATACTACTTATAAGGCACAGCTCATTCAATTCCTTAAAACTCAGGTGTTAAAGAGAGGGGAACTAAAATCTTATAAATCGCACAGAGGGGGCATAAATGGGCGATGTGGGACATTCCAACAAGTTGAGATTTTTTTAGGGCTCCAAAATCTAATATATATTATAAAGTGGAATCAGAAGTTTGTCACGTGGCGACTCTATGATTTTTTAAATTTTTCAAAATTTTCTTATTTATTTTTTTTTTCAATTTTTCCTATCTCTATAATTAATAAGATATACATGTATAATCTTTCTATCTCTTTTAACTTTTTTCCCATTATTTCCCTATCTCTTTTTAAACCATATCAAATCTTATCAATATCTAATATGTATATATATATACTTATATCCGGAAATACACTCACACATGATACAAACTAAAATAATATAACTACATATGTATAAAATAACAATACCACTAATAAATTTACTTACATAAAATTTTATTCGCCAAAAAAAAAAAAAAAACTATATGAAATTTAGAAATATTTTTATTTTTATTTTCCTTATTTCTAATACCTACATATAATGTATCCCATGTATAAATAGATGTTTAATGTAGATGCAAAATATATTTATATATATGTGTGTGTGTGTGTGTGCAGATTGTATAAAGAAATTCCGATAATGATGTTGAAAATTTTGTGATCTATCCTTTTTTTTCTATCTATTTGACTTCTACCACCTTATAGATGCAAAATATATATTATATTATATATACATACAGTCAGGCTCTACTGAGGGCGCCCTCTTTTTATTAAAGAGAGGACCTCTGTTCTGACCGTCGGATCGTGTTTAAAAACTGTGAAATGACAACACTGTCCTTAATGAAAACACGATCCGACGGCCAAAGCAGAGGCCCGGCCTCTCTTTATTAAAGAGAGGGCGCACTCTTTATAGAATTTTCGTATATACAAATATATATATATATATATAATATAGGACTATATATATGTACTGTTGTATAAAGAAATGTGAGAAACTTAATTGGTTTTAGCATCAATATGTGACACATCGGTGGTGTTGGAAGTGATAGCAATTTCGTCACGTAGAAGCCAACATTGTCACCAGGTAAGTCCTCATGCGTTTATATTGATTTGTATTTAAAATGTTTATTAAATCTATGGCACTTGAGGGCAAAAAATCATTTGATAAACTAATACTAGCTAACTTGGTGGGTTCATAGTCAATCAATTTTTTTGTGTAAAGTTATACATTTTTATTTCTCAGTTCTTGTTTCTTGAGCATATTGGTCTTCATTCATGACTTCTTCATTGCATTTGTGTGTGACACTACTAAATATATTAAAATTTACTTTAAAATTTCAATCCTGCAGTGATATTACATAGTCAAATACACATAAATTGGAATCAAGAATTCTCAACTAAGTAATATATCACAATCTCAAGAAATTCATGTACAATTTAAAATTTTTAAATCTCCCGTGCATTGTACGGGTTCAAAAGCTAATTTTAAGGGGTTTTGGGGCACTGGGCAATAACTATGCTCTCAATTTATCAGGTAGCAAAAAAAAAACTCACTTTATCACGTTATTATCTTCAATTTCTTTCTCTATATATACTAATACCATGAAAGCCTTCTTATATAGATATAACAATGGATGTATAACAATATAAATGAGAATAATGATTGGGGCATAAAAGGATACAAAAAACTTTCACAAAATGAGTGGAAAGTCTATGTGGCACAGTGGGATCCACCAGCAATCAATGGAAACAATGCTTAATTACTGGCGGATCCCAGTGTGCCACATAGACTTTCCACTCATTTTGTGAAAGTTTTTTGTATCTTTTGGTGCCCCTAGCATTGTTGTATAAATGATGATATAAGTCTTTTACAGATATCTAGAAGAGTGCATTTTTACTCATCCATTGCTCACCCACCCACGGTTTTCTGACATGCATGCGTGTGTCCCATTCATGTCCCATTTGTAATTGCGTTGATAGAATAGGGCAAAATGGGGATGAAAATGGACACGTGTCAGAAAATTGTTAGTAGGTGAGCAAAGAAGGGTGAGCAAAAATGCACTCTATCTAGAATGTTTCCATTGTAAGTGTCTAGCAATCATTATTTTGAATTAATGATGTTTTTACTTGACCTTCCTCAAACTTGATTCCTTTATTAGAATATGATGTGTCACACCCCAACCAACTACGCACAGATTAAGACCGTATAACAAAGGCACCCAAGACTAATTCATATTAATAATCGAAGCAATTAAACTTAGGCTTAGTTTGGCCCCCCTTTTGGTGCTTCTCCTTTTTTAAAGCACAATTTCATGTTAATTCATTTGGTGACTAGTTTATGCGCTTTGTAAAAATTGAACTTAGGGCTTTTTTGGGGGAGCTTTTAAAAGCTCTAGAATGGAGCTTTTAAAAGCTCAAGGTGGCTTTTTGGTTTCATGATATATTTTTGAAGAGTAGTGTGTCACTTGTACAAAATTATCAACCAACTTAGTAGTAAATTTCATAAGCTCCTTTTAAAAAGCCACATGGGGGCCAAACTAAGCCTTAAAAGTAATCGAAAAACAATTAAAACATCATATGTATAAAAGATTTGATGTAAAAACATCTTTTAGAACCCCATTGAGCCTGGTGTGAAAGTAAAGAAATTGGACAAAATACCATGTGCCAGTCGACCGGGCCTGCTATCGGCAGTGCTACCGCAAAAACTAGTTCTCGGCAATTTTGAAAATGTTGGCTAGTCGGTTGATCGCCTGACTGAGCTGGTTGACCGGCTACCTTGCATCAGCAGCCCGACTTTAAAATTTTACATAACCTTTTAGGACGAAATTCAACTCAAACACACACCAAAACTATCCATAATGGTTTTAACTGAATATAAACATTCCCATGACATTTTGAAAGACGTCAGAAATATTAAAAACAAGATTAGTGCATGTTCCAACCCAAAATCATCTCTTTGAAACTCATAATAAAACCTTCCTTTTAACACATGAAAATGGAATTCATAAGCAAGATAATTTGCAAGTAGTAAGAACCGGACTCGTCAACTCCACATGTCTTAAACTACACACAACTTGTGGATATTAAGATACAACCCACGGTACTACGACTAACAAGTTCCAACCCCACAACCACGAGTCATAATATGACTTATAAACATAAAGAACCAAAAGCACATAAGCATCTCCATATATCAACATGGCAACTTTAGCATTCTTGACATGTTAAATAATAATTAACCACATGCTTTTCTACATAATTGTGATTTAAGCATGCTAATACTGCAAACATCACATAAACAACATTAAATACCCAATTTTGGGATTAGAACACTTACCTCACTAATTAATCCAAATAAGCTTAGAAAGTCCGAATTCTTCACAGATTTTAGCTTTAGATATTTTCAGTGATATAACAACATATATATATATATATCACCACCCCAAAATGGGTCGCAGAAAAACTCTACCAAAACTGAAAAAGAAATATATAGAAATGATCCTCTCACCTCCACGATACTGAATATGTCATCAGTTCGTGAAACAAGGACCTGGCGAAAGAGAAACGGCGCGAAACCCACTTTCTCTCCCTCTCTGGCTGACTCTCCCTTTCTGGAATGTGAAATTGTAAACCACTAGCTCATGACTCGACTATACTTTCCTAGACCTGGAATAGCAAAAATTAGAGGGAAATAAAATTTTGCATTTTCGGATCTGTATGTCATGATGAGTTACATTAACTGATCCATCCTTGCCAGCATTCTAACATAGTTATAACATAATGTAAGCATAAAATGTTTACTAGTATTTATGGGGGAACTTAATTAAATGTTTTGAGACCTAGCTATTGCATAAGTTCCAAATGAAAATAAATTTAGGCGATCGATGCCCGTTTAGATACTACATCAACAAAAGATACATAAAGCATAAGGGTAATTCTTTGGTGACAACTTTCATACTTCATACAACTTCCTAAAAGATGTGTCTATCTCTCTTATGTGTCATTGTGGGGTCCAGTAACATCACAGGAGAGAGATAGACACATCTTTTTAGAAAGTTGTATGAAAGTTATCACCAAAGAATTACTCAAAGCATAAAGGCAGTCCTAATACAAAAGGCCTAACTACATTTTACACCCTCTTAGTTTGCCATGTGTATTAATTTGGTCCTTGTAGCTTAAAAAGTGTCATTTTAGTCCCTACAATTTTATAAGTGTGTCATTTTAGTCCCTCAGACACTTTTTATGACAAATTTTTTACTTTCAGTGACAAAACTATTCATCACTAAAGGACTTATTGGACTTATTTGACACACTTATGAAACTACATGAACTACACTTTCTAAATTACAAGGACCAAACTGACACAAGTAACAAAGTACAAGGGTGTAAAATGTATTTAACCCAATATAAAACTAGACTGGAGTTCATCTTTTAACTAGCATAACCATGCCCTTCATCATGATACTCTCCCCTGGTATCCCTTCTCGGGATAACCATCTTGGAAATCATCATGTTGAGCACCTGGATAGTTCTCCTCATAGTCATCTTGATAGGCTCCTTCTATATAATCTGGATGTGATATGTTTAGGGCAGTAGAGCCGTTAGCTTTTAAAGCTAAGTGAGTGAACTAACCGGTCACTCCTAATATAAGCAATAATATATGAGTGCAACAAATATCTTGAACTAAGCATTTGATAAGCATTATCTTGGTAACAGAAGTGCATATCCTATATCATGGCAACTATAATAAAACCGTGTACGACTTAATGTAAAATCGATATATTCAACTTGAGTCGACTATCCTTTGATTTTCCAATCCAAACACATGACTCGCATAACCTTGTTACATTACCAATGTAACGCCGTTGGCTTAGAGCATAATGGTCACCTTGCTATCGTCGCCTATCAGGGCCGCAATAGCAATTTTGGTTTAAAAGTTTGTGATCACTTTACTCTAGGTCATTGTGACCTTACCTTGGGAATAGAATAGTTACTTTGCTATCGTCTCCTATCAGGGCCACAATAGCAATCATCTATTTTTAGAAGTTGTAACCACTTAATTCAAGACTCAACTATACCGAACCCAAATGGATACTTTGTTATTATCGCCCCCATCGGCTGTAATAATAATCATCGCCCGCGTGTGAAATCGTAAACCACTGACTGACTCAAATGGATACTTTGATATCATTGCCTATCTGGGCCGCAATAGCAAGCATCGCCGAAATGCGAAATTGTAAACCTCTGACTCATGACTCGATTGTACTTTCCCAGACCTCCGCGATCGACTAACCATGTATGACATATGTAACCGAATTGGTCTCCACGACCAACTATAAGCATATCACTTTGACGTCATAAGCTGACTCGTTCATAGAAGTAGTTATGCGAATGTATTATATACGATTAATAAATGAACTATACATATAGCATCATGTACCATAACAGTTGAGCTTTTAAACTATACATATATGTGATGTACCAAGTGAGTTGGGACTTACATTGATGCTAACAGTTATGGATTCGCGAACACAATAGCTTCGGTTTCTACAATATATATCAATTCACCGAACGACGATTAACATTCATTCTAATCACAAGGGGATAATGGTAATTATGCTGAATGTGCATCTAAACCTCAACATGATGATCCTTACATCATTATGAGTCCAACTCCATTGACTAGACTCAAATCGAATAGTCACTAAACTTAAGAGAACTTCTCTAAACATTATTCTATGAAACATTTTTATTAAATATTAGACATTAAAAATAAGCTAGTGGTATTTTTCTCATAATTTTCAGAGTTCGTTTGGTATTTAATATAATTAAAACCATGAATAAATGACTCCGATTAATTTATAATAAAAAATGTCAAGATATAGTTTTATAATTTACAATTTATAAAACAGTACTAAAAGGCATATAAAATAAATACATTATTTTTCCAAAATTTTAAGAGGCATATTTAATATCTATTTAAATATAATTGAAAGCTAATATTTATTATTTACATAGACCCAAATAAATAATAAATATAATATAAAAATACTAAAATTATTTTTAGCACATAAGAAATATTACAAAATAATATTTCAGAATTTAAACCTAGATATAGTTTTATAATTTACAATTTATAAAACAGTACTAAAAAGCATATAAAATAAATACATTATTTTTCCAGAATTTTAAGAGGCAAATAGATATTTAATATCTATTTAAATCTAATTGTAAACTAATATTTATTATTCATATAGACCCAAATAAACAATAAATATAATATAAAAATACTAAAATTATTTTTAGCACATAAGAAATATTATAAAATAATATTTCAAAATTTAAAACTTATTAATAATATATTAAAATAATATAAAATAACTATTTATTAAACATTGACATTTGTTCAATAAATACTAAGTACCATTAATTATTTACTGAAATAATTACTAATCTAATTAAACAGCATTAACCAATAAATTATAATATAAAAACCACTAATTACATGTTTAATACTAATTAAACATGATTTAAACATTGACTAATTCTAAAACAAATTATTAACTATTTGTACCATACAAAGATACTAATGTATCATACCCTAGAAAATCCTACAAAGGAATTCTTTTCCCTCGCTGATACTGATACACGCAGAATGTTTGTGTATATATATACACACAATTGAAGAAGAAACTGGAAGTTGCGATGAAACTAAAGAATACAACAAGGCCGTAGGATCATCTATCGGATAATAAGGAAGTTTGAGGTGAAATTTGCTTTGAAGAAAATGAAACCCAACAAGGCCGTAGGATCAGATGGGATCCCCTTTGAGGTTTGGAAATACTTGGGAGATGTGGGGGCATCTTGGCTTACAAAAGTTTTTAATAGGATTTTAATGAATAGAAAAATGCTTGATAAGTGGAGGAAGAGCATTCTAGTGCCTAAAAATATAGGAGATGTACAACAATGCAAAAACTATAGAGGTATTAATTTTATGAGACGTACTATGAAGCTGTGGGAGAAAGTAATGGAGCATCGCTTAAGAGGCGCAACATCAGTGTCAGAAAATCAGTTTGGATTTACGCTTGGGAGGTCAACTATGGAAGCGATTTATTTACTTAGGAGACTAATGGAAAAGTGTAGAGAGAATAAAAATGATCTACATATGGTTTTTATTGATTTAGAGAAAGCTTATGATAGGGTACCTAGTGATTTAATTTGGTGGGTGCTAAAGAAAAAAAGAGTGACCAAGGGTTATACTGACGTGGAGAAGGATATATGTGTAATAAAGGAGTTACTACAATTAGATCACCGGCCGGAAAAACAAGCGAATTCCCAATTACCGTAGGCATACACCAAGGGTCGTTCTTGAGCCTTATTTATTCGCCCTAATTATGGATGAATTGACCAGACACATCCAAGATGAGGTCCCATGGTGTATGTTGTTCGCAAATGATATTGTCTTGGTTGATGAGACTAAAGGGAGACTCAACACTAAACTGGAAGCTTGGAGAGAAGCACTAGAGACTAAGGGGCTAAAGATAAGTAGAACGAAAATAGAATACATGGAATGTAGTTTTAGTAACTGTGGAAGTAGAGAGAATGAAGCAGTGAAGATCGAAGATCAGGAGATCCCAAAGAGGGAACACGTTCGCTTTCTAGGTTCAATGATGAATAGAGATGAAGAGATTGGTGATGACGTGAGCCATAGAATTAAAGTAGGTTGACTTTAGTGGAGGAGCACTTCTGGAGCATTATGTGACCAGAGAATCCCAGCAAAATTAAAAGGAAAATTTTTATAGAACATCTATTAGGCCAGCTATCCTCTACAGAATAGAGTGTTGGGCAACTAAGAAACAACACATTAGAAAAGTGAGTGCAGCTGAGGTGAGAATGCTAAGATGGATGTGTGGTAAGACTAGGAAATATAGAATTAGAAATGTGTACATTCGAGAGACTGTAGAAGTGTCACAGGAGGGTCACAGATTGATGATAAGTTGAGGGAGAATAGACTTATATGGTTCGGCCATATGCAACGAAGTCCTGTAGATGTACTTGTGTGAAAGAATGATAAGATCGCAGTGCCTGGAATGGTTAGAGGGAGAGGCAGACCTAGACTGACCTGGAAGTATGTAGTGCAACAAGATATGAAAATATATATATATATATATATATATAAAATTTAAATAAGCATACAGCTCTTGATCTTGTTGAATGGAGAAAAACGATTCATACAACTGACCCCAATTGATTGGGACACAAGGTTTGGTTTGGTTTGGTTATATATACTAGTAGCGGGGGCTGCGTGCTTAGCACACAACTCGGTGGTTGTGGCTCGTTGCAAGTGTTTGGAATTTTTGCATTTTATTACCACAATTTCTCACCAACTATTTCAATTTCGGGTAGTTATATTTTAGCGGATATATATTGTAGAGATGTAACTACTAGTTGTAGAAGTCCTTAAACTAAGAGAGAATCAAAATTCATTTGCTAAACAAACAAGGTCTGACATATCAAACAATACACACTAACTCTTCACACAAATAGAATGATATACCTCCACCTCAAAATTGCAATTCCCTCATAAATGACTGGGGTTTTATCCAGATAACATAAACCCAAGTTGGATCGGTATCTATAAGTCCAAAATTTACCCAAAATTACCTTTTTTTTCCAAATTACAACAACTGTCATCAAAATTGAGAGCATAACTTGTAGGATCATATTCAAACCCTGCTTTAAATTATAAAAGTTACACCTATAGATACATAGACATATAGAGTATATATAGACTCAGGTAGAGATAGCAAATCAAAACCCAATTCTATTTGTGTCTAAAGATATACTTCTAAGCACAGACTACTAATCCAAACCACTTTGCCTTTTGAGTAATTGGCTTTCAAGATTTGTATGCCAAATACCTTTTAGTATCTAAAATACATTGTACATAGAGAGAGAGAGAGAGAGAGAGAGATAGAGAGAGAGAGAGAGAGTGATGAGAGAAAGAGGAGAAACGTGAACAAGCTTGCACAGTCATAAACCCAGCTAAATAGAATTTTCCAAATTTCCTTTCTATTACTTTCCTTCAATTTCTCAAAGATATTAAATTTACCCGAAATAATGTGCATACATGTTGTCTTTGTCAGAAAATGTTTAGGGGCTTGATCAGACAGTGGTTCAGTGACAGATTATTGAGTTTGGAATTGCTGGTTGGTTCAAATTAGGATTTGAAGAATCAAAGGAGAAGATCTAAAGCGGAGAAGACAAACAAGAAAAAGATGATGAAATAGGAATTGATTATTGAATCCAAATAGCCTACTGATAATTAGTCGACGCTGCCACGTGTAGGCGCCCTTCACCGACACAAAGGTGGGTATGTACAGTGGCCCAAAAAATAACACCAATGAGGTTGTCATCAGAAGAGTCATAATGAGAGAGAGAGAGAGAGAGAGATGAGAGACAATGAACAAGAGGAAATAGCGAGAGGGAAAAAAGTGACAAGAAAAAGGCAGGGAAGCAAGAGAAATGAGAAGCTATCTTGACTCGTTGATTGTGAGAGAAGGGTAGAATGGTAAACACACCCTTCAATGACAGGGAAATTTTGGGCATTCGAAAGATTAGAGCTGCTTAATGTAAACATGTCAAAATCAGCTGTTCTATTCTTATAAGATAGTAGATATATATCACCATTTATGCCTAAATATTCAAATGATCATATTTCTCTCATTTCTCAACAAAACTAGGCGAGTCCTAAATGAAAATTGATTGTCTCGACGAGCCCTATCCATATAAATAGGTTTAGAATCTCAATTCTAAGTATTATGCATGAATTTTGGAGACAATCGCAAAGTGGGTATAATGGAAAAATCATAAATTCATGACATAGACAAACACTCTCTCAAAACTGTTCTTGGGAGAGTATAAGGGACCTAATACGGACCCTTTGACATAGGTATGGAGTGATTTAGTTGAGTTTGGAATTTAAAGCCTCTTGGAAGCTTTAATGGCGGGTTGGCCATCCTAGAGCTTAAGGCTCTGTTTGGGTCTGCATGGGTGTGTATGTGTGTGTCTAAAGTGTGTATGTGTGTATATGTATGTGTTTGTATGTGTGTGTGTGTGTGTATATGCATACATGCAAAGAGAGGGAAGGGAAAAGGATGGCTCACCTCTTCTTCTATCTCGAATCTCCACTTTATTCTTCTTCTTCTTCTTCATTGGTGTTCAAGCAGAGAGTGAGAGGGGGTGAGTGTGTGTATTTGTTTTTATTTTCTTAATTTCCTTTCTTTCTTCTCTCTCTCTCTCTCTCTCTCTCTCTCTCTCTCTCTCTCTCTCTTTATGTAGCTTATATATACACACAGCAAATACATATATATATTACAAACCATGTGTGTGTGTGTGACACATGCGGCGTGGGGGAGGGAAATGGGGAGGGAGTACACTAAGGTACAACTCTAGGTAGCCATAGGTTAGGTAGGTTGTACTTTGTTCCCAAATCCATGGGATGTGGTCTCGTCTCGAGCCACGCGCAACTCTATTCGGTAAATACATATATTTTGGGTCCATGTGTCAAACATAGTCCGAGTCTATGAATTCCCATTTCGCATCTTATTATCACGGTGCCTTGTTGATTAAAAAATTGATTATGAAACGAGCGTATCCGAATAACTACGGCATTAGAAATTTTGTGTTGATAACGGAATTTTCGATTTTAAAAATAGCAATTTAATTCAAAATAGAAATCAAAAGATTTGATTAATACGATATTGAACATTATAATTATAGTTTCAAAATCAAGAATACATAAATAAGTTCAGCAAATTTCATTTATATAATGACTGAAAATTACAGGTATTATAGAAATTGTGCAAAAATAAAATACAATTCATAGTTATATAATGTTGTGAGTTACTTCACTTCATCTATTATATTTGATTTTCTAATAGTTGTATTATTTAACCATAAGAAGAAAAAGACCAGGGAATTATACGGATGAAGAGCTGTGTAATGAGATGAGGTTTGCCATGCATTATCATAGACCTTGTGTGGTGACACGAGGAAGAAATGATATCTTGGTAGTGATGAATAGTTGGTTTCTGATGAAAATAAAATAATTTTGATCAAACAGGTAAATGTCTTGAATAATAGTAATGAATGTCTATTGAGGGATCTAACCAAGAACGAAGTTTGAGTAGTAAGCGTCAGAGGAGATTTCATTATAGTTCACATAGAGAATGAAAGTGATTGTTCGTAGTTAAGTTTTGGGATTGGGATTGATTGATAAGAGTTTTGTTTCAGATATGGGTTAAATGTCATGACGTAAGAGAATATAAATGAGCAGTTGGGTTTTATGACAGAAATATAGCCCAGCAACATGTATGGCTCGTGTATGGGGTAGTTGAGGAATCTCTCACCTTATCTTATGGTATTATCCTATAGTGATATCTTACTATTTTCTCTTACGGTGTATGTCTGGTAGTTGAAGAATCTTTCAACTCATTGTACAGTATTGAGATGGTTGGATGGTTGATGAATCTCTCAACCTATCTTAGGGGTATGTGTTGGATGGTTGAGGAATCTCTCAACCTATCTTATGGTATGTATTGGGGGTTGAGGAATATCCCAACGGGTTGTGAGAATCATGGTTGTTGAGAAATCTCTCAACTGAACCAGGCTTCGAGTTGTCGTGGTATCATAGTGGCTTCGAGTGGTTATGGTATCATAGTGGATTTAGATGTGATGGGAGGATTAGTAGCAAAAGCTACCGGATTGATTGTGTAAGTCAAAAGTTGGTATTTGAGGATTGATTTGAGATAAGGGGTTAAGAAAGGAAACGATAGAGTATGCTTGAATAGCTTGAAGCTACAGTTGGTAGAAGCGTAGTTGATGGTGAAATCCTAGAGTAGTGTTTAGATGGCTTGGTCATACACTCGTGAATGTAATGATAAGGATTGAAGGATGACATAGGTCAGAGAAGAAATTGTAGAGTTTCTTGATAGAAGATCAATGGATGGAAATGAATGGTAGTAAGATTTCTTTGGTATTTTGAGGTGGTCTGTCAAAGGATGTAAGAATATAAGACTGGAAGTAAAAGACAGGTGTGACTGATTGAACGTGATAAGAGATTCAGAGGAATCAAGTTGATATCTGGATATCATAGAGATAAGAGGATCTTGATCAGGAATCCTATAGAGAAAATTGTTATTACAGAGAGTTGTAGTACGGATAACTTAAGCCTGAATTTGAATGTATTTCAAAATAAAATAAAAATCTTTTAATGCTTTCAAAACAGCGTTGAGAGTTTGAAGCGAGTTGTGCTCAATGGGAAGTTGGAGTACGATATTTATTACGATACTGAACAAGAGCGGTTATGGAAATGGATAGAGGAGTAAATAGACATTGAGTAAGTCAAGTTAAAGAGGTGACAATATAAATTGAAAAAATAAACCTTTGATGAGTAAGTGAACAGGAACAGTAAGAGTGTGATGAAGACTTGGTAGTATGTTGAGTACATTATCGGATTTGATAGTAGGAATGTAAAGCGGTTAGAGGACAACGGTGGATACAATGGAATGCTATCTCAGTTGTCCTAGATTCCAACAAGGTTGGAGGGTTTTGAGAATGTCAGATTTCATCCCAATAAAATTTTAAAGTGTTTAAAATGTTTTAAAATGTAACTTTTGTTTAAGTAAGAAAAGTGGTAATAGATACTTGTGATAAGGTATCAAGTAGACTTTGGAAGTCGAGTATTATAGAATGATATGGTATGCTTAGCACTTGGGACGCAACGGTGCTTGTCGAATGAATGAGTTCTACGTGAGCGGATTGTGAACTTAGAAATCCTAAAGTAAAGAGTTGGTGAGGTTTTGTGCACCTGAATTTTGTAAGTTAAAGGTTATGATATTAAAGGAGTTGACTTAAGTATTGTTCTAAAGGAAACTTGATTCTGGTCTAAGCATTGGAATAACCTAAGGTTACGAATGATTTGAATTTTTGAACGATCAGGAACTTGATGAGATCTGTAAAGTGTGAAGCACTTGAAGTCAAACAGTTATGAATCAGTTGACATTAGTAACTGGAGTGAGAATAGGGTGACCTGGGGTATTGTCGTGAGGGTAAGTGAATTGAAAGTTGATAAGGAATTTATCAAACACAGTAAGACTATAGTACTTTATAGGAAGATTTAATTATCAAATTATCTTTAGATGGTTTACGGGAATCGTACGAATGCTTAAGCAATAGGTTATTCGAGAACAGTGAATTTGAGATCCGAATAACAAAAATAAAGGATTTGAGAGTCTGAATTTGAGTTAAGTCAGGTCGACTAGAGTTATTAAATATTAAATTGTTGAATAAGGTATGGTGCCTTGAGATGTTATGCAAAAAGTATACGCTTAGTATAAAAGGTTGTCAGGAACTCAATAAGAGTTGAGATACAAAAGTGTGATTGGTATGAGCTTGCGTAAATGTAAAAGTGAAACACCATAGACTTATGGAGTCGTATAACTACGTAAATGGTAATGGATCCACCTAGACTGATAGACTAAAGAATAGTATATGAGTAGGGCATGAGATATGAATGGATTACATTACAGTTGAGATCTCTGACAGAAAAGTAATTGACTCAGGGTGTGTGTACACTATGTGAATAGAGTGGACTGTGAATGGTCAAAGGTTTGAGACAG
This sequence comes from Hydrangea macrophylla, assembly GCA_033977485.1. Lineage (NCBI taxonomy): Eukaryota > Viridiplantae > Streptophyta > Magnoliopsida > Cornales > Hydrangeaceae > Hydrangea > Hydrangea macrophylla. The sequence goes on from CM066995.1 coordinate 91,414,731, forward strand.
GAACACGGTATGTTTTGAGCATGGGAATACGTTTTTATGAACTATGTGATATGTGTATGATTGACTAAGTCAATTTTGATTCTGATGGATATTGGGGTAATTGTGTTGAGAAAGAAATAAAGTGTTGTGGGAGATTTCAAAATGGTTGTTTTAAACATAAATGAGAAATGTATTTGACCTTGTTGAAAGTTTTAAATCAAAATTGCAAAATGTAATCCTCTATGTTAATTGATGGTAGTTCGAGTACAGAATCTAAGAGATAAATGATAAAGTGTGTTTGACCTCACCGAGAATGATTCGGGCATTAGGTGGTCTCAAAAAAGTAGAATGATATGAAACTTTCAATTGAGAATCTGAATAGTATCTTACGAGGCATGTATGATTTGAAGTATAGTACGAGGTTAATTAAATCGAAATGAAATGATAAGAATTTTTAGAAGCAGAGAGAGTATTAGTGCGATGCACTACCGACTAAGTGGTAGTCATTTGAATTGTTGTTGCCATTTTGTATAGATTTCTTAGGAAAGAATGATTGGAATTTGATAAGGAATGAGAGATGTTTGAAACGTATTATCGTCCTACAAGTATTTCGTGATTAGCAGGATAAGAGATTGAATTTATAGTATGTGAAATAGTTGGTTGAAGCATTGGCTTATCGACGGGGTATGTATAAATGATGGTACTCAATTTTGGTTCACTTCGAGATGAAGAATCATGTATGGTTGTTAACCAGTTAAGACATGTTGTCAACAACATTTAGTCGAAAAGAAAGATAGGTGAATGGAAGATAAGTTATTTCTTTTGTTTTGGTGATTGAGATAAAACATTTGGACTTTGGAAAGTATATGGATATGTACGATGAAAGGATATGTGGGACGTCGTGATGTGATTTAATGTCGAGTGACAATTGAGTATGTTCTACTCAGGTATTGGTGTTCTTATTTATCGAGATGCTTCGATGTATTGCTAGGATTCGATTTGAATCTTCAATCGGATTGATACAGGGGCTCTGAGGATTTAATTTCCTTCAGAGCTTGGGAATTATTTTCCATGAGAAATTGTAATATCTAAGTAGAGATGTATAGTTTGTGATGAGACAAACATTGGAAGTACTTATGAGAAGTCGTTGTGACTTGATGAGATGGTATAAGTTTGAGGACAAACTTCCTTTTTGGAGGCGAGAGTTGTCACCCGTCCCGAAAAATCATTTATTTTAAAATGCATATTTAATTTCTAGAAATTATTAATGTTGACTAATAATTGAGATGAGGTTGACTGTGGGTCAACGGTGAGTGTCAATCAAGGACACAAGAATGTGGAATTCATGAGGTATTGACATGATTAAATGGCAATTATGTGACTTAAATGTTATTTGACATTTTTTGGTAAATGTGAATAGTGATTATACATGTTTTGGTGTACTTTCTGATAGTTTTGATCGTGGTTAAAAGGCAGGATATCTAGAAATTCCACAAAAATATTTTTGGAACGTAATTACGGACCCAAACGGAACTTAGACGAAAACGTTTATGAATTATAGATTTTCACTCATGAATCGATAACCTAGATGTTTAAGACGTTTTGGGAGATAATTAGAAGCTTTGAGAAATCGAGGGGAGTTAAACGTTTTTCTGAGACTCGTGTCTATATATAGTTGAGAGGTGAAAAATTTTCAAAAATATCTCAAATCAAACTTTGGGAGCTTATTTTGGGGTTTCGAGCTTCACGACGCCAATCGATGACTTTCCGTCTATTGGTTTTCAACCAAATTTCATATTCGGATTCCTCGAGGTAAGAGCTTCATGTTGATACCACCTAGGCCTTGTTTGGTTAAGTTTTACGAAAATCTAATTTTGAAAATTTTGGGGAAAACTATGTAAAACTTGTAGAAATTGCTTGTAATCGAAGATTTGGCGTAGAAACAGATTTCTAGTACTTTAAAGTTATAAGAGCGTAGCACGAGGTATGAATTCTAAACCTATATTTTATAGGAAATTTCCATGTTTTAATTATCCGTTTTGGATCCGGGCAAAATTCATGAATTAATTAGGCTCGTTAATTATGCACGTGAATATGCAAGAAAAGTGTAACAACCTGCATTTCCATTTAATTTAAAATTTATGTCCATATTTATTATAGTATAATTTCATTTGTCACATTTAAAATTTAATTGGGATTGCCTACTTTTATTTAATTTCTATATTCATGTGTTAAACCTTGTTATTAGTTTTATTTCATATTAAATCATTGTTGGGACCAAACTGTAATTTTTATAAATTTAAAAGTACCTGTGTTGGATTTCAAAGTCTCTATTTTAAAATGGTGAAAATAGTTCTTTTAAACTCAAACTGTATTTTTATAAAACCAGAAAACCCTTTCTTACGTTAAAGTGAATTTTCTGTATTTTTGTGGTGACCACCGCGCCGCGAAAATACCAGTTTATGTTCAAAACTGTACACGCCAGATTAAACTTCCACAGATTTTGGAAGTGATGTAAAGTTAGATTTGACATACACTTTATTTCCATTTATGGAAACTAATCATTGACTTATGCCTTGTTTGGATTCTGCTGTTGGGTATGTGCATTCCTAGTGCCATAAGCTACATTCCCAAACACTTCTAGCTTGACCCCTATGGACCTATATTACCCTTTCACAATCTGTGAAGACATATACGTATATTCTACAGCCTTGATTAATTGTAAATCAAATTATTTTGTTGAGCCTTTGGGGTTGAACTTGGTGGCCAAGTTTGGCCTTCTCTATATATGTACACTACTCACACACACACCTCCTGCTCTTTTTGTAAGCTAAACACAGAGAGAGAAAAAAAAAAAAAAAAAAAGAGAGAGAGAGAGAGAGAGAGAGAGAGAGCTTGAGAGTTTAAATTTCTGGAGAGAGAAAGTTTCAATCTCCATAGTCAAGTTGCAATTGGAGTTCTTAATTCTTGTATCTTTCTCAACAATTACTTCAATCACAATCTAAGTACGTATTTTAAACTCACTCCAAATGTAATTTGTGCTCAATTACTGTGTGTATTTGCCTAATTTAAAAATCTCTATTGATTGAATTTTACGTTTGAAACTCCATAGCTCGAGATCAAGATTTTTCAATCTCAATCAAAATCCGTTTTCTTAGATAAATATGAAAGATTACATGTTGTAGATGTTATATTTAAAGTTTTATAGCTTAATTTGTTCATAGGAGAAAGTATATTAGAAATTAAGTTTTGTCATCTTGTAATATTTCATAAAATTCTAAAGTTATAGATTGATTCATGTAAAATTGATTGTAGATTCATAATCCTTGCGAAAAACCGAAGAGATTCATATATTATAAGGCATGGTAACTTACGGATTCAAAAATGGGTCAAAAGACCACTTAAAACTGAAACAGGGGAATTCTGGGGAAGAAGACAAAGTTACTGCACAACCTCGCGGGCGCAATCGCGCGAGCGAGGGTCGCGCTAGCGGCCCGCGCGTGCGAGGTGGGTGATTCCACCAGAAAAAAAAGTTTTATAAGAGAAAATTTGAAAAAGGGCAAATCGCGCGAGCGGCCCGCGCGCGCGAGCTGTGTGTTTTTCGGCAGAAAGAAAAGTTTTTATAATAAAACGAAAAATGAGCATATCGCGCGAGCGACCCCTCGCGCGAGCGGCCCTCATGCGCGACTTCTGACAGTTTTTAGTTTTTGCTTATTTCATGTTAAGGAACTGTTTGTTTGTTACCTTGTGGGTCTTTAAGGCTCTATTTGTGAAAAATGTTAAAACAGATTTTATTTTGGGTATGATTGGTCATTTAGGAACAATTATGAATCCAATTCTTTTCAAAGCATACATTGTTATTATTCCTAGCACTACATATGTTCTGTGGGTGGTTTCATGACATACATATGGTGTCAGTTGTACATGCATGGTGAGTGTGGGTGTTGGTCAGTGTGGTAAAGAGTGTGTGGTTGAGATTGTGTTGTGGACACTCCCTGGTAACTGTGTACCAAAGTGTGGCGTGATGAGATTGCGGTGAGAGTATCTTTGTAGTGTGACGGTGGCAAAACTGGACACTCCATGACGCCCATGGAAGCATTAAAGTGTGTGACACCAAACTTGGACATTCCCTGGCACCTATGGTAGTGCTAAAGTATGGCCTACGGACACTCCCTGGTACCCGAGTCTAGATACTGCGTGAGGTTACCTCCGATATTTGCGAGGCGGATTAGGTACTAAAGTGTGAGGCATTGGACACTCCCTGGTACCCTGGACCAAAGTGTGAGGCAAACTGGACATTCCATGGCACCCCTGTGCTAAAGTGTGGCTATCGGAGTATTACAAGGATATTGGTTTGAGATAGTGGGTTGTTGTGTTTGTCGAGAGAAAAGAGTCGGTAAAATAAGATAGTGCATTGGTTTCATACACGGCCACATATATATATTATATCTTTCAAATGATATTGTGGTTGTTTTCTAAAAATGAACTTCTATCCTTAATGTAAACTTATTGAATTAAATGAGAATTGAAAAATGGTAAATGAGTATGTGTTACATTCAAAGTTATGTTTTTAATACTCACCAGCTTCTTGAAGCTGACGGCGTCGATGCGCCCTGGACATTCGTGTTCAGGCCTTTTAGGTTATGACTATGCTGGACCCTATGATTATGCAAACTGAGAACGGCTGCTTTGGAAGATAGAACTATTATCAATATCATGTGTTTTAAGTTATAAACTGTTTTGAAATAAGGATGACTGTAATAGACGATAGATATTGTTTTGTCTTAAGGCGGCTTGTGCCTTAGTTGACCCCGTATTGTAATATGTAATAAGTTAGAAAATATTTGTAAGCTTTGATTGCTCTACTATGATTATTATGTTTTTGTTGTTCGACGTTTGGGACGGAATCGATCCTTCAAACTGTCGCGACCTACGGGTCCATAAAGGAAATTAAATGCTTTCCATATTTATGCTACGTCGGGGCGTGACAAAAAGAATGTATATGTGATTATGTGAGCGTGCTATGTGTCTATGTGGGTCAAAGGGGAGATTAATAACATTTCATGCCGGGGTAAGCTTCTCAATTTTTGATAATTTCAGTAGTGACGGCTACTTGCTTAGTTTGGGACAGGCCCTGCCAGAGAAGTTGGGTGCAATAGTTGATAGACTTTGGACTTGCCATTGGCATCACAGTTTAAGACTTAGGACTTGATATACCAGATGAATGTATATCTCTCTCCCTAGAGACTATTTGAGGTATTTTGATGGCTAAAGCATGAATTGTCATAAATGTTTAGAATTGTGCACTCAACATATAGTTGGGTAATGGAGATTTACTCCATTATAGGTGAGAAGAGAAAGGAAGATAGAACACGAGGAATGAGGCAGTTGGGATCATTCGGGGGATCGTCGTGGGTAATCACTAGTATAGTAGAATGTAATGCTCTTGGTATGAGAATTCGTAGGACTTTGTAATTTAAACTGTTAATGTTGTAATCAGAGAGATTTGAAAGCATAGACTCTGGTAATTGAATCTTAGAAGCTCTGGAACGTCGTTAGGTCGAAGTATACTCTTTTTTATAACCTTTGGAATTTGGTTTGAAACGAATCGGAACTCTTGAGTTCACGTTTTGGTAATTAACAAGTTGAATTTCATGTTTTATGATTTGGTTATGGATTATGAGATTCGATCCAAACGAAACCTTAACTCGTTCCGTTAATGTTTCAAAGCTTAGGCATGCTGTCTAATATGTTTATATACCTTTGGTTGAGTTTTAGAATGATTGAAAATTTGTATGTTGAGTTTTAGTTTAGTTTCAAAATAGAGTTTTTACAAAAGAAGTACCTTTTTTTCGGAAAATATTAAAATATTCTATTTTGCTTCAAAGGTACATTTGGGGTCCTTAATAACACTTGTATGGTTGATTTGAAATATAATTAACTTTTCAATTTTACACGGATTTTACGGACTCGTAGTCCAATGTTTTTCAAATGAACTTTGGTTTTAAGGAGCTTCTTTATGTTTTTTTTCCACTGTGTTTACTTTAAATTAATTTGATACGCCTCGGTGGCGTGCCACGTTTTCTTTTTCTGCCCGTAGCGGGATGGGTCGTGACAAGGTGTAACCTTTTTTGCACCAAAACTGAACCGACCATGTGACGCCCCGCCCCGCCACGGTTCCCGGCGACGGGGTGTCAATCGGCGGAAGTACAACAATAACAATAATAACAATAGGCTTTGACACCAATTGGTAACTCGTCAATTGGAAACATTTATAAAACAGAAGTCTGGTTTTCATTTGAAACATTCTTTCTTGAAACAAAATGTTTTCAATGTAAGCAGCGGAAAATCAGAGTAAAGTTATCCTTTAATTTAAAAGCTGGTGGACTAACATTTGTCCAATTGAAACATAACATATTCTTTGAAACCAAATTTCATTACATCAATAAATGGTAATCCCCACACACGGGGTCTTCAAACTAAAGCGGAAGCATTGTCAAGTCTCGGGGCCTTGCCCTTATCTATATCACCTGAAAGAGAGGTTTAATAGTCCATAAGCCAAAAAGGCTCGTATAGTCATATAACCGCACAATAACATCTGTTATATAACATGCATGAGTGCAATGAATGCCAATGTCAATGCATGAAAACCATTTTCATGCCTTTTCAAACACTCACCCTCAATCATCATTATCATTACCCGGACCATGGGCTTCCCGTCCACGTAGGCCTAGCCTCAAACGTGCGGGACTTTGGGCCTTACGAATTACACGGAGGCCTAGCCTTTACCGTTACGAGGGTTTCTTGCAGCACATCTCGCAATTCGAGTTCCTAGTGGTACCCATCTCACATGCCTACCCACAAATCCGGGATTTCTAACTTTTCAAAACAAAATCCCTCCTAGAGGGTTTTATGCATGGAAGCCTCTAAAGTCTTCCCTTTTTAAAAACCTGGAAGCCTCTAAGGTCTTCCCTTTTCAAAAATTGAAAGCCTCTAAGGTCTTTCATCCCAAAATCATTTTCGTGATTTTCGTGTTCATCCTCATGCTTATGAAATGATGTGACATATGCACTAAGCATCTAGACATATTCAATAATTCATAAGACAGATTATTAAGGCATGTTATCAATTCAAAGCAACACAATAGACATGCTGAAATTATCCAGGTAAACACATAAGGCATAGCAACTCAAGTAACCACTTAAGGCATAGCAGCTCAAGTAAACATGTGAGTACACTATTAACATGTTATACAACTTTATTGAGGGTCATACGGAACTACCGTTCACCGAGGATAGACTGAATAATTAATCAGAATAGAAATCGGAACTGCTCAATCTGTTACAAATCTCAATATACAATAATGCGCGTATATTAGTGAGGTACAACACCTCAAAGCATGAGTACAACTACTATTAAAGTAAAGTACAACTCTTAAAGCATAGGATACAAGGCCCCTTAGCTCAAAACAGACTTAAGTATAACAAAATACAAGATTTTGTTAAACTGCCTGAGGTCGCGCGCGCGGGACCTCGCTCGCGCGGGCCGCTCGCGCGAGGCCTCGCTCGCGCGGTTCGCTCGCGCGGACTGTGTTCAGAAGGGTCACGTGTTTAATTAAAAATAGTTTTCAAAAATAGCCTGGTCGCGCGCGCGGGCCGCTCCCGCGACCCCTCGCTCGCGCAAGCCGCTCGCGCGGGTCGCGCGCGCTAGATGTCACAGTTTCGTCTTCTTCTTTCTTTTCTTCCCCTGTTTTGAAATCCAACACTGGTTTTAACCCATTTTGAAAACGTAATTAAAACAGTACTTCCAATATATGAATCTCTTCCTTTTTCCGCATAGATTTCAAATATGAAGTCAGATTTTCAAGAAATTAAACGTAGCTCTCGATTTTATCAAAAATCCGAAAGGCGACAAAACTTTAAATTGCCCGTTCATCGCAACCGTTGCGAATTAGCTTTTGAAATTCGAAATGGAGCCTCGTGGGATCGAGACCTTTCATTTGATATAAAGAATTCTCGTTTCTGTGACAGTTTTTCTGTTCGCTATTTTTTTTTTGGACCCTAAACAATATGTATATATATATATATCTATATATATCTATATCTACAGTGTTCTATATAAACAAAATTATAATTAAAATGATATGGAGAACTTACCCAAATTCAAAGCATGAATTTCAATCTCCTTGAATCAGTATACATGAATCTGGCTATTTATCTATGTATGAGATCATGTATGTGTAATAATATGTGTGTGTATAAACAATTTATGTGGGTGTGTAAACTAGCCGAGAGAGAGAGACATTGGAGAGTTGAGGGACATATCAGAGAGTTGAGGGAGTTATGTGAACTCTAGGTGTGTATAAATAGATTTCATATGCTTGGACACCAAGCATATAAAAGATACAATACACTTGCACACACTGTGCACAAAATAAAATTGGGCTCCAAGTTAACAAAGGGGATTCTTGGGTGTGTTGAGCTCACGCATCTACACGCACACACAGGTATAATTAATACAGAATAAATCTCTAAACTGGTATTAATTAAAATTAAATACAGGGTATTACATCCTACCCACCTTAAAAGAAATTTCGTCCGTGAAATTCGCACAAAGATAATCATTAGCACCGAAAACAAATAACTTAAGAAGCAAATAATTGCGGATATCGATCGCGCATCTCCTTCTCATTCTCCCAAGTAGTCTCCTCAGTACCATGGTGGCGCCACAGTACTCGAACCAAACGAATAGTTCTACCACGAAGCACATGCTCCTTAGCTTCCAGAATTTGTACGGGTTGTTCCTCATAAGACGCATCTTGCTCTAACGGTAAATTAGTCCAATCTAAAACATGGGACGGATCAGGTTCATACTTCCGAAGCATTGAGATATGAAATACATTATGAACTTTTTCCAACTGCGGAGGCAACGCCAACCGATAGGCAACCCACCCACACGTTCTAAAATCTGGAACGGTCCAATGAAACGAGGTGAAAGCTTCTTATCCTGTCCAAAACGAAGCACCCCACGACGAGGTGAAACTTTGAGAAACACATGATCTCCAACTTCAAAGGACAACGGTCTCCTCTTCTTATCAGCATAACTTTTCTGTCGGCTCTGAGCCGTAAGTATCCTCGCACGAATCAGTTTTATCTTTTCAGTAGTTTCTCTTACTAGATCGATCTGGTCCCAACAGAGACGCTTCTCCAACTTCTGTCCAACATACTGGAGAAAGACACGGTCGTCCATAAAGGGCCTCAAACGGTGCCATCTGAATACTCGCTTGATAACTATTGTTATACGCAAACTCGATCAATGGTAGGTGGTCTTCCCAACTACCTTTGAAGTCCATAATACAAGCTCGTAACATATCTTCCAATGTCTGAATAGTACGTTCTGACTGACCATCCGTCTGAGGATGAAAAGCCGTACTCAATCTCAATTCTGTCCCCAAAGCTTTCTGGAGACCTTCCCAAAATAATGAAGTAAATCGCGGATCTCGATCCGACACAATCGAAACAGGGACCCCATGTAATCGAATGATCTCTCGAATATACAAGCGACTAAGGACCTCAACCGAATCGGTCAAGCGCATTCCCAGAAAATGTGCAAACTTTGTCAAACGATCCATAATGACCCAAACGGCGTCATGACCGCGTGGTGACCTAGGAAGTGCTGTCACAAAATCCATTGTCACATGCTCCCACTTCCACTCTGAAACTGGTAATGGTTGCAATAACCCTGCAGGTCTCTGATGTTCGGCTTTCACTTGTTGACAAGTCAAACAACGAGATACAAACTTAGCGACATCGCGCTTCATACCCTTCCACCAAAACTGACGTCGCAGATTATGGTACATCTTGTTACCTCCCGGATGCACCGCTAATCGTGAATGATGGAATTCCTTCATCACTTGTTCACGAACTGCCAATGGCACAAACAAACGGTCTTTGAACTTCAACCCACGCTCGGAGTCAAAAGTCCATCCTTCTATAACATCACCTCGAAGGATTCGCATACGAAAAGTAGATGCTACCTGTAGACACCCCATTTTGACCTGCCAAAAAGAGAAATAACTGTCACAGGTAGGGGGCCCACCAGGCACTCTAATCGAGGAAAAAGATCCAGAATCCAAACAGGGACTCCAGAGGTCAAATCAAAGTCAAATGCGGAGACGACAGCTCATCCACCAGAGTTCCAAAATTCGGGATCGTCTGATTACGATAATCGACGACATTTTCAACCGGAATCGAAGTTCAGCACAAAGTTTAAGACTGGAATCAAGTCCGAGACAACCGAAGGTTGAATTTGATTACATCAGGGCAAAGCAGGAATCAGTTCCAGCCTTTAGGGCTTCAAATCATCAAAATTTTGATAACCGACAGAGAATCGGGCTCCGATTTGAGTTTCGACGCCCCAAACTCAAGGAAAAGGGACACGATTGTCAATCCAGAAATATCAAAAGTCCGACTGGGCATACCTGGATGGAAATACGGAGAAAAACAGAGGTTCAACGACTTGAATCAATCCAATCAGACAATCAGAGAAGAAACGGCGTCCTACCAAAGTTCCAAGACTCAATTGGGAAAGACAAGGGCAAAACGGTCATTTCTAAATCTAAGATTCTCAATCGAACCGTACCGATTCAAAGAGAACATCAATACGATTTCAAATCATCTGGAATCAGGAAGATCAGACGGTTGGATCAAAAGATATCGACAATCGGAGTTTAGACGGTTTAGATCAGACGTCGACGGTCTGAAGAAAACGGAGTCGTTTCCGGGTTTCAAACGAATTCCGATCCAACCATACGAATTTGAGGAGGACGTTAAACCAAGCCCAGATCTTTTCGAATCATCCGAATCGGACGTCCGGATTGAAAAATATCAAAGATCGAAGTCCGGAACGATCAACGGACCCGATCGAAGGTTGTACCTACAATCTCGCGTTCCACCCACGTGGGAATAAAACCCATGTAGGGTTTTGGGAAACTTTCTATAAATAGAAAGCTTCCCCCCACCCATAAGAAAAAAAAAAAGGCAGCCTCCATGGAGGCCTTATTTGGTTTTTTGAGAAAAACCTCCCAAAACTATAGGCTATGTTTGGTTATAACCAAACACCACCATATAACCACCACTGCACCACCATGGCCTCCACCACCAAAAACCCATGACCACCACTCCATTACCCAACCCCCTTCACAAACCCAGCACCCAAAACTGCCCAGAAATCCCAGAAAAGCAGTCTGAACCAAACAGAGCCTTGAACCTTCACAGATTCTGAAAACTCATCCAAACGGGCCCTTATTGAGATCTCTGAGCCTCACCGCCCTGTCCAGTGGGTCCCCCTGGCCAAAACGGAGCCAACGCCGCCGGTCCCATAACCAAAGCACTTCCACAGAGGCTCCACGCGCCACCCAGACACGCCACGCGCCGTCGCTGCACAGAAGCTGCTCCGGCAGCCTTTCCGGCAACCCCCGCCGGAAACCACCACCACCGGCCTCATCGTTTTGACCAAACGATCCAGATCCCGGTGGCCGGACCTCTAAAGCTCACCGGAATCGGCCGCACGCGCTACACGCGCCACCAACGCACCGTTCCGCCGCCCCATGCGCAGGTAACAGTCAGCGCTGAGTCAGCGCTGACTCAGCGTTTGACCCTCCAATCACAAGAGGCCACGTGGCAACAACTGCTGAGTCAGCAGTAAGGTCAGCTGCCACGTGTACTGCCACGTCATTGCCGAGTCAGCATTGACCACCCAATCAGCATCTAACACGTGTCACATTCTGCCACGTGTCATGCCACGTGCCGCATACTGCCACATGTCACTGCCACGTGTCATCACCCAACCACTCAGACTTTGACACGTGGCATTGACTGCCACGTCACCACGTTGACTTGCCATGTGTCGTTTCCAGGTGTCACTGCTACATCAGCTTTGACCAGCCAATCAGAAGACGCCACGTGTCTTTGACTGACACGTGGCTTGCTGACGTGGCACTTGGAGGGGGGGCCCACTTTTGGTTTTTCCCAATTTTCTCCACTTCGGGTCCAGATTTCAACGAACGGACATTTGTTTCTAGCTAATTTGACCGTTCCGGACGCACCGGTGACCTCAGAATTGGTCAAATCCAACTCTAAAGGACTGTTTGACATTTTATATGTCTATTTCAAGCTATATCGGGCAGTTCTAACCCCGCGGGTCCCGCTCAACTCAGCCCGGATCCATTCCGGCCCGCCTTATGGCTATTCTGGCTCTTCCGGCCCTTCCGGACCCAACTATGACGTCCATTCAAGTCGATTTCGCGTCAAAGTACGACTTTGGCCTTATTGGGTTATTTCTGATACGTTTCTCGATTTTGTTTAATTCTTTCTCAACAAAACACCGGCTGGGCCTCAAATTGCCCCTTCTTCACAGGTAACTCCCTCAAAACTTTTACACTTAGTGGTCTGGGGCTCCCTATAAATCCACATGGCCGGATATTCCGCCTTTTTCTTTTCTTTTATTTACTTATATGCTTTAGTGGTCTGGGGCTCCCTATAAATCCACATGGTCGGATATTCCGCCTTCTCTTGCCAGTCGGAAGGAGGCCTCGAACTCCACCCGATTTGGACTTTATATCTTGCGTCAGCCAGAAGGAGATCTTATGACCCACCTGGATAAACTTTATCAAACTGTTATATCTTGCGCCAGTCGGAAGGAGGCCTCGAACTCCACCCGATTTGGACTTTATATCTTGCGTTAGCCAGAAGGAGATCTTATGACCCACCTGGCTGAACTTTATCAAACTGTTATATCTTGCGCCAGTCGGAAGGAGGCCTCGAACTCCACCCGATTTGGACTTTATATCCTGCGTCAGCCAGAAGGAGATCTTATGACCCACCTGGCTGAACTTTATCAAACTGTCATATCTTGCGCCAGTCGGAAGGAGGCCTCGAACTCCACCCGATTTGGACTTTATATCCTGCGTCAGCCGGAAGGAGATCTTATGACCCACCTGGCTGAACTTTATCAAACTGTCATATCTTGCGCCAGTCGGAAGGAGGCCTCGAACTCCACCCGATTTGGACTTTATATCCTGCGTCAGCCAGAAGGAGATCTTATGACCCACCTGGCTGAACTTTATCAAATTGTTATATCCTGCGCCAGTCGGAAGGAGACCCTCGAACTCCACCCGATTTGGACTTTATATCCTGCGTCAGCCGGAAGGAGATCTAATGACCCATCCGGCTGCACTTTATCTCTTGTTACAGATCTTCATTGATAAAATCAGGAAAACACAAATAATGATACCTCTTTCAAAACTACTGGGCACCGACCCATACTTCCGGTTCACATTTCCCAAAAACTACTGGGCACCGACCCGTACTTCCGGTACTTTGCTTGGAATCTGCAAACAGCACAGGTAAGATAGGTACGTCTTCACACTCTTCATGGGCACCGACCCTTACTTCCGGCACATAAAACAAAAAGACAAAAAAATCATAAAAAACAAAAAAATACAAAAAACTCGTCGCACGGTCGATCTATCCCGACTTTTTACTTAAAAACACTTTCTCACAACTCACTACTTTCTCAAGGTTAAAGTCTAAGACTACACCGCACAGGTTAAAGTCCCTAGCTACACCGACTTTACTCAAAATACTATTTTACACACTCACGGTCTAGATCGACCAAAACATTTACACATATACACCGTACAGAACTACGTACGGCCTGATTCTCGTGTCGAGATACGTATGCAACCCATACTTGGGTGCGGCCATAACTATACTTTCAAACTATCTCATGTCGAGATACGTACATACGTACTTTCAAACTATCTCATGTCGAGATACGTACGTACGTACTTTCAAACTATCTCGACTGAGTCGAGATACGTATACATACTTTCAAACTAATACGTACTTACGAAACTATCTCGTATCGAGATACATAAATCGGCAACCGCGCGTCACGGATGCTCGCGTTTTAATTTCTTATATATATATTCTGCTACCCCTTACTTACGCCCCGTTACTATGAAAACCACTAAATCGGCAACCGTGTGTCACGGATGTTCGAGGGTGCCTAATACCTTCCCTCGACATAATCGAGTCCCCGAACCCACTTTAAGAACTTTGGTTTCGCACGACTATTAAGAGTCACACTTTTAAAAGGGCCATACTTTTCTCAAACTGTTTTCTCAAAAGTCAAAGACGATTACTCTAATCACCTTTGCAGGGATCCTAACTCCCGATAACGTTAGGTGGCGACTCTGAACTCTTACCTGGCCCTACTCCCACTTGTATGCACTTTCACACATTTCCTTTCACGCCTTGGTTCGCTGCTTTGAGCCTTTTACCCTATTTTATTTCGTTTCCTTTTAAAACGGTCGCGACCCACGAGGGGACCGCCCCCCATCTTCGGGGCGGGCGCGACAGCTGGCGACTCTGCTGGGGACTCAGCTTAAGAGGACTCAGGCCATCACTTTGGTGGTTTTCATATTCTAAAAGGGGCATTTCTTTTACTAACTACTCTATACTTCTATAATTCTTTTTTAGGTTATAAACTTGTTTGCACAGGTACCTGCGACTCAAAAGAAACTGCAAGGCCAATGCCATACTGAAACTACAAGGCCAATGTCGCACTTTACCGCTATACACACTACACACTTGCATCGAGCATGACATAACCCGTTTCTGAAATTGAAACCTTTTAAGATTAGATAGGAGGATCAGTAAGTGGCATGGCCGTTGCGGTAGTACCGTCGGTACCAGCACCGAAAGTTCCTCCGCTCGAAACCACCAACCTGAGAAGGTGCTTCGGTACTGGAGGTTTGAAGGTTCGGGAACCGGACCTAAATAAGTCTACATTAGACGTCAACCCCCCCACATAGTCACATTCTGCACGTGTGCATTCAAAACTTTTCAAAATACAGAACGGCGCCGATAGGCTGTCCGATTCTTTTGTATCATCCCCTTATATAAATCAAGGGCAGATAAACTTTTCAAAACTCAAAATGGCGCCGAAGGGCTGCCCATTCCACTTATCCTTTCCTTACATTTTAACAAGGATGTCTACACTTTTTCAAAACTTCAAAACGGCGCCGAAAGGCTGTGCATTCTTACTCATCATATCCTTATATTTTAACAAGGATGGATACACTCTCTCAAACTCATAAAACGGTGCCAAAAGGCTACCCGATTCTTTTTTATCTTCCCATTGCACCTGTATATAGACCAGGGTTGGATAAAATAAAAACTCATAAACGGCGCCGGAAGGCTGCCAGACTTTTTTCAAAGCTCAGTTTCACCTTTTAAAAACAAAAATAAAACTCCCCAAGGACAAATCCACTTTTCAAAGACATTTGGTGACGCCGAAAAGCTATCCAGGTGCATCTCATACCTTGGGAACATACATTATACTGGGGCAGTACTCTCTCATCTCTAACGAGTCACTGGGAGAAGAATCCTCGTTTCTTTTCTTTGAAGCGACTTACTAACTTTACGTCTACCTCTACTTCTTCTGACCTCCGTTGCAGGTACATTTTTTATAGAGGTCAACATGGGAAGCTTCTACACGCTCAGCCTACTCCCGGTATCACCGACTTCTCCACGGATTGAGAAAGTCTGAATGGACAACCAGTCCAAACAGCTCTGATTTTCAAATCCAACTTCCAAATCCAAACATTTAGCCTGAGCAGGGCAGATGACAAAATCCGCGGAGGTCAAATCCGAGCAGTACCAGCGCATTCGCGATTGTTCGAACCCTCAAGCCACTGAACCAGTAAGCCTACTTCTACCCATATACATCTACAAGCTCTGTCCATGCCCAAGACGACTCTCGTAAGAGACCCAATACTCGGCCCACTGTCTTGAAACATTACTCCTCATCATCTGCCATACAGGGGCAGTTTCTCTATACTATTGAATTTTTGCTTTGTCTGCTTTGCATAAGCGCATACTTTCAAATGAAAAACAAAAACAAAACTCATTCTTTGCATCATTCAATAACTGTCATCTGCTCTCATTCCTTAAATCTCATGAGTATGTTGGATATGACTATCTTACTACTTGTTGAATACGAATTAGACATTGTACTAGACTTTCGGACGTAACAAAGCTATGTTCGATTCTACCTGAAAGTACGATCAACACAAGGTCATGCCGAGAAACGACTCAAGTTCACAAATCGGCCATTTCATCCTCTGACGATGCTCACATCATAACAAGAATCAGGTGACAAAAGCATACTTCTCTATGACAGCTTGATGTCATCTGAGGACATAAGAACGGAGCAGACAGCCGACGGGCATTCAAGAACAGTCCTTGGTCCATTCTCAGGATCATGACATACATAGACTGGGGCAATCTTTGCCCCCCACATCTCAGCAAAAGAGGTCATCACGATCACTCCTGGCCTACAAGGGGCCCCTCAATCCTGGTCAGGAAAGTAAATACTCATTCTCAGGATCTCTAACTTCAATGATGCATAAATGTGATCTCTGAACCCGACTCGACTTGTGTCAAAATGATTAGAGGCAATCATTTCAGCTATCTATACAGTACTTTCCCTCGTTAGCCCACTTGAGCCATACAATGATTTCTTTTCAAACTTAAACCCCTGAGAATCACCCCCTATACTGGGACAATGCCAAAAGGAAAAAGAAAGAGAAAACAAACAAAATAGAACTCAATGCAAAGCTGGAGCACATCCATAAAAGATACAATCCGACTCGGATATATATTTCAAACTGGGGCAATTCTCCCCAGTACATGCTTTACCCGGCAAAAACATACCCCACACTAGATTGGGATGAAGACGAAAACAAAAACAAAAAGAAAAAGAGAAAAATCAAAAGAAGGAAAGACGCGAGGCATAAGGTGATCTCAGGAATATCAACCGACTTTTCAAAATATACTTTGAGCCTTCATGCGATCGCTTTCATTCCTCAACCCATGACCCTGGCCTATGTTACAACCTAATAAAGTCCACTTTGATTGATACAAGCCTTGTTGGGTTCACTAAATCACATACTTGCATCATTCCAAACGACGGGAGTGGCACATACTTTCAAATCACAGGATACACTGAAGCACAACGATTACATAACCGGATTCGGTGAAAACCCGTGAGGGCGCCGAAGGTAAAAATGGTTTTAGAGAGAATGAGAGCTCGAGAGAAATCAAATACTGGAAAACTGGGTCCTTCTGAAGGATGATCACTGGGGCACTGAGCCCACACAGTCAAATACTTTGTCTTCTAGTACTCAACAGGCGACAAGACATTCAATGTCCACTAACTCATGAGCATTCTTTCACAGATGATAGTTTCATGCATCATACTCTTGTAAATACGTATACTTAGCATGACATAACTTTTAAAATGCATTCATATCTTTCAGCATAGCAGACAATGCATACTTTTATAGCAGGGGCAACTGGTTCCGACACTCCTCTCAAATAGCACAAAAGCTCACCACTAACTGAGCCACGATATCAACCCTTACTCAGACTCGCCAACTTCATATTGATCCATCTGCTCGGATCCACATATGAAACCGGTCTCCTTCTCGGTAGATTGTCAAGAAATCTATCCCTCGCTCAGGTCTAACCGTCCACGCTCAAATCAGGAATCAGGTATGAGACCCTCAAGCGGCATCCTGTTCACTCATCATCAGAATCCATAATCAAAATCAGCATCAGGTATAAGACCCCCCGTGGCGTCCTGTCCACTATTCACTTCCGGCATCAGGTATAAGACCCTCCAGCGGCATCCTATTCACTACTCGGCATCAGAATTCATCATCAGAACTGGGAATGAGTCCGTCAAGAGGCTTCCCAATCACATCTTCAAGCCCAGGAGTGAGTCCGTCAAGTGGCATCCTATGCACGCAATCTATCACCAGAACCAGGAGTGAGTCCGTCAAGTGGCATCCTATGCACGCAATCTATCACCAGAACCAGGAGTGAGTCCGTCAAGTAGCATCCTATTCGCACAATCTATCACCAGAACCAGGAGTGAGTCCGTCAAGTGGCATCCTGTTCATATCACCTACCATCAGGTATAAGTACCCTCCAACGGTATCCAACTTACATCGGCATCAAGCATCAGGTATTTCTCTTACCCTCCCTCACTCTATAGCAATCACGTGCATCACATTTTGCTATCCCCACTTTTTCATGGTGATCACGCATACCGCATTTCGCTAATTTCATCACTCTTCACAGCAATCACGCCCCATGTGGCATTTTGCTTCTCTTATCTCAAACTCTTCACAGCAATCACGCCCCATATGGCATTTTGCTTCTCTTATCTCAAACTCTTTACAGCAATCACGCCCCACGTGGCATTTTGCTCTCGAATCTTCACAACAATCACGCCCCATGTGGCATTTTGCTTCTCTTGTCTCAAACTCTTTATAGCAATCACGCCTTACTCGACATTTTGCTCTCTCATATCTTCAACAGTCTCGCGCATCGCATTCTGTTGACCTTATCCCCCTGGCAATTACCCATATCGGACTTTGCTATTCTCGTCTCTTATATTCAAGGCAATCACGCGAATCGCATTTTGCCACTCTAACTTCACAGCAATCACGCCCCAACGCGGCATTTTGCTCTCTTATCTCACAGCGATCACGCCACACGTGGCATTTCGCTATCTCACACACAACAATCACGCCCCGACGTGGCATTTTGCTCTCTCGTCTCACACTCTTATTCTATCGTAGTACGAACTACGTCTGATCTGATTCTCCCGATGGGAGATACGTAGGCAGCTTTAAGAGCTCGACCATACCCTCACTTTACTACATTTTGGTTAGAGTTTGAGATTACGCGATTACGCACTTCTTGACTACACCATCCGTCTTCTACTCGATTCTCACATGAATCCCCAACAGAATCATTCACCCATTCTAGCGATCCCCAGCGGAGTTGTTTGCCCACTCTGGCAATACTCTCAATTCTCACTTGCCTACATTGGCACCTCATACATCACTTTCCTACGATGGCATTTCACATTCACTGGCCTACATTGGCACCTCATACCCACTTGCCTATGATGGCATCTCACACTCACTTGCCTACATTGGCATCTCACACTCACTTGCCTACTTTGGCACATCATTTACTTATTCTCGTCACTTAAAAGAAAAGGGTCAAAATGGGTTGTCTTTTTCTTTGTCACGATTTGCTTTGCAAAACATGACAAAGAGGGGCAGCTGTAGACACCCCATTTTGACCTGCCAAAAAGAGAAATAACTGTCACAGGTAGGGGGCCCACCAGGCACTCTAATCGAGGAAAAAGATCCAGAATCCAAACAGGGACTTCAGAGGTCAAATCAAAGTCAAATGCGGAGACGACAGCTCATCCACCAGAGTTCCAGAATTCGGGATCGTCTGATTACAATAATCGACGACATTTTCAACCGGAATCGAAGTTCAGCACAAAGTTTAAGACTGGAATCAAGTCCGAGAGAACCGAAGGTTGAATTTGATTACATCAGGGCAAAGCAGGAATCAGTTCCAGCCTTTAGGGCTTCAAATCATCAAAATTTTGATAACCGACAGAGAATCGGGCTCCGATTTGAGTTTCGACGCCCCAAACTCAAGGAAAAGGGACACGATTGTCAATCCAAAAATATCAAAAGTCCGACTGGGCATACCTGGATGGAAATACGGAGAAAAACAGAGGTTCAACGACTTGAATCAATCCAATCAGACAATCAGAGAAGAAACGGCGTCCAACCAAAGTTCCAAGACTCAATTGGGAAAGACAAGGGCAAAACGGTCATTTCTAAATCTAAGATTCTCAATCGAACCGTACCGATTCAAAGAGAACATCAATACGATTTCAAATCATCTTGAATCAGGAAGATCAGACGGTTGGATCAAAAGATATCGACAATCGGAGTTTAGACGGTCTAGATCAGACGTCGACGGTCTGAAGAAAACGGAGTCGTTTCCGGGTTTCAAACGAATTCCGATCCAACCATACGAATTTGAGGAGGACGTTAAACCAAGCCCAGATCTTTTCGAATCATCCGAATCGGACGTCCGGATTGAAAAATATCAAAGATCGAAGTCCGGAACGATCAACGGCCCCGATCGAAGGTTGTACCTACAATCTCGTGTTCCACCCACGTGGGAATAAAACCCATGTAGGGTTTTGGGAAACTTTCTATAAATAGAAAGCTTCCCCCCACCCATAAGGAAAAAAAAAAAAGGCAGCCTCCATGGAGGCCTTGTTTGGTTTTTTGAGAAAAACCTCCCAAAACTATAGGCTATGTTTGGTTATAACCAAACACCACCATATAACCACCACTGCACCACCATGGCCTCCACCACCAAAAACCCATGACCACCACTCCATTACCCAACCCCCTTCACAAACCCAGCACCCAAAACTGCCCAGAAATCCCAGAAAAGCAGTCTGAACCAAACAGAGCCTTGAACCTCCACAGATTCTGAAAACTCATCCAAACGGGCCCTTACTGAGATCTCTGAGCCTCACCGCCCAGTCCAGTGGGTCCCCCTGGCCAAAACGGAGCCAACGCCGCCGGTCCCATAACCAAAGCACTTCCACAGAGGCTCCACGCGCCACCCAGACACGCCACGCGCCGCCGCTGCACAGAAGCTGCTCCGGCAGCCTTTCCGGCAACCCCCGCCGGAAACCACCACCACCGGCCTCATCGTTTTGACCAAACGATCCAGATCCCGGTGGCCGGACCTCTAAAGCTCACCGGAATCGGCCGCACGCGCTACACGCGCCACCAACGCACCGTTCCGCTGCCCCACGCGCAGGTAACAGTCAGCGCTGAGTCAGCGCTGACTCAGCGTTTGACCCTCCAATCACAAGAGGCCACGTGGCAACGACTGCTGAGTCAGCAGTAAGGTCAGCTGCCACGTGTACTGCCACGTCATTGCCGAGTCAGCATTGACCACCCAATCAGCATCTGACACGTGTCACATTCTGCCACGTGTCATGCCACGTGTCGCATACTGCAACGTGTCACTGCCACGTGTCATCACCCAACCACTCAGACTTTGACACGTGGCATTGACTGCCACGTCACCACGTTGACTTGCCATGTGTCGTTTCCACGTGTCACTGCTACGTCAGCTTTGACCAGCCAATCAGAAGACGCCATGTGTCTTTGACTGACACGTGGCTTGCTGACGTGGCACTTGGAGGGGGGCCCACTTTTGGTTTTTCCCAATTTTCTCCACTTCGGGTCCAGATTTCAACGAACGGACACTTGTTCCTAGCTAATTTGACCGTTCCGGACGCACCGGTGACCTCAGAATTGGTCAAATCCAACTCTAAAGGACTGTTTGACATTTTATATGTCTATTTCAAGCTATATCGGCCAGTTCTGACCCCGCGGGTCCCGCTCAACTCAGCCCGGATCCATTCCGGCCCGCCTTATGGCTATTCTGGCTCTTCCGGCCCTTCCGGACCCAACTATGACGTCCATTCAAGTCGATTTCGCGTCAAAGTACGACTTTGGCCTTATTGGGTTATTTCTGATACATTTCTCGATTTTGTTTAATTTTTTCTCAACAAAACACCGGCTGGGCCTCAAATTGCCCCTTCTTCACAGGTAACTCCCTCAAAACTTTTACACTTAGTGGTCTGGGGCTCCCTATAAATCCACATGGCCGGATATTCCGCCTTTTTCTTTTCTTTTATTTACTTATATGCTTTAGTGGTCTGGGGCTCCCTATAAATCCACATGGTCGGATATTCCGCCTTCTCTTGCCAGTCGGAAGGAGGCCTCGAACTCCACCCGATTTGGACTTTATATCTTGCGTCAGCCAGAAGGAGATCTTATGACCCACCTGGATGAACTTTATCAAACTGTTATATCTTGCGCCAGTCGGAAGGAGGCCTCGAACTCCACCCGATTTGGACTTTATATCCTGCGTCAGCCAGAAGGAGATCTTATGACCCACATGGCTGAACTTTATCAAACTGTTATATCTTGCGCCAGTCGGAAGGAGGCCTCGAACTCCACCCGATTTGGACTTTATATCCTGCGTCAGCCAGAAGGAGATCTTATGACCCACCTGGCTGAACTTTATCAAACTGTCATATCTTGCGCCAGTCGGAAGGAGGCCTCGAACTCCACCCGATTTGGACTTTATATCCTGCGTCAGCCGGAAGGAGATCTTATGACCCACCTGGCTGAACTTTATCAAACTGTCATATCTTGCGCCAGTCGGAAGGAGGCCTCGAACTCCACCCGATTTGGACTTTATATCCTGCGTCAGCCAGAAGGAGATCTTATGACCCACCTGGCTGAACTTTATCAAATTGTTATATCCTGCGCCAGTCGGAAGGAGACCCTCGAACTCCACCCGATTTGGACTTTATATCCTGCGTCAGCCGGAAGGAGATCTAATGACCCATCCGGATGCACTTTATCTCTTGTTACAGATCTTCATTGATAAAATCAGGAAAACACAAATAATGATACCTCTTTCAAAACTACTGGGCACCGACCCATACTTCCGGTTCACATTTCCCAAAAACTACTGGGCACCGACCCGTACTTCCGGTACTTTGCTTGGAATCTGCAAACAGCACAGGTAAGATAGGTACGTCTTCACATTCTTCATGGGCACCGACCCTTACTTCCGGCACATAAAACAAAAAGACAAAAAAATTCATAAAAAACAAAAAAATACAAAAAACTCGTCGCACGGTCGATCTATCCCGACTTTTTACTTAAAAACACTTTTTCACAACTCACTACTTTCTCAAGGTTAAAGTCTAAGACTACACCGCACAGGTTAAAGTCCCTAGCTACACCGACTTTACTCAAAATACTATTTTACACACTCACGGTCTAGACCGACCAAAACATTTACACATATACACCGTACAGAACTACGTACGGCCTGATTCTCGTGTCGAGATACGTATGCAACCCATACTTGGGTGCGGCCATAACTATACTTTCAAACTATCTCATGTCGAGATACGTACATACGTACTTTCAAACTATCTCATGTCGAGATACGTACGTACGTACTTTCAAACTATCTCGACTGAGTCGAGATACGTATACATACTTTCAAACTAATACGTACTTACGAAACTATCTCGTATCGAGATACATAAATCGGCAACCGCGCGTCACGGATGCTCGCATTTTAATTTCTTATATATATATTCTGCTACCCCTTACTTACGCCCCGTTACTATGAAAACCACTAAATCGGCAACCGTGTGTCACGGATGTTCGAGGGTGCCTAATACCTTCCCTCGACATAATCGAGTCCCCGAACCCACTTTAAGAACTTTGGTTTCGCACGACTATTAAGAGTCACACTTTTAAAAGGGCCATACTTTTCTCAAACTGTTTTCTCAAAAGTCAAAGACGATTACTCTAATCACCTTTGCAGGGATCCTAACTCCCGATAACGTTAGGTGGCGACTCTGAACTCTTACCTGGCCCTACTCCCACTTGTATGCACTTTCACACATTTCCTTTCACGCCTTGGTTCGCTGCTTTGAGCCTTTTACCCTATTTTATTTCGTTTCCTTTTAAAACGGTCGCGACCCACGAGGGGACCGCCCCCCATCTTCGGGGCGGGCGCGACACTACCGGATCAGATTGTTGCTCATCTTTCACTTGTTGAATGATCGACGATTGAGCTATAACAGAATATAATGAAGTACGATCCTCAAAGTCGTCAAGCTCTACCTCAAACTCCCCAATCTGATCGAGCATGTTCCATTCCTGAATGGCCAAACAAGCCAATGAACCTCGTGACTTGCGACTCAGCGCATCGGCCACTACATTTGCCTTCCCTGGATGATACTGTAGTTCGAAGTCATAATCTTCTAAATACTCCATCCATCGACATTGTCGAAGATTCAAATCGCGTTGAGTAAAGATATACTTCAAGCTCTTGTGGTCTGAAAAGACATCAAATCGTTCTCCATACAAGTAATGACGCCATGACTTTAAGGCGAACACCACGGCGACAAGTTCTAAATCATGAGTTGGATAATTCTGCTCATGAGGTTTCAACTGGCGAGAACCATAGGCAACAACTTTGCCTTCTTGCATAAGCACACACCCCAAACCAAGAAGTGAAGCATCACAATAAACTGCGTAGTCAACACCACGCTCTGGAATAATCAAAACCGGTGCTGAAGTCAATTGAGTCTTTAAAAGCTGAAAAGCTTTCTCACACTCCTCAGTCCAAATGAATTTCACCCCTTTACGCGTAAGCTTAGTCAACGGTGAAGCAATACGAGAAAAGTCCTTTACAAAGCGACGGTAATAGCCTGCTAAACCCAAGAAACTACGTACCTCAAATACGTTCTTAGGTGGCTGCCAATCCATAACAGATTCAATCTTTGATGAATCAACTGACACTCCATCTCTCGAGACAACGTGTCCCAAAAATTTCACTTTTGTCAACCAAAAATCACATTTAGATAATTTACCGAACAGTCGGTGACTACGCAATACTTGTAGGACAATCCTCAAGTGTTCCTCATGAAGTTCCTTAGAGGAAGAGTAGATAAGAATGTCATCAATAAATACAATCACGAACTTGTCCAAATAATCATGAAATACTCGTTGCATAAGATCCATAAATGCTGCTGGAGCATTGGTCAATCCGAATGGCATAACCACAAACTCGAAATGTCCATATCGGGACCTAAAAGCTGTCTTCGAGATGTCTGACTCTCGAATACGGAGTTGATGATAACCCGATCTCAGATCAATCTTGGAGAAACAAGTGGAACCTTTGAGTTGACCAAACAAATCATCGATTCTAGGAAGTGGATACTTATTCTTGATCGTCACATAATTGAGTTTTCGATAATCGATACACAATCTCAACGTTCCATCCTTCTTCTTAACAAAGAGAACAGGAGCTCCCCACGGGGATACACTCGGGCGAATAAAACCTTTACTCTGGAGATCTTCCAACTGAATTTTCAACTCCTTCAATTTTGCTGGTGCCATACGATATGGCGGAATAGAAATAGGCGAAGTGCCTGGCACAAGATCGATTGCAAAATCGATAGCACGGACAGGTGGCAATTCTGATAAGTCTTCTGGAAAGACGTCAGAAAATTCACAAACAATGGGTGGCAATTCCACAAGAGGAGTGCCCCTCTCCATGGCCAATAAACTAGCCAGAGTTCCAAGAGAAGAGTATAAACTACTCCGTGAAAACAACGAGGGTAGTGACAAATCTAACTGATCGCCCTCGAATCTACAACTGTCTCCCTCATGAGTGAAAAGAGTAACCCGACGCTTAAAACAATCTATGAAAGCTCGATACTCGACCAACCAGTCCATCCCAAGGATGACATCGAATCCTAGATTCGGCATAACAATCAAATCAACACTCAATTGTCGGTCTGCTATCAAAAGCATACAACCACGGCAGACCTGATTCAAATGAATAACACCTCCAACCGGAGTATCAACAGATAAGACATGCTCCAAGCATTCTACCTCTAACCCTAATACTGATGTGAATGCTGATGAGATGAATGAGTGTGATGCACCAGTGTCAAACAATATAGATGCCCAAGAGTTAAACAATGGGACGATACCTCGGATCACAGACGGTCCAGCATTTCCAGAAACATGATAAGCAGATGACATAGGCAAAGCAAAATTCCTTCCTTTGGTCTCTTGGTGTTGTTGTGGCTGAGCACCACCACGGTTTTCTATCCTCTGATAATTACCTTGATTACCTCTGTTCTGGTAGGGTTTCACGCTCTGAGCGGATACTGCCTGAGATGGTGGATAATACGGTGTTGAACCAATCGATTGAGATTTCTTGGGGGGTGGTTGAGGACAAAACTTGATGAAATGGTTCGGATCACCACATCGGAGGCAAACTTTCTCCCCAGCGGCATTCACACCTCGCTGTAACCCCGATTGTTGAGAACTTCGATAAGAAGATCTTTGTTGTGAATATGATCGTTGTTGTTGTTGTTGCTGTTGAGGAGGTTGGGACTGAAATTGAGACCTAGTCTCTGTCTTAGCTTTCTTAGACAGACCAGTGCTCTTGGCTGGAGTAATAATCTCCCTGGCCCTTTTCAGATCCAAATCTACACTTTCAACACCCAACGCCCTTGTCAAAATATCAGCATAAGTGGTGATAGGTATGCTAGCCAGACTTTTCCGAATGTAGAGTCGAAGACCAGAGGCAAAGCGTGTAGCCTTGAAATGATCACTGACCAACTGCTCTTGAGCAAAACGAGCCAAGGTAGAAAACATAGTAGCATATTCTGTCACTGACATATCGCCTTGTTGAAGGGTAAAGAACTCAGCCCTCTTTGCGTCCCTCTGTACTTCTGGAAAGTAATTATCGAGGAAAAGACTCTTAAATGACTTCCAAGTCATGCCGGCAAGTGGATGAACACTCACAGCGTAATCCCACCAATGGGTAGCTTCTCCAGAAAATAAGTACGTAGCCAACTTGATGCGGAGAGCATCCTCATAAAGATCAATGAATTCGAATATCTTTGTGATGTGCTGAAGCCAATCCTCTGCAGCCATAGGGTCAGAGCTACCAGAGAACTGTGGCGGCTTCCTAGCATCAAAATCTTTGGTAATCAGCCGCTCCCGAGCTCTAGCGGGATTGGTCTCACCTCTCGGAGCACGAGGGGGAGGAGGCGGCATAGCATCTCTAACTGCCCTTGTAATTACATCGGCAACATTCTGTAACCCTTGCGGTCCATCAGGAATGTCAACCGGTCCTGTGGAAGCTTCAGACTCAAATGCAACATCATGCGCATGACCTCGACCACGACCACGACCTCGACCACGGCCTTGAACTCGACCACGGCCTTGACCTGGACCACGTCCTCGAGCACGACCTCGACCTCGGCCTCTAACTGGTACTGACGCAGTTGATATCTGCTCGTCAGCCTCTAGTTCAATACTGGGATTCTCACGACGCGGCGGCATAACTATAACAAGATCGAATCGAGTAACGAATCACACAACATGATCTAATCACGAAGTGCAATCGACAATACACGTAAATGTCAAGTAAATAGTTAACATCTCAAGTTACCAAGTAACAAGTTAACACATATCAATTCATACGTCGTTTATCAACTAACATGTCTAACATGCCAACAAAATTAAACATGCGAGCACATAACCCGGCGTCCAAAGTATTCGACCCGGTTACGCTCTGATACCATTCTGTGACGCCCCGCCCCGCCACGGTTCCCGGCGACGGGGTGTCAATCGGCGGAAGTACAACAATAACAATAATAACAATAGGCTTTGACACCAATTGGTAACTCGTCAATTGGAAACATTTATAAAACAGAAGTCTGGTTTTCATTTGAAACATTCTTTCTTGAAACAAAATGTTTTCAATGTAAGCAGCGAAAAATCAGAGTGAAGTTATCCATTAATTTAAAAGCTGGTGGACTAACATTTGTCCAATTGAAACATAACATGTTCTTTGAAACCAAATTTCATTACATCAATAAATGGTAATCCCCACACACGGGGTCTTCAAACTAAAGCGGAAGCATTGTCAAGTCTCGGGGCCTTGCCCTTATCTATATCACCTGAAAGAGAGGTTTAATAGTCCATAAGCCAAAAAGGCTCGTATAGTCATATAACCGCACAATAACATCTGTTATATAACATGCATGAGTGCAATGAATGCCAATGTCAATGCAGAAAACCATTTTCATGCCTTTTCAAACACTCACCCTCAATCGTCATTATCATTACCCGGACCATGGGCTTCCCGTCCACGTAGGCCTAGCCTCAAACGTGCGGGACTTTGGGCCTTACGAATTACACGGAGGCCTAGCCTTTACCGTTACGAGGGTTTCTTGCAGCACATCTCGCAATTCGAGTTCCTAGTGGTACCCATCTCACATGCCTACCCACAAATCCGGGATTTCTAACTTTTCAAAACAAAATCCCTCCTAGAGGGTTTTATGCATGGAAGCCTCTAAAGTCTTCCCTTTTTAAAAACCTGGAAGCCTCTAAGGTCTTCCCTTTTCAAAAATTGAAAGCCTCTAAGGTCTTTCATCCCAAAATCATTTTCGTGATTTTCGTGTTCATCCTCATGCTTATGAAATGATGTGACATATGCACTAAGCATCTAGACATATTCAATAATTCATAAGACAGATTATTAAGGCATGTTATCAATTCAAAGCAACACAATAGACATGCTGAAATTATCCAGGTAAACACATAAGGCATAGCAACTCAAGTAACCACTTAAGGCATAGCAGCTCAAGTAAACATGTGAGTACACTATTAACATGTTATACAACTTTATTGAGGGTCATACGGAACTACCGTTCACCGAGGATAGACTGAATAATTAATCAGAATAGAAATCGGAACTGCTCAATCTGTTACAAATCTCAATATACAATAATGCGCGTATATTAGTGAGGTACAACACCTCAAAGCATGAGTACAACTACTATTAAAGTAAAGTACAACTCTTAAAGCATAGGATACAAGGCCCCTTAGCTCAAAACAGACTTAAGTATAACAAAATACAAGATTTTGTTAAACTGCCTGAGGTCGCGCGCGCGGGACCTCGCTCGCGCGGGCCGCTCGCGCGAGGCCTCGCTCGCGCGGTTCGCTCGCGCGGACTGTGTTCAGAAGGGTCACGTGTTTAATTAAAAATAGTTTTCAAAAATAGCCTGGTCGCGCGCGCGGGCCGCTCCCGCGACCCCTCGCTCGCGCGGGTCGCGCGCGCGAGATGTCACAGTTTCGTCTTCTTCTTTCTTTTCTTCCCCTGTTTTGAAATCCAACACTGGTTTTAACCCATTTTGAAAACGTAATTAAAACAGTACTTCCAACATATGAATCTCTTCATTTTTCCGCATAAATTTCAAATATGAAATCAGATTTTCAAGAAATTAAACGTAGCTCTCGATTTTATCAAAAATCCGAAAGGCGACAAAACTTTAAATTGCCCGTTCATCGCAACCGTTGCGAATTAGCTTTTGAAATTCGAAATGGAGCCTCGTGGGATCGAGACCTTTCATTTGATATAAAGAATTCTCGTTTCTGTGACAGTTTTTCTGTTCGCTATTTTTTTTTTGGACCCTAAACAATATGTATATATATATCTCTATATATATCTATATCTACAGTGTTCTATATAAACAGAATTATAATTAAAATGATATGGAGAACTTACCCAAATTCAAAGCATGAATTTCAATCTCCTTGAATCAGTATACATGAATCTGGCTATTTATCTATGTATGAGATCATGTATGTGTAATAATATGTGTGTGTATAAACAATTTATGTGGGTGTGTAAACTAGCCGAGAGAGAGAGACATTGGAGAGTTGAGAGACATATCAGAGAGTTGAGGGAGTTGTGTGAACTCTAGGTGTGTATAAATAGATTTCATATGCTTGGACACCAAGCATATAAAAGATACAATACACTTGCACACATTGTGCACAAAATAAAATTGGGCTCCAAGTTAACAAAGGGGATTCTTGGGTGTGTTGAGCTCATGCCTCTACACGCACACACAGGTATAATTAATACAGAATAAATCTCTAAACTGGCATTAATTAAAATTAAATACGGGGTATTACAGACCAGTTCATACGGTTTTGGTCGGTTCTTCTTCCTTACAGTCGATTTTTGGTATGAAAATTTTTTTAAAAAATCAAATTTTCGGTTTGATCTGCGGTACTCACTTAAGTGGACCGATAACTGATCGTAAACTGATCAAACTACTTTATAAATAAAAAATTAATTAAAATTGACATATATATATATATATATTATATACTATATAAACTTTGTAAAGAAAGCCTAGCCATTCTAAACTCTAAAGAGAAACCCTAGAGAGAGGCGACTGTAAACACCGCTTCACCGGCAACAGCTCAAGCCCCCGTATGGTGAGTTTCTCTCTCTCTCTCTCTCTCTCTCTCTCTCTCTCTCTCTCTCTCTCTCTCTCTATCTAGTTCATAACTTCACAGTGAGTCTCTCTCTCTCTTAGGTTACCATCGCTCAAGCCTCAAAGGTCGCCATTTATGGTCACAATCTCTCTCTATCTTAATCAATCGAACTCCATCAAATAATGAAGGAACGATTCAATGTTGGCATCGATCAGAAAATGTCGCTTTCTTATCTCTCTGGAATACATCAACAATAGATGAAGGATTGAATGCCACCATCGACATCATTGAAGCCACGGAAGGTTCCAAGCCTCCAAGGTAACCAATCATCTGCCTCTCTTTCATAGTTATCTAAACTCTTTGAACATAAGGTAATCTAGGAAATCTCTTGATTTTATTTGTATTTCGATGATTTCAGTGTTCCCTTTTGTTTGAACTGTGATGATTTGAGATATGTGTTGTGTAGTTACCGTAGAAACCGAAACCGGCCGATTATACATTCAGTGTAACATCGAGCCACTGGTGATTCCGTTGAAGTCGGTTGTTGAACTAAGCACATCGAACATTTCGGTTCGATAGAGATTTAGGGTTGAACACTGACCGAAACCGACCGTTTTCACCCCTAATTACCACAGAACAAAGATTTACTATCATAGGAATTGTCAAACACCAAGTGAGTTGCCAATGGCAAAAGGATCATTTAGGACACCAAGCGACATGCATTTTTGCAATATGCTAAGTTGCAAATAGAAACCTTTGTTCAGAATCTAGCACAACCTAATCTATTATGGGTTAAATTCAATTTATTCAGTATGGTTCAAAATTGACACTTGAACCCTTTATATATGAATTTTGAGTGCAATATTCAATGTTCTTAACTTTTGAATTGAAATGGCAAATACATTTTCATTTCGGTTCCAAATTTACAATCTCATGGAGGTTAAAGGTCAACTTTTGAACCACATCGAGATAAAGTGAAAATTGAGTCTAACTACAGTAGTCAAAATGTATGTAATCAGCTAGTTTTGGCAAGAAACTTAATCGTTTCATTTCAGTTAGAATCAAGTGGAGGTTTTTTCAATTAAGTGTCAACTTTTATATCAGAGAGAGGTAAAGGGACAATGGACAGACTACAAGGGTAAATGTATTCTACCTAAAAAAAAGCACAAAAAACAAAACCTAATTAAAGAGGTCTAACATTTCTACATTTGATCTATCTATTAGCAAGCACCATCATCATCCAGCAGCTTCTTTGATTCATTGTGAGGCTTGACGGGTGGCCAGTAGGACCAACACCTATATATAATAACAATCCTACACAGAGTCATAACTGTGGCTATTGCAGATATTTCCTTGCTTGTTTCATAAACAATAACCTGCATAAACAACCCCAATAACACATCCAACAAACCAATGTTTGGAGTGGCTTGAGAAAGTTGTGCATAGACATGAAGGTCTAGAGTAATAGTTACCAAAGATACGATATGATGCATGTCATTCCTCACAGTCTCTCTTACAACTAATACATCATAAACAATGACTACATCTATTGCAAATTTCATGAATTTTCCAATCAGTGGATGACACACATGGTATTACGCGGCCTCTGACGATGATATGCACTCAACAGGGTCATATAGACAATGGATAAATGGTATTACATGGCCTCCGACAATGATTGCTATTGCAGCCTTATAGGCGACGATAGCAAAGTAAACCATACGGTCTCTGACGATGATGAATGCCAACAATATTGTACTGGAATTAAATGTGAAGTTAAGTGTTGAGTCATTAGATATAAAAGAGTGTGCGAAGTTGTGTCGGTGATTGGACCCATAGTCTATCGTCGTTGTGTTTTATACCCTTGTCAATTGGATAGATTCCACGTGCGATTCAATAACTTGTGATAATAAGGGAATTAGGTTGAAAGCTATGAAATGATTTATTGATATTCTAACTCATTGCTCGTAAATGACTTATTGTATCTAATACTTACTTGTGAGTGTTGTTAGTTCATTTTACTCAGATTCAATGCTGACGGCAATATGGCCGTGGACACTTTGTGTCTAGATTTTGTAGCAAGAAACAATCAAGGAGGATGGTATGCCAAAGATGGATATTGCTACGCTGGTTGAAGTCAAGGATGAAGAAATTAGTTTTTGGCTTATCTCATTTGATATTATGCTTATTAATCAATGTAAGATTTAGCGCTACCACTTTTGATGAATTGTTGTTATTAGCATGGTTTGGACAATTAGTGATTTCAACTTGTTATGTACCTATGGACCCAGAAAGAAACTTAAATTTTTTCCTAGTTTTGATACTCCGAGGTGTGACATAACATTAGTCTTCTCATTAAGGCAAGATATTGAAGTTCCAGATATGAGGTTACCAGTTATCACTAGGGGTGTAAGCTTTTTACACAAAACTGAACCGACCGATTCAAACGGCTTTGGTCGGTTCTTCTTCCTTACAATCGGTTTCGGTATGAAAATTTAAAAACCAAATTTTCGGTTTAGTCTACAGTGCTCAGTTAAGAGGACCGATAATCGACCGAACTACTTTACATATAAAAAAATAATTAAAAAATATATATACCATATATACTTTGTAAAGAAACCCTGGTCGTTCTAAACTCTAAAGAGAAACCCTTGAGAGAGGCGACTGCAAACACCTCGCCTTGCCTCACCGGCAACAGCTCAGGCCCCCCGTATGGTGAGTCTCTCTCTCTGTCACTCTTTCTCTCTCTCTCTCTCTCTCTCTCTCTCTCTGGTTCATAACTTCACAGTGAGTCTCTCTCTCTCTCTCTCTCTCTCTCTCTCTCTCTCTCTCTCTCTCTCTCTCTCTCTCTCCCTCTCTCTCTCTCTAAGGTTGCCATCGCTCAAAGGTCGCCATTTATGGTCACGATGTCTCTCTATATTAATCGATCGAACTGTATTAAACAATGAAGGAACGATTCAATGTCGACATCAATCAAGAATTGTCGCTCTCTTTTTCTCTTTGGAATACATCAACAATATAGGAAGGATTGAATGCCACCATCGACATCATTGAAGCCACGGAAGGTTCCAAGCCTCTAAGGTAACCAATCAACTACCTCTCTTTCATAGTTCTCTAGATCTCTTTGGGTGATCTAGGAAATCTCTTGACTTTGTTTGGATTTTGATGATTTGAGTGTTCCCTTTTGTTTGAACTGTAATGATTTGAGATTTGTGCTGTGCAGTTACCGTAGAAACCGAAACTACACCAAAACCGACCCCCGATTACACAGTCGGTGTAACACTGAGACACTAGTGATTCCGTGGAAGTCGATTGTTGAACTAGGCACACCGAACATTTCGTTTCGATAGAGATTTGGGGTTGAACACCGACCAAAACTGACCGTTTACACCTTTAGTTACCACAGAACAAAGATTTACTATCATGGGAATTTTCAAACACCAAGTGGAGTTGCCAACGACAAAAGGATCTTCTAGGACACCAAGCGACATGCATCTTTGCAATATGCTAAGTTTCAAATAGAATTCTTTGTTCAAGCTCTAACACAACCTAATCTATTATAGGTTAAATCCAGTTTATTCACTATGGTTCAAAATTGACACTTGAACCCTTTGAAATTGAATTTTGAGTGCAAAATTTAATGGTCTTAACTTTTGAATTGAAATAACAAATACAATTTTCATTTCGGTTACAAATCTGCAATCCCATGGATGTTAAAGGTCAACTTTTGAACCACAGCGAGATAAAGTAAAAAAAAAAATGAGTCTAACTATAGTTATTTAATCAGCTAGTTTTGACAAGAAACTTAATTGTTTCATTTCAGCAGGAACCAAGTGGAGGCTTTTTCAATTAAGTGTCTACTTTTGTATTAGAGAGAGGTCAAGGGACAATGGACCGACTACAAGGGTAAATGTATTCCACCTAAAAACAAAAAAAGCACAAAGAAACAAAACCTAATCAAAGAGGACTAACATTTTTGCATTTGAAGTATCTATTAGCAGGCACCATCATCATCCAGCTTCTTTGATTCATTGTGAGGCTTGACGGGTGGAGAGTAGGACCAGCACCTATATATAATCGCACTGCCACACAGAGCTATAACTGCAATTGTTACATATATATCCTTGCTTGTTTCATAAACAATAACCTGCATAAACAACCCCAACAACACATCCAGCAAACCTATGTCCGGAGTGGCCCGAGAAAGCTGTGCATAGACATGAAGGTCTAGAGTAATAGTTACCAAAGATATGATATGATGCACATCATTCCTCATAGTCTCTCTTACAGCTAATGCAGCACAAACAGTGACTACCTCTATTGCAGATTTCATGAATCTTCCAATCGGTGGACGACACACATGTCGGCACACAAGATACACATACAATTGAATGATATATTGAAGCCCCATAATAGGAATAAGAAACATTAAAACTAAACCCAGAAGTTCGTGTTCCTCGTCCAGAGAAACGCTTGATAGAACAATTCCAGGCATTGCAAATGTGCATGAAAATACACCCACAAAAAGCCAAAGGCGGCTAGTTTCCAGTTTCACGCACATTTCACACGTCCAAGGCCCTTTCCTAAGACATCAAAAAAGGGTAATGAGCTAAAATTGCATAATTGATCAAAAAATAGCTTTAATGCTATGTTTGCTACGAGAGAAGAGGGGAAGGAAGGAGAGGGGAGGGGTGGGGTGGAGGAAAGAGAGGAAGGAAAATGATATAATAGTTTGTTTGGTAGGATGGAAGAGGGAGGGATGCCTCTTCCCTCCATGCCCGCAAAGATAAATCTGACCAAAGTGGACGGAGAGAAAAGGCTTCTCTAATCTATTATTGCCATTTTGCTATTCACAAAAAAAAAAAAAAAAAAAAAAAAAAAACCAAAACAAAAGAGAGAGAGAGAGAGAGAGAGAGAGAGAGAGAGGTTATTAATGTCAAGGTGTAATAATAAAATACACAATATTCCATGCTTTCCTTGCTCAGACCCTTTTTATTTAACCAAACACAAGGAGAGAAGACCCCTTCCTTTCCTTATTGATACCTCTTCCATCCCTCCTCTTTTCCCTTCCTTCCACCTTTCAATACCTCCTACCACACATAGCATAAGAGACGAAGGAGACCCTAAGTTGGTCAAAAATATGTACAAAAATTTCGGCTCTATGACAAGAAGTGCACTAAGGATAGGTCACGAATGACAGTAAATGAAAGTTTCATTTTCCCTAGTCTCAAATAGCGTCTTCTAGCGAGTCCCCCATATTGCATTCTCCTATTTAGTTTGTATAGTACTTTATCTCTAAGAAGGATTGCAATATATAAAAGAGAATTCCATATTGACGAACGAGGTTTTTGAGTTATTGCCTTAATGGAAATATACTTCCAACAAGTTAGCACACTTCTCCACTGACAAAACACATCTTAAAGGTAGAAGAAAGAAATGAAGCCATGACACACCAATCACAACTCTGAAAAACATGTGCAAACTGACTTTTCATTCACATAGATCTACAGCAGTGGCGGAGCCACATGCATCACAGTGGGTTCAAGTGAACTGAAATTTGTTAAATTTTATTTGTATGTAGTGTTTTATGGCTTAAAAAATATTTTTTTAATAGTTTGAACCCAGTAAAATAAAAGCAAAATAAGAGGAGTGTCAAATTTGTAATCTTAAGAGTTTCAGACATCCTCATTCTTTTTCACAGTTCAAATTTATGTGTTTAATGAATAGGTTCAACTTATTTAAGAAATATGTATTTGATGGTGTAAGCAAATGATGCTACCATACCACGTTTTCAAAATATGAAAATGGCCAAGACAATTGTAAAAAAGTATTCTTAAGTTATTGGAATATTTCTTATTGAAGTAATGATAGTAAGTACTAATATTTCTTTTCTTT
This sequence comes from Hydrangea macrophylla, assembly GCA_033977485.1. Classification (NCBI taxonomy): domain Eukaryota; kingdom Viridiplantae; phylum Streptophyta; class Magnoliopsida; order Cornales; family Hydrangeaceae; genus Hydrangea; species Hydrangea macrophylla. The sequence goes on from CM066995.1 coordinate 91,450,501, forward strand.
TAGTTACAATTTTAAGATTTACAAGTTTTTTGGTTTATTTTAGTGAAGACAATCTAATATGTAAAATTAGCTTTTGACATGGTGTTAAGTTAGTGAATGACACCACTGAAAAATATTTCTGGTTACACCACTGATCTACAACTGCTAAAATGTACAGCAGAATAGGTATGAAAGAATTTGGTTTTTTGTAATTAGTTGGTAAAACTAGAACGATTTGGTGCTTCACGTGCATGCAATTGTGCAACTAACGCTATGTTACCCGGACCCTTCATAATGCATGGAGTACCCGTGCCCGACACGACGGATAAGGGTACATCTCTCTCCAACCCTTCAAAATAGCGTAAAATCTTTGAAAATTAGACGAACCCGACATCGTACCCGAGTCTGTACCCGACACCTCTACCTGAGTCTGGGTGACATAGAACTAATGCAAACCAACCTAAAGTGAAGATAATTGAAAACATTGGTTCACTTAAATATCGGCTTTGAATATCTCAATCAGCTAAAAACATGGATTATATATGTCAATAACTTCTTCATTTTTTGATCAGCAAAAGAGTAGATTGTATTAGTAAACGGAAGTGTTACATAGTTACATGGAGCAGGGCATCTGCCACTTTAAAACCCTGTAGACATAACACCGCTCAAAAGTCCTATACAATTGACCTATATCAAACACATCTTACCCCAAAAACACCCCCAACAGCTGCCAATAGCTTAAGAATTGTGCCAACGTTGGGATTCAAAATGATCTTATTTCTGGAACTATGTATCCAATGGCTGGCATAATCAATTTTGGAAAAACTTTTACATTTCAAATATACCACGACATTTTTTTTTTGGTTGGTTGGTTGGGGGGGAGGGGCTGTGTTGGGAGTGGGGAATATCATATCTAGAACCCTGGGCAGACAGGAAACCTCTCCTGACCCCGTCTAAATAAGATGGCACCGGCAACTTGTTTTGGTCTGAGGTTCAAGTCTATATCCCCACTCTGGTGTGTAATATTTAACCTTTGTTATTTGTGCCCACTGTTGATAGAGTTTGGTTTGTTGCCTCTCCACGAGCAAGATGGGGGTAGCACGTGAGGAAGAGTCTTGAAGTTTGAGTGCTTGATACAGATTGTTGGGCCATTCTCTTATAGCTTAAGCTTTTGGAGCAACTGATAACTTACAAGAACTACACTATTGCTGCTTTTAAAAATAAAAAATAAATAAAAAATAATAAAAAAAAAGTTGTGAACCAGCCCACCCAACCCAGCCTGAATTAAGGTTAAAAACACATCCTAGCCTGGTAAATCAATTAGAAATATAATTAATGTGAATCTACGATTTCAATGAGTAGTAAACAAGTATAAAACATTGTTGATTGGGAATGGATATGATTTGGAATCTGAGGTAAAACAATAAAGGAACATGACGCTGATGAAGGATGAGAAATAACTTGCTGGTAGATGAGTTCAAATCATTTTTCAGGAATGAGTTTGAAGCTTGAGCTCTCTCTTCCTTCTATGTTCAAATGCTCTCTAAGACCACCAAAAACTTGTTTATGCTCTCTTTAACAATTAGACCTCGTTTCTTTGCCAGCCTAAAGGAGAAACAGGAGTAAGAATCAACGTAAAAGCTTTTGTAATGGCCATTACACCCCCATAGACGATTATCTGTAGGTCTCTTGTATAATGGCCATTATCATTGGGAAGACACAACACACTGAACCGTTTAATGCATTAGGACCTAAATAAGCGAAGGCGCCATAATATCAAAATAGAAATAAAAATAAAAATTAAAAAAGGGGGGAAACATCACTTTTCCTTACCAAGAACACAACTACATTTTGGCAAAAAACCAACTCAATCCACTAAGCTTCTTTTTTCCTTCCAAATTTTCATCTATGACCGTAAGGCAAACCTAGTTAAATTAAATTAGTCCCAATCATAAGTATAACAGCGCAACAAATGGACAACTTCAGTAGGCAAATTAAGCAATAGCCAGATTTGAACTACCCAACATGGGAATATTGAATATTCCCACTCATCAGGATAAATGTAAGTTACTTTTAACCAAAAAGATTTTGCCTTTCATTTCAATGAACAATAGTCTATAGCAAATTCACAGTAAAAATCACATAAGGATACATATATTATACATAAACATGTGTGTGTGTGTGTGTGTTTTTTTTTTTTTTTGTGGCTCAGACTAGTGAAAAACTAAGCAATTCAATCCCAAAATGACAAGAAACCCATGTGCTTGTAAATCCCTAAACAAAGGTTGATTAAAGATAAATTTTTAATAGCAATGAAGAAATTCAGATCAAGTGTGTGTAAACTTAACCACAAGATTTACCTTATATCCTTAGCTAAATTGAAATCTCTGCCACGCTATAGAACTTCCTGAGACCTGCTACAGGACTCAATCACAACGTCGACTTCTCAATTTGAGAGAGAGAGAGAGAGAGAGAGAGAGAGAGAGAGAGAGAGGAATCGCACCGGCGTATTAGGGTGAGAAAGAAAGAGAGAGAGAGAGAGAGAGAGAGAGATGAGTTTGGCCAATTCTGATTTCCGGACCAATCTTGCCGCCCAGTATAAATGGGGTCGGGTTAATGGAAAAAAGATACTGTAAATAATTACCGGTCCGAATTAGTTGAAATTAAAGGCCAAGATTGTTTTGTGTGAAATAATTACCTATGTGGAACCCATGTGGGGAACAACATTCTACACAAAATTTCACAAAAAACAATCTTGGCCCTCAATTTCAGTTGGCCCCATGTGGGGAACACATAGGTCTCACACAGGAACCACCGAAATCAAGAGACAAGACTACATTGTGTGGAATTTTGTGTGGAATATTGTGTGGGTGTAGCATTACTCTAACAATCATGCCAGACCCACACAACATTCTACATAAAATTTTACACAAAATAATCTTGGCCCTTAATTTCAATTGGTCCCGTGTGACATCTTCTATGGGTATGCCAGAAGTTCTCAAACAAGCTCATTAAACAAATCATTTACATATTCCGGTTATTGGGATTAAAATTACTTATAACGTTTTTGTATTACTCTCGTAATCCATGCTGTCTCATTTCATCATTTTCATAGTGTTCGTGCATGCCGATGCATATTCAATGCAATTAGGGGTGAAATCGGTTCGGTTCGGTCGATTTTGGGGGGTTTTTTCCACCGACCGATCGGTTCGGTTTCGGTCGGTTTTAGGCTTAATTTTCGGTTCGGTTTTCGGTTTTACACTGCACCTACCTCATGAAAACCGACCGAACCGATCGGTTCGGTTCGGTGGTTCGGTTTTGCTTTCACCCCTAAATGCAATTTATCTCACTATGTCAGAACACTGAGTTCACAACTTCCCAAATACCCAAGCAATTCAATCCCAAAATGATGAGAACCCATGTGCTTTCTAAACCCCTAAACAAAGGAAGATTAAAGATAAATTTTTAATTGGTGCGTGTAAACTTAACCACAAGATTTACCCTATATCCTTGGCTAAATTGAAAGTTCTGTCACGCTATAGAACTTCATGAGATCTGCAGCTACATGAGGTTTCTCTTTGAGCGAATATGGACTTATAAAATTTTACGAAAAACGGACTTATGGAATAAAAGTTATAGCAATTTAAAGTTGTTTAGGTATAAAAAGGACCTAAAGAGTCAAAGAAAAGTAACATGGGTTTTAGCATGAAGGGTTTTGTTTGAGGGGGCTATGCGAAGCAACCTTTATTAAAGGGGTGTTTATTGGGTACCCATTAAGAGTCCATTTATATCAGTCCAACACCCAATTATTAAGGGCAAGTTTGGGCGGCTTCGTGGGCTTGGGTTGCACTTGCCTACTCTAGTTACCGGTTTCCCAAACAACTCCTAACTTGCTTAATGCCCATTCTTTTTTCAGCATTACTAGTTATGGAGGATTATCCGCTCATCAAGTGTTGTATATGTTTGTGTGAAAAGCATCTTCCTTATACTATAAAATAGTGGATGCCCAATATTTCAACTATCAAGGAAGTTAAAAATTATAATCACTCTCATGCTAATTTCAATTACCTGCCCGAATTTGCTCATATATTAACCATACTTAAAAGACAACAGGAAAAGCCTTCAATCAGTCAATCCAAGTGGTGCATATGTGGCTTTTCTTAGAACAAAATACATTGCCTACATGGAATCTCCCTCGGGCATACCAGAAGTTCTCAAACAAGCTTGTTAAACTAATCATTTACATATTCCTGTTATCGGGATTAACGTTACTCATAACGTGTTCGTATAATTCTCGTAATCCATGTCATCTCTTGCCGATGCACATTCAAAGCAATTTATCTCACTATGTCGGAATGCTGAGTCCACGACTTCCCAAACAACCAAGCAATTCAATCCCAAAATGACGAGAACCCGTGTGCTTTCTAAACCCCTAAACAAAGGATGATTAAAGATAAATTTTTAATTAGGATGAAAAAATTCTGATCAAGTGTGTAAACTTAACCACAAGATTTACCTTATATCCTTAGCAAAATTGAAAGATCTGTCACGCTATAGAAATTCCTGAGATCTGCAGCTACATGACTCAATCAAAACGTCGACTTTTCAATTTCGGGGAGAGAGAGTGTGTGTAATGATGTTTCTCTTTGAACGAATATGGACTTATAAAATTTAATGAAAAAATGGACTTATAGAACAAAAGTTATATTAATTTGAAGTTATTCAGGTATAAAAAAGACCTAACGAGTCAAAGAAAAGTAACATAGGTTTTAGCTTGAAGGGTTTTATTTGAGGGGGCTATTCAAAGCTCCCTTTATTAAAGGGGTGTTTATTGGGAACCCACTAAGAGTCCATTTATAAAATTTATAAGCCCAACGCTCATTTTTTACGGGGCGGGTTTGGGCGGTTTCGTGGGCTTGGGCTGCACTTACCAGCTCTAGTTACCGATTTCCCAAACAACTTCTAACTTGCTAAATGCCCATTCTTTTTCAGCAGTGCTAGTTATGGTGGATTATCCGCTCATCAAGTGTTGTCTAAGTTAGATAGAAAAGTATCTTCCTCATACTATAACATAGTGGATGCTCAATATTTCAACTGTCAAGGAAGTTAAAGATTTTAATCACTCTCATGCTAATTTCAATTACCCACACCGAATCTGCTAATCTTGTAAATATACTTAAAAGACAATGGGAAAAGCCTTCAACTAGATAATCCAAGTAGCGCATATGTGGCATTTCATCTAACAAAATACATTGCCTACTTGGCATCTCCTACAGGCATACCAGAAGTTCTCAAACAAGCTCATTAATCAAATCAATTACATCTTCCGGTTATTGGGATTAATATTACTCATAACGTAGTCGTATAATTATCGTAATCCAGGCCATCTCATTTGCCGAGGCATATTCGATGCAATTTATCTCACTATGTCAGAACATTGACTCCACGACTTCCCAAACAACCAAGCAATTCAATTGCAAAATGACGAGAACCCGTGTGCTTTCTAAACCCCTAAACAAAGGATGATTAAACATAAATTTTTAATTGGGATGTAGAAATTCAGATCAAGTGTGTGTAAACTTAACCACCCTTGGCTAAATTGAAAGCTTTGTCACGCTATAGAACTTCTTGAGATATACAGCTACAGGACTCAATCACAACGTCGATTTCTGAATTGCAGGGCATGTGTGTGTGTGTGTGTGTGTGTGTGTGTGTGTGTGTGAGAGAGAGAGAGAGAGAGAGAGAGTATGTGTGTGTGTGTGTGTGTGTGTGTGTGTGTGTGTGTGTGTGTGTGTGTGTGTGTAATGAGGTTTCTTTTTGCATTTTACAAAAAATGGACTTATAGAACAAATGTTATAGCAATTTGAAGTTGTTTAGGTATAAAAAGAACCTAGTGAGTCAAAGAAAAGTAACATGGGTTTTAGCTTGAGGGGTTTTATTTGAGGGGACTATGCAAAGCTCCCTTTATTAAAGAGGTGTTTATTGGGTACCCATTAAGAGTCCATTTATAAAATTTATCAGCCCAACACCTATTTATTATGGGCGGGATTGGGCAATTTCGTGGGATCGGGTTGCACTTGCCAACTCTAGCTACCAGTTTCCCAAACAACTCATAACTTGCTTAATGCCCTTTCTTTTTCAGCATTACTAGTTATGGAGCATTATCCGCTCATCAAGAGTTGTCTAAGTTTGATGGAAAAGTACCTTCCTTATACTATAACATAGTGGATGCTCAATTTTTCAACTCTCATGCTAATTTCAATTACTCGCCCGAATCTACTCGTCTATTAACCATACTTAAAAGACAATCAGTAACGCCTTCAACTAGACAATCCATGTGGCGCATATGTGGCTTTTACATATAAAAAAAATACATTGCCTACATAGCATCTCCTACGGGCATACCAAAAGTTCTCAAACAAGCTCGTTAAACAAATCATTTACATATTCCGGTTATTGGGATTAACATTACTCATAACATGTTCGCATAACTCTCATAATCCATGCCATCTCATTTGCCGATGCATATTCTATGCAATTTATCTCACTGCATCGGAACGTTGAGTCCAGGACTTCCCAAACAACCGAGCAATTCAATCGCAAAATGAGGAGAACCCATGTGCTTTCTAAACCCCAAAACATCGGATGATTAAAAATAAATTTTTAATTGGGATAAAGAAATTCAGATCAAGTGTGTGTTGTTAAGCATATCTCAGATTTTCTACACAATCAAAGGAAGTCGAACCTCCATGACATTTCATCCATGATTTCAGCTAACCTATTACTCACTGCATGATTCCTTCCATTATATATAGCAAGTCATCATATATCCCATGATTCTTTCTTTTGTATTTATCAAGTAATTATGTAACTCATTCCTTGTATCAAGGAGACATTGATGTCCACTTTTGTTTAAATATATGACCACTGCACAGCCATTGTTTTTGAGCTGTCAAATTATTCTATCATCAAATCTTTTATGGTATCAGAGCATTTAGGCTCACACCTTCTTAATTCTCCCATGGCTAATTCAAGTTCCTCCAATTTTACAATTCCTAACATCACTCAAATTATTTTTGTCAAACTTGACAAATCAAACTATCTACTATGGATTTCACAATTCATGCCTATCCTTCGCAACCATAATCTACTGGGTATTGTTGATGGCTCTGAGCCATGCCCTCCCAAGTTTCTAATTGGTGCCCAAGGGAAAGAAACATCTACCATTGATCCGAAATTTATTGTTTGGAACAAAAAGGATCAATACCTTCTTAGTTGGCTGAATGCCACTCTATCTCATAGTGTACTTTCCACTGTTTATGGGATGAATACTTCACGTCAAGTATGGAATTCAGTTGCTACTCGTTTTGCGTCACAGTCGCGTTCACATGTTAGCCACCTTAAAAGACAATTGCAGAATCTTCAATAAGACTCTCGCTCTTGTTCAGTCTATCTTCTTCTAGCCAAATCTTTGGTAGACCAACTTGCTGCTGTTGGGAAGCCGATAGATGATGAAGTTCTTATTTCATTCATCACCAATGGACTTACATCTTCCTATAATCCATTTGTCATGACCTTTTCCTTTGCATCTCGTGAGTCTCCACTGTCCTTTGATGACTTGCAGGAAGAATTGTTCAGTTACTAGTTGTTGCTTGAGCATCAAAACCAATCTGTGCCACCAAAAATTGGTAACTCTGCCTTTTACACTGCTAAATCGGGAAACCATTCGAATTCCTCTTATAATCGCAAACCGAAAAATCTTGATTCGCATAAGCACAAATTTCAACCATCTAATCAAAATCAACGGTGCTCTTCTAATAATGGTAACACTAATCCCTCATGGCCTCCTTTCAAAGCCACCACCTTTTCCAACAACCGATCACCATGTCCAATCTGTGGTAGACCAAATCATCAAGCTATTGATTGCTATCATTGACTGGATTTTTCTTATCAAGGCCAACTTCCTCCTCTCAACTTGCTGCAATGGTTGTTCACACTAATGCATCTATCAATCAACAACCATGGTATGCAGATAGTGGTGCAAACAATCACATTACAGCAGATCTCGAGAATCTTTCTCTTCAAACTCCTTATCGTGGCTCCGAGAATGTAGCTGTGGGTAATGGAACTGCTATACCAATTGCCAACACGGGTTCATCAACTGTCATTACTCCCTCATCTCGTTTTAAATTAAATGATATTTTCCATTGTCCTAGTGCTTCTACCAATCTAGTTTCTATTCAAAAATTCTCTCATGATAATAACTGTTATTTTGTATTCACATCAACTCATTTTTTTGTGAAGGAAATTTAACGGGGCAGACTCTTTTACAAGGGCAGAGTGAACATGGCATTTATCCCATACATCTTGAGAAGAATTCTATCCATAAATCCAAGAATGTTACTCCTTTCATTTGTGCTCGTGCTACTTTTTCCATTTGGCATCATCGCTTGGGTCACCCAGCTTCTCCCTTTCTTCAACAGTTACGAAGTTCACATCAACTTCCTATTGTCGGTCTGATGAAAACTCATGGTCTTTGTGAAGCTTATCAAATGGTAAAGGGCAAGCGTCTACCTTTTTCTCCACCTAATCGAGTGTCTACTACCCGACTTGAACTAATTCACTCAGATGTATGGTGTTCACCAGTTTTATCAAATAGTGGAATTAAATATTATGTCACATTTATTGATGACTTTTCCCGTTTCACTGGCTCTTTTCGTTGCATGCAAAATCTGAAGTTTATACGTGTTTTGTTAAATTTTAATCTCTTGTTGAAAATATTTTGTCTTGCAAAATTAAGTATTTTCAATGTGATGGTGGTGGTGAATTTGGTTTGACAAAATTTAAGAACTCTCTTGCATCCTATGGTATTATGCATCATGTCTCATGTCCATACACCTCTCAACAAAATGGTGTTGCTAAACGCAAACATCGGCATATTGCTGAGACTGGTTTGGCCTTTCTTGCTCATTCCCATCTTCATCTTAAATATTGGGTTGTGCTTTTAATACTGTAGTTTATCTTATTAATCGTCTTCCCACATCCATATTGCAACATCATAATCCATACTCTAAGCTATTCAATATTAGTCCCGACTACTCATTCCTTCGTGTCTTTGGTTATGCTTGTTATCCTCTGCTCCGACCCTACAACTACACAAATTAAGCTTCTGTAGCAAAAAGTGCATTTTCCTTGGTTACAGTTCTAATCATCGTGGCTATCGATGTTTGGACATGGACTCTAATCGGGTTTATATCTCTCGTCATGTGGTTTTTGATGAATCATCTTTTTCGTCTCGGGATAAGGCTACGACCACTATGCCACCTTGTGAAAGAGCTCCTGCTACTGCCACAATTCTTCTACCATCTCTGATCCCAACATTGGAATCAACACTTACATCTCCAACCCAAGAGACCACTCCACCATCTCTTCTAGTAAGTGATACTCATATTGCTTCTGATCCATTACAGCCCCTACCGATTGATCCATCTCCACCAGTGACTCTTTCAACCAACTCTCTAGCCCCTCCAATCTCTTCTTCGTCCTCTCACCAAATGGTCACTCGGTCTCGCTCTGGCACCACTTGTCCAAAGGATTTTCGCAATTATCAGCTTTATTACTCTACTAAACATCCTTTGAAAGCTTTTCACATATCTGGTTTACCCTCTAAGCCAACATCATATTCTCAGGCTATTAAACATTCCTCTTAGCGTGCTACAATGGGTGATGAATTTGATGCACTTCAAATTAATGGTACTTGGTCTCTTACACCTTCTCCTCACCATAAAAATGTGATTCGTAATAAATGGGTTTTCAAACTCAAATAGAAATCAGATGGTTCCATTGATCGATACAAGGCCCGTCTTGTTGCAAAAGGTTTTGATCAAATGGATGGCATTGACTTTACTGAAACTTTTAGTCCAGTTGTTAAACTCATAACCATTCGTCTGGTTCTTGCTATTGCTGTTCATTATAATTGGCCGCTTCGCCAATTAGATGTTTCTAATGCTTTCCTTCATGGTTATCTAGATGAAGAAGTTTTTATGGAGCAACCCCCAAGGCTTTATAGATGCCACTCATCCTGACTATGTGTGTCGCCTTCATAAGGCAATTTATGGCCTTAAACAAGCTCCTCGAGCTTAGTTCACTCGGTTGTCCAACTCGCTTCTTGCACTTGGCTTTGTAGAGTCTCAAGTTGGTTATTCACTATTTACATTTCATGACAAAGCCATCCACATTTTTATTCTTGTTTACGTTGATGATATAATTGTCATTGGCATGCACAACAATGTCATCATGGCTCTTATTGATCGATTAAAGGGAGAATTTGCAATAAAAGATCTCTTAGTATTCAAGCCTCTCGAGATAGCAATGGACTCCAGCTCACTCAATCGAAATACATTATTGATCTTCTCGCTTGTGCTAAGATGGTTGGTGCTAAACCATATTCATCCCCCTTTGTATCAGGATCTAAATTATCTCAATTTGATGGTGATCCTTTATCTGATGTATCTGAATACAGACAACTTGTTGGGGCTTACAGTGTTGTACTCTGACCCGACCTGATATTACCTTCTCTGTCAATCAATTATGCCAATTTATGTACTCTCCATCCACTACTCATTGGATTGCTGCAAAACGTGTTCTTCGCGATCTTAAAGGATCCACTGATCAGGGTTTATATTTTGGAAAAAGGGTCTCTCCACTTGTCTGCCTACTGTGACTCAGATTGGGCAGGCAACCCTAATGATCGTCGATCCACCAGCGGGTTTGGTATATTTCTTGGACCATGTCTTTTTCTTGGGGTGCAAAGAAACAATCCATTGTTTCTCGCTCTAGCACTGAAGCTAAATACCGTTCCATGGCCATAGCTATCGCAGAATTATATTAGTTGTGAATGTTGTTGAAGGATCTCCATATCCCTATAACTTCTCCACCCGTCTTGTGGTGTGATAATGTGGGTGCACTAGCTCTCGCCTCCAATCCTGTGTTTCATGCTCGTACCAAGCAAATTAAGGTTGACTACCACTTTGTTCGAGAAAAGGTGGTACGTAATGACATTGTCACCAAATACATTTTCACATCTGATCAAGTGACTGATATCTTTACAAAGGGTCTTTCTTCCACCCATTTCCTTCTTCTCTGTGACAAGCTCATGGTTCGCTCACTACCCAATCACTTGAGGGGGGTGTAGACACCCCGATTTTGACCGAACTATTAAACTTAGGGGGATTTACCTCTAGAAATCAATGATGAATAATGTCCCAACAATTTTCTTCAAGTTCATCGCTACGACTTCTAAAAAGCTTCAAGTTCCCAAACCTTGCTCCTAATGCCCTTAGATTTGGCCAGTCACTGACCATCTGTCTCGAACTGACTAGATCATGGGTTACTTTTTAAAAAAATTGGAATAGATTAAATAATAATAATAATAATAATAATGATATTTTCTACAAATAATATTGTTTCTCATATTTTTAGATTCAAAAAGAAAAAAAAAAAAAAGATACTATTTGGTGACTCATATGATTAATTTAGATTTAAAATGAAATATGTGTCTATACATACATACATACATACATATATATATATATATAAGAAAATGAAAATAATAAAATAAAGTATCCCATATGATTTAGAGAGTTAGAGATTTCTTGGCATATTCCTAATTCAAAGTAAATACCCAAAAAGCCCTTTGTTGGGCACTAATCTCCCATGTGCTTTGAAGATGCTCTAGAATGTTCCTTTATTCTAGCCAACTTAAATGTCTTTCAAGTTTCTTGGAATTACATAGAAGTGCCATGGAGAGTTAGAGATGCCATAGAATATTCCTAACCCACCCAAATTGACCTATCTCTTATCTTAGCCCCTAAGATAATGAAAGTCTATTAAAAAAAACCCCCATTTTCTCTCATTTTGTGGGGAGACACTTGAATTATATAGAGAAATATTGGGAGAGTTTTAGAGGAAAAAAATATAGAGAGAGAAAGTCTACCAAATCTCATACCCAAAACCCCACCAAATCTTTACCCAATCATCAAATCACCATTGAAGGAGCTTGAAGCTTGAGGAAGAAGAAGAGGAAAAGCTTGAGGAATTCAACATCTCTACAAGTTTTGAGAAGATCTAGAGGTAAAGCCTTCAAATCTATATATATAATAATTCAATCACAAATTCCTAGTTCTAAGATCTTTACACATTTTCAAAACCTCTCTTCCTACCTCATTTATCACACACCACATAGAATTTGTGATTGAATCTCATGGTAGTTCATTAGTTTGGATCTAAATAAGCCTTGGATTTAAGGAGTATGAATTGGTTTTTTAAAGAATTTGTTCTCTTGAATTTTCTTAAGTGAACCTTGATTATTATTTTTTTATTCCTATTTTCCCTTTTTTAGATTCATAAGATTTTATATGCTCTTTTGAGTCTCTTTGAGTTGGATTCCTTAGTTTCCTATGATCCTATGATTCATATGGAGATCAAGATGGATCATGGTCATATTTACATATAGTTGGTAAGATTCGAGTCTTAACTCATGACTTGGATCTTCTTACCAAGAATCTTATGGAATTTATATTATATTCCATAGAGATTTAAGTGTTTTTGGGTCTCATTAAGTCTCCAAGGACCATTAACTTGAGAGGAGAATAAGGTATCATAACTCTATATTCCTCAAGGATCATATATTTGGGAGAGGAACTAGGTATTGTTTAAGTTTGAATTCAAAATATGAACACCAATCTAACAATGGTGCAGTGAATCCTTAAACCCACTGTGATCAAAGATTTTTCATTAAATCAGGGTCCGTGGGAATGGGATGAGACCAATTGGAAGATGTTCACAACTCATTTAAGTACCTCTGTGATTTTTGTTTTAATGAATTTCCATGTCTAAGATGGTTGGGTCTTATGATTTCAAAGCAAACAACTCTCTGTCCAAAAATTCAGAACAGCAACTCCGTTTTGAAATTAACAAATCAGAACCTTAACCGAATTTTCTTGACCTAAAATAATTTTTTCTAAGTATTTTGATGTGTTATGAAAAACCCTAAAAAGATCTAAGTGTTTCTCATTTGTTTACTAGTTTTAGAAAATCGTATAAGATCTCTGGACAGAGAGTTGAAAATTCCTGAGTGATGCCTAGTTTTTTCCATATTCCCGGAGATCTAACCGTTCAAACCTTGATTTCCTTTTTGGATTGGAAACTAGACTCACAGAGGTATATCATACCCAAAAATCATTAAGATCCAACCATTGGAAGTATGGTTTTTCTATCTTTTAAAATCTAGTCTGCTCTCTGTAATTTATGAGAAACTGTCACTGTTTTTGTCTAATCTCATTGATTTTAACTTAAATGGTTTCCTAATGTCTTGGGATCCAAATCATGTTTTTAATAATGTTAAATAAGCTTAAATCCAGAGGCTAGATGATCTAAGTTAATGAATATCTCATGGCTCATGTTCATGCATTCATTCATACATATTAATACTCATAAGTAGCACTCTTTCTTGATCTAAGTTGTAATTAATTGAGCCTAATTGAACATGACTTGAGGTTTCTTATGATCATGTTGAGGTTATGGCATCTCTATATGGACATTACATTGGCTCCTAGTTGAGACTTGCATATCTATAGAGGTGCTATGGCTCCAACTAGTCAAAAGGAGTTCATAGTTTTGTCAATTCTTTCTATACATGATAGATTTAAGCTAGAAGCTTAGGCTTGATTATTTGATATCATATCTTGTTCAAGGCATGTGTATTAACCTTTGTTTTCTAGCGCTTTGTGAGGTACATTTTCTCTTCCCTTCTTTAGTTCATTTATTTCTCGAATTTATTGATTTTTCGACTCCATGTGCGACACCTTAGACTAGGATTTGCCTTATGTGTATATATGTGATTAGAAACCTTTTCTTAGGATCTTTTTGTGTGCATTACACGTTTAATACTCGCGGCGGGATCCCGGGTAAGTTTTCTAGTCCCTTTTTGCATATCATCTTGCTTGCTACTTGAATTATGTGAATTATGAATGCTATTTTATCGTTTGCAATTTTGCACCCTTTTCAACATGCTTATGTAATGCATTATATATATATATATATGTATTAGTTGAGGGCATGCTTAGATTAATAATTCGATTAAAAAGGATGTTGAGTGGAGGCCTATCGCGAGATAGGATGAAGGGGGGTGTTTTAGTCCGCCGGGCTCCTTCCCTTTTCATTCCATAATCCCCGGACCCAGTTTATCTTTGGTTTCGCAAAAGATCAGTTTGCTTTTAAAATAGGTTCTTAATTTTCCTTCAAAAAAAATTAAGTGGCGCCTTGTATTTGAATATGAATTTGAAAATTGAGTTTTAAAACTAAAAAGCGGGCCCAAATGCCGGTATCCACAGGGGGTTGCTAAGCAGATCTCAGATTCTACACAATCAAAGGAAGTCAAACCTCCATGATATTTCATCCATGATTTCAGCTAACCCATTACTCACTGCATGATTCTTTCCATTGTATATAGCAAGTCATCATATATCCCATGATTCTTTCTTTTGTATTTATCAAGTAATTATGTAACGTATTCCTTGTATCAAGGAGAAATTGATGTACAATTTTGTTTTAATATATGACCACTGCACAACCATTGTTTTTGAGTTGTCAAATTATTCTCTCATGTGTAAATTTAACCACAAGATTTACCTTATATCCTTGGCTAAATTGAAAGATTTGTCACGCTATAGTGTTTCCTGAGATGTGCAGCTACAGGACACAATCACAACATCAATTTCTCAATTTCGGGAAGATAGAGAGAGAGAGAGAGAGAGAGAGAGAGAGAGAGAGAGAGAGTGTGTGTGTGTGTGTGTGTAATGAGGTTTATCTTTGAGTGAATATGGACTTATAAAATTTTACGAAAAATGGACTTACAGAATAAAAGTTATTGCAATTTAAAGTTGTTTAGGTATTTAAAGGACCTAATGAGTCAAAGAAAAGTAACATGGGTTTTAGCATGAAGGGTTTTGTTTGAGGGGGCTATGCGAAGCTCCCTTTATTAAAGGGTTGTTTATTGGGTACCCATTAAGAGTCCATTTATAAAATTTATCTGCCCTACACCCATTTATTATGGGCAGGCTTGGGCGGTTTCGTGGGCTTGGGCTGCACTTGCCAAATATAGTTACCGATTTCCCAAATAACTCCCAACTTGCTAAATGCCCATTCTTTTTAGCATTACTAGTTATAATGGATTATCCGCTCATCATGTGTTGTCTAAGTTTGATAGAAAAGTATCTTCCTTATACTATAAAATAGTGGATGCTCAATATTTCAACTATCATGGAAGTTAAATTTTTTATCATTCTCAAGCTAATTTCAATTACCCGCCCGAATCTGCTCATCTATTAACCATACTTAAAAGACAATAGGAAAAGCCCTCAACTATACAATCCAAGTGGAGCATATGT
This sequence comes from Hydrangea macrophylla, assembly GCA_033977485.1. Taxonomy (NCBI): domain Eukaryota; kingdom Viridiplantae; phylum Streptophyta; class Magnoliopsida; order Cornales; family Hydrangeaceae; genus Hydrangea; species Hydrangea macrophylla. Next base: position 91,465,929 of record CM066995.1, read on the forward strand.
GGCTTTTTCTTATAACAAAATACATTGCCTACATAACATTTCCCACGGGCATACCACAAGTTCTCAAACAAGCTCATTAAACAAATCATTTACATATTCCGATTATTAGGATTAACATTACTCATAATGTGTTGGTATAATTCACGTAATCCATGCCATCTCATTTGTCGATGCATATTCAATGCAATTTATCTCACTACGTCAGAATGATGAGTCCACGACGTCCCAAACAACCAAGCAATTCAATCCAAAAATGACGAGAACCCATGTGCTTTCTAAACCCCTAAACAAGGGATGATTAAAGATAAATTTTTTATTGAGATGAAGAAATTCAGATCAAGTGTGTGTAAACTTTGCCACAAGATTTACCTTATATCCTTGCAAAATTGAAAGCTCTGTCACGCCATAGAACTTCCTGGGGTCTACAGCTACATGACTCAATCACAACATGAGCTTCTCAATTTCGGGAAGAGAGAGAGAGAGAGAGAGTATGTGTAATGAGGTTTCTCTTTAAGCGAATATGGACTTATAAAATTTTACGAAAAATGGACTTATAGAACAAATGTTATAGTAATTTTAAGTTCCTTAGGTATAAAAAGGACCTAATGAGTCAAAGAAAAGTAACATGGTTTTTAGCTTGAAGGGTTTTGTTTGAAAGGGGCTATGCGAAGCTCCCTTTATTAAAGGGGTGTTTACTGGGTACCCATTAAGAGTCCATTTATAAAATTTACTAGCCCAACACCCATTTATTATGGGCAGACTTGGGCAGTTACGTGGGCTTGGGCTGCGCTTGAAAACTCTAGTTACCTGTTTCCCAAACAACTCCTAACTTGCTAAATGTCCATTCTTTTTCAACATTACTAGTTAAGGTGGATTATCCGCTCATCAAGTGTTGTCTAAGTTTGATGGAAAAGTTTCTTCCTTATACTATAGCATAGCGGATGCTCAATATTTCAACTATCAAGGAAGTTAAAATTTTTAATCACTCTCATGCTAATTTTAATTACCGGCCGCCCGAATCTGTTCATCTATTAACCATACTTAAAAGACAATAGGAAAAACCTTCAACTAGACAACCAAGTGGCATATGTGTGGCTTTTCTAATAACAAAATACATTACCTACATGGCATCTCCCATGGACATACCAGAAGTTCTCAAACAACCTCATTAAACAAATTATTTACATATTCCGATTTTTGGGATTAACATTACTCATAACGTGTTCGTATAATTCTAGTAATCCATGCAATCTCATTTGCCGATGTATAATCAATGCAATTTATCTCACTACGTCGGAACGCTACATCCACGACTTCCTAATCAAACAAGCAATTCAATCCCAAATGACGAGAACCCATGTGTTTTCTTAACCCCTAAAAAAAGGATGATTAAAGATAAATTTTTAATTGGGATGAAGAAATTCATATCAAGTGTGTGTAAACTTAACCACAAGATTTACCTTATATCCTTAGCTAAAATTAAAGCTCTGTAATGCTATAGACCATCCTGAGATCTGCAACTATAGGACTCAATCACAACGTCGACTTCTCAATTTCGAGGGAGAGAGAGTGTGTGTAATAAGGTTTCTCTTTAAGCGAATATGGACTTATATAATTTTACAAAAAACAGACTTATAGAACAAAAGTTACAGCTGCTTGAAGTTGTTTAGGTATAAAATGTACCTAATGAGTCAAAGAAAAGTAACATGGGTTTTAGATTGAAGGATTTTGTTTAAGGGGGCTAAGCGAAGCTCCCTTTATTAAAGGGGTGTTTATTGGGTACCTATTAAGAGTCCATTGATAAAATTTATCAGCCCAACACCCATTTATTATGGGTAGATTGTGCAGTTTCATGGGCTTAGGCAGCACTTGCCAGCTCTAGGTACCGGTTTCCCAAATAACTCCTAACTTGCTAAATGCCCATTCTTTTCTAGCATTACTAGTAATGGTGGATTATCTGCATATCAAGTGTTGTCTAAGTAAGATGGAAAAGTATCTTCCTTATACTATAACATAATGGATGCTTAATATTTCAACTGTCAAGTATTTTAAAAATTTTAATCACTCTCATGCTAATTTTAATTACCCGCTCGAATATGCTCATCTATTAACCATGCTTAACAGATAATAGGAAAAGTCTTCAACTAGACTATCCAAGTGGCGCATATGTAGCCTTTTCTTATAAAAAAAAATACATTGCCTACATGGCATCTCCCACGGGCTGTCACACCCGTCCGGGGAAATGATTGTTTAAAATTTATAAATGGAACTTGTGAATTATCAATGTTATTTGGTGATTGTGAATGGGGTTGACTGGAGGTCAACGGTGAGGTGTCAATTGAGAACACAGTAATAGGAGAATTGTATGGCATCAGCATGAGTAAATGACATTTATATGGCTTAAATGTTATTTGATGTTTTTTGGTATATGTGAATAGTAATTATTACCTGTTTTGTATAATTTCTGATAGTTTCGATCTCGAGTTAGATCGTTTGAATACTTCGGTAAGAGTGCAGGTGATACATTGCATAAAAAGGTAAGAGATTCCACGAAATTAGTTTCGGAACGTAATTGTGGACCCAAACGGAACTTAGATGAAAATTTTTACAAAATATAGATTTTCACTTATGAAGCAATAACTTAGATGTTTAAGACATTTTGGGGCACAATGGGAAGATTAGAGAACTCCTGGGGAGTTAAACACAAATTTCGGAAGTTGTGCCTATATATAGTTGAGTTAAGATATTTTCATAAATATCTCAACAAATATCTAAGGAGGAGAGAGGGAGATTCGAGCTTAGATCTTCTTGACGACCGTTCGTCCATCAGTTTTTCACCAGATTTCATATTTGGACTCCTTGAGGTATGAGCTTCATTTTAAAACCTCTTAGGCCTCGTTTGGCAAATTATTTTTGAAAAGCTAATTCTAGAAATTTGGAAAAAACATGTGTATATTTGTAGGAATCACTTATAAACGAAGATCCGACGTATAATCGGGCTGCTAGTACTTCTCCTGAAATTATAGAACCGTAACTCGAGGTACGTATTTCGAACTTGTGTTACATAGACAATTTTGGATGCTTTGGATATTGTGTATGAATTGTGATCCGAGTGAAATTCATGTGTTAAATTAGGCCCGTTAATTTTAGCGAGTACGTATTGAAAAGCATGGTGATATGGTTATGTGAGCATGCGAAATGATTATGTAGGTCAAAGGGGAGTTTGGTATAATTTCATGACGGTGTACGCCTCTCGAAGTTTGAGAGTTTTAGTAGCGATGGCTACTTGCTTGGTTTGGGAACCGGCCCAGTCAGAGCAGTTGGATGCAATGGTTGAATGATTTTGGCTAGCCATTGGCATCGCGGTTTAAGATTTAAGACTTGTCGATATACCGGATGAATGCGTATCTCTCTTCCTAGAGACTAAATTATGTGATTTAGATGTTTAAAGCATGAATTGTCTCATATGCATTTGTTTAGAATTGTACACTCAGCATATAGCTGAGCAGTGGAGACTTCCTCCATTACAGGTGATAAGAGGAAGAATAAGAAGAAGCATGAAGAGTGAGGCCGATGGGACGACGGGGTCGCTCTTGTTTATGCTTTGTTTCCCTTTTTAATATGGTGTAATAAGAACTCGGAATTCGGAATGTGTTGTAATTGGATCTTGGAAAGGATTTGCAGTTCTTGTAATCGGTAGTAAAACTCTTGTATTTATGTTTGAAATCGTTGTATTATATTAGCATATGTTTTGGAATTCAGTTGGGCAGCTATATATATTGAGTTCTGCAGAACACTTTGTAAACTGATAGAAAACAGTCGACTGGTTTTTGGAACAGTCGACTGGAGGCTTGTTTTGTGTTAGCCATTACTTTATTATTTTGAGTAGCAGTCGACTGGATATTGTTCCGGAAGAGGAGGTTCTGTCTAGATAGGTTACCAGTCGACCGGACAAGTATCAGTCGACTAGGATTTTGAGGCCACAGTCGACTGGGACCCCGACACAGTCGACTGGACTTGTTGATGAGACTTTGAGACTCTCTGTATCTTGTTTTCCAGTCGACCGAACCCATGATCAGTCGACTGGATTGCTGGTTTCAAACAAAGTATTTTTTTTCAGTGTTTTCAAATGCAAAAAACTTTTTATAACTCAAATTTCCATGGTTTTACTTATGTTTTCCACTGCTATTTACTTTAAAAGGAATTGGATGAGCCTTGGTGGCGTGCTACATGCCGTATTTCTGTGCATAGTGGGATGGGTCATAACATTTATTGATATCAGAGCTATAGGTAACAAAATTTTGGGAACGTGCGATGACGAGTGGAGTGTTGAGTGTTGTGACACATATTTTAGATTACATCCACATATTGTAGAAAATGTTTGATGTATATATACGATATGTTGTTCTACATACATGTTTATATTCTTGTCATACATGCATAGTGTTTATGCATTGGAATTAACAGGATTGTACAATCATGAGTGACGGTGACCGAGATCTATCGTCACATACTCGATGCATGGACCAAATGACAGAAATGATTGGAAGCATCAGAGAATTGGTTCGGAATTTAACGGAGCGATTACCTCCAACACCTTCATTCGAGGCAGCACCGATAGCTATGGTACATGCACCTGAGGATAGGGGTATGAGATCCGTATCTGAACAACTATAGGACTCAATCACAACATCGACTTCTAAATTTTGGGGAGAGAGAGTGTGTGCGGTAAGGTTTCTCTTTGAGCGAATATGGACTTATAAATTTTTACGAAAAATGGACTTATAGAACAAAAGTTATAGCAATTTGAAGTTGTTTAGGTATAAAAGTGTGGATATATTAAATAATCAAGAAAACAACAAAGGGAAAGAGAAAAGAGAGCTAGAGTTTCTCATAACACAAAAACTGAATGAATGAATACAATAGAAAAGAAGAGACAATAATAATAGAATATCTAGGTTACCCTAATATAAATGAAAAGACTAAACTACCCTAAAGCTAATAAAACTAATTCTAATACCCCTCCTCAAACTCACGATGCTGCAGCTAAAAGCATAGAGAGTTTGCCAACTAAAAAACGAAAACGCTGAATCGGATGTGACTTTGTAAACAAATCAGCAATCTTTGCGCAAGAAGATACAAAAGGCAAAATGATAGCTCCATGCTTAAGGTGATGACGAGTAATGTGACAATCAATCTCTATATGCTTGGTCCTCTCATGGAAAATGGAATTGTGAGCAATCTGAATAGCACTCTTATTATCACAATACATAGGTAAAGGGCGAGGAAGGGAGACACCCATATCTGTAAGTAGTCGGCGTAACCAAATAACCTCACGGGTAGTCGAAGCCATAGCACGATACTCAGCTTCTGTGGAAGACACAGCAACAACATCTTGCTTCTTGCTCTTCCAAGAAATGAGAGAATCACCCAAAAATATACAAAACCCAGTAACAGACTTGCGATCTGTAGGATCACCGGCCCAATCAGCATCAGAGTATGCACGCAGCTCCAAGGAAGATGATGACGAAAGTAAAAGACTTTGAAATCTAGTGCCCCTCAAGTACCTCAAAATACGATGAACAGCAGCCCAATGAACTGTAGTAGGGGAAGTAACAAACTGACTAACAACATGAACATCATGAGCAATATCCGGACGAGTAATAGTAAGATAAACCAAGCTACCAACAATAGTGCGATATAAGGTAGGACCAGGCAAAGGAATGCCATCAGAAGGGGAAAGACGAACATTAAGCTCCAAAGGGGTATCAACAATCTTATTATCAGTGAGACGAGCACGCTCAAGAATGTCACATGTATGCTTAGACTGAGAAAGAAGATAACCTTTTGGAGAACAGGCTACTTTAATCCCCAAAAAATAACGTAGTGGACCTAAGTCCTTCATTTCAAAACAACGAGCTAATTCAGACTTCAACACTGCAATCCCATCAACATCATCACCAGTAATAATCATATCATCAACATACAAAGAAAGCATAATACGACCAACAGTGGTACACCTAATAAAGAGAGCTGAATCATACTCACTCGGGGAAAACCCAAATGAGGTAATCACTGTGGAAAACTTCTCAAACCAAGCTCAAGGGGCTTGTTTAAGACCATATAAGGCTTTTTTAAGCCTGCAAACTTCACCAGGACCATGAGGAACACCCAGAGGAGGAACCATATAAACCTCCCCTTGGAGGTCTCCATTCAAGAAAGCATTTTTAACATCCATCTGAGTTATATGCCACTGACGAATAGAAGCAACTGCAATAAGAGTACGAACAGTAGTCATTTTAGCAACAGGAGCAAAAGTCTCCTTGTAATCCATACCTTACTGCTGGGAAAAACCCTTGGCAACCAATCTTGCTTTGTACCGCTCAACAGACCCATCTGACTTGGTTTTGATTTTATAAACCCAACGAGAACCAATAGCGCTTTTACCAAAAGGTAAGGGAACCAAACTCCAAGTGTCTATCTTATACAATGCTGAGAGTTCCTCTGCCATAGCCTGTTGCCAAAGGGGATCAAGAGCTGCCTCTTTATAGGACAGAGGCTCAGAGAGATCATGAACTGAAGCTAAAAATGAAGCAAAAGAATCCGAATAACAAGAATAAAAAAAATCCGGTGATTGAGTGGACTTACGAGTGTGAGCAGGATAGCGAGGAGGTTCCACAGTCTCAGTAGGTGCTTGGGTGGCCTCTGGAAGGGAAGTAGCATCAAGCGGTAAGGTACCAGTATCAGCAGAAGTAGAACCATGAGATGAGACAATATCAGTGGTGCATGGGGCTTGAGAGGGCACACTATCGGTATCATCAGAGAATGGGTCAAGATGGATGAGATCAGATTTAGTCAACTCATGATGATTATCAGGAATAGAAAAGAAGGGTATGTGCTCGAGAAACACAACATGGCGAGAGACATATAGTTTCTTAGTAACTGGGTCAAAGTAACGATATCCCTTGTGACCCTCACCATAACCTAGAAAAACACAAATAGCAGACTTAGGTGACAATTTGGTACGCTCTACACGAGGTCGAAGGACAAAACAAGTACAACCAAACACCTTTAAGGAAGAATAATCAGGAGCATGCCCATACGATTTTTCAAAAGGTGACAGACCTGAGCAGTGAGAGGATGGAATTTTATTAATTAGATTGACAGCAGTAAGGACAACCTCTCCCCAAAAATCACTAGGGACATATGCATATAATAAAAGAGAGCGAGCAGTTTCAACAATATGCCGATGTTTCCTTTCAGCAACACCATTTTGCTCAGGAGTGTCTGTACAAGAGGACTGGTGAATAGTTCCATCTAAAGCAAGCAACTCACGAAATTTATGATAGGTATACTCTCCACCTAAATCACATCTAAAACATTTGATGATAGCAGAATGTTGAGTTTTAACAAAAGCACAAAAGGTATTGTAAATATCAAAGAAGTCTAAACGGCGTTTCATAAGATAAACCCAACAGTAACGAGTGCAATCATCAATAAATGATACATAATATCGAGACCCCCCTCTTGTAGTAACAGGAGAGGGTCCCCACACATCAGAATGAACTAAGTCAAATGGTGCAAGAGAATAAGAAATACTTCTATTAAATGGTAAAGCGAAAAATTTTGCCAGTTTACAACCACTACAATTAGAAATGTCATGAGTTTGTAAATCTCCTAATTTTCCTGTAGAAGCTAAACATTTTAAACGAGAGGCTGAAACATGACCAAGGCGAGAATGCCATAAATAAAAACTAGACGAAGATGAACTCAAACGAAAGGATGACAAGTCAACACTAGAAGCTGCAACCACTGGTACATTGAGCTTGTCCAAGATGTATAATCCCCCTTGCCTATGGCCGGTCCCAATCAGCGTCTGAGACTGCGGATCCTGCACATGACAAAAAGTAGAAGAAAAAGAGACTAAGTAACCTGCATCACAAAGCTGACCAAAAGAAACAAGATTCATAGTAAGTTTGGGAATGTGGCAAACACTAGGGAGAGATACATAAGGTGTGACAACAGACCCAACACCTGCTAATGGCATGGGAGTACCATCAGTAGTCATAACAGGCAAAGAGAAAGCAGGACATAAGGAAGCAAAAGACAACAAGTCAGGTGACATATGATTAGAAGCTCCAGAGTCTAAAACCCAAATACCTGAGGACATACCTGAAGACATACCTAGTGAAGAGGTGGCCATAGCATGTGGCTGTGTGGCAAGGAACTTCTGAAATTGCTCAGCAAGGGAGGTCATGGACGGAGTGGATGGGGAAGGGGAACCGGGTCCAAATGAGTCTGATGGTGGTACAACTGCTGCAGTGTTAGGCTGAGAGGCCTATATGAACGCTGCTGAGATTGGTTGTCAGATTTCCAATGAGAAGATTGAGGTTGCTGTTGTTGTGGTGGTCGACCATGTGAGGGCTGGTTGCTGCTATTGGGCTGGTTTGCACGACCCAACCTAGGACACTGAGCCTTCCAATGACCCTTCTCCTTACAGTAGCTGCATACATCACTACCAACTCTCGAGTAAGGCTTACTCTGATTATTGGACTGTGGTCGAAAAGGGGCTGCTAAAACAGACGGAGTAGAGTCGGGGAGAATTCCCTTTCCAGACTATGTTTTGAGACGTATTTCCTCGGTCACTAACTCATGGACAACAGAATCAACTGACAGAAGTGGGCTACGATGGAGAATGGACCCACGAAGGCCCTCAAAATCATCACGTAGAGCCATCAAAAACTGAACCAGACGTTGTTCCTCCCTACTAGCGATATATGGTACAAAGGCCCGCAATTCGGGCGACTCCATGAGAGCTAACTGATCCCAAAGATCTGTCATTGTAGAATAGAACTCCTGAATACTCAAATTTTTTTGTTCAAGGGCACGAATATCACACTCTAATTGGTACCTTTTCGCAAAATTGGACTGTGTAAATAATTTAGCCAAATGATCCCACACCTCCTTTGCATATTCAAACTTTGCCAACTGCATACCTATTGAGGGAGCAACGGAGTTGTTGATCCAAGTAATGATTTTTGAATTATTTGTGTCCCAAATATCTAGCAATTCGGCAAATTTATCAGCATTTTCATTCGTAGGTTTACTAAAATCCCCATTGATATAACCCCACATCTTCTTCCCCTTCAGAAAATTTTTCATCACATAATTCCAATATACAAAATTCTTGCCATCGAGTTTAACACTAATCGCTTGAAGCAAATCATCACGTTCTACAGCCATTACGAAAATGAAGCAATTAAATAACACAAAACAAGCGAACCCAAAATCAAAGACAGATCCAAAAACACAAAACAAACGAACCGGAATCAGTGACAGATCCAAAAACGAGCGCGAAGCAGTGTGAGATCTAAATACGAATCCGAATTAGCGAGAAATCCAACAACGAACCAGAATCATCCAAAAACCTGCTTTGATACCATGTGAATATATTAAATAATCAAGAAAACAACAAAGGGAAAGAGAAAAGAGAGCTAGAGTTTCTCATAACACAAAAACTGAATGAATGAATACAATAGAAAAGAAGAGACAATAATAATAGAATATCTAGGTTATCCTAATATAAATGAAAAGACTAAACTACCCTAAAGCTAATAAAACTAATTCTAATAAAAAGAACCTAATGAGTCAAAGAAAAGTAACATGGATTTTAGCTTGAAAGTTTTGTTTGAGGGGGCTATGCGAATCTCCCTTTATTAAAGGGGTGTTTATTGGGTACCCATTAAGAATCCATTTATAAAATTTATCAGCCCAGCACCCATTTATTATGGGCGGGCTTGGGCCGTTTCGTGGGCTTGGGCTACACTTGCAACCTCTAGTTTCCTATTTCCCAAACAACTCCTAACTTGCTAAGTGCCCATTCTGTTTCTGCATTACAAGTTATGGTGTATTATCCTTATACTATAACAAGTGTTGTCTTAGTGCCCATTCTGTTTCCGCTCATCAAGGGTTGTCTAAGTTAGATGGAAAAGTATATTCCTTATACTATAACATAGTAGATGCCCAATATTTCAACTGTCAAGGATGCTAAAAATTTTAATCACTCTCATGCTAATTTTAACTACCCGCCCGAATCTGCTCATCTACTAACCATGCTTAAAAGATAATATGAAAAGCCTTCAACTAGACTATCCAAGTGGTGCATATATGGCTTTTTCTTATAATAAAATACATTGCCTACATGGCATCTCCCACGGGCATACCAAAAGTTCTCAAACAAGCTCATTAAACAAATTATTTACATAATCCGGTTATTGCGATTAACATTACTCATAAAGTGTTCGTATAATTCTCGTAATCCATGCCATCTCATTTGCCAATGCATATTCAATGCAATTTATCTCACTACATCGGAACATTGAGTCCACGATTTCCCAAACAGCCAAGTAATTCAATCCCAAAATGACGAGAACTCATATGCTTTTTAAACCCCTAAACAATGGGTGATTAAAGATAAATTTTTAGTTGGGATGAAGAAATTCAGATCAAGTGTGTGTAAACTTAACCACAACATTGACCTTATATCCTTGGCTAAATTGAAAGCTCTATCATGCTATAAAACTTCCTAAGATCTACAGCAACAGGACTAAATCACAACGTCGACATCTCAATTTTGGGGAGAGAGAGAGAGAGAGAGAGAGAGAGAGAGAGAGAGAGAGAGTGTGTGTGTGTGTGTGTGTGTGTGTGTAATGAGGTTTTTCTTTGAGTGAATATGGACTTATAAAATTTTACAAAAAACGGACTTATAGACCAAAAGTTATAGCAATTTGAAGTTGTTTAGGTGTAAAAAGGACCTGATGAGATAAAGAAAAGAAAAGTAACATGGGTTTCAATTTGAAGGGTTTTGTTTGAGGGGGCTAAGCGAAACTCCCTTTATTAAAGGGGTGTTTATTGAATACCCATTAAGAGTCCATTCATAAAATTTATCAGCCCAACACCCATTTATTATGTGCGGGCTTGGGAGGTTTCACGGGCTTGGGCTGCACTTGCAAGATCTAGTTACCAGTTTCCTAAACAATTCCTAACTTGCTAAATGTCCATTCTTTTTCATCATTACTAGTTATGATTGATTATCTGCTCATCAAGTGTTGTCTAAGTTTGATGGAAAAGTATCTTCCTTATACTTTAACATAGTGGATGCTCAATATTTGAACTGTCAAGGAAGTTAAAAATTTTAATCACTCTCATGCTAATTTTAATTGCCGGCAGCCCAAATCTGCTCACCTATTTGCCATACTTAAAAGACAATAGGAAAAGCCTTCAACTAGACTATCCAAGTGGTGCATATGTGACTTTTTCTTATAACAAAATACATTACCTACATGGCATCTCCCACGGGCATACCAGAAGTTCTCAAACAAGCTCATTAAACAAATCATTTACATATTCTGGTTATTGGGATTAACATTACTCATAAAGTGTTCGTATAATTCTCGTAATCCATGCCATCTCATTTGTCGATGCATATTCAATGCAATTTATCTCACTACATCAGAACGCTGAGTCCACGATTTCACAAGCAACCAAGCAATTCAATCCCAAAATGACGAGAACTCATATACTTCCTAAACCCCTAAACAATGGGTGATTAAAGATAAATTTTTAATTGGGATGAAGAAATTCAGATCAAGTGTGTATAAACTTAACCACAAGATTTACCTTATATCCTTGGCTAAATTGAAAGCTCATTCATGCTATAGAACTTCCTGAGATCTGCAACTACAGGACTCAATAACAATGTCGACTTCTCAATTTCGGGGAGAGAGAGGGTGTGTGTGTGTGTGTGTAATGAGGTTTTTCTTTGAGTGAATATGGACTTATAAAATTTTTCGGAAAACGGACTTATAGAACAAAAGTTATAGCAATTTGAAGTTGTTTAGGTATAAAAAGGACCTAATGAGTTAAAGAAAATTAACATGGGTTTTAGCTTGAATGATTTGTTTGAGGGGACTAAGCGAAGCTCCCTTTATTAAAGGGGTGTTTATTGAATACCCATTAAGAGTCCATTATAAAATTTATTAACCCAACACCCATTTATTACGAGCGGGCTTGGGAGGTTTCGTGGGCTTGGGCTGCACTTGCCAGCTCTAGTTACCGGTTTCCTAAACAACTCCTAACTTGCTAAATGTCCATTCTTTTTCAGCATTACTATTTACAGTGGATTATCCGCTCATCAAGTGTTGTCTAAGTTTGATGGAAAAATATCTTCCTTATACTATAACGTAATGGATGCTCAATATTTGAACTGTCAAGGAAGTTCAAATTTTTAATCGCTCTCAAGCTAATTTTAATTACTGACCGCCCGAATCTGCTCATCTATTTACCATACTTAAAAGACAATAGGAAAAGCATTCAACTAGACTATCCAAGTGGCGCATATATGGATTTTTCTTATAACAAAGTACATTACCTACATGGCATCTCCCATGGGCTTACCATAAGTTCTCAAACAAGCTCATTAATAAATCATTTACATATTCCGGTTATTGGGATTAACATTACTCATAACGTTTCATATAATTCTCGTAATCCATGCCATCTCATTTGCCGATGCATATTCAATGCAATTTATTTCACTATGTCGGAATGCTGAGTCCAAGACTTCCCAAACAACCAAGCAATTCAAACATATAACAGTGGATGTATGACATGTAAATGCAGATTTGTGTCTTTTCCAAATATCTAGACTATCTCCATTGTAAGTGTCTAGCAATCATTTTGTTGAACTAACAAATTTTTAACTTGACCTTCCTCAAACTTGATTCCTTTTTTGGAATAAAATGTGACAAATTAAGCTAGCTGGGTGTTTTCTTGATAAATTTGGTGGTCTATATATACATGTACATCGTTGCTCATTTGAGGTCTTTCTTATGGAAAACAGGAAAAGTAAGGAAATATTTAGGGGTGGCAATTTTCGACTCGACACGACCCGACATGAAAATAAACGGTTTTGGGTGACCTGTATAAGGGCACGGGTCATAAACGAGTCGACCCGTTTGACACGATTAATAAACGGGTTGAAGTGGGTCAACCCGTCTAACCCGTTTAACCCGATTAAGTATTTAAGTGCAGTTGGGGCATTTTTTTTTTTTTTTTTTTTTAAATAATTTTTAATAATTTGGAAGTCTAAAATAAAAGTAATATAAAAAAATTTTAAAAAATATATTTAAAAAAAAAAAAAAAATTTTGAGAGAATTTTTTTTTAAAATATATATCGATATATATAAAACTAATTTTTTTTTTTTTTTGCTCAAAAAAAAAAGAGAGTAGTTACCAACTTACCAAACAAGAAAATTTATATATAAAAATTAATAACTAATGTAATAAAAAATTAATAATTAATAACTAATAAGGGACGAAGGAAGCTAGAGCCTGGAAGCATTCATGCATCAAGCATTGCATAAAAAATAAAAATAATAAATAATTAAAAAATAAAAAAAGAAAGATTAAAAAGGGAGGAAGCCCGCTAGGATTGCTGGATTGGGAGGGAGACAAATTAGTCAATTAGATAATTACAACTGTTAATCTTGATTCTTGATGGATGTCAAGTGAAGAAATTTTTTTATACTGTTAGTAAAAACAATATTTCTTCTTATTCAGTTTGTGTGGATGTGCTTGGGTGTTAAGTTTATACTAGTTAGATATTGCTATATTTGTAGTATTTTGGTATTTAAGATGTACGTGTTAATAATTGATACATTTGATGGAAGACTTGTTTGTATTCTTAGTAGGGCTGTAACCGAACCGATGACACCCTACACGGGTTAGACGGGTTAAACGGGTTACCCGTATATGACTCGGCACGATTATGACACGTTAAGAATGACACGATTATAACCCGACACGACAATGACCCGACACGACCCGATTGCCACCCCTAGAAATATTATGAACTACTTAAAAAATTTAATGTAAAATTCCTGAATTATACCAATCTATCTAGAAAAATATGGTCAAAAGTCCTATTCTACCAATATTTTTGATAATAGGCCCACCAATTGGTACTTCATAATAATAGGCTCTATAATTGTAATTGTTGTTAGAGATCAGTCCAAAATATCCTATTATGGAATAATTGGATGACTTTTCTGCCCCTAATCTCTATATATAGAATCGTGTGTATATATGTACATATATTTAATACATACTTAAATATGGAATCAGTTTTCAAATCTTGCCAAATCTTACCCAATTCCCATTGATATTGCATATAATATATATAGAAATTATATCCCAATATTTTAGGATTTCACTTTACAAAATCTGTTTCATATATATTGAACACCACTTATACACTCCATTCTATAACAGTTCATAATCCGTTCAAATGAGATAACAGTCCGCACAGTGTGAAATTTCGTATTGTGTTTTACAGTATGAAATTTCACACTCAACTATTTCATACTGTGTAATTTACAATGTGAATTATACAACTATTTCATTTTCCTTAGTTGCGTCCACACCAGCAGCAGTTTCAGAATTGAATATATTAACCAATCTGTGTTCATCCATCTCTCAATTCATCACAAAGTGAAACTCGTCATTCTATGAAATTTAACAGTGTACAATTTCATACCACAATACTAGGAATAAATTTAACACTGTCTTATCACAAATTCATTTGTACATTCATTTTACTTTTGACTGCAATAATTCATTGATATCACAATTTTACTTCACATAGTATACAATTTCGCAACACAGCCTTTGAACCAAGAACATTAGTGTTAAATTTCACACTACAACCTTTGAACAACAACCTTTGAACCACAACATAGTATACAATTTCGCACCACAACTTTTTGAACCAAGAACATTAGTGTTAAATTTCAAACTGTTGAAATTTAACAGTGTAAAGTGTAATAGTCCGAGCGATTGATAAAACCTACACAACAAATGTAATTAGTATAAACAAAAAAATGAGTGATAAATTTTACACTAATCTCACTTAATGCGAACATGAATCTTCAAGACGTGTTCAAATATAAGTTATATAACAAACTTTTATCTTAAAATATGAGTGTTAAATTGCACACCCACAATTTCACAATAATAGCAATTAATGTGAATCTGAATCTTCATGACATGTTCAACATTACAAATTAAATCTGATAAAGTGAGTGTGAAATTCAACACTCCAATGATTGACCATGACATATACATATACTTAATTACATCAGCAACCTATATTTGTATGGATTGGATCATGAAAAGGTGATAGAGAAGAACATGATATTAGATAAAGAGAGAGACCTGAGAATGCTTTTTGAAGTTGCTCACAGTCTTCGGTTATAGAGGGGACATGTGCCAGAACTGTAAGAGTCGACATGTTTCTCTCCGATCAGAGCTCTCTCTCTCTCTCTCTCTCTCTCTCTCTCTCTCTCTCTCTCTCAGTGCTCTGTGTTTTGGGTAGGTTTCTCTGTCTATATATATATATATATATATCTATATCTATATCTATGTATACAAAGATTCTCTAAAGAGGGCCACCTCTCTTTATTAAAGAGAGTACCTCTGTTTTGGCCGTTAGATTGTGTTAAAAAACTGTGAAATGACAAAACTGCCATTAATGAAAACACGATCCGACGGCCAAAACAGAGGTACTCTCTTTAATAAAAAAAGGACGCCCTCTTTATAGCCTGACTGTCTATGTATATATTTATATATATAGATTATATATGGTATTTCCTTAATTAATATAGATAAATTTGGTAAGGCTGAGGGGTAGTTTGGGCCTATATATTTTTGTGGACCTTTCATTAAAATGTTACATGGACTAGACCTATTGCAGAAAACTAAGATTAAAATGGACATTATACTACTTAACTCATCTATCTATTATCTAAATATAAAACACATGGCCAAAAGCCTTCTTATATTGTCCCACATGGCGCTTACATGGCCTTCTCCACTTACGTGGCCTTCCCTCATCAGAAATCCCTTCTATTTTGTGTGATGTCTTCTTGCCTCACTATCGTTCCTCTCCCATAGCCATTGAAATGGCAGCAACGATTCTTCTTCAAAAATGACAGCCTCTCCATCTCCTAGATCCAATAAGAAGCATCAATTTGCCCCTCTCTCTCTCTCTCTCTCTCTCTCTCTCTCAATCTCTCTTCCCCGAAGCCAATAACCCCTTCATCTCACTTCCTTCTCGACTTAATCCAAGGCCAAATCTTCCTAACATCTCCGCGATTCTTGAGGAGTCGAAGGCCAGATTTCACTCTTTGGATTTATCATCTCTTCTTTTTCTTTTTCTTTTACTTCTTTTTTTTTTTTTTTTTTTGTGTGTATAAGGGTAAATTCTGATGTGTGCATTGAATATTATGTGAGGAACTCAAGAACAAAAGGAAAAGAAATGAAAAATTAAACAGCAAATCTCTAATATTACTGGTACAGGCCACTCAAGCTAATCTGATTTCAAAAATGGCTGATTCAAGGATACAAAGGTCATATATGTAGTGCTTCATCATGTGTAATGTGCTCAACACATGCAATTACCGACTATGAGCTGGAAAATGAAGATAAAGACAAAAGAAAATAGAAGTAGTTGAGGGAGCAATTGGAAATGGGAATAGGATATCCTATGCAAGAGTGATGTAGGCTTGGTCCTGACGATTCTGCTTGCTCGAATTCAAGCTTGCCCTCAAGCTTGATAGTTGGAAAATTGCTTACGAAACTCGTCTGGTTCAACCCATGTAGCATCCTCCAGGGGAAGCCCCTTCCATTACACAAAAAATTTAGTGATGGCAGCATTGTTCTTTTTAAACATCCCTCTATCAAGAATCTTCTCGGGAACCCAATTGATTGTGCCTTGTTCTGAATATTGAGGAAGAGTAGCTATTGCAACTACATTATCTCCTAGCTTCTTATTGAGTAGAGAGACATGGAAGACATTGTGAATTTTTGCAGTTGAAGGTAGTTCCAGCTTATAAGTAGCAGAGCCAACTCGAGCGATGACTTTAAATGGCCCATAGTAACGGAGTGCCAGCTTTTGAAAGCTTCTTCTGGCCACGGTCTGTTGGCGATATGGCTAGAGTTTAATGAACATGCAATCCCCAATTTTAAACTCTCTTTCTGTCCTCTTTTTGTCTGCGTAGACTCTCATTCTATTTTGGTCTTCTTCTAAGCTATGTTTCAACCATGCCAACTATTGGTCCCTATCTTGTAAAGTCTTGTCCACCAGATCAATAGCTGTAGTACCTGGTAAGTAAGAGTGAACAGAAGGAGAGGGTGTGTTGTAGAGTACCTGGAAAGGTAAAGTCTTGAAAGAAGCTTGATAGGTAGTGTTATACCACCATTCTGCCCATGGTAACCAATTGAACCATGAAGCTAGTTTGTTCCCAACAAAGCACCCAAGATAGTGCTCTAAAGTCTTGTTTAAAATTTTTGATTGGCCATCAGATTAGGGGTGATAGGCTGAACTATGGCAGAGTTGAGTACCTTGGATAACCAGAATTGGCTCATTAAAGTGGTGTCTCTGTCACTTACAATAGATCTGGGCATGCCATATAACTTGAATACTTCTTTGATGAACACATTAGCTACTTGTGCAGCTGTATAAGGATGTGAGAGAGGGATGAAGTGCCCATATTTTATGAGTCTGTCCACTGCCACCAGGATTGTATTTTTAGAAGCTGAGGGGGGTAAACCTTCTATAAAGTCCATGGTTGTCTATCCATGAATTTTTAGGAATGGGGAGATGGTTTAACAACCCTACAGGATGTGTTATTTCAGTTTTCTGCCTCTGGCATGTATCACAATAAGCCACAAACTTCTTGACATCCTTCCTTACACCAGGTCAATTGAAATTCTAATGAATCCTCTTATAAGTCCTGCGATACCCAGAGTGCCCCCTATTGGTGTTGCATGACAATAAAATAAAAGTTTGTCCCTCCATGGAGAAGATTTAGGAACAAAGAGTCTACCCCTATAAGTTAAGAGATCATGCTTATAATGATAGTGTTTAGACTCCTCTGACTTGGTTTGCAACTTGTGAATAAGTGCTAATGTGTCTGGGTCCCTGAGATTCATTCTTTCTGAATCTCAATGACTTTGTCCATTATGGGACTAGAGATGGCATGGAGTGCTCCCAACTCTTGTTGTCTTGTGAGTGCATCTGGTACCACATTGTTTCTGCCTGACTTATACTCAATAGTGTATTAGAACCCCAAGTGATTAACCAGCCACTTATTTTGCTCTGGAGTAGTAATTCGCTGGGTTAAATAGTAATGTAGGGTTCTGTGGTCTGTAAGGATTTTGAAGGGTCTTTCCAACAGGTAAGGTTTCCAATGATGGACTATATACACGACAACCATCATTTCCTTATCATACACATAGGGCTGAAGTTTTCTTCTTGAAATTGCCTTGCTCGCATATGCTATTGGGTGCTTTTTGTGGGATAGAACTGCACCAATGCCTTCCTCGGAGGCATCACATTCTACTGTGAAGGTTTTAGTAAAGTCGAGAAGGGCTAAGACAGGAGCTGTTACCATAGCCTAATTTTGTGAAAGCAGCTTCGGCTTCATAGGTCCATTTGAAATTTCCCTTTTTTAATAACTGAGTGAGGGGCTTTGCGATGATCCCATACCCTTTGATGAACTTTCTGTAGTACCCTATAAGCCCTAAGAACTCTCTCAGGTCTTTGAGGGTTTTGGGCAATCCCCATTCGACTATGCAGGCCACCTTGGATTTGTCCATAGACACTCCTTGTCTAGACACCACATGTCCCAAATATTCTACAGAATCTATCCCAAAGGAATATTTGCTTCTTCTGAATTTTAAATTGTTGTCTTGGAAGATTTGTAACACTCTCCAGAGGTGGTCTGAATGCTCTTCCATAGATTTACTATAGACTAGGATGTCATCAAAGAAAACTAAGACAAATTTTCTGATATAAGGTCGAAAAATGTCATTCATGAGGGATTAAAATTTTGAATGAGCATTACTTGGCCCAAAGGGCATGACTAAGAACTCGTAATGACCATCGTGAGTTCCAAAAGCTGTTTTGTGAATGTTTTCTCTCTTCAGTCGAATTTGGTGGTAACCTAACCTCAAATTGAGTTTTGAAAATAGGACTGATCCATGGAGCTCATCAAGTAACTCATCAACCACTGGTATATGGAACTTATCTTTGATGGTAACTGCATTTAAAGCCCTATAATCAACACACATTCTCTAACCTCCATCTTTCTTTCTGACTAATAGGACTGGGGAGCTAAAAGGGCTAGTACAGGGCCTTACAATTCCATTCTCAATCAACTCCTTCACAATCTTCTCTATTTTAAATTTCTGGAAGTTTCACTAGAGAAGTCCCAGGAAGTATGGAAATAATGTGATCATGTGTCCTGGGAGGTGGAAGACATTTTGGTTCAGCAAAGAGCTCATCAAATTAACGTAGCAATGGCTTCAATTCTGTAGGAGGAAGAGTTGGTGCCTCTCCAGGGGTGAGGGACATCAGTTGAGCTATGATTTCAGTTCCTTCTTAGTGCATTATCTTAAGTTAACCATGGTTGGGGAGGGGGAAGGGTTTCCTTTTAGTTGATAATGCTAGTCCTGAACAGTGAATTCCATTGTTTTTTTTAAAAAAATCCCAGAGTATTAGTCCTAGGGACTCCAACCATTCAGCTCCTAGAACTATATCATAATCTATGACTAGTAATACAAAAGAATTAAGCTTACAGTGGTATTGTTGTGTCTGGAGAGGGGCCCCTTGTAGTTTCCCTTCATTTTGCATCACTGCTCCATCAGCAGCATAAACTCTCATTGTAGTCCCTGTTCCCATCAGTTTGTGCATCCCTTTAGTCAAAGATGGTTGTACAAAATTGTGTGTAGACGCATAATCAATCAAGATATTCACCCTTTGTTGCCCCAAGAGGCCTTGTACCCTCATGGTTTATGGTTGGGTAGTTCCTGTCAGAGCATGTAGGAATATGGTAGGGCTGTCTCTCGGTATTTCCTCTTCTGGTGTTGCACCACCCACACTTTCTAGTTCTGAGTTCCTCTTTTTCTCTTTCATCCTCAGCCTCCATCAAAAGGAGTACTTGTGCCTTTTTGCATTGATGGCCAGGCCTATAGGGTTCATCACACTTAAAACACAAATTCTTGTCCCATTTCTTTTGTATCTCAATTGTGGTTGGCTGCCTAATGGGTTGATGTATTGGCCTGTTATATGATGTCTAGTTCATTGGAGGGTTTACTTGGGAAGTAACTGGTGGTGGAGTTCTGGGATAGGGTGGGCTAGTTGAATGATTTTACTATTGTTCCATTTGAATGCAGATTTTCCAGCCCTCACTTTCTCCTCTTTGAACCTGGCTAATTTCATAGCAGTGGCTAGAGAGGCTGGTTCAAAGGATAGTACCCCATATTGCAATTCCTTCTCGAGGCCTGAGATGTAACACCCTCTCAATTGATCATCTAACCAGTTTGGTAGCCTGCAAGCCAGCCTTAAGAACTCAGTTTCATAGACCTCCACTGTTGAATTTCCTTGTTCCAATTTTGTGATAGCCCCATTAAAATCAACCCTTCATTTCATTCTTAAATGACATAAGAAAGCTTCTAAGAATTGTTGCCAATTACTCAATGGGTGGTTAGCTTCAAACCAATCCAGCCAGGGTATCGTATCACCCTCAAAATGCATAGAAGCTATTTCACGCTTTTGATTTTTCGGAGTTTGATAGTATTTTTTTAAAGTAGCGTTCAGCTTGAGGGATCCAGTCAAGGGGATTTCCATGGCTATAGGAAGGAAATTATAGCCTTATGCTCGGTTGTAAGATCCATGGTTGTAAGGTACTTGAGGGTTTTGGTATGGAGGAAAGGTTACTGGGTGTTCAAATTGAAGGTATGGTTGGTTGTGGATGGTATGGGTTAAAGTGAGTAGGATCAAAATTGGTGAAATTAGGGGGGAAAAGTGGGGTAGTATTGTGGATTTGGTGTCTGTCTGGGTGGAAGGACTGGGTTGGGAGATAGAGCCATGCTCCGAGAGAATGTGAAGGTGTTGGTGGGATCTTCGGTGGTTGCTCAATGGGATCCTGGACGACGATACGATAATCGGTGATGGTGGGTTTTGGTAGCTTGCAGAAGGTGAATTTGAGGCAGTGGATGGATGAATCTGGGTAATGGCTTGATGGATCTCATGAACCAATTCGTTCCTCATCTACTCCATCCTCTGATCGAGACAGAGTCTCAAACGATCCTTGCATCTCAGTCTGCATATGGTTTATTGTAATTGTGACTCAATCTGAGCCTTAGTGGACCGCAACTCATCTTCCTAAGCTAGATCATAGATTTGATTTTGCTTTCCCATTCTAATCGCAACCTTGCTCTGATACCAATTATGAGGAACTCAAGAACAAAAAGGAAAGAAATGAAAAATTAAATAGTAAATCTCTGCAATTATTGGTGCATAGCATACCACTTAAGCTAATCTGATATCATTCAACAATGGCTCTGATTTAAGGATACAAACACAGGTCATATATGTAGTGCTTCAGCACGTGTGAGCCATGTGAATCTATATGTGCTCAGCACATGCAATAACCGAATATGAGCTGGAAAATGAAGATAAAGAAAAAAGAAAATAGAGAAATAGTTAAAAGGGAACAATTGGAAATGCGAAATCCTATGCAAGAGTGATGTAGGTCTGGTCCTGATAGATCAGAATCTACTGGATCTCGGTATCGTAAATTACTTATTGCATGACAAAAGATTATGCCTTTACATTTGGAAGACCTTGCTTAAGTAGTTAATTTTGCGCATAGCCACTATAGCAAAGCAGTGAAAGTGATAGGCATGATGTGTAGGGTGCGGGTGAGGTATTTGGTTCTTTTTGATATTTGTCAATAAAAGTATCTTATTAGAGTTACAAAAGTTTTCAATTAGACATTCAAAAGGCATGCAACAATAAAAAAGATTTATGGGCACAACCAGGGGCGGAGTCAGGAATTTTGGTCAGGAGGGACCTAGGTTATACGGAGGTTCGGGGACAGCGCCCCTGAGGCGATTTTTTTGGGGTCTATTTATACATAATTGACGATTTTTTTAGGGTCTACTTGTCTATAATTGTAATTTTTTGGGAATATGCTTATAATATAAGTCTATTTGGTGACACGTAAATATTGTATAGTGTCTTTCAACATTTTAAGGGGGCCTATTTCTAAAATTCATAAAATTATCACAATAAAAGTGTAATTTTTAAAATTTTAGGTGTCTTTCCTTTGAGTTGTATATACCTATATATGTAGTTGTTAGCACTAAATTGGGCCTCAGACCCTTTTGAGAGCCTAAACATAAGTTGAGGGGGGCCTAAACATAAATTGAGAGGGGCCTAAACATAGTTGAAAAGGGGCCTAAATATAAAATACTAAAAAAACTTAAAATAAAATTTTAATTCTCAAAATCTCAGAGGGGCCTGCCCCTGGTCCCATGTGCCTCCGCCAGTGGGCACAAGTTTGATGGTAGTCTTTCAGTTTAGTCAATTTAGTATTGATAGACAAATAAAAGCACTTCATGGGTTCATGTTTTATGTGTCAGTTGAAAATTTGTATTGTTACTTATCTTCACAGTAAAAGGACTTCATGAGTTTAGTATTTACAAATCTTGATATAATTCAGCACTTGTATTACTACCACATATGTCTTGCTTAAATCCTTTATACTAACTGATAGCCTTTGTGTTACCATTCTGCTACGTTGGTGAAATGTGTGCTTATTTTGACAGTATCTTTGTGTAAGTTGTGCACTCCTGAATATTTTAACAGTACCATTATGTTAGTTACTACGGTTTGATAAATAAAAAAAAAAAAAAAAAAACTAATTCTCTATCATTATAAGACATGCTCAAAAGCATGGTATAAAATCTAATATTTGACGTTCTAGGATATAGTGATCTTTGTTGAATTGTATATGTATTCTTTTTAGTTTCTCTGTTTTCAAACAATTTATTTAATGGTTAGTTTTGGATAAAGTTTGGGCTCATGTTGTGTTTGGAGTCTTTGGACGTGGCTCATGTTCCTCTTCAACTATTGAGCTTTGAGTACAATCACCATTAAGGTTAGCATTTGCAACCTTCTCTCTTCCTCTCTTGGAGTCCTGTAGCTACTATTTTTGTTATCTTTTCTGTCACAATTTTATGGATTGCTGATTGTGTATGATGCAATGAATCTACTTTTAAAACTGTGAATGATGAGGCTTTCATTTAGATTGTGTTACAGTAATAAAATTATCTTTCCCTAACGTATATATAGTATTACAAGGAAAAATAAGAAGGAAAGAAAATAAAGAGAATAGGAAAGAAAATCAATCAACTTAAATGTGGTCAACATGACCTACAATAACACGACAAGATCCAGGATAAAATCCCCTAATTTCAACACTCCCTCTCAAGCTGTGGCGAAGATATTAACGAGACCAAGCATGCCAAGAGACGACTGTCGAAGTGTTGGACCAACAGACTTAGTGAACATATCAGCGGTCTGATCCGATGAAGGAACAAAGGTCAGTATGATGACTCCTGACCGAACTTTTTTCCCGAATGAAATGAATGTCAACTTCTATATGTCTAGTTCTTTCATGATCGAAGAACAGAATCAGATGATAACATAATAGCAGATTTGTTATCGCAAAACAATGTAGATGAGT
Organism: Hydrangea macrophylla; assembly: GCA_033977485.1. Classification (NCBI taxonomy): domain Eukaryota; kingdom Viridiplantae; phylum Streptophyta; class Magnoliopsida; order Cornales; family Hydrangeaceae; genus Hydrangea; species Hydrangea macrophylla. Next base: position 91,489,583 of record CM066995.1, read on the forward strand.
ACACCACGGGAAAGCCTAACTCATCAAGAAGAAAACGAAGCCATCTGAGTTCACCTGAACCCTGAGCTATGGTTACTTTTCCAGGAGATAAGATCACAACCTCGAAAAGTACAAAAACCAGAAGTAGAGCATCTATCACCCTTTGAACCTGCATAATCAGCATCAGTAAAGCAGGAGAGATCTGATTGTGCTTCTATCTTAAAGTAAAGACCAAGACCAGGACAGGTCTTGAGATATCGGAGAATATGGTAAACCACATCGAGATGTGAAGTACGTGGTGAGTGCATAAACTGACTCACAACGCTAATAGAAAAAGTCAGATCCGATCTTGTGTTCGTCAAATAGATGAGACGACCCACAAGACGCTGATATACAGAGGGATCTGGTAAAAGTTCTCATGATTTTAACAGTCAACTTATGATTTGGATCCATAGGAGAAGAAGCAGGTCTGCATCCAAGCATCCCCGTATCTTGAAGGAGGTCAAGAGCATACTTCCGTTGGTATAACGAAATACCTTGGTGGGACCGGGCCACCTTAATACCAAGGAAATACCTCAAAGGGCCCAAATCCTTAATAGCGAACGACATTCCAAGAGAGCGCTTCACTTCTACAATACCAGATGCATCATCTCCTGTAATAATAATATCGTCAACATACACAGAGATAATGATGCACTGCCCTTTCGAATTACGACGAATAAAACAAGGAAGATCGAAATGGCATCAAATAAATCCCATAGTAAGCACCACATCACTAAACTGGCTGAACGATGCATGAGGAGACTGCTTTAATCCATAAAGAGATTTTCGGAGGTGACATATTATTCCCGAATACGCTCCCTGAGCCCGTAAACTAGGAAGGGGATCCATACAGATAACTTCAGACAAATTACCATTAAGAAAAGCGTTCTTGACATCGAGTTGATGGAGTGGCCAAGAATAGGAAGCAGCAAGAGAAACAAGAAGCCAGACTTTAGTTTAGCAACTGGAGCAAATGTAGCACCAAAATCCTTACCTGGAACCTGTGTGAAGCCCTTCGCTACAAGACATGCCTTATACTGGTCAATGGCGCCGTCTACCAAATACTTAACACTGAAAACCCACTTACAGCCAACTGTACGCTCACCATCCGGGAGAGAGACAAGCTCCCAAGTCCGATTGCCCTGAAGAGCACTCATTTCTGCTTTTATAGCAGCCACTCCACCTTGGATTCTGGAGAGCTTCATGAACAGAGCGAGGAATGGAGACAGAATCAACTGCACTAACAAATGAACTAAATGCTTTTGACAAACCCTGATAAGAGACATACTTAAAAATTGGATGGTTAGTACTACTTGAAAGAAGAAAACGTGAAGGAAGACGACGAATACGAGTAGGATAACGGGGAGGAGCAACATTAGAGACTAAAGGAGGAGATGAGATACCTGAATCCAGAGAAGATGTTGGCACGGGGTCTAGAGAGCGAGGACGACGAGAGTATACCTGTAATGGGTCAGTAGTAATGACCGGAGGCAAAGAGTCTCTAGGTATGTCACTAGGTATATCACTGGGTATTTCAAGAATAGGCACTGGACAAGGAAGGACGGAGATATCATCCACAATATGCTCTACTGGATTTTCTAGAGAAGAAGAAGCACTTGTGAAAAAATGAACCATTTCCAAAAGAGTAACATCCAAAGAATGAGACAAGTGACGTGTGGCAGGGTCATAGTAACGATATCCTTTGGACATGGAGGAATACCCTAGAAAAATACACCTTATAGCCTTATCATCAAGTTTAGTACGTGTAGGGCTGCGATTTTGGACAAAACAGGTGCACCCAAAAACTTGGGGGACAATGGGAGAAAGCCTACTACCAGGCTTAAGGGCATGAAGCGGAGCCTGGCCTTGTAGAACACGGCTAGGGTTACGATTAATAAAGTAAGTAGTAGTAAGGACAACAAAATACCAAAAATATTTGGGAACATCCATACCACAAAAGAGACACCGAACCATAGCCATAACTGATGATTTTTACGTTCGGCCACCCCATTTTGTTCGAGGTGTAAGGACAAGTGAGTTGTTGAAGAATTCCTCATTTATTAAGTTTGGCCCAAAACTCATCGGTTAAGAATTCCCTGCCATTATCAAACTGAATATTACGCACCACGGTATGAAATTGAGTTTTAATCATTTAAAAAAAAATTCTAAAATGAGAGAAAACTTCAGATTTTTTCTTCATAAGATAAACCCAAGTACAACGAGTATAATTATCAATAAATGTAACATAATATCAGTGCGGTGACATGGATGTGACGGGGGAAGGACCCCCACACATCGGAGTGAATAAGATCAAAGGTAGGTGCCCGGTGCATGCGAGCAATATAAGATGTAGTAACCCATAAAATTTGGATTTATTTATTATACCTGATAGTACATAATACTTGTTGGGGGTGCGACCTACCCTATCAATCCTAGCAGGATTTGTTGAATTTTTCCTTATTAAACTGCTCCCCGTTGGCTTGTCGTCGATATTGTTCTCGTTAGAAATTCCTTTTGAATATTGTACAGAGTTCGCTCAATCGAACTCTTTGTGCTTGATCCAACTTCTGTAGAGGGAATTCTCTGCCCAGAGTTCACTCAAGCGAACTTTTCTCTGATTGATCCAACTTCTGTGGGGTGAACTCTCTGCCCAGAGTTCGCTCAAGCGAACTTTTCTCTGCTCAATCCAACTTCTGTAGAGGGAATTCTTTGCCCAGAGTTCGCTCAATCGAACTTTCTTTGCTTAATCCAACTCTCATCTAAATGCATAGATTAAAAGCATAAGACCCCTATGCGATATCAAAGTTTAAATGAGTACTCCTCCATATATTTTAAGACATTGTTTTCAAAGTAGTTATTTTACAAAAAAAAATTCCCGTGGAGTAAATACCTGTAGGTATATTTAAGAGAGTTTAATTTGACCAAATTGGGTTCATTTTGAATAACAGTTGGATACACATATGTGTGTATATGAGTGGGTTGTGTGCTTTTATACATAACCACACCCTAAAGAAATGAGTAGGGGTGGGACCCAACACCACCCCCTCCCCCCTATATCTCCCACGTTTCTCTACCTCTCCCTCATTCTTTTTTTTCTTCTTCTTCTCTTTCTATATCTCTCTTTCTCTCTCTAATGGAAGCCAAACTTCCATGGAAGTCCAAGCTTTGAGCTTCATTTGGGGGACCTTCGAGCCATTTTTGGAGCAAGCCCGTAAGAGCAAAAGTGATCACCTCGACAAGGGCTACTTTTGGGTGCCATTTATTTTGGCATCCATGATCATCTCGGGATTTCTCTCCTCTCTCCATAGGGCTTGTTTGGATGCTTCGTTCTCAAGGACACTAAGGGAAGCTTATGGATCTTGGTGAGGGCTCTCTAATGGCGTTCTTGGAGTTTTATTTGGAGGTATTTTTGGGTAGTGTGATTTCCTCAAATCCACTAAGGTGGGGTTTACTTCCTTTCTAGTACCCTTGCTTGGATTATTGCCTAAATTTATGATTTATAGAAATGCTATAAAATCAAGAATGCAATGATATACTTGTTTAAGTGGTTGGTTTCTTTGTGGTTAACTAGATGAGAAATAAGTATAATTGTGCTTATGAGGCTAGTTATGGCATACCATGAGTGGTTATTTTGTGATATGATTTAAGTCCAATTTTTTTTTTGGAGGTTTTGGCTATTTAAGGTCTTTTGGATTTTAAATTGGTTGGTTTGTGATTAGGGATTTCTTTCGTGTAGTATTTCTACAGAGGATTGTTTGGTGGTGTAACTTGAATGTAAATATACATTACTTAGTAGTTTAGCATCTTTGCTTGGTTGGTTGCTTAGATGATGATATATGTGCCTTGAGTATAGTTGTGCTACTCGTTTGATTCATGTGCATGTATATATATATATATATACAATGTGTCTATATATCTTTTCTTGCATAGTGTTGAATAGCTTTGGAGCTATGGATTCGAATTAAGAGTTTGGTTGGGCAAAAGTCCTTTGTGGATTGAAAACTAGTTGTAAATCGTGTGAATCCCCTAGGGTAGGTATTGAACCGTTAGAGCGAGTTTTGAAATCTGAAGGGGGTTATATGGTGCAACAATGCTAGGTGTCCCGGGAATTTAAGTAACAAAGATTTTGATTAACCATTATTATCAGTGGATAATTCTATGCTTTGTTATTTAGGCTTTGGTCTGACTTCCAGGTTATTTTCACCCAGATACTACCCGTTTGAGATTATGGTCCGAACTTCAATATTTTAGCTTTTGAGTTATCTTACTGTAGCCGCAAACGGTGCATGGTTTGAAGTTCCAAGCGTAGAGAAAGGTCTATTCTGGTTAAGACAATATCTGTCTGAAAATTGTTATAGATCTGTGTTGATGGTCAGATTTGGGGTACAATTATGACTTGGAATAACTGGTTCTCCTTAAATAGTTCGAACTAGAAAGCTATAGCCCTTTAGGTCTTCTTTCTGTATTCGAAAACGGTGTATCTTTTGGATGTATGAGTCAAGACTTATGACCGATATACTGAAGAGTGTGAAAGGGATTTTAATTAAGCGTTCTTTTAATGGTTATTTACGCGTTGTTGTTGGCTTTGGTCCGACTTTTGGGTTAGTATTTATGTCCACATTTTCTTGTTTAATGTGGATAGTCAGTGATTTTATTATGGTTTGTAATGCTACACTTTGGCTTACAGCTATAAATTGTGTTATGGTTTTGGTGCTACGCACTTTGGTTAATAGCTATCAATTAGACTTCGCTGTTAAAGGTGTATGGGCATGTCTTGAGCGGGATTCTAGATTGGTAGTTGGGGCGCTACATAAGAGGTGCGAGTATGTTTTGACAATCATAAACCACGCATTTAAAATGAAAATCCTTACAAGCTTTATTTAATGGAGGGAATAACCAACATAAATATTGAAAATTGACATGACCTAGACGAGCATGCCACAAATCTAAAGTTTGAATTGAAAACACATAATTATTTGAGCCAGGCAAAATAGAATTATTAAAAGCTGGTAACACGGAAACTTGAAGACTGGAGGACGTCCTTTACAACAAAGGATCACCGAAGTAGTAGAGGCCGTCACGCTCAAACCCCCTGCCAAAAATCTTCTTCGTAATCAGGTCCTGTAAATAACAGGAATTGGGTAAGAATACTACAGCACAATTATGTTCTTTAACAAGGCGGTTAACAGAGAGCAAGTTGAAAAACAAAATTGGGAACATAGTACACAAATGAGAGGGTGATGTCAGGGGATAATTGAGCATCTCCCTGATTACAGATGAGAATGAAAGATCCATCTGCAATATGTACAGACTGTTTAATGAAGATAAAAGGTGAAGTAAAAACAGAAAGCTCATCGGTCATATGAATATTTGCACCAGAATCGAGAATCTAAGTAGGGTGGCTTGTCTTATCATGAAGAGCAGTAGGAGTACCTGCAGCAATGGCGGCCGTGAATGGATGAGGAAGGAGCTCCCAAACCTACATGTGATTGAAGCTGAACAATCTAAGACTGAAGTTGACCATAATCGGGTGGAGGAGGAAGCATCTCAACAACCGCTCCTGTACGGGGAGCACCCCGGCTGCGACCAGTACCACGACCAGCAGGTCGACTCTGAGTAAATTGCCCTTTCAACTTGGGATGAAAGGTAAAACAACGATCTATGGAGTGGCCCGATGTACGACAATGCTGGCAATAAGGACGATTACCTCCAGGATGAGAATTGGAAGAAGCCAGAAAGGCCATCTGGTCAGGGATAGGTGGAGGAGAAGGCCTAGAATAAAGAGGGCATAGGGACGGTATTCAGAATCTGGGTCCGGAAGGCCTCGAACTCGGGCTTTAGGCCCATCAAGAACTGGTAGGTACAACGGCAGTCAAGCCGCTTGACTTCAACATCTTCATCATTAGGGAAATCTGTGATGGGTTCATACTGAGCTAAATCCTCCCACCGAGTCTACAGGTATCCAAAAAAGTCAGAAATAGAGAGCCCCAAAGTAGCTTGGGAGGCATGAGAGATATCCTGGTAGAGCTAAAAAATGCGGGAGTCAGAATGTGAATGATCATACATCTTCTTCAAAGCAGTCCAAAGCCCATGAATAGTATTATGGTACAAAAACATATTATAGATCCGTTCGTCCATCGAATTGAACATCCAGCCCAGAATAATACAATTATCAGTAAACCACTCCTCAAACTTTGAGTCAGATTCTGCGGGCTTTACCTCCTTTCCAAGTAACCACCCGATTTTACGTTTGCCTCCAAGGTAGAGGTGAAGGGAATTAGACCATGCGTGGAATTTTTTTTTCCATTTAATAGAGCACTAGTGACCCGTTGAACGGGAGTTGGATGAGACACAAAGAGATCCGAACGAGCAACCGCAGGAGTAGTAGGGTTGACCAGATCCACAATCTTACCAATATCAGTCATGATGCTGTGAAGGATGACCAAAAGATAGATGTAGATTTGCCGGGAAAAAAATCACCAAAATCGACGACAAAAACAATCACAGCCGGAAACTCGGTGGACGGGGGCAACCAGAAACTCGATTACCCAGACTGACAATTAAGAGCACACGACCTGCTCTAATACATCACAGAAGTGCCCAACACGGGCAGAAGAGGCAGCTGGACAGCTGCCTGACCAAGACGAGGGGCATGCTGGTGGCGCAAGGGCTGGAAAAGGCCTCGGCTAGATGGAGGTGGGTTCGGCGAGGGCTAGCGCAGGGCAGGTGGTAGTTGGCTAGGGCTGCCGCAAGGTTGGTGGTGGTCAACTAGGGTTGGTGGTGCTGCAAAGTTGGTGGTTAGGGTTTGGTAACCTGGCTCTGAGACCAAATAGAATTGGGAAAAGACAATTTTATTACTATACATTCCAATGTATATATAGTATTACAAGGAGAAATAAGAAGGAAAGAAAACAAAAAGAATAGGAAAGAAAATCAATCAATTTAAATGTGGTCAACATGACCTAAAATAACACGACAAGATTCGGGATAAAGTCCCCTAATTTTAACAGGGTGTTTGGTAGGGGTTGTTTAGTGCAGTTTTGCTTGATCTTTGTTCTGAGCATTGTCCCACATCTTCGTAAGTTTGGTTTATTATTAATGTAATTTATAGCTGTTCAAAAAGAAAAGAAAAAAAATTAATTGGTGGCAAACTCTTATCAATATTGAGGAAAATTCAGCTAATGCTACGCTTCCCAAACATATGTAATAGTAGGTCTACTTCATTTTGATCGGAGAATGTTGAAGTGGTCCCTGTGTCGCATGTATTTATGAATCATTTGGGATTTGAATTTTGTGAAGCATAGCACTAGCTTAGGTATTTCGTTCATTGCATTTATTTTTTATTTTTTTTCCCTTAATTTGAATGTTTTCGAGAAGCCTAGAGCTGTTGATATTGGGTAGCTGAAAAATTACTGAGGGATTCAAGGAAAGCCAGACCATGAATGGTTGGCGGAAACAGAGACTTGTTTGAAGCTTCAAAGAATATTGAAAAATGTTTTTTTTTGCGCCAAGGCTAATTTGGAGGAAGCTCTGATGCCCACAAAGATTGTCCACAACTAAATACTACCGAAAAAATGGGACTGTCCACAAAGACCTTCCACGATGATATAGTTGGGGTGCAATATGTATGATAAATACTATTATTGTGCTTGAAAGTTTCTTTTCGTTTCCTTTTTTTTTTTTTAATAAGCAATAGCTCGCTTCTTAGAAGGGACACTTTGTGACTAACTTTAATTACACTTATAAAGTTAGCCTATGTAATTGAACATGATCAAAAGAAAGAGTCCACTACTTTTCATTTTTACCTTACTTTATCTCCTTTTGTTTTGGAGGTGAATCTTATTAATTTTTTGAGGATGGAGATAGTCCTAAAAAATGTCAAAGTCATTCGTTTTCATTTTTTTGATAAATTCCTGTACATTGCACGGGCTTACGAATAGTTATATAACTAAAGAACAAGGCCTCATGTTCTTATATATTTAAAGCTTTGTTTCCTTTCAGTAAAAGAAATGAGAAAAAAACAACTAGAATAATACTTTATTAATTTGATTAATAAGGAAACTGTGCGGAAATAAAATACAATTAATGGTTACATAATGTTGTGAGTTACTTCCCTCATCTATTATATTTGATTTTCTAATAGTTGTGTTATTTTAGCATAAGAAGAAAACGACAAGGAAATTATTATTAATTTTTTCTTGAATATATAAAATTAAAAAAAAAAAAAGACTTAATAATATTTTTTTCTAAATCATTCTAGATGTAAAGTTGAATAACTTCTCGATCGACTTATAAATTATCTATGTAATTATTTAGAATTTTAAATTATGATAATTATGCTAACACTTCCTAAATTCTGACCTGTTTTCAAATAACAACCCATGAACTTCCTAACACAACAAACTGACCTGCTCAACTATAACATTTTTTTTCACTAAGACCCTTTGGGTTACGTTGTCATCCAAATTTTTTTTTTTTTTAATTTTTGTATCATGTTACCAACACATGGTATAAAAGTGTTAACAACATGACATTTTTGGCTCTCTTTAAGTCGGTGAAAATTTTAGAACAAAAGTGTCTGATTTTTTGTGTACAACAAAGGGCAATTTTGTCCTAAATTTCCAACGGCTTAGAGGATAGATAAATAAATATTATGTTTTTACTATTTTTGTATCATATGTTACTCACATATTACGTTAGTTTTTTGGACAGGATTTTAATGAAAAGGGGAGTTACTGAAAAATTGTGATAGTTGAGAGTGTCGATTGGTCGAGTTTTATTTTTATTAGTTTAGGGGTATTTGAAAAATAGAATTTTAGTATTAAATACCACAAATTGAATTGTTTGTGTTTAAAACCCATCCTGTTTTTTATTTTGCCCAAAACTCCTCTATTAGTACAACTTAATCACATTAACTCCTTTGACCTAATTAACTGACTGATACATGGACCAAAATACCCCTACACATTCATGTGGTTTCAAACACAGGGAGGAACGTTAGAAAGAGTGAACGCAGTGTGTTGATTGCCGACAAAGCAACAACCGGCAAGGCGACACGACAACAGATCTCAATCGTAAGTTTTCAAAAAGGGCTTAGAATTGGCAAGAAACAGTGGCCAGAATCTGACAGCGATTGCGGTGGTGGCAGTGACGAGAGTAAGCTATCAAAAAGGGCTTAGAATTGGCTGAGGTAAGAAACAGTGGCTGGGATCTGACAGCGATTGCGGTGGTGGCAGTGACGAGAGTGACAACGACTGGTCTATGGACTATGGGGAATGAAGACAGATTGGGCGGCGGAATGATTTGGAGAAGAAAAATGTATGTCAGATATGGTCAAGTGAACACTCTTATCCCCTGGAATAACTTTATGGAGTTTGACTTAGTGAGTGGAGAATGATTCAAGAGTGAACACCCTTATGCTTTGTTTGGGTGTCCACTTGTTGGCTGAACAAAGTTGTGAATTGAAACTTCACATACTTTTTTAATGTAAAATTTTACATAACTTTTTATCTCATAAATTCATATCGACAATGGTACTTGTTGGATTGGGAAATTTCACATACTTTTCTAATATGAAATTTCACATAATTTTTTTTCTCATAATTCTATACCAACAATGGTACTTGGATTGTGAAATTTCTCATAACTTTTTTTCTCAGAATTTCACACCGACAATGGTACTTGTTAGATTGTGGAAATTTCAAATGCTTTTTCAGTGGAAAATTTCACATAACTTTTTTTGTCAGAATTTCACACCGACAATGGTACTTGTTGGATTGAGAAATTTCACATACCTTTTTAATATGAAATTTCACATAACTCTTTTTTCTCATAATTTCATACCGATAATGGTACTTGTTGGGTAGATCTCGTCGAGTAGTTATGTGAAATTTTCAAATTTCACATAATAATTTTAAATTCCACATAATAGCAATGTGAAACTTGAAATTTTCACATAATCATTGTTTGGGGGGGGGGGGGGGGGGCATTAATCAGAAGAGTTTCAAAATTTTCTCAAAACAGAAAAATTGAAATATAATTAGGTATGTGAAATTTCACATCATATAATGCTATGCTTCCCAATTTTGTATCCCAAATTGGTTTGCTACACATACGGTAATGGGCTCACTAAATTTTTGTTGGAGGATGTTAAAGTAGTCCCACCATTATTAAAGGTGGTTCCACTACCCTATGTTGAAAACCAATTTGGGATACAAAATTTGGAAAGTATAGCTTTACTCATTTATAAAGTAAAGTGAAATTCACAAAACGTTTTCAGCGTGAATTTCACATAACTTTATTTTTGCAGAATTTTATACCGAAAAATAGTACTTGTTTGATAGATCTCGTTGATTAGATTCTAAAACTATAAATGTTACAAAACCATGATTTGTGGTTTAGATGTACAATATAGAACAAGTGTAAAGTTATGTGAAATTTCACATAATTTTTTAATGTGAAATTCCGTAAACTTTTTCTATGAACTCTCACAGATTATTTGAAATTTTCGCGCACTATATTTGATATGTATCCCAACTTCAAGAGGTATACTAAACACATTTCTATGGATATATATATCCAACAAATATGATCAAGAGCTAGATATGTCATATTAAACAAGTGTAAAGCTATTAAAGTTCACAGACTTTCTATGAGAAATTTCTCATAACCATAGTTATGAGAAATTTCACATTAGTTTTTTCTTTAGATAATGATACTTGTTTGGTAGATCTCGTTGAATAGATTCTAGAAATATAGTTTTTATAAAAATAATAATAATAATAATAATGTATAGATTAAGAGTTATGGACTTCTAAAACTAGCTAATACTTTAAAGAAGTTAGGCGAGAGTAATTATGCAATGTTATTGCTCAAAAGTAAGGGACATTGCACGCATACCTCTCATTTGAGTGTTTTTGTCCAACAAATTGTTAGTGGACTTTTCACTACACATAAAAATGGGTTGGACCTCACAAGAAAAAAAATATATTCTATCACGCACCCCCACCCCCCTCCAAAAAAAAAATTAAATAAATAAATAAATTTAGGCAGGTCAAATCATTTGACCAATTTAACTAAAAAATATTATGTGAAATTTCACAGACTTTTTTCTTTCATAATCTTATATCAACAATGGTACTTGTTTGATAGATCTCGTCGAACAGATTCTAAAGCTATAAATTTTATGAAAAAATTATTTAACAATAAAAGTCATGACTTTTAAAGTTGGGATAATTAACCTTAGTCACTTTTTGTATAGAATTTAAAAGTAAGTCTATTATTTTTTTGAAAATAAAAAAATATCTAACTTTTTTTTATTTATAAAATTTACAAGTCATCAACATGACGTTTTGGAGCAACTCTATATAACGCTGAGAGCAACTCTTTAGAACACAGAGAGCAACATGTTTCAAAGTTGGGTACAACTCTTGGCAACCTTGGGAATAAGTCTTCACAACGTTAGAAGCAATCATTACACTGTTTTGCTATAAGTTTACAAGTCACAACGCTAAAAATATAAAGTAGTTTAAAACACAAAATAATAATTCAAAAGTTGATGTTTTTTTTTTTAATTTTGCTGGTCACTTTAAAATATTCTTTTAAATTATTGTTGACATTTTTAAAATTTTAAAAAAGTGGTAGACTGACTTTTAAATTTCATATAAATAGTTGACTGAAATATAAATATCCCTTTAAAGTTGGACAAAACTATTACAAAATCCGTTGCAATTATGTACAGTACAGACTATCAAATTGTTACCTTTTGAATGGAAAAGGCACATGTGAGGTGCACTTATGCTCGTGCTTCAATGCGAGGGTTAATTTTGTCCAACAAATTCTTTTGGATCTTTGAATAAACTAAATTACGGGTTAGTTCGATCAATGAAAAAGTATCCAAATTAGGATCAAAAATATAGTTGAGGAACTCACCTCCTATTCTCCATGCCTATTGGGACTTCGATTGAGCTAGAAATCTTGATGATTGTGCCTCTACCACCGCCTACATTGTTTAGCTCGGAGGCAATGCAATTTCATGTGCTTCCCGCAAACAAAGCTTTGTAGCCCGTTCATCCACTGAAGCAGAATATCGGGCTGTTGCAGCCACTACTGCCGAGCTTACATGGGCTCAATCACGACTTATCCCAACCCATAAACTTTTACCATCAACCAAAGTTTTATAAATTACAATCAGCCATGCATCAACCGTCCCTACTGAATATATGTACAAGCAGACCAAAAAACAAATCTTAGGCTTGCAACTATATGTATTCTCCGCCCATCCCAGTATAAAATCTTGAGTCCGCCGTTGAATGGAATGTTGTTAATACTTTAAGTGTATGACAATCATTTTCTTTTGTTAATAGATCTCTAATCTCTTCTCAGATTTAACTCCTCAGTTGGATTTTAATGTGGCAGCTAGTTGGGTGTTTCATGGTCCATGTGTGTATAATTGGCTAATTGCTCATTTGAGGTCCTAATGGTGGAAAATTGAGGATGTGTTACTTGAAATTTTTGATATTTTGTGGGAAATTCTGGATTTATTTTTTCCCAAATGACTATAGAGCACGGCTCCTGTATTTGTTTTTTTAGGCTGTGTTTGGTTTATGAGTTTAGTGGCAAATGAAAAGAAAACACGAACGAGGGATTGAGGGGTAATTATAAAAAATGCCCTTGAAATTCTGTCCTTGTCACATTTTAGTCTATCTAATTTCAATTGCATCAATTTGGCCCCTGAAGTTTTTAATAAAAGTAATGTGATTCAAATGTCCTATGTTGTGAGAATAATTGATTGGTGCAAAGTAAGTTAAGATAAGTATTTACAGAGAAAATAAATTGTTAGTGTTTTAAATTACTATTTTCTACCGTGCACAAAACGGGAGCAAAGCTAGTGATATAGATATCCAAATTATTCGGAGAGATAAATCGAGATGGTAGTAACATGAATGGTTGTTTAAAAATTTACTGCTGCTTATTAACTGGTTGATCATCCATTGATCACCCAGGCTTCCATTGGGTGACGTGTCTTATTCGGTTCCCACTAGATCTGCCCCTATATTATCTACGCTACTACATAATTACTAGAACGTGACACATATTATCATGTGGAGGCCTGGGTGAGCAAAAACACTCTCTATTACGTGCATTGTCAGAGGACTAATCTCAAACCACTGTTGGTTGTTTATCACAAAACGTATAAGTAGTATGTGTCTTAACATCAGCCCAATAAGTCAGAGCCAAGAAAAAAAATCCACATATAATAGGTTTATTAACATACATATATATATATATGTTTGGTAACCGTGCGCGCATCAAAACTAATCCCACGAGACCAAGGCGTCTGGGTGAATCACCTGTGGTCACCCCCTTGAGATTCGAACTTGAGACCTCTGGGTATAACACCCAAAGGCCTTGCCATCCGGCCACAAAGGAAGTGGTTATTAACATACATATTTGTTAGTGGGTCACATTATGCTATGGCTTTAACAGCAAAAGTCTGAGTAGTGGTATACTTCTCAAATTTGAATCTTAAATTTTGGTTCTAATGACTTAATATTTGTGTGATATGCTTTTTTTTTTTTGGCACAGAGTTGTGTTTTATGCTCACATGTTGTAATAGCGGTGTACGTATCACATGCCACTGCCACTAACAAAGTATTTAAGAACTAAATTTCAAAATCATAACATTAGTCTTCTCATTTAGGCAAGATATTGAAGTTCCAGATATGAGGTTATCAGTTACCACAGAACAAAAGAGTTATTCAAGTATTGTCCCTGCAAAGATTTACTATCCTGGGAATTTTCAAACACCAAGTGGAGTTGCCAATGACAAAAGGATCGTTTGGGACACCAAGCGACATGCATCTTTGCAATATGCTAAGTTTCAAATAGAAATCTTTGTTTAGGCTCTAACAAAACCTAATCTAATATGGTTTAAATCCAGTTTATATATCCCGTATGGTTTAAAATTGACACTTGAACCCCTTGTAATTGTATTGAGAGTACAAAATTTAATGGTGTTAACTTTTGACTTGAAATGACAGGTGCACCTTCATTTCGGCTACAATCCCATAGAGGTTTGAAGAATTTTGGAGAGAAAAACAAACAGAGAGACACTCTTTATTTTCTTATATTCTACAATGAATTGTCCATTGTATTTATCCTAGAAAACAGAGAAAAAAACTTCCTAAACAAGCTAATCAGAATTCTGATTTTGAGGAGAGAAATCTCCTATCAAATCAGGTAACAAAGCAAAAAAGGAAAGAAAGATTTGGGTAATAGATTACCCCAAATCCCACTAAACAAGACGCTTTAATACAAATTATTCTATACAGCTGGGAATTTCCAGCTATACAAAAGTCTAAACAAGGAAATATAATTCCACACTCCCCCTCAAGCTGGGTTGTAGATATTGATCATACCCAGCTTGCTACTCAAGTCTTCAAAATTAGATCTTGGGAGAGCTTTCGTGAGAACATCAGCTGTTTGGAGTCCTGTTGGAGTGTAAACGAGAGTGATTGATCCTTCCTCTACCTTCTCTTTGATGAAATGACGATCTATCTCCACATGTTTCATTCGGTCATGGTGGACAGGATTCTTGACAATACTTATGGCTGCTTGGTTGTCACAGAACATTTTCATAGGTTCCTCCAATGTAAGTTTTAACTCCACTAATACCCTTTTTAACCAAATTCCTTCACAAATTCCATGAGCCATAGCTCTAAATTCTGCCTCTGCACTGCTGCGTGCTACAACAAACTGTTTCTTGCTTCGCCAAGTAACTAAGTTTCCCCATACATAAGTGCAATAGCCTGAAGTTGATCTTCGGTCTGTAACTGATCTAACCCAATCTGCATCAGAGAAGATTTCGATATTCTTCTCCACTGTCCTCTTGAAAAATAAGCCCTTGACAGGTGTCATCTTGAGGTATCTTAAGATTCTATACACTGCTTCTAGGTGTTCCTCGGTTGGATCATTCATAAACTGGCTCACCACACTGACTGAGAAACCAATGTCAGGTCTTGTATGAGAAAGATAAATCAGTTTTCTCACAAGACGTTGGTATCTTCCTTTATCTACAGGAGCACTTCCCTCTTTAGTTCCTAGTTTGATTAGATGGTCCATAGGTGTGTTTGCAGGCTTGCATCCGAGCATTCCTGTTTCTTTTAGAAGATCAAGGACATACTTCCGTTGAGAGACTGCAATACCCTTTTTTGACCTTGCGATTTCCATCCCAAGGAAGTATTTGAGGTTCCCTAGATCTTTGATTTCAAACTCTTTGGCAAGAAAATTCTTGAGTTTGCATATTTCCTCCTCATGATTTCCTGTCAGAATGATATCATCTACATACACAATAATGATAGCCATCTTCCCCTCAGGAGAGTGTTTCACAAACAATGTATGATCAGACTGACATTGATAGTAACCATACCTTTTGACAGTTTTTGTAAACCTATCAAACAAAGCACACGGGGACTGTTTCAATCCATACAAGGATTTCTTAAGCTGCAAACCTTATTGGTGTTTGATCTTGTCTCAACGCCTGAAGGGATTTCCATATACACTTCCTCTTCCAAGTCACCATTTAGAAATGCATTTTTGACATCTAGTTGGTGGAGAGACTAATCTAGGTTTACTGCCAATGATAATAACACCCAGATAGTATTCAGTTTGGCAACGGGGGCAAAGGTCTCTTGATAATCAATTCCATAGGATTGAGTAAACCCCTTTGCAACCAAACAAGCCTTGAACTATCCACACTTCCATCTGTCTTGTATTTTACTGTGAATATCCATTTGCACCCAACTGGATTTTTTCCTTTTGGTAAGTTCATGAGCTCCCATGTCTTGTTCTTTTCTAGAGCTCTGATCTCTTCTTCAACGGCAGCCTTCCATTCAGAAATTTGAAGAGCTTCATGGATGTTGTGGAGAATCCGAATATCTGTAAGGCTAGAAGCAAAGGCACGGAAAACAGGTGATAGCCCATCATAAGATATGAAATTACAGATTGGATGATTCGTACAAGATCGTACTCCTTTCCTCTTGGCAATTGGCAGATTTAGATCATCATTTTGTAACTCACTATGAACAGTGTCAGAATCAGTGTTACCTGGAGAAATTTCACTTGGGTTTGAATTCGGTTCAACATCATGGATTTGCTCGGAGTGTGTTCTTTCTTCTATTTCCTCTTGGCCATTGTTCTTCTTCCTTGAGTAGATAATCTTGACAGGTGGCTTAATTGAGTATAAAGGAGTACCAGGTGACTCGGTGTCTAAAGACTCAATATTTGAAAAACTCGAATTCTAAGACTCAAGTGTTAGAGTTTGAGGACTGCTTGTTGGGATCTGTGTCTCTATTTCCCAAATCTGATATTCTTGAGTAGTATGCTCCCCCTGAATGTCAGATTTGGGATAGTAAGGTTGATTTTCAAAAAATGCCACATCCATGGAGTTATAGAATTTTCTAGTGACTGGGGAGTAACATTTGTAACCTTCTTGGTTCGGTGAATACCCAAGAAATATACACTTGATTGCCCGAGGATCGAGTTTACTTCGGTGTTGTTGGTGAATGTTGACAAATGCAGAGCAACCGAATATTTTTGGAGGAATAGTATAGAGAAGACGAGTACTTGGATAAGATTTGAGAAGGACTTGACTAGGAGTTTGAAAATTGAGGATGCGGGAAGGCATTCTATTGATGAGATAAGCTGCAGTGAGAACAGCTTCTCCCCAGAAGGTTTTTGGAACATTGGTAGAGAACATTATAGACCTAACAACTTCTAACAAGTGTCTATTTTTTCTCTCAGCAATCCCATTTTGTTGGGGACTGTCAATGCAAGAACTTTGGTGAACAATGCCTTCTTTTAAGAGAAAATCTCCCAGGATGGAGTTGAAAAATTCTCTAGCATTGTCAGTTTTCAACACTTGAATTTTTGCATGGAATTGGGTCTGAATCATGTTATTAAAATTTCTGAAAATTTGACCCACTTCATATTTTTCCTTCATAAGAAATATCCAAGTAATCCTAGTATGATCATCCACAAATGAAACAAACCATCTAGAACCTGTCACATTTTTTATTCTAAAAGGCCCGCAAACATCACTATGAATTATAGAAAAAGGATGAGATGATTTATATGATTGAAGAGGATAAGAACTGCGAACATGTTTTGATAATTGACAAATCTCACATTGAAGCACTTTAGAATCGCTATTAAATAATGAAGGAAAGAGGTGTCTGAGATACATAAAACTTGGATGACCTAATCGATAGTGCCACAACATGATAACACTATCGTTATTTGAACTAGAAACTGAAAAAGAACTTTTTTCACAAACTGCCGTTTTAGGTTATCCTCCAGGATGATTGTTGACCTTGAAAAAATAGAGTCCAGAATACACCTCAGCACTGCCAATCATCTTCCCCGAATTCAAATCCTGAAATTCACAATGATTAGGGAAAACTTTAGTAACACAATTCTTTTCATGAGTGAGTTTACTAATTGATAACAGATTGCAATTCAAATTCGATACAAGAAGAACTGAATCAAGGGTTAGGTTTTTTCAAATAATCACAGAACTTGTACCAACAACTTTCAAGAGAGATCCATTCGCTATGCGAATAGTAAGGTTCTCGGAACAAGGTTTATATTTATGAAAAATTGAAGCGTCTCCTGTCATATGATCTGAGGCTTCTGAGTCCACAATCCATGGACTCTGATCTCTTTTTTCACGTTTAAAGCACTCTGAAAATTACCTTTTTGTGCTAAGGTTCCTCACCCAATGACAGAATTGGAGGTTGTTGCACCCTGCTGTGACTGAGTTGACAAAATAGGACTCAGCATTTTTTGAAGGAGTTCCAACTGTTCCTTGTTGAAGGGGCTTGATTCAGATTGTGTTGAGTTGTCATCAACATAAGCATGATTCCTTCTACTCTCTCTATCATTCTACGGGTGAGATGATTTCCAATTTGCGGGCTTGTCGTGGATTTTCCAGTAGGTCTCCTTGGTGTGCCCTGGTTTTCTGCAGTGGTCACACCAAGGTCTTCCTTGCTTCCTTTGCCGATTGTCTGATGGCTGGTATTGTGATCTACGTGCAGCCAAAGCAGAACTTTCTGCAGTAGATTGATGGTTTGGAGATCCCATCATAAACTTGTTTCTACTCTCCTTGAGACGAACTTCAGAGAAAGCTTCTCGGATGCTGGGCAGAGGTTTCATTCCCATGATTCTGCCCCGTACATCGTCAAGGTTCTTATTCAGACCTAATAAGAACTTGTATACACGCTTCCTTTCAACAATCTTTTTGTACTTGGCTCCATCCATTGGCAAGTCCCAGTCATTTGTTTCGAACGTGTCCAATTGTCGCCAATTACGAGTAAGGAGATTGAAATATTTAGTGACTGGAAGGTCTCCTTGGCGCAAATCATGAAGGATGCCCTCAATTTCAAATAGCTCTGTTGTATTTTCGCTGTCTGAGTATGTCTCTCTAGCAGCGTCCCAGATTTCTTTTGTAGTTTTGTAGAGGAGAAAATTCTCTCCTATTTCGTTATTCATTGAATTAATGAGCCAAGACATGACCATATTGTTCTCAGCCATCCACACCTTGAATTTGGGATCTTCTTTAGGAGGAGAAGAGGCAATGCCAGTGAGATAGTCGTCCTTCCCTTTTCCACATATAAACATCATTACGGATTGGGACCATTGAAGAAAATTTTGCCCATTTAGTTTATGGCCTTTAATGGGGAAATGAGAGTTGTCCATGCTTCCATGGCTGTTCGGAGCTGTGGATTCAGACGTTGAAATTTTTTGGTAGTCATTCCAGTGGCTAGACCGTATTTTGGCATAAAGAAAAGAGAAGGATTCGGGAAAGCTGAACCCGAGGGAAGAGTCAGGAATAATCCCGCTCTGATACCATGAAGAATTTTGGAGAGAAAAATAAATAGAGAGACACTCTTTATTTTCTTATATTCTACAATGAATTGTCCACTGTATTTATCCTAGAAAGTAGAGAAGAAAACTTCCTAAAAAAGCTAATCAGAATCCTGATTTTGAGGAGAGAAATCTCCTATCAAATCAGGTAACAAAACAAAAAAGGAAAGAAAGATTTGGGTAACAGATTACCCCAAATCCCACTAAACAAGACACTTAAATACAAATTATTCTATACAGCTTGGAATTTCCAGCTATATAAAAGTCTAAACAAGGAAATATAATTCCACAACTTTTGAACCACATCAAGATAAAGTGAAAAATGAGTCTAACGATAGTAGTCAAAATATAATTAATCAGCAAGTTTTCACAAGAAGCTTAATTGTTTCATTTCAGTCGGAACCAAGTGGAGGATTTTTTAATTACGTGTCACTGTAAAGTGACAATGGACTTACCACAAGGGTAAATATATTTCACCTAAAAAAAGCACAAAAAACAAAACCTAATCAAAGAGATCTAACATTTCTACATTTGATCTATCTATCATCATCCAGCAGCTTCTTTGATTCATTGTGAGGCTTGATGGGTGGAGAGTAGGACCAACACTACATATAATAACAATCCCACACAGAGTCATAACCTCGGCTGTGGCAGATATATCCTTGCTTGTTTCATAAACAATGACATGCATAAACAACCCCAACAACACATCCAAGCGAAACAACACATCCCAACAACAATAACTTTCAGAAATGGAATAAAAGGAATTGAAGTTGATGGAAGATGGATTTCTAATCCGAGCGAAGTAAAAAAGGAGTGCTATATATGTTACTTTGAAAATATATATCTTTAAAGCGGCTGACAGGGTGGAACCGTCTCTGGATGGTTTACATTTTAAGTCCTTATCCGTATCGGAAGCTGGCCTGTTGGAAGCAATGTTCACGGAAGAAGAGATTAAAACAGCGATAAGGAACTGTGATGAATCTAAAGCACCGGGGCCCTGAAGGTTTCAACTTTAATTTCATTAAGAATGCATGGGAGGTATTGAAAGCTGAAATTTTTCAAAGCTTCAATGTGTTTTTGAGACAAGTTCACTTTCTCCAGGAATAAACTCCTCTTTTATTGCTCTCATTCCAAAGACAACCAATCCAATTCATCTAAAAGATTATCGTCCTATTAGTCTTATTTCGTCGCTGTATAAGATTTTCTGGAAGGTTCTCAGTTCCGGTCTTAAAAAAGTAATCAGACAAGTGATTAGTGATAGTCAGACTGCTTTTGTTGATGGAAGACAGATTGCTGATGGTATTCTTATGGCTAATGAGATTATTGATGAAATGAAAACGAAGAGAAATTAGGGTGTTATCTTAAAATTGAATTTTGAAAAAGCCTATGATTTTGTTAATTGGGAATTCCTTATTCTTATTATGGAAAAAATGGGTTTTGGTGTCAAATGG
This sequence comes from Hydrangea macrophylla, assembly GCA_033977485.1. NCBI lineage: Eukaryota > Viridiplantae > Streptophyta > Magnoliopsida > Cornales > Hydrangeaceae > Hydrangea > Hydrangea macrophylla. The sequence continues at coordinate 91,509,982 of CM066995.1, forward strand.
TGGAATTGGATTCGAGAGTGTATTACAAAGGTCTAGGCCTCCGCTTTGATTAATGGTAGTCCTTCCTCGGAGTTTTATATGAAAAGAGGGCTACGTCAAGGAGATCCTCTATCACCATTCCTTTTCTTAATTGTGGCTGAGATTTTTCATTTCTTATTCTCTAAAGTAGAAAATATTGGACTGGTAAAAGGTATTTCGGTAGGCTATGGGGAGTTTTTAGTCTCTCATTTGCAGTTTGCAGATGACACGATTATCTTTTGTAGTGGTGGTAAGGGTATGTTGTGCAACATTAGAAGGATACTTATTATTTTTGAACTCAATTCGAGTTTGAGAATAAACTATAATAAGAGTTGTCTATACTCAGGGGGTTTTTCTCAGTGGCCTGTGGAAGAATTGGTCTCTTTTTTGGGTGTAAAGTGGGTTCTTTACCTTTCTCTTACATGGGAGTGCCTCTGGGAGCTAATCCAGCCAGATTAAAGACTTGGGATGCTATTATTCAGAAATTCAAGCAAAGGTTGACAGGATAAAAAAGGAAATTGCTGTTGTTTGGGGGTCGCCTCACTTTGGTAAATTCAGCTTTGTCAAATTTACCTACATATTTTATGTCAATTTTTAAAATGCCAGGTGGTGTTATCAAGGAGATAGACAAAATCAGACATTCTTTCCTCTGGGGCGGAGGTAATAAACCCATATAGATTAGCAAGGTATTTGGAAGAAAGATTGTTCTAGAAAAATTATGGGGGGATTAGGAGTTACTCCTTTAAATTCTATGAATTCAGCAATGTTAGCTAAATGGTGGTGGAGGTTTGGGAAAGAGAAAAATGCACCCTGGAGGAAGCTTATTTCGGAAAAGTATGATTTTGATGCTAGTTGGTAGATGCCTGATAAATCATATTCGCCTAACTTCTCAAAAGTTTGGAGTGATATTATAAGGTTAAGGGTTATAGAAGGTGTAAAGCTGTGTGTGGGTTTGGAAGGCTATAGATGGGTCCTTGGCAAAGGTAAAAGTATAAGATTTGGGAGGATATTTGGTGCTTGGATATGCCTTTGAAAGAAGCTTTTCAGAGGTTTTTCTCTATTTCTGAATTTAAAGATTCTTCAGTTGATGATGTGTTATCTTTCGGCAATTATTTCTTTTGACGAAATCTAAGGCAATCGGAAGATGAAGAAAAACTAAGACTCGACGAGGTTGTAAAATCTTTCTCTATTAAGAGCAGTTTTTGAAGACAAATTGATTTGGCGCCATTCGATTAATGGGCAATTCTCAGTTCATGAATGTTTCATAAATATTGAAAGATCAGAGGACTCGCAAGTCTGTCTATGGGCAGAATCACTATGGAAATGCAAAGCTCCAATAAAAGTTATAAGCTTTATTTGGTCAGCGACTCAAGGCAGAATTTCAACCAAGGTGTTTTTATCGGCCAAAGGTATTGTTTTTCCTAATTCTGATTTGACATGTCCATGGTGTAGAAGGGAAAAAGAAGAGTCTAATCATTTATTGCTCCAATGAAAATGGGTTTGGACAGTATGGAGTTTGATTTGGAAATGGTGGAATTTAAGTTGGTGTTGTGATTTTTCGGTGGAGGCATTAATATATCAATGGGAGGGGGTTTCATTACCCAAAGATCTTTGTTTATGGTGGAAACTTGTTTGTTGTGCGGGCTTGTGGTCTATTTGGTTAACTAGGAAGTTCGAGGCAAGAAATGGAATGTTCAAAAGCTTGTTGATAATATTAAACTTCGGTCGTTTCATTGGGTTCAAGCTTTAGCATCAGGGTTTTTTTTTTATTCATTTCATGATTGGTGTGAGGATCCAAGAAAATTGGGAAGATTGAAGATGTTTAGAATGGTGAATAAAAGGGCGAAGTTATCATAGGTAGCTCCTCCAACGGTTTCTGTAAAGTTCAATGTCGATGGGTCGGCATGGGGAAAACCTGGGTTAGCAGGGTGTATGGTTGCTTTAAGAGATGAGTTAGGAGTGGTAATTGCTATTATCTACGGACCTTTGGGAATTGTTGATTCCTATGTGGCATAAATTGAAGCTATTCGAAATGCTTTACTTTGTTTCATTGAAGCAGGCTGGATGGGAAAAAAAGATTTGATCATCGAGTCCGACTCCATAATAGCAGTTTCATGTGTGCACGATAAAGATTTGAGACCGTGGAAACTATGGGACACTTTTGTGAATATTGATCAGTCCATTTTGACTATTGGGAATGTTTGTTTGGTGAATGTCTATAGGGAAAGTAATAGCTTTGCGGATGGTCTTGCAAAGAAGGGAGTTACTAGTCAAAGATTTTTTAAAGCATAGTGGTAAAGTCTCAGTTTTCCAATATGGGTGTGTGCGTTTATGTTGGGTGTGTGTGTACGTGTGATTATAATTTCGTCGAGGCCGTTTTGTTCGTGTGTTTTGGTGTTGGTGTGAGCTCTCTTTCATTTCCTACAAAATGATGGGTTTTCGTTGTGTGTTTCGTTTCGTGGGTGTGAGTTTATCTTGGTGACTCGATCGGGTGTGAGTGTTTTCAAGTTTTCTTTTTTCTGATAGTTTTAATATTAGCAGCTGGTTTTTCTAGGCTGTCTTCAGCTTGTGTTTTGCTATGGATTGGGTATTGGTTTTGTGGTTGCTGTGACAAATCATGAGCAGATGTGTGGTGGTTTTTGTTCTTGTCATATGTTGAGTACGCAATTTGTGGGTTTTTGTAAGGTGTTTGTCTTTGATGAGAGAGAGAGAGAGAGAGAGAAGGGGGAAAAAAAAAAGGGTGAGTATTGGGGGTCCTTTGTTTGTGCGGTGGTTGAATATGGACTGTGATTCATTTTGATTTCTCTAATAGTTGTGGGGCTTTTTTGGGTGTGTGAGTGGTTTGCCGTCGATTCTTTTCTGTGTGTGTTATCGGTGTGTGTTTCTATTCGGGTGTGGTAATTGTGTGGGGTACTTCGGTGTGAGTTTTCTTTCTTTGTGCAAGTCTTATTTCGCGCTTCAACGGAGTGTGCGTGTGTGTTTTGCTGTGAGTTTGATATGCCTATGGGGGAACCCAATCTTATGTTTCTATTCTGGAAGGACTTGATCTTAAACTATGTGAGAAAGTTTTCAAGGGTGGAATTTGAATTGGCCAATTTCTGTGATTGGGTTTGTTTTCTTTGCTGCTGATGGTTGGCCTGGGGGTGCAAATCTTTTCAAACATGTTTGGTCAGATCTAATTTTAAGAATTCTTGATGGGTGCGGAAGATCTGAAAATGTCAGTCTCTTTTTTGGCTCGCGGTTCGTGAGATTTCTGCTATGGTATCTTGCATTGCTGTCTTATGCTTTGGTGTTTCGGCACTTGGGATATCCTTTGGCTCTCCTTCTAAATTAGATGGTTTGGGAGCTTAGGCAAATTACAGATTGCTGCATTATTGTTGAGGAGTTTTTTGGCTCTGGGTTTAATTGGTTCCAAACAATAGCCTTGATGATGCTTGATTGAAGCCTAGGGAGTCTCTGCGTTTATGTTGGTTCTGAGCAGTATGTGGGTCAATTGGCTGACATTGTCGAGGGAGCATGTGTATTGACTTAAGCTAGCTTTTTCCTTTCCTCGTGAGGATTTTGAATTTGCAGTTTCTAAAGGGATATGACTGGGATGGTGGTTTAAAGGATAGGATTTTGGGATCTTTAAGCTGTTAAAAATCTTTGTTTCTCAAGCCTCTGCTAGTGGATGTCCTGAAGGTTTCTGCGTTTTTCTTTTGCTCTACTTTAGGCTGATTTGGAAGTTGAAATATACTCTGATGTGATTTAAGATTGTGTAGTGATTGCCTTTTGCTGATTGAGGTCCAGAATCTAGATGTTTCATTTCAGAATGTGCGAATTTCTCCTGACTGTGAAAGATCTATTAGGAATTTTTCTCTCTGTGTTTATGGGATTGGGCGATAAGCATGTGAAATCGCAATGCTGTTTTGCTACAGCTTTCTGATATTTTCGTCGGTTCTTTTTTTTGGATGTGTGGGAATTCTAATGCAGTGGTCTGGACTGATTTTGGGAATGCTGAAGCTATTTAAGATCTAGTTGCGCTGCTGCTGATTTTTTTGGTGTGAAGCTGTTGAATGTTACTACGTAACGACAGATTTGTTCACCAACTTCATAGGCAAGGGTGGGAAGTTCAAGAGGAATCTAAGTGCAGACATAAGGGAATTGATGGCTCTTTATGAAGCTTCACAACTAAGTATAGAAGGAGAAGATATACTTGATGAAGCTGCGCATTTTAGCAGCCAGCAGCTCAGTCCATGGATGGCACATCTTGACCCTAGTGAAAGTAAAATGGTTGGGAGTATATTTAAACATCCATATCACAAGAGCGTTGCTAAGTTCACTGCAAAGAGTTTTTTGAGAGATGTCAAAGCAACCATAATTGATGCTGGAGTGCGCTGCTACAATTGCTGCTGCAATTTTTACTAATATGGTGCTGTTTTCTTGAGCTCTTATGGTTTTTCTGCTCCTCTCTTTAGGCCGTGCTGCAGAATTTTGGTTCCTTGATGGGGGTCTGTTTTTTTTATTTTTATTTTTTGTGTTCGTTGCATTAGGCTTGGTTTGAAATGGGCTTTTTAGCTTTTGTCAAGTTGGGTGTTGACATTTGTCATGGGTGTTGGTTTTTTTTTTGGTGTACTGTTTTATTTGGCCTTGTGCCCAAGATTTTAATATAAAAAAAAAAACTTCTTGCTTAGCAAAAAAAAAAAAAAAACACCACATCCAACAAACCTATGTCCGGAGTGGCCTGAGAATGCTGTGCATAGACATGAAGGTCAAGAGTAATAGTTACCAAAGATATGATATGATGCACATCATTCCTCATAGTCTCTCTTACAGTTAATGCAGCACAATCAGTGAATCACTCCACTGCATATTTCATGAATCTTTTAATCGGTGGACGACAAACATGTCAGCACACAAAATACACATAAAATTGAATGATATATTGAAGCCCCAAAATAGGCAGAAGAAATATTACAAACAAATTCAGAAGTTTGTGATCCTCATCCAGAGAAACGCTTGATAGAATAATTCCAGGCATTGCAAATGTGCATGAAAATACACCCACAAGAAGCCAAAGGCAGCTAGCTTCCAGTGTCACGCACATTTCACACATCCAAGGCCCTTTGCTGTGACAACAAAAAAGGGCAGCAAATGAGCTAAAATTGCATAATTGATCAAAAAAAAGCTTTAATGCTATGTTTCTTACGAGAGAAGAGGGGAAGGAAGGAGAGGGGAAGGGTGGGGTGGAGGAAAGAGAGGAAGGAAAATAATATAATCGCTTGTTTGGTAGGATCCAAGAGGGGAGGGATGCCGCTTCCCTCCGGCCCGCAAAGATGAATCCGACCAAAGTGGACGGAGAGAGAAAAGGCTTCTATAATCTATTGCCAAAAAAAAAAGGTTTTTAACGTTCAGGTGTAATAATAAAATACACAATATTCCCTGCTTTCCTTGCTCAGTCCCTTTTTATTTAACCAAACACAAGGAGGGAAGACCCCTTCCTTTCCCTATTGATACCTCTTCCATCCCTCCTCCTTTCCCTTCCTTCACAATACCATCCCTCCTACCACACATAGCATAAGAGACGAAGGACCCTAAGTTGGTCAAAAATATGTACAAAAATTTCGGCTCTATGACAAGAAGTGCACTAAGAATAGGTCACAAATGACATTAAATGAAAGTTTCATTTTCCCTAGTCCCAATTAGCGCCTTCTAGAGAGTCCCCCGTATTGCATTCTCCTACTTAGTTTGTATAGTAATTTATCTCTAAGAAGGATGTCAATATATAAAAGAGAATTCCATATTGACGAACGGTTTTTAAGTTATTGCCTGAATGTAAAAATAGTTTCACCAAGTTAGCGTACTTCTTCACCGACAAAACACATCTTAAAGGTAGAAGAAAGAAATGAAGCCATGACACCATCACAACTCTGAAAAACATGTGCAAACTGACTTTCATTCACATAGATCTACAGCAGTGGTGGAGCCACATGCATCACAGCGGGTTCAAGTGAACTGAAATTTGTTAAATTTTTTTTTGTATGTAGTGTTTTATGGCTTAAAAATATTTTTTACTAGTTTGAACCCACTAAAATAAAAAGCAAAATAAGAGAAGGAGTGTCACATTTGTAATCTTCAGAGTTTCAGACATCCTCATTCTTTTTCACAGTTCAAATTTATGTGTTCAATGAATAGGTTCAACCTAATTAAGAAAGATGTAATTGATGGTGAAAGCAATGAGGCTACCATACAACGTTTTCAAAATATGAAAATGGCCAAGACAATTGTAAAAAAGAATATTTCTTATTGAAGTAATGATATAAGTACTAATATTTCTATTCCTTTATTTACAGTTTAAGAATTACAAGTTTTTCGGTTTATTTTAGTGAAGACAATCTAATATGTAAAATTAGCTTTTGACATGGTGTTAAGTTAGCGAATGACACCATTGAAAAATATTTCTGGTTACGCCACTGATCTACAACTGCTAAAATGTACAGCAGAACAGATATGGAAGAATTTGGTTTTTTGTAATTAATTGGTAAAACTTGAACGATTTGGTGCTTCACGTGCATGCAATTGTGCAACTAACGCAAACCAACCTAAACTGAAGATAATTATAGCCTTAGAATCAGCTAAAAACCCATTGGTTCACTTAAATATCGGATTTGAATATCTCAATCAGCTAAAAACCCGGATTATATATGTCAATAACTTCTTCATTTTTTGATCAGCAAAAGAGTTGATTGTATTAGTAAACGGAAGTGTTACATAGTTACATGGAGCGGGGCATCCGCCACTTTAAAACCCTGTACAGCATAACACTGCTCAAAAGTCTTATACAATTGACCTATATCAAACACATCTTACCCCCAAAACACCCCCAACAGCTGCGAATAGCCTAAGAATGGTGACAACGTTGGGATTCAAATGATCTTATTTCTGGAACTATGTATCCGGTGGCTGGCATAATCAATTTTGGTTAAACTTTTACATTTCAAATATACCACAACTTTTTTGTTTGGTTGGTTGTTTGGGATGGGTGGGTGGGTGTTGGGAGTGGGGAGGATCATATCTAGAATCGTGGGTAGACAGGAGACCTCTCCTGACCCAGTCTAATTGGTCTGAAGTTCAAGTCTATGTCCCCACTCTGAATTGCAATATTTAACCTTTGTTATTTGTGTCCACTATTGATAAGAGTTTGGTTTGTTGCCTCTCCACGAGCAAGATGGGGGTAACACGTGAGGAAGAGTGTTGAAGCTTGATACAAATTGTTGGGCACATTCTTTACAAGAACGACACTATTGCTGCTTTTTTTTTTAAAAAGGTTGCGAACCTGCCCACCCAACCCAGAGGTTCACCTTGTCCCCTCCCCAGCCTGAATTAAGGTTATAAACACATCCTACCCCGGTAAATCAATTAGAAATACATTCATTGTGAATCTACGATTTCGATGAGTAATAAACAATTACTCCCTCCGTCCCATTTTATATGTCCCCCTTTCTATTTTGGTATGTCCCAAAATTGTTGTCCACTTTCCTAAATTAGTATATAAATTTTACTTAGTTTCCCAAATTGCCCTTCCTTACAACCAATACTAAAACAAAACAAAAAAGAAAGTGCAATGATTATGGGCAATTGTGGAAAGTAGGTGTAGATTCCTTTTGTCCCCTTAAATAGTTGGATTCCCAAAAAGGGACACATAAAATGGGACGGAGGGAGTATAAAACATTGTTGATTGGGTATGGATATGATTTGGAATCTGAGGTAAAACAATAAATGACTATGACGCTGACGAAGGATGAGAAATAACTTGCTGGTAGATGAGTTCAAATCATTTTTCACGAATGAGTATGAAGCCTGAGATCTCTCTTCCATCTATGTTCAAATGCTCTCTAAGACCACCAAAACCTCGTTTATGCTCTCTTTAGCAACCACGCCGCGTTTCTTTGCCAGCCTAAAGGTGAAACAGGAGTAGGAATCAACTTAAAAGCTTTTGTAATGGCCATTACCCCCATAGAATAATGGCCATTATCATTGGGAAGACACAACACTCAGAACCGTTTAATGCATTAGGACCTAAATAAGTGAAGGCGCCATAATATCAAAATAAAAATAAAAAAAAATTTAAAAAAGGGGGGAAACATCACTTTTCCTTACCAAGAACACTACATTTTTGGCAAAATACCAACTCAATCCCACTAAGCTTCTTTTTTCCTTCCAAATTTTCATCTATGGCAAGAAACAAGAGTAGTCTTTTCCGTAAGGCAAACCTAATTAAATTAAATTAGTCCCAATCATAAGTATACCAGCACAACAAATGGACAACTTCAGTAGGTAAATTAAGTAATACCCAGATTTGAACTACCCAACATGGGAATATTGAATATTCCCACTCATCAGGATAAATGGAAGTTAATTTTCACCAAAAGATTTTGCCTTTCATTCAATGAACAATAGTCTATAGCAAATTCACAGTGAAAATCACATTTTTTTTTGCTTGGAAGTGAAAATCACATAAAGATACATATATTATACATAAACATGTGCGTGTGTGTGTGTGTGCGTGTTTTTTTTTTAGGTGGCTCAGATTAGTGAAAAACCAAGCAATTCAATCCCCAAATGACGAGAACCCATGTGCTTTCTAAACCCCTAAACAAAGGATGATTAAAGATAAATTTAATTGGGATGAAGAAATTCATATAAAGTGTGTGGTAAACTTAACCACAAGATTTACCTTATATCCTTGGCTAAATTGAAAGCTCTGTCACGCTATACAACTTCCTGAGATCTGCAGCTACAGGACTCAATCACAACGTCGACTTCTCAATTTCGGGGAGAGAGAGAGAGTGTGTGTAATGAGGTTTGTAGAGAGAAGGGGGAGTGACTGTAGAGAGGGAAGAAGTGTTTAGAAATCCATTCATGAACGTATTTTAAGGATTAATTATACTTTACCCCTTTATGGTTTGACTGATACCATGTGAAATAGTGGAGAAGAGAAAGACTTGCAGAGAAAAACTCTGTAATTTTCTGTATGCATTGATTGAATTGTACATGTATTTGTAGCTAAAGAAAAGCTATACAAGGAAATTTCTATGTCAAATCCACACATCATGCTCCTGATTTATAAGAATCAAATCCCACGATTTATATTTGTAAATATAGAAATCAAAATCTCTCAACGCTCTCGCTCAAGTTGGAGCATCCAGAATTTGCTTAAATGTGATAGAAAAACCATTTTCCCCAAAGATTTGGTAAATATGTCCACAACTTGAAGTGCGAAAGGTGTGAAGATAGTCTAAACTTGCCCAGATTTAATTTTTTCTCTGACAAGGTGAGAATCCAACTCTATGTGTTTAGTCCGCTCATGAAAACCTGGATTTGCTGCAATGTGCAAAGCAGCTTGGTTATCGTAAATGCAACTTGGCTGGCCCTAATTTTGTAACTTGTAAATCTTCCAAAGATATCTTTAACACTTTATTCCATGTGCTTTAAAATTGACCATTTAACCTTTGTACTTTTGGGTAAAGTAGAACTATTATAGAATGCAAGGGAGAGTGTTAAGAATTATACAAATGCATCAATTTTTTCAAAGGTTAATTACACTTTACCCCTATGTAGTTCTTTCTTCTTCTTTTATTATTCTTGATCACAGTGGATGAAAATGGAGAACAAAAACTTGAGTTGGTGTTGAATAGAGAAACAACATTGCCTGAGGGTGAGAATCTTGTCTAAGAAAAATATTAGGGTAAATTACATAAACACCCCCTAACTATGACCTATTTTTGACTCACTACCCTGAACTTTATTACCCAACAAGTTGACCCCCTTAAGTATAAATATTTGACACTTAGTTCCCCTCCGTTAACTTACCATCCAAGAATGTTAATAGACTTGCGTCATGTGACTATCACATGATTCAAACAATATATGTATTGACAAAAATACCCTTAAGTTCATTCTTTGTGAAAGCACATTCCCTCTCTCTCTATATTGTTCTCCAGACTCTTCTCTCCCTAACACCTCCATTTTTCTTTGCGAAGAAAAAACAGATATGGCTAAACATCTTTGCAGTTAGTATGGCAAACCAAGGGAGTTTCAAGATGAGATTAAAGTTTTGAAGCTTGAAATTTTGAGCAGAAGATTAGATTTGAAGCTTGGAATTTTGAGCAGGGGATTTGTGCGTGTAACACCCGTATCCGGAAAAAAGGTTTAATTGTTATGTAATATGCATTAATTGTCATAATTAGTGTATCAAATGGGTTAAGGGCAGGCTTAGGACTCACCCATTGAAAAGTGTTCAGTAAGGAGCAGAGTTGGAAAAGTCCACAGTGAGGAGGGATAAGTAATAAAGTGGGACACAGCGAAGGACCGGATAAAATAAAGTACATTTAAATGACTAGATACATTCTTATTTGATTAATTTGGTATATGTGCTTCATAGGTTTCATATCATATTGCTTAATATGTTAGCTTTTAATACCAGCTTGGGTATTCGTACAAGGGTATAAATGAAAATGATTCATAACTAGTAGGTACGTTAGCAATTTCACAAATATTTGGGACCACGTGTGGGACCCATACGGGACTTAGACAAATACCCATTTAAATAATTGGGTAGTTAATAAAACGTTTGGGGGTTTCATAATAGAACTTAAGGAACTTAGGGAAGGTAAATGGAAATAGAGTGCATGAGTTATAGGTTGGGTTAGTTCAGAGAGAGACAAGTGTCTCTCTCAATTAAACAAAAGGAATCAAAATAGTTTGAGGAGAGAGAGAGAGAGAGAGAGAGAGAGAGAGAGAGAGAAGAGGCGCCGAGTAGGGAGGAGAGAAAGAAGCTCAATTGCAGTAATTCCGCCGTTCCGTCCCCGTTTGTCGTCTAATTCGCGAACCAAAGCCATATTTGGACTCGTGGAGGGATCTCTTTGGAGTAGGAATTGAGCTTGGATTTGGTATAATTCAACATTTCCTTAGCTTAATCTGGGTAGAATTCTACTAAGGTGAGTTTTCTAACTAAAAACTTGATTGAGGTTTTATGTGTTTAGTGCTTCAATTATAATTAGAGGTAATAATTCATGCTTAATAGTTAAAAAATGCTAAATTGTGAATTGCATGTTAATTATATGAAAATTGTCATGCTTACATGTTTATATGCTTATATGATTATGTGGTAATCAATGAGCACCGGGGAAATGATTCATTGTTAAGAGGAAGAATCCGATAAATACGGAAGTCCAAGGAATAGAAGTGACCACGGGGCCAAGGGAAGGTCTTCGGGTCTGAATGAATCATTGAACCGGTGGTTCTGCGATTACGAGTTTGAGATATGTGTTTAATTTGTAGCATTACACGTTAAACATTCAATCATGTTTAGATTGCTTACTAAGCATAATGCTTAAGAAAACCGTTTTTCTATTTCCGTTGTGGTACATAACAACCACCGTAGGTTCGGACCAGTTTTCAGAGAAGAGATGATGAGCGTGGAAATGGGATAGGCTGTCTCTGGGTTCAATGTTCTTGGTTTTGTCTATGTATAATGAATTTGGCAACTGAACTTGTAGAATCGAACTCTTGTAATATGTTTAGTTCGTATGATCTATTATTTTGTGAGCTATGTAAATCATGTTTTGAGACCCATGTCATAACTATGGGAATGTTTAACTAAGCTATGATATTGTAATGAGGTCTGGGAATGGTTTAGTTTCAGTTTTGTGTCTTAAAATCTACTTAGAAGTGCTTATCAGTTTGCTGCAGAATGTTTTGCTGCTGCAAAACCAGTCGACTGATCGGGGGTACAGTCGACTGGATCATTTGTTCTCAAGGTTGAACACTCTGTAATTTTCATTTCCAGTCGACCGAACCGAAATTCAGTCGACTGGGCCTCCTAAAACTCAGTCGACTGGACCAGTTCAGTCGACCGGATAGTTACTTCTCATAATTGAGCTCTCTATATCTTGCATTTCCAGTCGACTAGATTTGGCTGTTCAAATGGAAATGTTTTACTATGTATTTAATGGGATATTTCTTGAAAAGCACGTTAATAATTGATGTTTAGGGTAGATAATCCATTATTACACAGTCCTAATCCGCGCGTGGCAAGATGGGGTGTGATAGTGCGCAAGGCAAATCAATGTGGGTTGATGTTTGGGAGGACTGGGAATCTTGCAATGGTGATAGAAGATTCTCATTGTGGTCACGACTAGGATTGGGGTTGTGGGTTATGGTGGAGGACATGGACGGCGGTGGGCCGGTGGCTACGACGATTGGAGTTGTGGGTGATGGTGGTCGATGCCATGGAGGGTTGTGCCAGTGACAGCAGCTGTGATGTTGGTGGTGAAAGTTGGGTGGTGATGGTGGCGGTGACCATGGAGGTTCTTTGGTAGTGATGGCCTGAAGTGGGTCACGTGGGTGCTATATATGGATAATGGTTGTGGAGGCAAGGATATGGCTTGTGGGTGATGGTGGTTAGAGGATCGATGATGGAGGTTGTGCTGGTGATGGTGATGGTGATGGTGATGGTGATGGCGATTGTGGTGGTGCTGGTGGGAATATAGCAGTAGTAGCGACGAATTAATTGAATTTTTTTGGGGGGTGATTATGTAAAGAGATGGCTCTCTCACTTTGTGAATTTTAAAGTTGTAATTTTTGTACATAGAGGTGGGCATTTAGGTAATTTTGCACCATCGGTTACCACCATCAGGTAATTTGGCCCCTCAAATACATGAGGTCAGTTTGTTTACAAAAAAAGATTCCGGTCATAGTAGATGGGGTGTTTACATAATTTACCCAAGATAATCAAACAGTTCAAGAGCTATTTCATCAAACTAATACGGGAGGAAAAAGTTAATTAATTTCATATTTGAATTGACACTAGTTCATAGAATGAGGTAAAAGAGTTTTATTCATAATTGAAGTCAATTCGTTCAAAAAAGAAAAAGAAAAAGAAATGAAGTCAAGAACCGTAAGTTTTGGTAAGAACGAGTGCAAGTTCTGTCATAAAAAGGGACACTGAAAGAAAGTGTAAATGTGTGGAATCACAGTATATTGAATGAATAAAAAGAAGATTACAAGAGCCTATATATAGGCTTCCAACACCTAGACTAAATCACTAACTAAGCGATGTGGGACAACACATATACAGTAATACACACTATTAACACTCCCCCTCATGCTGGAGCATACATGTCATATGCACCAAGCTTGTTACAAATATATTTCACTCGAATCCCTCCTAATGCTTTAGTAAATAAATCGGCTAACTGATCGGCAAACTTCACATGCACTGTATGAATAACATTTTCCAAAAGCTTCTCTCGAACAAAGTGACAATCGACTTCAATGTGCTTTGTCCTTTCATGAAAAATGGGATTAGAAGCAATATGAACTGCAGCTTGATTATCACAAAATAAACTCATTGGAGTAGTTTGAGTAAACCCAAGTTCCTCTAATAAATGCTTCATCCATACTAGCTCACAAGTAGTGTGGGCCATTGCTCTGTACTCCGATTCTGCGCTAGACCAAGCTACCACGGTTTGTTTCTTGCTTTTCCATGAAAAAAGGTTGCCCCCAACGATAACACAATAGCCAGTAGTGGATCTCGTATCACCAGGAGAACCTGCCCAATCTGCATCAGTGTAACCTTCAACTCGTATATGACCATGGTCTTTGTATAACAAACCACGTCCTGGAGCACCTTTGAGATATCTCAAAATGTGCATCACTGCATCCCAATGGGTTGTTCGAGGACAATCCATAAACTGGCTAATCACACTCACAGCGAATGCAATATCAGGTCTAGTTACTGTTAGATAATTAAGCTTCCCTACTAGACGTCTGTACTGTCCTGGGTCATCAATGAGCTCTCCCTGATCTGGTAACAACTTAATATTAGGATCCATAGGAGAATCCAAGGGCTTGGATCCTAACATGCATATTTCAGAGAGGAGATCAAGAACATACTTTCTTTGAGAGAGACAAATCCCTTCACTAGATCTAGCCACTTCAATGCCCAGAAAGTATCTAAGTTGTCCCAAGTCTTTAGTTTGGAACTGCTTTTGCAAGAAGTGCTTCAACTCCTGAATTCCCTTGGAATCATCTCCAGTTATAACAATATCATCAACATAAACAACAAGTAGGATTTTACCTACCGAAGAGTGCTTATAAAAGACAGAATGATCAACACCACACCGCTGGAGACCAAATTGTGCAACGACTTCACTAAATCTTCCAAACCAAGCACGAGGGGACTGTTTCAGACCATATAGGGACTTTGTCAACCGACAAACCATACTAGACTCCCCCTGAGCAACAAACCCAGGTGGTTGCTCCATATAAACCTCCTCCAAAAGAGTGCCATTGAGAAATGCATTTTTGACATCTAACTGATGTAACGGCCAGTGATAAGTAGCAGTAAGAGAGATAAAGAGACGAACAGAAGCAATCTTGGCAACCGGAGAGAACGTCTCAGAATAATCAAGACCATAAGCCTGAGTATAGCCCTTGGCAACAAGACGTGCTGTTAATCGATCAAGGGTACCATCAGGATGCATTTTAACAGTAAAAATCCAACGACACCCAACCACAGATTTCCCATAAGGAAGAGGTACCAATTCCCAAGTACCAGTTTCTGTCAAGGCAAGCATCTCATCCTCCATAGCTTGTTTCCAACCGGAATGGAAAAGTGCCTCTGCTGTAGACTTAGGAATAGAGAAAGTAGACAAAGACGCAACAAACGAAGAGAAAGTAGGAGACAAATGATCATAAGAGACAAGATTTGAAATAGGATGAGAAGTACAAGTACGCTTACCCTTCCGGAGAGTAATCGGAAGGTCTGAGTCTGACGGAGGCGGATCTGAAGAAACAGAGGCCACATGCGCTGTATCTGAATCCAAAATAGTCTCAACATGCTGATGACGGCGGGTGTATGTCTGGAGGTCAGGACGATCCAGCCCAGCTTTGGGAGGTAGGGAGAGGGGAAGGGGAAGGGGAACCATAAAGTCAGGATCAGTAATAGAGTGAGACTCAGAGTAATATGGAGTAGATTCAAAGAAGGTAACATCAGCAGAAACAAAGAAGCGACGCAAGGAAGGACTATAACAACGATAACCTTTCTTTGTTCTGGAGTACCCCAAGAAAACACACTTGATAGCATGGGGATCCAATTCATCGGTACCTGGAGTAAGTTGATGCACAAAACAGACACACCCGAACACACGTGGAGCAACAGGGAAAGGTGGGGTAGTAGGAAACAAAGTGGCATGGGGTGTGCCCCCATCAAGGATGGAAGACGGCAAACGATTAATTAAATGGCAAGCAATAAGAACTGCATCTCCCCAGAAATTCTTGGGGACCCTCATCTCAAACAACAATGTACGGGTGACTTCTAATAAGTGACGGTTTTTTCTTTCGGCAACCCCATTTTGCTGAGGGGTATGAACACACGAGGATTGATGAAGCATGCCATATTGTGCCATATATGTGGTGAAAGGATGGGAAAAATATTCTTGTGCATTGTCACTACGGAGAATTTTAATAGGAACATTAAACTAAGTCTTTATTTCATTACAGAATGTAGAAAAAATAGAAAATAACTCAGAATGATTTTTCATTAAATAAAGCCACGTAGTTCGGGAAAAATCATCAACAAAACTAACAAAATACCGATATCCCTTAACAGAGGTAATACGGTGTGGACTCAAACATCGGAATGCACTAATTGAAATGGACTAGTCACACGTTTATTAACTCGGGGAGCAAATTGGACACGGTGATGCTTCCCCAATTGACAGGACTCATACTCTAAAGTAGATAAATTACTTAAACTAGGTACTAAAAGCTTCAGATTGGCCAAGGAAGGATGACCAAGACGGCAGTGGATCTGGTGAGGAGACACAGTGGCAGGACACGCTGTTGGAGTAGAAGAAGTAGGCAATTCATCAAAGTAGTAAAGACCTTCGGATTCATGCCCGACGCCAATCGTTCTCCGAGTCGTCAAATCCTGAATAAGAACAGAATCAGGGAAAAAGGAAACACAAGCATTAAGATCTTTAGTCAACTTCGCAACAGATATCAAATTAAAGGATGAACGAGAAATAAAAAGAACAGATGATAAGGATAAAGACGAGGATAATTGGACAGTCCCTATGCCTTCAACGGGCATAGAAGAGCCATCTGCCAAAGTAACGGGAGGTAAAGATGAGGACGGTTCAAGAGACGAAAAAAGGGTGGATATACCTGTGAGATGATCGGTGGCAGCAGAGTCAATTACCCAAGGACGAGTACGGGAAGTAAGACAAGCGGTAGAGGTACCTTTCTGAGCAAGCGAGGTACTAGGAGTAGAGGCATGCTGAGAGGCCTGGAACTGAAGGAATTGAGAGTACTCTTCACCAGAGATGGAAAGCGGATCACCCGCAGCAGGAGCATGAGAAGATGGCGAAGCATCGCTAGAGACAACAGCATGTGTAAATCGAGCAGGGCGACCAACAAGATCCCAACATGTCTCCTTATAATGACCATCCTTATCGCAATTGGTGCAATGAGGACGACCACCACGACTACGGCCCCCATATCCACCATGATTACCACCACGGTAACCATCACGACCACGACGGGGATTACCATCACCCCGACCAATAGTGGAGGGCGGAGCCTGAGTAACTAAGGCAGAATGATCAGTAACAGAGGAAGTAGAACCCTGATCACGAGACGTACTCCGGAGAACACGCTGGTAAGTCTCAGCAAGAGAAGGCAGAGAGGCACCCCCCTAGAATCTGGGATCAAACAGGCTCAAAATCAGGTTTTAAACCAGCAAGAAACTTCATTACGGCCATTTGCTCCCCACGACACCATATAGGCTAATTTCTAACGGACATATTTTAGGATTTCTAACGGTATATCCGTTGAAATCAAACAAATGTGTTAGTATTTGCACTTTCCATGTTTCATTAATATTTGCAACGGATAAAAAATAATTACTAACGGCTATTTCCGTTAGAATTTGGACCTAAATTAAAAATTATAAAAATCAAAATAATTTATTTTAGGTTTTTCTATTTTTATTTTTATCTCTACTTTTGGTTTCCCCAATTCATTCTCTCAGATCAGATTCATCAGAGAGAGAGAGAGAGAGAGATAGATAGAGAGAGAGAGTTTCTTCATCTCAAGGTCGCAGGTCGCCGTCCACCATCGCCAGGTCGCCGCCGTCCACCATCGCCAGGTCGCCGCCGTCCACCATCGTGTAAGTCTTCTTCATCTCATTCTTCTTCTTCTTCTTCTTCCTCTTCTTCTTTTGTACTTCTACACACAGATTTGGGGGTATTTGGGCTTTGATGGTTCTTATTATGTCCTTGTGTTTTTCTTTTTTTAGGGTTCATAATACTTAAACCATAGAACAGATTCGTTCATCAGATTGGACAAAAGACCCGAGGTCATCAGATTCGGCAAAAGGACCCGAGGTCCTCTCTCTCTCTCTCTCTCTCTCTCTCTCTCTCTCTCTCTCTCTCTCGATGTATATATAGTCACTCTTGGGTTGTCCTTTTGATAGTCTGGATCAAATGTTCTTTTTCCCATATGTTTTGTCAGCTCAGAAAGCTGATCTTATTATTTGTTTTATGACAGCGGCAAAAGAATTTTGGCCAGAGACTCATAATTCAACATGAGGACCTGCTCGGACTTTCAATTGGAAAGAGTAATCAGGTGGTGATTATCATGTTTCAGCAATTAAATTACTATTTTCTGCGGAAACTGTGGTGAATTTGTTCGATTTTTTCATTGACAAACTGAAGTGAGCTCCAATAATAATAGTGAGGTGTGAGATATGACAAAATTCATGGCTTGTCCTTTTGATATTTAGATGGTGAGTTATTATTGTAGCAGTGCTAAAACTGGTGTTCATTAGAGATGAGGTGTTCCTACTGTATATGGTTTCCTATTGAAAGGTGATCCTTTTCTTCTTATGTTGGAAATTAAAAGAAGTTCTTGCTCATACAATTATCTAACCCTCAGTGATTTCCAAGTTTATGTTGTAAATTTAGCATCGACCGAAAAATTAAATGCTGCTAAATTGCATGCGCTTTATGATTTGGGATTATAGCTGTAAAATTTTAAGTGGTTGTGATGGAAGATCAGGTAAAATAGTGTTGTATTATTATTACAGCCATTGAGTAAACACCTAGCCATTAGCAAATCCCATTCCAAGATCAGATTTTCATAGATTTTCAAAAATGCACATCTCATTGCTTATGGGATAGTACCTGTTGATATCATCTGCATATACAAACAATTTGGACATCCACTCTCTATATGACAATCAGTGTTATTCAAAATCCATGTCAAAACTTATCACAACACTGAGTACCTTATCTGGAAGGAGTTCTGAAAATCCAAATCAATGACAATACATAGAACAATCATAGCCAAAAACTGAAATAACGAGAGAGAGAGAGAGAGATTCCTTTCTTTTAACCGTTGTATTTTCATTATGAGATTTTGATAATCAGTAATATGAACTGTTGCAGAACCCAACAAAAACAAAGGGTTCTGTGCCTATATGCCTATACATGTATACTACAACATAAAACTCTACAACATGTACTAGTTGCAGCTATATTCACCAGAGGGAGGGGGGGGAGGTGTGTGGTTATGAAAAATTAAACTCACATTCATGAAATAAAAGCTAATTGGGACTGAGCACACTCACCCATTAGCTTGGGCCTAAGTTTAATTATCTTTCTTGCTTGCTTGAATTGCTATTTCTTTCGAATTCCTGTTGCTAGATGACATCATTTTCTTATTTCATTACAGGACAATCTTTTAACTGAAGTAGTCAAAAGGTTTGGTGCAAGGAATTGGAAGAAAATCGGTAAGCCTGAAATCATTTTCTTTTCTTTTTCTTGGCTTAATGGTCATTTGTTTATTTTCAGTTCGTAGGCTCTTTGGTTTCACTGGCCATGACTTTAAAGAGTCATGATATGGTTGCACAACTAGCAGGAGGTGATGGAAACTCTAAGAGCCTACGCGACAGATTATCAACCCCTTGGGGCTCTCAACGAAGAGCAGAAGTCCTAAAGGGACTCATGTTCCCATACGCGGGTCAGACTCGGTCTCATATTACTAAATAGGATTAGACCAGGATTACCCTTCCAGCATACTTTTCAATCCCACTATAACTGTACCAACAAATGTATAAAAGCACCACCCAGGTGCGCTTACAAACACGCTCTCTTGAATACTTCCTAAACTAACTTGACCGTCGGAGGCGGCGTTGGATTCACACCCATTGTCTTTGTCCTGCGGGTATACAGAGATAAGATACTCATTGCAATACAGTCCAGATTTTGGCTACATCAAATGTTCTAAGATAATCTAAGACAAGTGAATCACTGAATCTTACGATTCACAGTTTAACAACCTTGGAATTCACTCCATTTTCTAAAATAGCTGAGAACAACATGATGAATAAGGACAACACTTGTTTGCAAATCATCATTATCTATCAATTTCATCAACCACAAAATGAACACCACCAGAAACAAACAACTATTCATGCTCTGCAATGGTACATTTTAAATATAATAAATTTCTTTCTCAGCGTAAAACTTAACTCACATGTCAACCAGTGCATTTCAAAAAACTATCAACTAATTAATAAAAAAATTGCAATGAGTATCATCATCATCTAAACCCTCCTCTCTTATCATCATCTACTAAACCCTCCTCTCTTATCATCATCTACTTTAGCTTCAGATCCAGTAACTGGGGGTCTGATTGGGGGTCTGATTTGTGCACATCTGTTCTTTGACGTATTGGGGGTCTGATTTGTAGTTCCCAGCTACCAAGTTAAAAGCTTGTGCAGTATAAGATTGTATTCTCAGTTTAATCTGTTTGGAGCATTTAGATGTCACTTTCTTATTCTGTTCCTTGCACATGATTCAAGTATCATGACTATGGTTGAAATGGGGATTTTCTCTATATTTAGCTGTTTCAACTTTTCTCAGTATTTTTTATGTTATCATAATTGCAAATTGCTAGTCAAAGAGTTTTATCTGCAGCTGGCCAACATTGAAGAATTTATTGATGGACAATTTACTGGAAATCTTGGAGAGATTCTGATCAGGTAACTTCCACTAAGTGCTGCGATTTTTCTGTTGATCTATTGTATCTTTAAAGAGTACTGTGGTGTGCTAGCACCTTCCAAGAAAACTATTTGATCTTTATTCATGAATAGAATCTCTTTCAATGCTTGAACATTGTGGTTATTAGTCAGCAAGAACATGGTTGTTCAACACTATAATGGTTGTCAGTAGGAAGAGTCAGGAGTGCCCTTTTCTTTTGGTTTCAATTCTGCAGTTTTGAAGAAAACTTTTCAGTATTTTGAGCCTGATAGGCTGATATTGTATGAAACTTGTATTGAAATTTTAGTTTGTTCATTTTATGCCTTGTACATGTGGTCGTATTTGCATACAATATACACATATATAGTTACTTACTTTTAAGTGTTTTCTAAATAAGTGAATCATATGATTCATGATTCGATTCATGTCGGACAATGGTTCTAAAGATTTGTGCTACATAACGACAATATTGAAGTTCATATGTAATTACTCATCAAAAAGTAGTGAAAATATTCAAGATCATCTATCTTCGAAGCTTTTCTGGTCCCATGGACAGTAAAATGATGTTTTCATTTATAATTTTATGTAGGTACTAAACAATGCTAGCGGAGAATCTTGTGGACTCACCAATTCCTTCTAAACTGGTAGATTCTAACTCAGTTCAAGGACAGATGACTATTCAAAATAAAGGAAGTGATTGCTATGGATTAAAGTTGCCTCTTTAAACCCGAATATCTTCTGGTAAATTATGTTGTTTCGTTAGGATGCCTTTTGCATTGTTTTGGGCACGTACTTACAAGTTGTCCTCTGTGTTGTCATTCTGCTTTAGGAAGATGATGAGCATACTATCGAGGAAGATGAGGCTCTCATAACCGAAGAAGAAAGGCAGGAAGAACTGGCAGCTTTACACAGTGAAATAGATCTACCTCTCGAGGAGCTTCTTAAACGCTATGCCATGGAGAAAGGTATTTCTATGGTCCGTTTACTGGCATTTTGAACTCATGCTTTTGCTTAATCCAATAAAGTATATATGCTTCAGTTGATAGGAATAATGTAATGGAAAACAATTGAGTAGTGAATGCTTACCTTACTAGTGAAAGCAAATGTTACCATGTTCTTTTCCCTACGATTGTGCAATATTTTTCTGCAGTGAAAGCAAATGATATTTCTGCTGTCCCTGACATTTAGTTGTTTTGATGGACCCAGGCCAGGACCTCCCAATTATAGAAATTGATTTAAGCATGCAAAACATGCTGCAAAACATGCTGCACACCTTTCAAAGGAATGAACAATTAAAAAAATAAATAAACTTATACTACAAAAAAAGAAAAAAAGAAAAAAAAAAACTTAAGTTCCAGTGTGTTTGAAGATTTAGGAACCCAACATAGGTTTGGCCGTTTGGGCGTACACAATGACTGATTCCCCACGGCCCAAAAATGACCTCTTGACACTTATCTCTTCAATCAATATTAATTGTGTGTCTATTTCTTTATCAGCAATAGATAGATGGATTTTCACGTATACTTCCATGGGATTCTCACTGCACATTAAGCCGCATAGAATAAATGGGGAAATGTAATAGCAAGAACATGCATATATTCTAACCTAATTTCCATTTTCTATATATGCTAAAACTAAAATGATCAGATTGATTAGAAATCTGAACAATACAAACTGAAATAAACTTTATACTTTGAACAACATGAAAACATCTAACATGAACAGGATTTTAGTAATCAACTTTCATACCTAAATCGGTCCTTGAAGAGAGACAATCAGATTGCCAAATTACAGAGGCAGTGGTTTTGAGAGGACTGAAAGGAAGGGCAACAAAGATTACCTCACAAATACCTCTACAGATTGGATGTCCCACCGACGAGAATCACAACAATTTCGTCATGACTTTGTGTTTGTGACAAAAAATGGCACTTTTAAGATTTGTGTGACAACCTCTTGCATTGTCATTAAAAGCTGCGTTTTAGTCACAAAATTTTAGTCGCAATTGAAAAAATTGTCACTAAATGTCTGTTTTCTTGTAGTGCCCAAAACTCAAAAAGTTCAATTTTAATTTCAACCATATAAAAATTCACTTAAATGGATTACTGATTACCTCATTAGTAACCATCCTTCCAGTAATGTGCTCTAAATTTAAGTAGTCTACTTGTTCGTGAATCACTGTATATGTTTCTACACTTGCTACACTTTTGACAATTGAAGCCCAAATTTATTTATTTTTCTCGTTAACGAGGATTTAGTCTCTGTCCTTTCATAATTTATTTATTGAGAAAAATAGAAAACTCCATTAGGCTTCTTCTTCTACATTTGGATCTTTAAGATTGTTATGATTGCTCTTTGATTCATGGAATTACTGAAACTCTTCTTTTTACTTTTGTGGAAACCCACTGTAGGTGACAAATTTTTTTTCCAGGAGTTTGAAAGAGACAAATTGTAAAGGCTATTTCCTAGCAAAAAAAAAAATTGTAAAGGCTATTTTGCTCTGAAAGTTTCTTTCTCAATCTAATTTCCTCAGCAGCAGTCACCTCATCATCATCGTCATCTCTCTCTCTCTCTCTCTCTCTCTCTCTCTCTCTCTCTCTCTCTCTCTCTCTCAATAAGGTATGAATTACAATTAATTATTCGAAAACATTGTATATATGTATATAATTGCTCAGAAGTTTCCCTTCATTACCATCTAAAGGAGTTCATAAAACTTTAGCCCAACAACCAACCTATCAAAACCAATCCAACAAATCTTCTCTCTATATTCAAGTCTAAAGTACCCATCAGTTGTCATTCTACAGAAGCCAACCCATTACCTATAGAGAAAAAATCAATTCTCCATAACATATTCCTTACTAATCCTACCCCCCCATGAAATGTTTATTTGAATGTGTAATGGAATTTGCTGGTTGCTTACACAAATCAGAATAAGGAGGTTGCTTATTCATTTGGAAATTTAGACAACTATCGTGTGGTGACATCTATATATATCTCCAAAATTTGTTTTCCTATGTTTGGTCAAAGTTAGGTTTGCTCGGCTGTTCGCAACTTGTGACAGCTGTGTATGTGTGCATAATTATCTCTCTCTATGTAAAAATGAGTAGTGTGATAGCTACTCTTTATAAAAAGAAAGGACGAATACTCGTGAGCTTGCTACTAGATTTTTTCTCCAACTTTTCTCTAGTCATATGTGTTACGTTTGATCTCGGTAGTCTTTCTATGTTTCATTCATTTTTTGAACTTTTCATTGAACGTTGCTTTAAATTTCACACATATGTATGTAGGTACTTCGTCATGTTGTTCCTTGGTGAAGTTGCGGAAAGAAGGCTTAATAGATGGTCATGAGAAGATGAAGAGTTATGTGTTTAGTTAACCTTTCCAAGCAGTGAGACGAGTCCTTTCTATTTAGTTTTGTAGTGTATTTTGTAATTGATCACGGTGTATTGAATATTGAAATGCAAGCCCAATGGATTATTTTTGTTGTGTTGGGTATAGAGATGTTGATTTGACATGAACGAACGCTTTAGTTATTATGATTACTTTAGATTATTTTTGTTGTGTTGGATATAGATTAATCTTATTATTTTTGTGTTTGGTATAAATTAATATGCTTGTTAATTAGGTGAAAAAAAATTGGGAAGCATATAAATAAATACATATATTTTTAGATTTATGCATATTTCTAACAAATGTATCCGATAGTAAATCCGTTAGTATTTTTTTTAATTTTTTGGAAATTACTAACGGATATATCCGTTAGTAATAGTTAACAAACCGTTAGTATTCAATATAAATCTTTTAAAATTTGTTGAAAAAAACCGTTAGTAAGTAGCTTTCTAACGGATATATCCGTTAAAAATTCTTTGATTTACTAACGGATTTACTAACGGATATATCCGTTAGTAAAATTAATTTTACTAACGGATATATCCGTTAGTATGTCCGTTAGTAATATTACTAACGCTAAAATACTAACGGATATATCCGTTAGTAACATTTATTCTAACGGATATATCCGTTAGTAATGAGGCCATATGGTGTAGTGCCCGCTGTTATTGCTGGTTTTTTGCATCAGTAGTAACGGGCATAACACCGTTCAATTCTTCAACTAACCGTTTAAAGGAGGCAAAATACTCAGTAACTGAGAGATCACTTTGCTGCAATTGAAAATACTGAGAGGAGAGATCATACATCCGAGTGAGATCGCTGGAGAATAAAAGATGTGCATAATCCCAAATATCCTTACAGGTGCCCAAGTGACCACACATATCCGCAATATGTGGTTCCATACAGTTCCAAAGGAGGGCAACGATTTGGGCATCCATTTGTTTCCATGTCTTGATGGCCTTGTCATCGGTGTGGGGAGAAGACTCGGTAAGGTGATCATCAAACCCCAAGCCAGTGAGAGCAATATTGACAGCCCAGGACCATTGGAGGAAATTAGATCCATTCAACTTCCTAGTGGTGAGTTGAGGAAGAGCTTTGGACTCCATGGAGATTGAAAGAAACAAAATGGAAGTGCAAAGAAGCCAAAAAACATAACACAGAAGCAGATCGGAGCCCAAAAACCTTGAAAAAAGAAGCCAAAAGGCTGCTGGAGGGTCGCCGGAGCTGCTGGAGGGTCGCTGGAGTCAGGCGAGGGTCGCCGGAGGGTGGGCTGAAGGGATGGTGCGGCGGCTGCTTGTTTGACTTTTAGGGTTAGGGTTTTGACTGTAGGGGCTGCGGTTGAGTGAAAAAGAAGCTCTCGAATTTCTTACGGAAATCCGGCAATGATAATGAACTCTTGAATCCTAACTAAGGATCGGCAAGATGAGCAAACCCAAGAACGATTGCTCTAATACCATGTAAATGTGTGGAATCACAATATATTGAATGAATAAAAAGAAGATTACAAGAGCCTATATATAGGCTTCCAACACCTAGACTAAATCACTAACTAAGCGATGTGGGACAACACATATACAGTAATACACACTATTAACAGAAAGATTGCCATAAATATAAGAGATGGTTGGCCAAGATAGAGGGTGATAAGAGCAAAGGTAATGCTTTGGTCTCTGTTTGTTTTGAATCCAACTTGATAGATGTTCCCATTAATTCATGGTGGCTTGACAGTGGTTCATCTATTGATGTTTGCAATTCTTTGCAGAGATTCAGAAGCAAATGGAAACCAAATAAAGTAGAAGCTTACCTTTTTGTCAGGAATTATAACACCCGTATTTGTGTTATTGCATTTGATTACATTCTCATGCATGATAATGTGATATGTTGTGCATTATGGCACATGTGTGAGCGAGTTTTGACTCACGAGTCAATATTAGTGTCTGTGTTAGAGAACCCTCTGAAACGGTGTTGAATGAGTGTTTTGTGGTTGTGAAGTCTCTCCGAGTATGAGACAATCATTGTGGAATACCTTAAATGTTTATATGAAAATCAATGTTTACCTGTGTATTTCACTATCTGTATTATTTTTTGGTTTATAATATATTTCGGTTGTTAATTTTAGTATCCTGGTGAGGACGAATTAACACGCTGTATAATTGGTAGGCTAATTAGCAATTTTGGTAAAACTAGGTAGAAATTTGCGTTTTAGCAACCAAATGGAACTTAGGCGAAAACTTTTTTGATTTCTAGTTTTCACTCGTGAAGCAATGAATTAGGCATGTAAGAAGTTTCAGAGGAGAATTAGGAGTTTTTGAGAACTCATGGGGAGGTAAACACAATTTTCAAAATTGTTGCCTATATACAGATAGAGATGACTTAGATATTTTTAAAAAAATTTCTAACCTAAAAGCTATGGAGGCCAAAGGGAGATTTTGAAGCTTTAGACTTCTCGACGTTAAACGACGACCGTTCGTCCGTTTGCTTTCTCCTAGATTTCATATTCGAACTCCTCGAGATAAGGCCATCGTTTTGATATCTATTAGGTCTTGTTTGGATAAGTTTTCTGAAAACTCATTTTCTAGAATTTTCACAAAAAGATGATAATCGGACTTTTGATCCATAGGAATTGTACTAGACGGACTTCTGCACAATCTTTGTGCACGGGTTTTCTTTGGAACAAATTGTAGAAGCGTTAATCTGAGGTGAGTGATTCAACTATGTGTTTTGGAATGATTTCTTGGCATGTATTCATGTTTTGTATGAAAAGCATATGTTAGTTCATAGATATATATTGTGTAGTTCATATTGGGCATTTTATTGATAAGTAGGTCCAATTGTACGGTAAAATGTTTGGATGTCGAAAGCACGGTAAAATGTATTTGAGCATGTTGAGTTGCTATTTGGGTCAAAGGAGTGTGTGTATCAAGCCATCATTGTGGAGCCGTTATAGGCATAAGGTCGCACGTTTGAAGAGAAGAAACGTGGGTCTTACCTTTCGCGTGGACTTATTGGCGAGGAGTCGCGGATTAGGAAGTATGGAACGTACACGTGGGACTCCGAAGACTAGTATGAAATGTAGAGATGTGAATGCGAGCATGTTTATTATTCATGTGAATTTGTTGTTTTATTCACTAAGCGTTAGCTTAAACAAATCGAATATGTGTGGCTATTCAAATAATCAATTCAGGTATTAATGCTGGTGAGGAATCGCAGAAGTGAGCACATGGGTTTGGGAGTTCTTGTAGAAGGCGACTTGTCATGCCTATCTCGTAGTTTTGACATAACAACGTTGTAATAAGGATTCTATGACCCTTTTTTACTATGTTTAACTAGTATGTTAGAACGAATTCGTAATGTTGTAATAGACTGTAATCTCTTGTAATTATGTTTTAATGATGTTATAATCTAGTGGAGATCGCTTCAGAATGAGTTTGGAGTGTGTATTTAAACTCTGGTTGAATTTAGAAAGCTTTTAACTTTAAGAATTCTGCAGAATGCCTTGCTGCTAGAAAACAGTCGACTGGTTGGTGTGTACAGTCAACTGGACCCCTTTTGGGAACGAGACACTGCATTAGGTACAGTCGACTAGTCCCCCGACACAGTCGACTGGTTTATGTTTTCAGGGGTTACCTTTCTGCTTGCTTGGAGTTCAATTGACCAGACAGTACAGTCAACTGGGAATTTGGCACCCCAGTCGACTGGACGTAGAAAAAAATCGACTGGATTATGTTTCAAAAATCAAACTTTCTGCTGGACCAATCTCAGTCGATTGGGCACGAGGTGCAATCGACTGGACTGCTAGTTTTCAAATGGTTTGTTTCTTTTCCGCTGCGTGTTCTTAAACTAAATTTTTGGGAACATTAATGAATTGGTTTAACCTTGATAACATGCCACGGGCTCCGGTTCTGCTATTGTGGGACCGGGCTGTGACAGGAATGGAGTAAAGGTTGATGTGTAGATGATAGGATCAATTTCTTTATCTTTAGGACTCAATTCTATTCTTGATCTAGATAACTTTTTCTATGTACCATCCTTGAGACGTAATTTGATCTCTGTTTCTAGTGTAGATGATCGTGGTTTTTCTTTCTCTTTTGGCAATGGAAAATTTGAATTGATATTTTATTCTCTTGTTATTGGTAATGATTCTTTTTCAATGGGTTATATCATTTGAATGTTTTATCCAATAATGAGTCTTTGATTGTTTCTTATTCTGGCAAGAAAATAGTGTTAACTAAAGATACTTCGTATGATCTTTGGAATAGGCGTTTAGGTCATATTTTCAAAGAACACATTATTCGTTTAATCAAGAAAAATATTCTTCCTTCCCTTGATCCTGATGCCCCAATCTTTCAATCACATCTTCTTGTATTTTTTATTTTGTTTATGTAAATCGATTATTTGTGTTCCATATTTCTAATATGGTATTTGTCTAACATGAGGTAAAAGAGTTTTATACAAAATTGAAGTCAATTCGTTCAAACAAAAAAAATATGAAGTCAACTACAACAAGAAGGAAATATAATATAGTTTAGAAAGGGAGAATTAATTAAGGGTAAATATCACTTAGACCCCCCTGAGGTTTACCCCGATCACAGACGCCACCCCTCACGTTTCAGTAATATCACCTACACCCCCTGAGGTTTGAAGCGTGTATCACTTAGACCCCCTCCGTTAATTTACCGTTGAAAAAGTGACGAACTAACATAAATAAATACAAAACATACCCCTAAAAGTTTGATCCTTGTGTCATTTTAGTCCCCGTAATTTCAATTGGGTCAATTTGGTCCTGACAGTTTAAATTGGGTCAATTTGATCCAAATGCCCCATTATATGAGAAAAAAATTGACAAAATTTACCCACTGTTATGCATAATTACGCTAATAAGCAGGTTGGGAGATTGGTGGTGTTCTATTTTTGCCCTTAAAAAGTGTGACAATGCGTAGTGTGTGAGTAAATTCTGTCAATTTTTCTCACAGAATTGAACATTTAGATCAAATTGGTTCAATTTAAAATCTCAGGGCCCAAATTGACCCAATTGAAACTACGGGGACTAAAATGACACAAGGACCAAACTTTTAGGGGTATGTTTTGTATTTATTTATGTTATTCCGTCACTTTTTTAACGGTAAATTGACGGAGGGGGTCTAGGTGATACGCACTTCAAACCTCAGGGGGTGTAAGTGATATTACTAAAACGTGAGGGGTGGCGTCTGTGATCGGGACAAACCTCAGGGGGTCTAGGTGATATTTACCCATTAATTAAAAGTCCTCAATATGGACTCTAATAGGAGATTAGTCTATGGCATTTGGTTTTAAAGTGATAAGGACATGAATTTTTTAATACTTAGCATTAAGTCCAATTTTAAACAGATTTTAAAGTATTTGACAAATTTGCCCTCATTTCACACACGTATAGCATGCTATTTTGCCACTTCAACACACGTTTTAACGCAGTTTTTATTTTTATTTTTCAAACTTTAAAATACCATAACTTTCAAACCACAACTCTATTTTAAATAAAATTTATATATTTGTAATCTAGAAGGAAAGATCTATCAAACAAGATCCATAATGACTATGAAAAAATGAAAGGAAAAAAAAATTTAAGGCAGCGACACATTGTTTGTAGCATAATGTCAGTGTTTTTGCATATTACTATCGCAAACAGTGACATACAGTAGTAATCTTTAAAAAGACATTTTGCCCTTGATGATATGTCATTGTCTTTACTTGGACAACATTATAAAGGCATAACATCTAAAAAATGGCCATAATTTTGTGATTAATTGGTCAATTTTGAAGAAATGTTACTATTAACGACATATTACTATCTCTTTATGCAATATCATTTTACTAATCTTTGATGATATATTACTATTTTTTCACATAGGGTCTGTATTTAAAGACACTGACATGCTAAATGATCCTAAGTTTAGCGATTTTTTGCGATAGTGATAGGTTACTATATTTAGAAAAACGTTTTGTATTTGATGATACTAGTTATAACTCGTGCTTGTGGGCACGAAGCGAAAAATAAAAAAATTATAAAAATTCAATACTTTAAAGGAAAAATTAATTAACAGTCCCTAGAATGGACTGTTAATGGTGATTGACCCAGCCCGTTTTTTTTAAGGAGGAAAAGACAACGTTTTTGAATTTTATGGCCTTAAGTCCACTTTTAAACTGAAGATAAGTCTTATTGACAAAGTTACCCCCGTCACACATATAAGAAGTTGATGATTCTGTTGCCACCTCAGCACGTTCTTCAAGGAAGTGTTTTTTTTTTTTTTTTGTTTTGTTTTTTTTTTTGTTTTTCATACTTTAAAATGCTATAACTTTCAAACCATAACTCCATTTTAAAAAAAAAAAATTATATATTTGTAATCTAGAAGGAAAGATCTATCAAACAAGATCCATAGTGACTATGAAAAAATGTAAAAAATAAAATATATGTTACTGTCAGACTACTATAACGTAACGTAATGTCACTGTCTCTTTTATGACAGTAACATCATGACCTTTGATTTTTTGTTTTTGTTTTTTTTTTGTTTTTTTTTTTTTGTTTTTTTTTTTTGTTTTTTTTTTTTGCATTTGATGATATGTTACTGTCTTTAACTGGACAGTAACATATGAAAATTGGCCATAATTTAGCGATTATTAGGTCAATTTGAAGAAATGTTATTGTCGACGATATGTTACTGTTTATTTGTTTAATACTATGTTGCTAATCTTTAATGGTATGTTACTATTTTTTGTATGAGGATAGTTTTTAAAGACAGTAACATCTACTAGATGACCCTAATTTTGCAACTTTTTGTAACAATGATGTTACAATCTTTGTAAAAATATTTAGTTTTTGATAATATATTACTGTATTTACTTGGAAAGTATTGTAAAGGCAGCATCATCTGATAAAATGGCCATAATTTGGCAATTATTTGGTCAATTTGAAGAAATGTTACTGTCGATATTATTATGTTACTGTTTGTACCTGGGCAGCACTTAAAGACATCGGTTTTTTTTTAGAATTTTATAGGCACTATGGATCTTGTTTGATAGATATTATTTTGTAGATTACGAATATACAATTTTTATGAAAAAGTAATTTGTAGTTTAGAAGTTATGACAATTTAGAGTTTGGAAAACAAAAAATAACTAACTTCGATCTTTAAATCATGGGCTGGTGTGGCATATGTGTAGTGTAATTGTTTAACATAAGGAAAGTGGGCATTTTTGTCCACTGAAAATCATAGGGACCTTTGGCACCAAAAAAAGAACGTGGGGATCTATATCCTATTATGGTCCAACGTGGGAACTTATGGCCAGCTGCCCCTACTTTAAACATCATTGGAATTTGGAACCATTTCGGTTCAAAAAGTATAGATGATATAATTTAAAATCATAAGATTCAGAAAATACGCTCTCAACAGACTTGCAAGAAAATGCAATGAATCTAATCAATTGACCATACTAACAGATTAAATATAGTTATGATAGCCTTAATTTTTCTTCCTTTCATTTTATTTTGAACTTCAACTATAGATACCTAGAATATTTATATAATGCATATACATGTGTACATTAAAAAAAAAAACTTATACGGGAGTTCGGGGGGAGCACCCCAACCCCATTTTTTTTAGCTTAAAAGTATTTTTATTTTTTATTTTTTTGAAAAGTTGAGGGGACAATTGTGGGACAAAATGAATAAAGTATGAAATATGTAAGGTAAAAGAATTGTTTTAAAGAGTTGAGGATGCAATTAAGGGGCAAAAATGAATAAAGTAAGAAATATATAAGGCAAAAGAATTATTTTGAAAAGTTGGATGGGGCAATTAATGGGCAAGAATGACTAATGTGTGAAATATATAAGGTAAAAGAGTGATTTTGAAAAGTTGAGGGGGGGCAATTATGGGGCAAAAATGATTAATGTGTGAAATTTATAGGTAAAATAGTGATTTTAAAAAGTTGAGGGGGGCAACTGCCCCCTCTTGCCCCAACGTGCATCCACCCCAGTACATGTGTCCACGGGCACCGTCTTCATCATAAATGCATATTCATGTGTACATTAAAAAAAAAAGAAACACAAATTTACATGTATAATTTTACCAAAAAGAAGAAAATTCAAAAAAATTAAATATTGCCATGATGTTATTAATTTTTCTTTCCTTTTATTTTGAAATTCAAGCATAAATTTTTTAGCTTGTTATCTTTGCTCAGTATCATCATAAATGTATATACATGTATACATGAAGAAAAAAAAAATAGATTTACATGTATTATTTCACAAAATAACAAATAAAAACCGACTTGTTAGATCCTTGCACTTTCGCTTGAAGATTGCCACAATTAACCGGAAACATAGAAACAAACCATTGTTCAATGTACAAAGAGAAAACAAATTTGTTGCTCTCTCTCTCTCTCTCTCTCTCTCTCTCTCTCTCTCTCTGTGTGTGTACACACAGTCCACACGCACAGATACTCATACACACAGAAACCAGGGATGGATGTAGGAAATTGGAGGTGTGGAGGCTTAAGTGTAAAATGACACATTGTTGCTACAAATATACAATAAAATGACACATTGTTACTACGAATTGAGACCAAGAAGTTGAATGTTACATACTTGGGAGGGGGGCTTAAGTGTAAAATAGAGAATTTTTTATTTTAGAAGGGGGGCTTAAGTGTAAAAATATACTTTTTTATGGTATATATGGTATTTTTCAAAAATCAAGGAGGGCTTGAGTCCCCCCTTGCCCCCATATATGTCCATCCCTGATAGAAATACACACACACATACATATAAACGCATGCACACAGACACATAAACACACGTACACATGCAGACACAAATACACACATGCATACACATCTCTTTCGAAGTTTTTGAACCCAAAAATAGTGTACATGTGATTGCTGCAACGATGGAGAGAGTGAGGAAGGAGAGGGAGACTTAGGTGGCTAAGAAGAGAGAGAGAGCCAAAATTATCTCCCCATATTAAAAGAAAAATTTTTAATTCCAAATCAAATAAAGAAAATATGGAGAGAGAGAGAGAGAGAGAGAGAGAGAAGAATTAGGGATGGGAGAGAGATTGATGGGAAGTTAAAAAAAATCAAAATAGGAAATATAATATATATATCACATACTGTTCAGGGATATATATTTAGATTAGAGAAATTAATAAGATCTACCGAAGTGTGTGTGTTTATATATAACTTTCCAAAATATCCACTCCAAAATTTGCATGGAATATGGATGAGTTTAAATATGATGGGTTATTTAAATTTTAAAATGGTAAATTTTATAAATGCTTAGTATTAATTATAGATTTTACCAAATCAAGAATCAGTAATCCCATGGATTAGGTTTAACACAATTTTTGTGGAACAAACCATCCAACGGATTAAAATATCCACTTTTGGCTCAACAGTTGAGATTGAAAGTTAGATTAAAATGGTGGGACCCACAACTCTAACTTATTATATAGATGTTACTATTTTCACCTGGACAATGACAGTAACATTACTAGGGCAGCATTTTTAAAGACGGTAACATTACCTAGACAGTACTTAAAGATAGTAACACGTTTTTAAAATGGCTATAACTTTGCGATTTTGTGGTCGTTTTGGATGATTTTTTTAATTATTATTTTTTATTTGGGCTATTTTTACGAGATCTACACAATGTAAATTTCGATTTTACAAACAAAAAAAAAAAATTGGACATTCGTTTTTTATCTTCAAATTTTCAAAAAAAAAAAAATTTTGAAGAATTTTATGGGCGTTATGCATATTGTTTTGTAGATCACAGTTATATAAAATTTATCAAAAACTGATTTGTATTTTGAAAGTTATGGCATTTGGAATATTGAACAAGCTAAGAAAAACTATTTTTTTGGAAAGGCTAGCCATATTGCTAGAGCAAAAACCTTTAATGCCAGAGCAAAAAGTGTCGCTAAAAGTTTTAGCGACACTTTTTTTGGTCAATAAAACTTTTCGCAACACTTTTTGCTCTGGCATTAAAGGTTTCTGCTCTGGCAATATATAGGGGCAGCCTTTTGAGAAACATGCTGATTTGTTGGAGAAGACTCACATAAATAACATTTGATGATTATTTTGGTCCAAAGAAAAACTGAATGATCGTTGACAAAAAAAAAAAAAGAAAAAAAGAAGAAGCACAGGGAATGATCCCCTAATATTAGCCATTGTAGGGACTTAGGAAATCAATTACGGTCCGTTTGGTTCATGGATTCGTAGGGTGGATTTTGATTCCACCCTAAGATTACTAGTAATCTTAAAATTTATCCTTATTTGGTTCATGGATTGTTCATTGAATTGTGGGTCCCACTGGATTTAGAATCCACCCAAAGGTGGAAAATATGATGGATTCTAAATTCTAGCTTGGAGGTGGTATTCTCAAAGATTACTGGGTTTTGATTTTCTAATTTTAAACTACCTAAATTAGCCCTTATATTTGTGGAAGGTATAAGTTAGGTTATTAAACTATTTTAACTTGGGGGTATAAATCTACTGTTTTCTTCATTTTGCTGACAGTTTTTTATTATTATTGCCAATGATTGACTATTTCTTCATTAAATGAATTGGTTGCAATTTGGCTTCATATAGGTGATTAAATAGACTTTGAAATCTGTTGTGAATTAAATCTTTGAAAGTTTCCTATAAAATACATGGAATCCACTAGAATCAAGAGTCGGGATTGTTGGATGTGAAACTTGGTGTGGAATTTGATGTGGGTGTAGCATTACATTATTTTTTTACCCCTCTTTTTACTGTTTTTAGTATTCAAATAATACAATACCGATGCATTGAAAGGAGAAATTATTCGGCGCGATAGTCACACCAAGTCATGACAAGTTATAATTGTCAATTGCCAAATTTTGTCATTACCCCATTAAAAATATGGGCATGTGTATGGGCTAAATTAAAGGGACATGTAACATTAATTAGCACACTAACTTGGTGTTACAGTGTCATGGAATAACTACTTAATTAAAGAGTAATGTTATACTATCCAAAATTTCTATCTAAAAGTTTTTTACAAATGATGTTGCAGTAGTGGGGCCAGGTAAACAAACTACAATTAAAATTCAATTGGTCTCACTTAGGAGTGGATACGAACAGAGCCGCTCAACAAGGACTCAAAGCTCAACTCAATAAAAGCTAGGCTAGGCTCGGCTCGCTCGCTTGAGCTCGTGAACACGTTCGATTAAGGCTCACTAGCAAGCTCGTTAATAGATTTGATAAAGAGTTTGTATAGTAACTTTTATATATAGATATATATATTTATTATAAAACTATATAATTTTAGAGAAAATATGACAAACCCCGTAAATAGGCTTGATAAATGACTAATTTATATCTAAACTATATAATTTTAAACAGCGCGCGAAAAAGCTCGTCAAAAAGCTCGCGATCACTTGAAAGCTCGGCTAATTTGAGCTCGTGAGCAAGCTCGGCTCGTGTCCACCCCTAGTCTCGCTGCATTAGACTTAGCCCATTTACCACATTATTTGAGAAGCACTTTTGAGATAGTAAATTTGGGAAGTGGTCAAAAGGATGGGTGAAAATAGAGTGCATTCGTCTGTTAAAAGTGGAGAGTTTTTGGGTGAGTCAAAGAGTATATTGCTATTATAGCAACTTGCTGTGTTGGCATTAATTTATGGGTAAATTATATGAACACCCCCTCAACTATGACTCATTTTCACTAACACCCCCTGCACTATAAAAGTGAACAAACTGACCCCTTCATGTATATGAGGGACCTAACTAACTGACAAAGTTGACAGAAAACTTAAAATTACACTACTGCCTATCTTTATGAAACTACACCCTAAACATTGAACAATGTTTGCATATACCTCCTAGTCTCATACACCAACTGAGCATATTGGAAGGTCTGTTGAGAGGCTATGTTTGCAGAAGAGATGAAGTGGGGTGATTAAGATGTTTGTAGAAGACATGAAGTGAGGTGATTACAGTGCCCTGATATTGATTGTGCAAGCAAATGATTCTTGAAGCAAGTGTGAAAGGAAGTATCGATCATCACATTAAAGGATACAAAAAAGGGTTTGTTCTATTTCAATTTCAGATTCTTCCCATTAATGGGTGTATCTATAATCTATCTCATTTTTACTTCCTCTCTCAAGAACTTTAAAGACCCATTTATCTCTTTCACATAGGGCTAGAATTTTGGGAAAATTAATGGAGAGAACAAGCTCTCTCTATCTCTCAAATCAAACACTCTCTTAATTCCAATTTGTTTTTAATTTGGACCTTGAGGGTAGTGGGTTGGCCGGATATGGTGGAAATGCTGATTTGTGGTGGGTTGATGGTTGGAATGGTTGGGGATGGGGGTTGTAGATGGTGGTGGGGTGTGGATTTGGGGGTGGTAGTAGAGTGTCAATTTTGGGGTGACGTAGTGGTGGGGTGTTGATTTGGGGTGATAGGGGGTGGTTTATTTGGGTGGTTGGGCTGTGAGTGGTGGTGGTATGGTGGTTTTCAATGGAGGATAAGGGTGGTTATTGGCTGGTGGGGCTGGTGGGGGTAAGAGAGAGAGAGAGAGAGAGGGGGGGGGGGGGGGGGGGGGGGGGGGGGAATTGGCATTTTGACAATTTTAAGCTATCATGTGTGATGCTTTTATGTTAGATTTTAAATGGTAATATAATGGAGGGGGTGTAAGTGTCAAACATGTATACATGAGGGGTCAGTTTGTTCACTTTTATAGTTCAGAGGGTGTTAGTGAAAATGAGTCATAGTTGAGGGGTGTTCATAAAATTTACCCTTAATTTATTGGATGCCGGATGAATCTATGTTGTATTTTAATCCTCTATAACTGAATATAATGTGCACTCGCACACACACCACACTCTTCTATCTTGTCCATCACAAGAGGTCCTTACTGGGGATGTAATTATTTACAGAATGAAGGGCAAAAGTGTTCAAATGTTTTGGGGACGTACTGAATATACATCTGTCCCACTCCACTCCCACTCTAATATTCCGTTTTCTCTCTCTCTAAGAAATTGTCGTTTTTTTAGAGTTAAATCCTACTCTTGATAAATATTGTGGTGATGGGATAAGTTTAGATAATGTTTGGGGATAATGATATGTTCGGTGGAAGTTGTTGGGGATAAACTCAACTACGTCTAGTTGTGACCAATATACCGTTTCATTCATTTCCAGTGAGAGAGAGAAAGAGAAAATACGATCACAGAGAGACGATCGCGATCGCCGTCGGCGATGATCGCCGGCCAACACCACCATCATCATCGATCACAACCACCACCATTGTCGTCGTCGCCACCACCACCACCACCACCATCGTCGATGTCATTTCTAGTGAGAGAGAGAGAAAGAAAAAATACGATCAGAGAGAGACGATCACCATCGCCATCGACGATGATCACCGGCCAGCCCCACCATCGTCGTCGATCACTACCACCACCATCGCCGTCGTCGCCACCACCACCACCACCACTATCGCCGATGATCGTTATCGCCGTCACCATCACGACCATCACAGCGAGATCTAAGATCTAGATCTAAATTCGACCTCCGCGATGCCTTCTTCTTCTGCACTTCTCTCTCTCTCTTAGTTTTTTTTTAAGACCAGCCTTGAGAAATTTTAACACAAAAAAGTCTGATAAATTTCAAAGAAATAATTTGAGAAATTTGTCAACTTTTTTTTACAGAGGTAATGGAAATGCTGTGATGTTGCCCCCAATCTGGATGTTTGTTGCTTGGTTGTAAAGAGATTAATCAGGTGAGGTCGTGGTTCTTCTTCTTCTGCACTCCCCCCTCTCTCTCTCTCTCTCTCTCTCTCTCTCTCTCACAGTTTTTTTTTATCAAGACCAGACTTGAGAAATTTAGTACAAAAAATTTGATAAATTTCTCAAAAAAAAGTTTGAGAAATGTCTCAAAACTTTTTTGAGAAATTTATCAAACTTTTGTGATATAGGTGATGGAGATGTTGTGGTATTGCTCCCAATCTGGATGTTTGTAGCTTGGTCGTAAAATTAATCAAGTAAGGTCGTGGTGGAGGTCGTCAGAGGCGAGATGCGTTTGTGGTGGTAATCGTAGGAGGTCAAGAGGGGTTGTGATTGTGGTCATTGGAGAGATCAAACAAAGTAGTGTTTGTGGTCGCCGGAGGTCAGGCGAGGTCTTGATGGTGGTCACTGGAAGTCCGGCGAGGTCATCGGAGTTCATGGTAGTGTCGCGGCTATTGTGTAGCAATTTTAGCAAAATGGTGAGGTTAGTTTAGTCAATTGAAGGGAGAGAGGACTTGTAACTAAACTTTTTGCATGTTGAACCTAATACTAAAACATTACCCTAAAATAGATTTATCACCAATTGCCCCTTTTTTCTCTCTATATATACTAGGTATTGCTCGTGACTAAAGCTACTATCAAACAATACAAACCGTAGATGCGTTCAACCATTAGTCAATTGAGTAATGCTAGGTACACCTAAACGAGACACCTGCTGATGTGAATTTCCAAAACTATTCATCAGTTACCAAAACAAAGTTCCAATTAATTTCAAAACTGCCACGACACATCAGCAGGTGGATGGTTTAGGTGTCCCGTTTAGGTGTACCTAGCATTACTCTTAGTCAATTACATGTGCATGCAACACTTCAAATTGCCCCTTGCCTAAAGGCACTATCAAACAATTATAACTATACTTACGGCCAACAACTCACCTAAAAAAATAGAAAACGGGAGTCATGCTAGTTTTTAACATAGACTATTAGTATCCACTTGTGCACTAACAGACATATTCTCATTATATTTAGCCAAAAAAAAAAAGAGAAGACATTCTCATTATCAAGAACCTCTAAATTTAAGCAATCGTGTAAAAAAAAAACACATCCATGTAATATTGCAATAAAATCAATTCTAATATATCCCTATGTAAAAAAAATTACCAATGCGTTACACCTTCCAAACATTAAAATTACATTGATCTGTACTCTTCTTTCACAACCAAACTGAACATAAAAGTTCAAAGTTAGTTCAATTACATGGAGATTCATTAACAGCTCATTTCCAACTTCATTACCTGCTACGCCAAAATGAAACCAAAAGATAATCTAAAGTGCCAGAGTTCTAGAATCTAAATTCAAAATGCTTCAGTTAAATGGAGCTGGTTAAAATGAAGTATTGAATTATCACTGTAAAATGCATACACACATGCATATAAGACGAGTATAGGTGCGTTTACCTTGCGGAATAACTTGTCGGATCGTTGGAACGGCGTTGTTACGAACCCTCGAATCGAACCACGAACTAGCTGCCTCCGTGCACTCTCTTGTGTCTCGTACAGTCGTAGAGATGCTTCTTGAGCGATCTCCGATGATACCACGCTCTAGATCCCGAGCCCTTGTGGTGATGGGCTAGAGAGAAAAACCGTGAATGAGAGAGAGATAGGGAGGTTGTGTGTGTGTGTGTGTGTGTGTGTGTGTGTGTGTGAGAGAGAGAGAGAGAGAGAGAGAGAGAGAGAGAGAGAGAGGCTGCTTAGATGTTTATGTCTCCTTAGGTTTTTAATGTGTAATACACACACATATATGTAAGCACAATGAAAACCTAGCAGGCTTGGGACTCCAAAGCCCGTTACTTGGTGTCCAAGCCAAGCCTCTTTGGACCCAGTTCAATAAAATGTGGATGCCCGTAAGCTGTCTGCGTATCCCTTTTTTCTCACACAGTTCCTTGAACTGATCAGATAAGTACTCGCGTCCTCTGTCTGTCCGAAAAGTCTTTAGGGACTTTTCTTGCTGATTCTCAATCTATGCTACGAAGCATTTGAAACAATCTAGAGCTTTATAGCGGTGAGAAATCAGATAGACATAGCCATATCGCGTGTAGTCATTGATAAAAGTAAGGAAATAAGAGGCGCCATGATGTGCCTTCACATTCATTGGTCCACATATGTCTGAGTGTAATTAGTTCTAATGCATGGGTAGCTCTTTTAGCCTTACCAAAAGGCTTACGGCATGCTTTACCTGCTAGGCAAGACTAACACGTAGGTAGGTTAACCTTAGCGAGTGGGCCTAGAAGGCCTTCTCGAGCTAATCTAGTCATCCTGTCACGTCCTATGTGTCCAAGTCTAGCATGCCATGTTACAGAGTCAATGTTTCTATTTGAATCAGCAACTAAAGAAGTAGAGGAAATGGAATCAAACAGATTAATTTTAAATAGATTATTCCATAAAAAAAATCATGTCCATAAGTAACACCATCCAAAACAATATCCAACTTATCATGTCCAAACTGAAAAATAAAACCTAAATCAAGAAGTGCTAAGACCGAGAGTAGATTATATTGGATTCCGGGTACGTAGAGCACATCATGAAGAAGTAATGTGTGCCCTGTGCGCAAATGAAGTTGGTATGAACCTACTCCCGCTGCTTCTTCACAAGTGTCGTTCCCCATGTATACCCTACTGGTGCCACTTGGAATCTTATGATAATCTACGAACCCCCCTCGATCTCTGGTCACATGCCTTGTTGCTCCTGTATCTGCAATCCAATCATGGAGCGAATGAGCGATTAGGACATGAGAACTCACAAAAGAATAGAGAGAGTTGGGTGGGAAAGTTACCTTCTTTGGCTCAGTGCATTCACAAGCGAAGTGTCCCAATCTTCTACAGTTGAAGCATTTTGATTTGGAAGCATTTTTCTTGCCAGCGCGCTTACCCTGTGCTTCTTTGGTTTATCAGCCTTTGGAGCTAACTTATTAGCCCCAACCTTTCTCTGAGCCCTTTTACCCTTGGCATTGCGCTTGGACCCACTAGCCCCGCGCTCACCTCCACCTATGGAAGTTCTCGCCATGAGTGTAGTAATGTGATTCACCTCTTGGCGCTCCGCCTCCAGCTCCACATGTTTAGATATATCAGCAAAGTTCTTGATATTTTCATTGTGTGTCAAAATTTGCTTCATATGGACCCAAGTTTCAGGCAGTGACCAAATCACTACTTGAATCTGTTGTTCATCAGTGAGGATGTTCCCAGCAGCACTAAGATCTCGAATCATACCAGACATCGTCCTAAGATGTTCAGTCATCAATTGCTTGGGATCTTTCCGATACACCTCGAACTTCAACACCAGGCTCCTAAACCTAGTGGTTGACGTCCCACCGAAAGCAAATTTTAGCTGGTCCCATAATTCCTTGGCACTGGAGTATTGGAAATACTCAGCAAGAAGGTCATCATTCATGCTGCTTAACAATATATTGCGCGTGCGATGATCCTTCTTGATCCATTCATTATAGGTTTCAAGGTCTCGGCGATATTGGGCCATGGGCCCATTTTCTGACAATTCAGGTTGGACCATTGACTGGGTTAGATGGGGAAGCAACTCTTCCTCATTCAACAGGAGGGTTACTTTACGTTGCCATGCGTCATAGTTTTTCCCATTAAACTTGTTATCTTTGTTCAAATCAGCGACAATTTGCTTTGAAGCCATTTCTACATTCAAAAAAAAATTTGCACACGGGTTTTTGACGTTATTAATTGCACATTTTATTAAAATTTTGTTTTAAAAATCCAATTATAAACAATATTTCCCATTTTTACAATTTTAAGACCAAAAAAACTTGCTATTGCTTATTAATCAAATCCTAAATTTTGTAAATCAAAGAAAAACTTTTATAATTGATTTTACAAACAAGCATCAATTAGATGGTTCTTTAACCTATCTAAGATCATCCACAATATATATAAGTGCGCCATACAACAAAAATGCGCAAGGACCCCACATGGGTCCAAATTGACAATGTAGAGCTCATGCTAAGATAATTCAAGTTTATGATGTATAAACAAATAAAACCATCCCTTTACAAAATAGGCTTTTCCAATACAAAACTCTCGTCTCACATTACATTTATAGTCCAATAAAAATAGGGATGCTTTGTTTATAAACATATACAAGATCAACCTTAAACATACATCGTGAGGACACAAGCTCTATAAATTGTCAATTATTGTCTATTCATTTAAGCACTCATGCGGTCTTATTTTAAAATGAACGGACTCATCCATCACTCCACTTAAGGAGGAGGAATTAGAGGTCATAGGGTCAATCAATCACAAACAGCAATAATTAAATGTGACCAATAATGCAATGAGCCTCTAAACGTTGCAATAAGAATAAATATGCAGCCCTGGATAGCTCCCATTAGCCAAGGAAGAACCATGAAAAAAATCCTTCATTTTTCATCAATTATACAAATAATTTTGGGTTTTAAACCTATTTAAAACCAATTCTTTTAAGGACCTTTAAATTGTTAAAAAAAATTTAAAGTCCACCTGGAAATTTTAAATATCTGAAAAACTTATTTTTCATTATTAACAAAGATTTCCAGAATTTTATGGGAGCTTAAGATCCAATTATAATCAATTTATCAAATAAAATTGATTTAGCTACAACTATTTAACAATAATATGTTAAATTCCTAAAAAAAAAAAAAAAAAAAAGTAGCATTTTAAGGATTGAATCTTCCCAGCAGTCTCACATGGCCCAAAACAGAGTCCCAACCGTATAATATCAATTTCAATAATAATAAACATTTTATGATATTTTAAGCAATTAAAATAATGGCAAAAAAACATGATTTAATGCTTCAAAAATATCATAAATATAGGAGATAGGCATGCAACAGTCCCACAACACCCCAGTAGTGTTAAAAACACCACATATTAATTCCAAGAATTAATAATATGCAATGGGTATTTTAAGCAATTTAAAACGCGTACATAAACGCACTTTTATGCTCTAAAATACCAAAAAGCAATGAAGTAATTTCACAAGAAATTATTCTGGGTCTCACTCTGTGCCCACAAGTTAAGAAAAATATATATATATATATATATATTTTTCTACAATTTTCCAGAATTTTATAGCAATTAAAAACACTTTAAAATATTTAAAAACATGTTTTTAATTGACAGAATCAGTTTTAAATACAAAATAAATAAAACCTTTTCTGGAATATTTTTTAAAAAAATATATTAAAATAGTAGAGGGGGAATGGGACCCACACTCACCGGAAAGGGCGTCCGCCGGTCACCGGAGCCGCCACACGCGCCTGACGCGCCGGCGGTGCGCGTGGGGTGGCCCAAAGGAGTCATCTTCTTCAAAAAAAACTTAAAACGCAGCTTTTTGCTGCGCGACCCCTCCACTTTGCACACTCATATCTCCCTCGTTTGTGATCCGTTTTCTGAAAATTTTATATGGTTGGAAAGATCTCACAGAGTACTTGAAGATTGAACCAAAAAAATAGACCGATTGCACGTCTGAATCGTCCAGAAAAAAGGTTCAAAGTTCAGAAAAAAAAAAATTCGATTTTGTGTGTTGCAGAAATTAGGGTTTGTATTTTCTCAACCTACGGAGATAATGGGGCCATGAGACTTCATAGGTAGACTCTATAGACATGTAAGAACATATCCCTTCCAAAAATTTCGAAAAATAATTGGGTTTAATCAAAGACCCACTTTGAAATTTGGTTTTGGTGAATTTTTAAACAAAACCAAGCTTCAACAATGACAGATCTGATTTGGGCTCAAGTTTGGGCGAACAAACGTCCTAAAAGCTCTGATACCAATGTAAAATGCATACACACATACATATAAGACGAGTATAGGTGAGCTTACCTAGCGGAATAACTCGTCAGATTGTTGGAACGGCGTTGTTACGAACCCTCGAATCGAACCACGAACTAGCTGCCTCTGTGCACTCTCTTGTGTCTCGTACAGTCGCAGAGATGCTTCTTGAGCGATCTCCGATGATACCACGCTCTAGATCCCGAGCCCTTGTGGTGATGGGCTAGAGAGAGAAACCGTGAATAAGAGAGAGATAGAGGCTGCTGAGATGCTTATGTCTCCTTAGGTTTTTAATGTGTAATACACACACATATATATAAGCACAATGAAAACCTAACAGGCGTGGGACTCCAAAGTCCGTTACTTGGTGTCCAAGCCAAGCCTCTTTGGACCCAGTCCAATATAATGTGGGTGCCCGTATGGCCCGACCACAATAATTTGTTACAATCATATATTATCTATTGTACAATCGTAGGAGCACGTACGTCTAAAGGCACTACCGAAAATGTGTATTTGACCAATAATTAACTCCATGTCCCTTGTTCAACACTACAATGTACTAAACATTAAAGTAGATCAAAATTCCATTCAGTTGCTGGGTAAACTTAGGAAAATACATTGTGATAAAGAACTAAAATGTTTTTTTTTTTTTTCCGGAAAATGGTAAATAAAACAACTAAAATTTTAAACTAATAGTATAAGGGAACCAGGAGTCAAAGAACCCTTTTCTCTTTAATCTCTCAGCAATAGAGAAGTACAGAAAATTAGAAATAGTGAGGCAATTGATGCAGCTCGTTCCCATCTCCATTGTCCTCTGCCAGAAAAGAAAAGAAGAGAAAAAGAGAGTGTTAGGGTGCGTTTGATAAAACTGGAAATTAAGTGCTAAAAATTAAGTGCTAAATTTTAACTACTGAAAATTTTAAGTGATTGAATTTGTAATACTGAAAACAGTGCTTCTACTACTGAAATAGACTGCATTCAGTGATTATTTTTAGTAAAAAATTTTCACTTAAAGTTTTCAGTGATTTGTTGGCTGCTTTTTCAATTAGGTGGTATGTTATCAAACGCACTGAAAAGGAATAAGTGCTGAACCTTTTCATTTTCAGCACTTAATTGGGTTATCAAACATACCCTTAGTCTTTTCTAAAGCCAATAAAGGTCAGTATTTTCTACAGCCAATAAAAACCCATGTGCATATATTCCTCCCTTATACTCTTAGTTACAAGTTACAATCCAGCACAATGAGGATTTTATGCATCATTATGGACGTACTATAACAAAAGTAGCATAGCAGATTAAATTAAACAATTAACAGATCGAAAAGCCAAAACTACTGTATGAAAAACTCTGGAAAAACAAAAGTTTAGTTTAGTAGAGTTCGTCATCCAAAAAAAAGGAGAGAGAAATCAAGGTAGAAATATGTAAAGAAACACATTGTCATTTTCTCCACAGCATGTACACCATTAGGCAAGAGATTCTGTATGAGACACCAGAAAATAGCAAAAGAGATGTGAAAAAACAGGCTACTGTCCAATACCCCAATTAACTGGAGGCCAAATAAAGACCAGAGAGATATGTACTCTCACAAAAGGATTTTAACCCATATTAGGATAGAGGCCCGTGCAATGCACGGGTCCATCAAAATTAGAAAATAAATTAGATGTATTTATTATTGATGCATTTATAGTTTTGTCGCTTGAAAAATATTAAATCAAACAATACTAAATCCTAAAAAAAATAAAATCAAACTTTAAATCCTAAACGTATTAAATATGTACTACTAACAAAATAA
This sequence comes from Hydrangea macrophylla, assembly GCA_033977485.1. Classification (NCBI taxonomy): domain Eukaryota; kingdom Viridiplantae; phylum Streptophyta; class Magnoliopsida; order Cornales; family Hydrangeaceae; genus Hydrangea; species Hydrangea macrophylla. The sequence continues at coordinate 91,554,879 of CM066995.1, forward strand.
AGTTGTAAACATACAAATTTCAATAATCCTGGATGGAAGCAAGTATATTTTCTTTTCTTTATTTTTTTTTCATTTCCAAGTATTTCTTTAGTGCTTTCACTTCTATTTGTTTTAGCATTTCTCTCCTTTCATTTATTTGTTTTTTTAACCACAATTTATTGTATGAACTATGTATAAAATAATGCAACTACGTATAAACTTTATACAATAAAATTGAGAGTATTGTTGTTTAAAAGTAATAACTTATTTTTAATATCAAAACACGTGATATTTTGAAAAACCTTATCATCTTGTCTTTTGTCTTTTTTGTTTAATTACATATAAACTTCATACAATAAACTTGAAAGTGTTATTTAAAAGTAATAACTTAGTTTTACCATTATAACACATGATATTTTGAAAAAACTAATCATATTTTCTTTTTTTTTTAATGGGAATGATATGAAATTGCATGAAATTATAAATTTCAAAAACAAATTAATTAAATTTATTAAAACTATTATTATTATATATTTATTATGAGTATGTAAGTAATTGTAAATTATAATTTGTCTTTTAAGTTTGCAAAGTATTTCATATATATTTATTATGCGTATGATAGAAGTGATGTGTGTGTGTGTGTGAATTAAATTTATAGGAATGCGTATGTAATAAAATATGATTGTAGATGTATATATTAGTAATTGTAAATTACAATTTGTCTTTTCACTTTGCAAAGTATTTCTTATATATGTATTATTATTATTATTATTATTATTATTATTATTATTATTATTATGTTGAATTAAATTTATTATATCTATTATTATTAAATATTTATGAGGAGTATGAAATAATATGAAATTAAATTTAAAAAGAAAACGAATGCATGTGTGAGTGAATTAAATTTATAGGTATGTGTGTATGATAAAATATGATTTTAGATGTATTAGTAATTGTAAATTACAATTTGTCTTTTAATTTTGCCAAGTATTTCTTATATATGTATTATGATTATTATTATATATTTATTATGAGTATGAAAAGATATAAAATTGTGTGAAATAATAATTTTATAAAAAAAAATGAATTAAATTTATTAAGTGTAAATTATATGTGTGAAAAGCCTTGGTGGGAAAAGCCAAAATAAAAAAACGAAAACCAAAGCACAAAATTGATTTGCCAAACAAGGCACCGAAATTGTTGACTTTTGATCCCATATATGTGTGTCAAGCATTGTTTAGGAAAAACAAAAACAAAAAAACAAGAACAAAGCACAAAATCGGTTTGCCAAACAAGGTAGCCGAAATTGTTGGCTTTTGATCCATGGTTTTAGTGTCTTGTTTAGGAAAAAGTGGAAACAAACAAGACAAATAAAGCCACAACTGATTTGCCAAACAAACCCTATTAGTTTTTGAGTGTCTTGTTTGGGTTTAAAAAAAAAAGCACAAACACAAATACAACCAAATTTCGATTTGCCAAACAAGGCATAACATCTCAATGTATTAGTAATGACAAAATTACATATAAGGAGCAAACAATTTAAAAAATTTCAAATTAGGACAAAATTGAAATTGAAACACCACTAAAGCTCTTTTATATTATAGTGTAGATTAAGAATCATTATAACCCAGAAATTGGTTTTGGCCACCCAATAATCTTGGGGAGAGAGAAAGAGAAGAATTTTTAAAAACCAAACACTACTTTGAGAGAGAAAGAGAGAGAGTCCAACTATTCCACACAAACAAAAAAGAGATCCTGGCGTACACTAACCACTTAGAATAATATCTCCCAGTAAAACCCCCAATGTTAAGACCCAAAAAATAAAATAATGGAAAGTGCTAGAAATAATATAACATTTTAATGGGTAAAGTTTGGGACACACTCATTTACACAATTTTTGGGCATTCACATAACTTTTACGTTGTGTCCCAAAAATTGTGTGAATGGATGTCCCAAGTATTACCCCATTTTAAAAACAAAAATGCTACACCCACATCTAAATCTATACCCAACAATCCTGGTCTTAGATTCCACTGGACTCTATGTGAGTCTCACATGGGCGGCACACGGGTCCCAACCAAATCAAGGGTAAGAATGTATTGGGTCTGAATTTCGAAATAAAATAATGGAAAGTGCTAGAAATAATATACTCCCTCCGTCCCATTTTGAGAGTCCATCTTTGGGAACTCAACTTATTAAGGGGACAAAAAGAATCTACACCTACTTTCCACAATTGCCCCTAATCATTACAACAACTTTTTTAGTTTTGTCTTGGTGTAGATTTCAAAAGAATCTACACCTACTTTCCACAATTGCCCCTAATCATTACAACAACTTTTTTAGTTTTGTCTTGGTGTAGATTTCAAGGAGGGATAATTTTGGAAAGTAAGTAAAAATTGTACATCAATTTCAGGAAAGTGGACACTATTTTGGGACATCCCAAAATGGAATAATGGACTCTCAAAATGGGACGGAGGGAGTAACATTTTAATGGGTAAAGCTTGGGTCCCACCCATTCACACAAAAAGTTGTGTGAATGGGTGTGTCCCAAGTATTACCCCATTTTAAGAACAAAAATACTACACTCATATCTAAATCCACACCCAACAATCCTAGTCTTAAATTTCATTGGACTCTATGTGGATTCCACATGGATATATAACACATGGATCCCAACCAAATCAAGGGTCAGATGCTTTGGGTATGGATTTTGACGGGTGTAGCATTGGCTCGAGAGAGTGAGATTGAGGGCCAGTCACTTAGAGCTCTTGGCTCAAAAACAAAGACAGTGATTGGTTGGTGTGCGCATCCTACTTTATGTCTAACTCCTATTATTCCTATCAACACTACTATAAAAAATTTAAAATTGAAAATATGAAAATAGCAAAATGTTTTGATATCCCAATAGCAAAAAGAAATCTCCGAAAAGAAAAGGGGGACAGGAACAAATATGAAAATGTGGAAGACAAAGAAGAAAAGATAAATCGTTAGACAAAAGAAATTTTTTTTTGAAAATATGGCCTTTTTTTGGCGTTTTTAAAAAAAAAATGGGAGACAGAAGTAATTTTTTAAATGAGGCAATTTTTTTTGCCTTTTTTGTACTCTAAACACACACAAAAGGGGTTTTTTTTTTTGTGGGAACCATATGAAGAATAGGTACATGAAGAATTGAACCTATTATTCTGGACCAATAACTACTATCACTCGAGTTGATATGTGTGCCAAACAAAATTGTAAATGTCTTTGTAAAGTATGAGGCAATTACAAAGAGCATTCAAAAACAATTGTAAAGTATGAGGCAACTACAAATTAAAATAAAACTATAAAAGAATTAGGGTCTTAAAGAGAAGAAAAAGAAAAAAAGAAGAGGCGTGAAAGAGGATTCAATTCTTTAGAAGAAGAAAAAGGTTTTAAAATGTATAAATCGGGATAGAATCATACCAAAAATTGGTTACGCAGAGAAACAAAAAAGAGCATAGATCCCACTTGCAAGTGAGCACTAAGGCAACCATTGTGAGTCCCGAAGATCAAGCATTTCCAAATACAATGAATTTTATAGAGAAATGATTACGAGAGATTAAAATCATAAGCGAACCTGCTAGTGACGATTCAATAAGTCTGGCTTAAACGATCGATCGAAAACCACAGCAACAATCTGCAAAGTACAAATGAAACCCATTAGTCAAAACCCTGCTAGGTAGACTACACTGTATTAGTGTGTGTATGTGCAGATCTGCAGAAACAGAGAGAATGTGTGGGTGTGTAAGTGTGAGTGTAACGTCCCAAAAATCAAGCTACATGGGCGAGGTCTACGAGCCAAACCATATAAAGGAAAGCAAGAAATAGTCCTACATAGACCAATTCACAAGGCGGAAGCATAGGGGAATTCTACGTGGATTCTAAAGAAAAGTCAATAAGTCAAGGGTTTACCCACGAGGACCAAACGGGTCAAATAGGATCAACCAACATAGTCTGGTTTTGAAAGGAGTTTGTAAAGAAGTATAACGAAACTCCAAAGGTTTAAAAGTAACATGTAATGAAGTTTGCTTTGAAAGTTTATCACTAAAGCGGTTTTTGAAGGAATACGACCAAACAGTCCTTAGGAAGTTGAAAGTAGTAATTTTTCCCATAATAGGGTAACCATGGGCTAAGAATTGTTAACAAGTATTAAAAACATAATTTAACAAGGATTCTAGAGGATCTAACTGTTTAGATTGAGAGTAAGAGGGGGATAACTAAGATCTCCAATATAATACGAGATCAACTAAGTCCAAAAGAACGATTTTAAAAGTAAGGGCTAAACATGTGCCTAATTACAACTTCTATGAAAAATAATCATGATAAATCCTTGCAATTCAAAACTATAATTAAGAGAAATGAATTACAACTTGAGCAATGCTCCTACCATGAGTCGTGTCAAAGAAACATTTTCTTTCAAAACATAAGACTTCCTCGTAAGGAACCTTCCAATGGGACGCCACGCGTCGAATACTTTTGGGCCTTGCCCTAATTAATAATTCCTGGAAAAAAAAGGATTTTATAGATTCATTAAGCACGATGGCTCAATAGAAAACATTGTAGAAATGTACTACTGCTTCTAAAATCATGCTATGACATGTGGTGCAATGTTTTGCCGCCGTGGCGATGCAACTAGCCGGATGGCCAGACTGTGAGACATTCCCAACTCAATATCCCAATCACGCACTCTCACATCGGATAATGAGCCACTCAAACGTGAGTGTAGCATACAAGATCTCCGGTAGCTAGCCGAATATGATCTTGCGTTTTCGAATATTTTATGGATCATAAACAACCTTCCTCACTTCACACCCGCTTCCGAAATTTCATCAAATTACAACCCCAAATGGGGATTCCAAAGAAATTCCCCAATCGTGAGAATTTTAACAATTTCACATACCCCAAGCCAATGCCATGAATGCTTTGCCGACTTGGCAACTATGATATGCTACTAGATGCGGTTATGCTTTAACAATGTCATTTCTAAGAATACAATGACAAGAAGCAAACATGCTAGTTCATATAAAATGTAATCATCACATTAGGCAAATTAAGAGATTTCTAACATCAATTAGTATTTGAAACCATAGAAACTCAAATAGCATTTAGGTTTAGACATGGATTCAAGTAAGCACATAAGGACAAGTAATCATTCAATTAATCACATAGGAAGATTTCCAAAACAAAATAAATGTCTATTAACACTAACTTACACATGGAAAACAATGAAGTTAGAAATAATAGTGCACTTAAACAATGAAATCTACCTCTTGAGTATTTGAGCAAATACTCTCACCAAATAAATCCAAAGGGGAAATCATTAACATAAGCATATCCTACAAAATATCAACACCTAGTTACATAAACCAAACTCAGGAATGAAAACTATGGTGTTATTAAGATAACATAAATTACCTCTTGAGTTCTAGGGCAAGAAGTACTAAATTGTAAATTCCACAAAGAAACCGAGAGCACCGGTGTGAAGGTCTAGGTGAGATGATCAAAATGGTCTCTAATAGCCTTGACCCAAACTTGAGTCCTTGGCCTCTAAATGGAGCTTGAAAGCTCTAAGCTTCCATGGAGTTGTATCTCCCAAAACTAGAGAGAGAGATGAGAGATATATAGAGTGAAAATGAAAAAGAAAAATGAGAGGGAGAGTTAAATATGGATTATATATAGGATGATGAAGGAGGGGGAAGCTTCCTAGTAAAGCTTTAGTTGTTGGGAGTGGTTAGGGAGTGGTTTGGGAGTTGACTTGAAGGTCCCACTCTTGTCTCCCTTACACATACACACAAAAATATATAACATACATATATACACATGTGCTAATTTAAATGTAGATGTGATACTACTTGGACAGAAATAAATTTACTGTCCCAAACCAAGACCCAAATTGGTCCAAAATTATCGAATTACCCTTTATAAAAATCTGGGTTTCTACAGTGAGTGTGCAAATCTGCGCAAAGAGTGTGTGTGTGTGTGTGAGAGAGATATATATATATATATATATTGCAGCGAGAGAAGTCAATGCTGGGCCGTGGCGAAGGATAGGGTTGAGAGACTTCCAACTACAATCCTCAATGTCTGCCCAAAAAAAATAGTAGCAAATGATCAAAACAATTGATCTTAAAGGGGGGGGGGGGGAGAATCATAAGAAGGGGAAAAAATCACACTCAAAACACTTGATCTGAAAGAAGATACTTACACTTCTATAAGCTTTGAACTTTGAAGACACACCTGTTCCAGCCCTCTTTGATATTGAGATAGAGAGAGGGAAAGAGTGTACAAGCTCAGTGACGGCGTCTCCATTGACGATGGGAGAGGAGGTATGTGGCAGTGTGAGGGTTTAGAGCATCTCCAGCAGACTAGTTATTTTAACTTTTAAGACAAAATAGTTAGTTAGATGTGATTTTTTTATGCTCCAGCTAGCTATTTTAACATTTATCATTTTCACTAGACAAATTTGTCTAGCCAAAAATGACTCTCTATATTCTCTCTCCAAATCTCAACATTTAAATCTTCCATTAAAGTTAAATGGCTCAAATCTCAACCGCAGAAAATATAGTAAATCAAAATGACTAGATAAAATAAAGAGCACTGCTGGAATTAAAGGTTAAATATTGAATAGCTAAAATATTTTTTGGGTAAAATAACAGGCTATATATAATTTTACTGCTGGAGATGCTCTTAGAGGGAGGGGAGATGAGGGTTTAGAGAGTGAGGGATCGGTGGGTTGAGGCAAGACAGAGGGAGAGCATAAGCTTTGTTGTGCAAAAATGCTACGGACACGTGTTGCACTGTGAATATATTAAATAATTAAGAAAACAATAAAGGGAAAGAGAAAAGAGAGCTAGAGTTTCTCATAACACAAAAACTGAATGAATGAATACAATGGAAAAGATGAGACAATACTAATAGAATATCTAGGTATACAGTATTACCCTAATATAAAGAAAAAGACTAAACTACCCTAAAGCTAATAATACTAATTCTAATACCCCTCCTCAAACTCACGATACTGCAGCTAAAAGCATAGAGAGTTTGCCAACTAAAAAGCGAAAATGCTGAATCGGATGTGACTTTGTAAACAAATTAGCAATCTGTGCAGAAGAAGAAACAAAAGGCAAAGTGATAGCACCATGCTTAAGGTGATGACGAGTAATGTGACAATCAATCTCTATATGCTTGGCCCTCTCATGGAAAACAGAATTGTGAGCAATCTAAATAGCACTCTTATTATCACAATACAAAGGTGAAGGGTGAGGAAGGGAGACACCCATATCTGTAAGTAGTCGGCGTAACCAAATAACCTCACAGGTAGTCGAAGCCATAGCATGATACTCAGCTTCTGTGAAAAACACAGCAACAACATCTTGCTTCTTGCTCTTCCAAGAAATGAGATAATCACCCAAAAATATACAAAACCCAGTAACAGACTTGCGATCTATAGGATCACCGGCCCAATCAGCATCAGAGTATGAACGCAGCTCCAAGGAAGATAATGACAAAAGTAAAAGACTTTGAAACCTTGTGCCCCTCAAGTACCTCAAAATACGATGACCAGCAGCCCAATCAACTGTAGTAGGAGAAGTAACAAACTGTCTAACAACATAAGCAATATCCGGACGAGTAATAGTAAGATAAACCAAGCTACCAACAATAGTGCGATATAAGGTAGGATCAGGCAAATGAACGCCATCAAAAGGGGAAAGATGAACATTAAGCTCCAAAGGGGTATCAACAATCTTATTATCAGTGAGGCAAGCACGCTCAAGAATGTCACATGTATACTTAGACTGAGAAAGAAGATAACCTTTTGGAGAACAGGTTACTTCAATCCCCAAAAAATAACGTAGTGGACCTAAGTCCTTCATTTCAAAACAGCGAGCTAATTCAGACTTCAACACTGCAATCCCATCAACATCATCACCAGTAATAATCATATCATCAACATACAAAGAAAGCATAATACGACCAGCAGTGGTACACCTAATAAAGAGAGCTGAATCATACTCACTCGGGGAAAACCCAAATGAGGTAATCACTGTGGAAAACTTCTCAAACCAAGCTCAAGGGGCTCGTTTAAGACCATATAAGGCTTTTTTAAGCCTGCAAACTTCACCAAGACCATGAGGAACACCCGGAGGAGGAACCATATAAACCTCCTCTTGGAGGTCTCCATTCAAGAAAGCATTTTTAACATCCATCTGAGTTATATGCCACTGACGAAATAGAAATAACTGCAATAAAAGTACGAACAATAGTCATTTTAGCAACAGGAGCAAAAGTCTCCTCGTAATCGATACCATACTGCTGGAAAAAACCCTTGGCAACCAATCTTGCTTTGTACCGCTCAACAGACCCATCTGACTTGGTTTTGATTTTATAAACCCAACGAGAACCAATAGCGCTCTTACCAGAAGGTAATGGAACCAAACTCCAAGTGTCTGTCTTATACAATGTTGAGAGTTCCTCTGCCATAGCCTGTTGCCAAAGAGGATCAAGAGCTACCTCTTTATAGGACAGAGGCTCAGAGAGATCATGAACTGAAGCTAAAAATGAAGCAAATTAAAAGAATCCGAATAACAAGAATAAACAAAATCAGGTGATTGAGTGGACTTACGAGTGCGAGCAGGATAGCGAGGAGGTTCCACAGTCTCAGTAGGTGCTTGGGTGGCCTCTGGAAGGGAGGTAGCATCAAGCAGCAAGGTACCAATATCAGCAGAAGTAGAACCATGAGGTGAGACAATATCAGTGGTGCAAGAGAACAAGAAATACTTCTATTAAATGGTAAAGCGGAAAATTTTGGCAGTTTACAACCACTACAATCAGAAATGTCATGAGTTTTTAAATCTCCTAATTTTCCTGTAGAAGCTAAATATTCTAAACGAGAGGCTGAAACATGACCAAGGCGAGAATGCCATAAATAAAAACTAGACGAAGATGAACTCAAACGAAAGGATGACAAGTCAACACTAGAAGCTGCAACCACTGGTACATTGAGCTTGTCCAAGATGTATAATCCCCCTTGCCTACGGCCTGTCCCAATCAGCGTCTGAGACTACGGATCCTGCACATGACAAAAAGTAGAAGAAAAAAAAGACTAAGTAACCTGCATCACAAAGCTAACCAACAGAAACAAGATTCATAGTAAGTTTGGGAATGTGGTAAACACTAGAGAGAGATACATGAGGTGTGACAACAGACCCAACACCTACTGATGGCATGGGAGTACCATCAGCAGTCATAACAGGCAAAGAGGAAGCAGGACATAAGGAAGCAAAAGACGACAAGTCAGGTGACATATGATTAGAAGCTCCAGAGTCTAAAACCCAAATACCTGAGGACATACCTGAAAACATACCTAGTGAAGAGGTGGCCATAACATGAGGCTGTGTGGCAAGGAACTTCTGAAATTGCTCAGCAAGGGAGGTCATGGACGGAGTGGATAGGGAAGGGGGACCGGGTCCAAATGAGTCTGATGGTGGTACAACTACTGCAGTGTTAGGCTATGGAGGCCTATATGAACGCTGCTGAGATTGGTTGTCAGATTTCCAATGAGAAGATTGAGGTTGTTGTTGTTGTGGTGGTCGACCATGTGAGGGCTGGTTGCTGCTATTGGGCTGGTTTGCACAACCCAACCTAGGACACTGAGCCTTCCAATGACCCTTCTCCTTACAGTAACTGCATACATCACTACCAACTCTCGAGTAAGGCTTATTCTGATTGTTGGACTATGGTCGAAAAGGGGCTTCTAAAACAGACGGAGTAGAGTCGGGGAGAATTCCCTTTCCAGACTGTGTCTTGAGACGTATTTCCTCGGCTACTAACTCATGGACAATAGAATCAACTGACGGAAGTGGGATACGATGGAGAATGGATCCACAAAGGTCTTCAAAATTATCACGTAGAGCCATCAAAAACTGAACCAGACGTTGTTCCTCCCTACTAGCGATATATGGTGCAAAGGCCCGCAATTCGGGCGACTACATGAGAGCTAACTGATCCCAAAGATCTGTCATTGTAGAATAGAACTCCTGAATACTCAAATTTTTTTGTTCAAGGGCACGAATATCACACTCTAACTGGTGCCTTTTCGCAAAATTGGACTGTGTAAATAATTTAGCCAAATGATCCCACACCTCCTTTGCATATTCAAACTTTACCAACTGCATACCTATCGAGGGAGCAACGGAGTTGTTGATCCAAGTAATGATTTTTGAATTATTTGTGTCCCAAATATCTAGCAATTCTGCAAATTTATTGGCATTTTCATTCGTAGGTTTACTAAAATACCCATTGATATAACCCCACATCTTCTTCCCCTTCAGAAAATTTTTCATCACATAATTCCAATATGCAAAATTCTTACCATCGAGTTTAACACTAATCGCTTGAAGTGAATCATCACGTTCAGCAGTCATTACGAAACGAAGCAATTAAATAACACAAAACAAGCGAACCCAAAATCAAAGACAGATCTAAAAACACAAAATAAACGAACCAGAATCAGTGACAGATTCAAAAACAAGCGCGAAGCAGTGCGAGATCTAAATACGAATCCGAATCAACGAGAAATTCGACAACGAACCAGAATCATCCGAATAAATCGTGGATGAGATTCGAACCTGCTCTGATACCATGTGAATATATTAAATAATCAAGAAAACAACAAAGGGAAAGAGAAAAAAGAGCTAGAGTTTCTCATAACACAAAAACTGAATGAATGAATACAATGGTAAAGAAAAGACAATACTAATAAAATATCTAGGTATACAGTATTACCCTAATATAACGAAAAAGACTAAACTACCCTAAAGCTAATAATACTAATTCTAATAAACACCTTCCATAATAAGGGTATGTTTGCAAAAAAAAAATTGTAGGGCCCACTCTATTATTGCATGTCAGTCCCTCAATGAACAAAGCACAAAATCCCTAATTCTTCTTCTTCCTCTTTCACGTTGGAATCAGACCCGGCCCTAGCAGCGCCCCACTTCACTCACCAGTACCTCTCCGACCAGTCACCGTCGAGGATGACGACGACGACCAACAATCCCGACGGCGATGGCGCTTTTGCATACTAAACTTGATAGATAAAAGCTAGAATCATTCTTGTAGACTAGATTCAGCTTTTTTGAAAGAAGGAAAAAAAAGATATAAACTAATCTCTTTTCCTAGCTTTGAAGTTAATCTGGATTAATGAGATTAAATTCTATGAAAAATCAGCTGTGTTCTTCACCTTTACCACCATTAATGGACTCTCAGTCCGAATCTGTTCATGTGCCTTGCTTCTCCAAACCCACTGATCTTCATCATCAAAATCAAGAACACATTAATCCTCTATTTTCTCTCTCTAAAAATCACTACTACCCAGCTCAGAGACCTCAAATTCAAGCAAATTTCACACACCCAAATTCATTTTCAGTCCAAGAACAGGGGATTCTGAGAGGTTTAATTGAGAATTAAGGTCCAAACATGAAACAGAGCTTCAAAATAGAGTATGAAATGGTTAGTCTCACAAGAAACTTATTTGAGCAACACCAAAATCTCCTCCATTGTATCGAAACTCGAGATGGGTAACAAGGGATTTGAAGATCAGGAAGCTCCATCAACTTCAATTAGACAATTGGATCTTGATTATCTCTTGAATTATTGAAATTCCAATATAGAATGATAAGCCGTCACCACCGAGATTGCTGGTCGCCGCTGTCATCCTCGATGTGGCTGGTTGGAGAGGTGCTGGTGAGTGAAGTGGGGAACTGCTAGGGCTGGTTCAATTCTAACGTGAAAGAGGATGAAGAAGAATTGGGGATTTTGTGTTTTGTTCATTTAGGGATTGATATGCAATAATAGAGTGGACCCCACAAATTTTTTTTGCAAACATACTCTTGTTGTAGAAGTTGTTGTGGAACACTTTGTGTGCGTATCATTTTTGTTGTTTTTGAGAGAGAGATTGATTCAGGGACTGGGAGTTAGAGAGAGATGGAATCATGGAACGTGCGTGTATATTGGGGAGTGTGTTTGAGAAAGATCATATTATTTGATTTTGAAAGAGTAATGCTAGGTATACACACTTTTCTACACACTTTTTGACACACAATTTTAAATGCATGTACCATGTGTTGTGTAAGTGGTACATAGAAGAAAAATGCACTCTTCTAGATATCTGCAAAAGATATTTATCTGCATTTATATTGTTACACATCCACTGTTATTATATGTATATGAGTAGAAGGCTTTCATGGTATTAGTACAGAGAAAGAAATTGAAGATAATAACATGACAAAGTGAGAGTTTTTCTTTTTTGCTACCTGATAAATTGAGAGCGGGGGGTCACTATTGTAGTTATTGCCTAGTGCCCCCCCCCCAAACCCCTTAAATCTAGTTTTTGAATTCGTGCAATGCACGGGAGATTTAAAATTTTTAAATTGTACATGAATTTCTTAAGATTGTGATACATTACTTAGTTGAGAATTCTTGATTCCAATTTGTGTATTTGACTACGTAATATCACCGTAGAATCAAAATTTTAAAATAAAATTTAATATATGTGGTAATGTCACACACAAAGGTGGTAGTGTCACACAAATGCAATGAAGAAATCATGAATGAAGACCAATACGCTCAAGAAACAAAAACTGAAAAACAAAAATGTACAACTTTACACAACAAATTGATTGACTATGAACCCACCAAGTTAGCTATTAGTTTGTCAAATGATTTTTTGCCTTCAAGTGCCATAGATTAGTAAACATCTTAAATACAAATCTATATACACGCATGAGGGCTTACTCGGTGACAATGTTGGCTTCTATGTGAAGAAATTGCTATCACTTCCAACACCACCTATGTGTCACATACTGATGCTAAAACCAATTAAGCTTCTCACATTTCTTTATACAAACTATACATATATAGTCCTATATATGTGTATATAATATAATATATTTTGCATCTATAAGGTAGAAGTCAAGTAGATAGAAACAAAGAATAGACCAAAAATTATCAACATCCTTATCGGAATTTCTTTATACAATTTGCACACACACACACACACACACACGCATACACACAGAGATATATATATATATATATTTATAATATAATATACATGTTTTTCATCTACATTAAACATCTATTTATACATGGGATACATTATATGTAGGTATTAAAAATAAGAAAAATAAAAACAAAAATATTTCCAAATTTCATATAGTATTTTTTTTGCTAAGCAAATTTTATGTAAGTAAATTTGTTAGTGGTTTTGTTATTTTATACAATATGTAGTTATATTATTTTAGTTTGTATCATGTATGAGTGTATTTGGGGATATAAGTGTGTATATATATTTATACAGATTAGATATTGATCAGATTTGATATGGTTTAAAAAGAGATAGGGAAAGAAGGGAAAAAAAGGAAAAAGAGAGAGAAAGTTTGTATATGTATATTTTATTAAGTCTAGTAGGAAAAATTGGGGGAAAAATATGAAAAATATGAAAAATTTTAAAAATCATAGAGCCACCACGTGGCAGACTTCTGATTCCACTTTATAATATATATTAGATTTTGGAGCCCTAAAAAAATCTCAACTGTTGGAATGTTCCACGTCGCCCATTTATGCCCCCTTTGTGCGGTTTATAAGGCTTTAGCTCCCCTCTCCTTAACACTTGGGTTTTAAGGATTTGAATGGGCTGGGCCTAGCTCCCCTCTCCTTAACACTTGGGTTTTAAGGATTTGAATGGGCTGGGCCTTACAAGTGGTATCAGATCCAGGCTGGGCTTGTCTTCCAGCGTGCCGAGTGTCCGACTACTGTGGTCCAGGTTATGCCGAGTGTCCGACACCTGTGATTTAGGGGGTGTATTGGAATGTCCCACATCGCCCATTTAAGCCCCATCTGTGCAGTTTATAAGGCTTTAGTTCCCCTCTTCTTAACACCTGGGTTTTAAGAAGTTGAATGAGTTGGGCCTTACAAGACAACTAGACAACTAGTATTATTATTTCAGGCCAAATAAGTCAACTCCACACTAATTGCCCAATCCCCTATCCCAAACATACCCTAATTTCCTTTCCCAAACACCCCCAATACCAAATGCTTGATTTTCATTGTAGAGAATTGATTATGGGAAATGTTTGGGACACAAAAGGGTCACATTTTTGTGTCCTAAAGAGATGCTCACAAAAAGATATGGCATCCAATGGGTTAAGTTAAGTGTGATGGGTCCTACTGCCACATGGGATACCACATCCATTTGTGAATATCTCTTTGTGACCCTTTTATGTCCCTAGCAATACCGGCCCATTGATTAATAATTAATTTTGATTTTGGCACCAGTAGTCGATATATATTGTTGATTTTGTAGAAGTATATAACTTTTAAATGTTCTAAATGATTCTACAAAGATCTCTTTGTTAGGAGGTGGAAAACTTCTAGAATTTTTTTGAGAAATTTTCTCTCATTAGAAGGTTGGCACTTGTAAAAATCCTGACCATTGATTTCACCAACTTAATTCTATAAATATACAGGCATGACCTTCATTTGTCCCATTTCTAAAGAGCGGTCGAGTAGTCGAGTCAACTCAGTCATGACCAAGTTAACTTGAAGTTCAGAGACACAATAAGGTTCAGGGTTTCAGTGGTCCCTCCATGGAGGTAACGAAATAAAACAATCAGCACGCAACCGATCCAAGTAACCTACAAATGGATTCCATAGTCCAAATGTCAAGCAGCCTATTCAGACACAATCCCAAACAAAAGCTCAAAAACCCAAACAATGTAATAGTAGTAGTAGTAGTAGTAGTACCTCCATTAACATGACCTGCAAAGTGGTGGCAGAGGAAGACGATCACCCCACAACCAAACAATGTAATGCAGGAATAAAATCCAAAGCTCCACAAAGCAATAACTCTATCGAGGCAGACTCCTAGAGAGAGGATCAAAAATATAATTCGATTTGTGGCCCTGAAGATCTGAACGATACACAACAGGTAGCCAGAGAAACCATAACCAGAAAAGACCATATAATCTTCTCCATGTACCACATACTGGCAACCATGAGTATCAACACAACCAAAGTTCACAGCGTCCTTACAACTGCCCTAAATTTCCCTACAATAACCATTCCTTCTAATCTTGTGATAATGAAAACCATTGCTAATCCACCCCTATGAATAAGCTCACTCCGTAAACGATGTAATGCTACACATAAATAGATCGCTCCTTGTTAAACTCCATCGAACTAAGGGTACCCAAAAGCCCAGCATAAAACAAATAGAAAATGATTGACCAAAACATCACTAGGGCTTCTTCACCTGCTAGCCTAGGCTCTTTTGCTTCTCAAGAGGAGGCATGTCAATCAGCCTATCGACCATCTTGTTACAGTTAGCATAAAGAGAGAGAGAGTGAGTGAACTGATAGAGTAGTGTTTTAGGACTGATAATCTAGGGTTTAGCTAGAAAAGTGATAGATAGAGAGCAGGCATTTTAGAGAGAGAGAGAGAGAGAGAGAGAGAGAGAGAAAAAGATCATATATATATATAGAGAGAGAACAACATTGTATATATATTATATATATTATGTTGTAGATCAGTCTATGCTGATTGGGACACATAAAATATGACTAGTGTAACAACCTACATTTCATGTAAATTTAAATTGCATTTTCATAATTATTTGTATTTGCATTTGACATATTTAAATTCAATTTGAAATTCCAGGATTAATCTGTATTGTTAATCTTATTTTTATTTACAATTCTCATATGTTAAATCTGATTTATTGTTTTATTTCATAATTAAAATTCTTTTGGGGACACATTGTAATTTTTATAAAGTTAGTAATACCTGTGTGGATTTCAAAATCTATATTTCAAAACGGTGAAAATATTTTCTTTTGACTAAATCAGTATTTTTATAAAACCAGATAATCATTTCTTAAGTTAAAATGAATTTTCTGTATTTTTGTAGTGGACACCGCACTACGAAAATACCAGTTTATGTTTAAAACTGTCCACTTCCACAGATTTTGGAAGTGATGTAAAGTGGAAGTGACTATACATTACTTTCCAATTATGGCAAACTAATCATTTGTTAAAGCCTTGTTTGGTTGTGCTCCTATTTTATGTATTAGTTTATGCCATAAGCTTGTTTTCCCAAACACTTTCTTGTTGCCCCCTACTAGTCTAAGCTTGCCTCTTCAGATTTTCTGGGAGTGTATATACGTATATGCATTATATGCATGGGCTGTGTATAACTTTATATATGTATTTAACTAATTAAAATCCAATTTGTTGAGTATGTTAGAATTTGCTTGGAGCCCAAGCTCATCCTTTGGCTTCTCTATTTATACACTACACACACACACACACAATTTCAGCAGAATGAAATACAGAGAGAAAAGAGAGAGAGTTTGGACCTCCATAGCTTAAAGCTTCAAAGTAGTTCTTATATTGCAAATTCTTTCTCAACATATTCTCATCTCTTCATCTTTGTCAAACAGTGAGTATTATTAACTCACTCCTAATGTAATTCACCCTTCAATTACTGTTTTGAGTAGTTAATTTGTGATCACTATTTTTGAATTTCGTTTGAAGTTTCATAGCTTGAAAATCAACAATTTTCAAAGTTAAGCAAAAATCCGCATTTAGAATGAAATATGATAGATTGCATATCATATATGCCATCTTTGAAATATTAGAACCCAATTTGTCCATATGAGTAAGTATGCAGGAAATTAAGTTTTGTCCTCTTTTAATCTTTCATAAAATTCAAGAGTTATAGATTGATTCATATAAAATTGATTATAGATTCTTAATCCTTGTTGAAAAACAAAGAAATCCATATATTACATGCCCTATTTACTTCCAGAACTGAAAATGGGTCAAAATGGACCCTTGAAACTAAAACAGGGGAATTCTGGGGAAGAAGACGAACCCTCTGCTTCATCTCGCGGGCGCGATCGCGCGAGCGACCTCTCGAGCGAGCAACCGCACGCGCGAGCCTCGTGTTTTCTGGCCGTTGGAAAGGTTTTTGATAAGAAAAATGAAAATTTGGCAGATCGCGCGAGCGGACCGCGCGAGCGATCCGCGTACGCGATCTTTGTGTCCCTAGGAAGACAGAAGAGTTTATATAAGTAAAAAGGAAAACGGGCATATCGCGCGAGCAGCCCGCGCGAGCGACCCCTCGCTCGAGCGGCCTGCGCGCGCGACTTCTGGCAGTTTCTAGTTCTTGCTTGTTTTGTGTTAAGGAACTGTTTGGGTGATATTTTATAACTGTTAAAGCTCTGTTTGGGAATTTATTAAATCAGAATCTTAATTTGTTATGTTTGAACGATTAAAACGATGAATTGTGACTTATCAATTCCCGTACGTACGTTCTTCCTTTAATTCAGTGATTTACTTTATGTTTAAGTTCATATCATTCATATGGGGTCAGTGGTACATGCATGTGGGTGTCGGTCAGTGTGGAAAAGAGTATGAGATTGAGATTGTGTTGTGGACACTCCCTGGTTATTGTGTACCAAAGTGTGACGTGTTGAGATTGCGATAAGAGTATCTTTGTAATGCGATGGTGGCAAAATTGGACACTTCCTGACGCCCATAGTAGCGTTAAAGTGTGTGACGCCGAACTTGGACATTCCCTGGCACCCATGGTAGTGCTAAAGTGTGGCCTACGGACACTCCCTGATACCCGAGTCTGGATACTGCGTGAGGGTTCCTCCAGTATTTGCATGGCGGTTTAGGTATTCAAAGTGTGAGGCATTGGACTCCCTGGTACCTCGGACCAAAGTGTGAGGCAAACTGAACATTCCCTGGCACCCCTGTGCTAAAGTGTGGCTATCGGAGTATTTCAAAGATACTGGAGTGAGATAGTGGGTTGTTGTGTTTGTCAAGAGAAAAGAGTCGGTAAGATGAGTGTGGTGCATTGTCTCATACACGATCATATGTTTTTATGAATGAATGACTTTTAATACTTTTCCCGTTGTTTTATAATTGAATTCTTTCTATGGTAAAACCGTTGATTTTACAAAACTTAAAAAGAGAAAATTGGTAAATGGGTATGTTTTACATTTAAAGTTATGTTTTAATACTCACCAGCTTCTCGAAGCTGACGACATTGATGCGTCCTGGACATTCGTGTTCAGGCTTTTCAGGTTACGACTATGCTGAGCCTTATGACTATGCTAATTGAGAACGGCTACTTCTGGAAGAGAAACTGTTATTGTCATTGCATATTTTAAGTTATATGTTTTAAGTTGTGAACTAGTTTGTAATAAGGATGACTGTAAAAGACATTAAGTTATTATTTTATTTCAAGGCGGTCTGTGCCTTTAGATGACCCGTGCTGTAATATTTATTAAGTTAAAAAATTTTATAAACCTTGATTGCTCTGCTCTGGTTATTATGTTTTGTTGTTCGACGTTTGGGACGGAATCGATCCTTCAAACTGTCGCGACCTACGGGTCCATAAAGGAAATTAAACGCTTTCCATATTTATGCTACGTCGGGGCGTGACAGGATTTAGTGGTATCAGAGCCAAGTTATCTCAGAATAAGTTTAGCCAGGTTAGGGTTTACTAGTATAGACCCGATTCCACATTCTATTAAGTATTACACACCCGATGATACGACAAGGAGGATAGACTCAGTTACCCAAACGCCTAAGATTATCTTTGTCCTGACTTAAGTAGTACCTTCTTATCAGGTATGGACCCAGCTCATCCACTATATGTATCAGACGGATTTGGGGGACACTTTGTGACACCTGGGGCAGTGGTCCCAGCCTTCTTCGACTTGTATCATGCGGCCGTTGAGCAGTTGGCCACAGCGACCGTAGTATCTGATTTATGGCACCAGGTTCACGTGGTAGGCTTAGTTGACTTGACTCGTATCTGCCTAGAGCTTCGTTACTTTGCAGAGGCTCAGTGCCTGGTTTTGGTTGAGATTTTGAGGTTGGTCGATAGCGATGCTTTCTACCTCCCCCTCGAGATCCAGATTGTGCATGCCCATCTGGCTCATCTAGAGATGTCTTCGCCAGTGGTTTCCATTTCCGAGGACGATGCTGAGTTTGTTCATTTGGTCCCAGTAGGTGGGGAGGTTGTAAAGGATGGCATAGGTCTAGGTGACTTAGACACTGACCTAGAGGCTGAGCTAGCACTCGAGCTAGCCTTACCTGAGGAGATGGTAGTTGAGGTAGATGCCCTTGTGCCTGCTTCATCGTCGACCTCTCACGGCTATGTCGGGGTTGGTCCGTTCTTTGTGCAGCGATTTAGCCCCGTCGACTTGCTAGATCTCCTGATAGCTACTTATGGAGACGATTGACTTTCTAGATATGACCTTGTACATATTAACTACTTTTGACTATTAGCTCTATCTCTTTTTGCAAACTGTAATTACATGCATTAGAGTGTAGGGCAATGACCCCATTTTTGTAACATTAACTCTTGCATGCGTCCTAACCCACATAGATAGGGTAAGCATTGATCTGATCATACACACTTTTTGTATCAACTTGACAAGAAGTTATATATATGAAATATACTCTTTTGAATGTTGTCGTCATTTGAATTGCTTCATAGTACTGTTGCATGCATGTTTCTCATTCTACTATCACTATCATGCATAGAATGGCTGGAGGACTAAGGAGGAACAGGAATATGATCGAGGGAGCACCCGAGGCTACCGATCCTACGGGGATGTTCGAAGCGTTTGTCAGACGTTTGGAAAGAATCAGTAATACGAATGACAACTGACGAGACTGCCAGACTGGAGATAAACTGCTGGAGAGATTCCGTGCGCTAAGGCCCGAGCAGTTTGCGGGTACCGCGGAACCTTGGGAAGCTGAACAATGGTTAAGGCAAATGGACCGTATGTTCGAGGCTGTCCAGTGCAACGAGATGGATAAGAGTAGGGATGGCAATGGGGTGGGTTTTCCGGGTTCCCCGCCCCTAATAGGTAGGGTATGGGGGGGCTTAATAGGGTTAGGGACGGGTATGGGGGAGATTTTCAAAACCCGGGTCGGGGTCGGGGTAGGGTCAAAAAACCCGCCCCCGCCCCGAATATACTTGTATTTATATTTTTACCCCTCAATAGTTATGTGTATTACCATTTAAAAAAAAAAACTGCACTATTAGGGAACTAATTGGGTAAGTTAAAAAAAAATTGCACTATTAGAGAAAAAAAATGCATTAAAAAAATTGCTTTTTCAATTTGTGTACCAAAAAAAAAAAAAATCGGGGCGGGGGCGGGGGCGGGGAAAGCACTATGCGGGGCGGGGCGGGGGCGGGGGGAGGGTTTACTGAAGCGGGGCGGGGGCGGGGTATGGGGGCCCCGTCCCATACCCGCCCCGTTACCATCCCTAGATAAGAGGAGACTGGCTACCTTTCAGTTGACCGATGATGCCGCAGATTGGTGGGACTCGGTGATAGCCACTATTGGAAACACAGCTGCTACGGGAATGACGTGGACTGCGGTCAAGGGGAGATTTTTAGAGAAGTATTTTCCGGCTACGGAGAGGCACAGAAGAGATAATGAATTCATAGATTTGACTTAGGGAACTAAGTAGGTACAAGAGTACACTACACAGTTCAAAAGACTGTCTCGGTTCGCTCCACACCTGGTTGATACTGAAGACAAGAAGATACAGAAGTATAACCAAGGACTGGCACCGCAAATTTGCCGCCTGACTCTCGATCACCTAGATAAGTCGTTTGAGGGATTGGCTGGCTTGGCTACTGATCTAGAAGAAGATGCTCGATTGAACCGTAAGCAATTTGAATTCCGACCGCCTCAAAGGGGTAATTTTGGGAATAGACCACCTATGAACCGTACCCAAGGGCATAAGAGGAATTTTGACAGAAGCAAGAGAACTCAAGCTAGCCCCTATCCGACTCAATCTCGAGTAGGAGAAGGTAGTAATGCTGGAAAATGCTTCAACTGTGGCAACCCTAGCCATCTGGCTCGAGATTGCAAGGCACCAAGGCGTGCTGCTCAGCAAGGAATAGTTTGCTTCAACTGTGGTGAACCAGGTCACATCAGCAGGTTCTGCACTGCTCCAAAGCAGGTGACTTATGGTCAACAAGGTCAGACTCACTTGAATGATGTTATCCCAGATGCCGCTGGATATGATGGAACTGTGTACGAAGAAGGAAATTATGGAGAAGCTCAACCTGATCAGCAAGCAGTGGAAGGTACATTAACTCTGTTTAACTCTCATGTTAAAGTGTTATTTGATACGGGTGCTGCTCTTTCGGTCATATCTGTTAATACAATTCAGAGATTGGGTATCTTACCTCATCGTTTAGAGAAAGCTTTGAGGGCTACTCCATTAGGAGCTGCAGTCAGATTAGGACACATGTGCAAGGATTATCCTCTATGGCTAGGAGATCGTGAAATCCCGGCAAGGTTGATTGTCCTATCGATGAAGGAGTTCGACATACTCCTAGGAATGGATTGGCTCTCTCAGAATCAAGTGAAGTTGGATTGTGCGAGGAAGAGAATTACATTCTCTGACAACGAGAATCAACCCTTTGATTTTCAATGTAACCCTTCGGGAGATATGTTTCTCACCAGATGTTTAGCCAATATCGAAGTCGTCAGTACAGAAGCGACATCGTCGTCTATACCTGTAGTCAAGGACTTCGAAGAAGTATTTCAAGACGTTTCTGGTTTGCCGCCCGAGAGAAGTTTAGAGTTCTGTATTGAGCTTATACCGGGTACCGTACTGATCACAAAGGTTCCCTACAGAATGGCCCCCACCGAACTGTTGGAATTGAAGGAACAAGTTCAAGAGCTCGAGAACCTCAATTTTGTACGTCCTAGTACATCGCCTTGGGGAGCACCGGTGTTATTTGTGAAGAAGAAGGATGGGACACTCAGGTTGTGTATCAACTACAGAGAATTGAACCGTGTGACTATCAAGAACAAGTATCCCTTACCTCGGATCGATGATTTGTTTGATCAACTATAAGGAGCTACGACATTTTCCAAGATAGACCTATGGTCGGCATATCATCAGTTGAGGGTACGGAAGGAAGACATACCCAAGACTGCTTTCAGAACCCGATATGGTCACTATGAGTTTTTGGTGATGCCGTTTGGAATGACGAATGCCCCGACAGTGTTTATGGATCTGATGAACAGGGTGTTCAAGCCTTATTTGGATCAGTTTGTTATCGTATTTATAGATGATATTTTGATCTATTCTAAATCAGCAGAAGAACACGAACAACATCTATGGATTGCGATGCAGACACTTAAGGACCACCACTTGTATGCCAAGTTCAGTAAGTGCGAGTTCTAGTTACAAGAAGTGAAATTTTTGGGACACAAGGTGTCATCTCAAGGGATTTCTGTGGATTCATCCAAAACCAATGGTGTGTCAAACTGGGTTAGGTCGAGCAACCCTACAGAGGTTCGGAGTTTCCTTGGACTCGCAGGCTATTACAGAAGATTTGTTGAGGGATTCTCCAAGATAGCAGCACCTTTAACTGGATTGATGAAGAAGAATTTAAAGTTCGAATGGACAGAGAAGCATGAGCGCGCCTTTTTAGAGTTGAAAGAGAGACTCACTACCGCACCGGTATTAGCTATACCCAAGCCTGATGAGAAGTTCACTATCTTTAGTGATGCGTCATATCAAGGACTAGGGTGTGTACTTATGCAAGATGGTAGAGTTATCGCTTATGGATCCAGACAGCTGAAGTCGAATGAGTTGAACTATCCCATTCATGATTTAGAGTTGGCGACCGTAGCATTTGCACTCAAAATTTGGAGACACTATTTCTACGGTGAGAAGTTTGATTATTCTCTGATCACAAGAGCCTGAAATATTTGTTCACACAGAAAGAGTTGAACATGAGGCAACGCAGATGGATGGAGCTGCTCAAAGATTACGACTTCATGTTAGAATACCACCCCGGTAAAGCTAATGTGGTTGCTGATGCCTTGAGTCGGCAGACTCGTGAGACAATCGCCTCATTAATGGTTAGAGAATGGCGAGCATTGGAGACATTGGTGGAGTTCGAGGTACAGAGTGCTGAGGAAAGAGAAGGACAACTTTTCGGATGTCTTATCTTACAACCTGTCCTCATCGCCCACATTATTGGAGCTCAGAAAGAAGATAAGAAGTTTTAGACGTGGTTCGTGAAGATGTCAGAGAAAGATCCGACAGAATGGAAGGTAGGAATTGATGGAGGATATCGATGCAGAGATAGATTATGTGTGCCAAATGTTGGAGAGCTTAGAAAGGATATTCTGGAAGAAGCACATAAGTCAAGATATATAGTTCACCCAGGAGGAACGAAAATGTACAAGGATTTGAAGAGAAATTTCTGGTGGGAAGGTATGAAGAAGGACGTGGCCGAATTTGCATCCAAGTGTTTGACGTGCCAACAAGTCAAAGCTGAACATTAGAGACCCTCGGGATTGTTGCATCCACTACCTATTCCTGGTTGGAAGTGGGAGCACATTACGATGGATTTTGTAGTAGGATTGCCTCGATCACAGCAGAATCATGACGCTATTTGGGTAATCGTGGATCGATTGACGAAATCTGCTCATTTCAATGCTTATAGTATGACTTACCCGGTAGAGAAGATGAGCCGGATGTAAATACAACAAGTTGTGCGACTTCACGGTGCACCTGTGTCAATTGTGTCAGACCGTGACGCGCGTTTTACTTCTGGATTTTGGGAGAGTCTGCAAGAAGCCATGGGAACCTCGCTTAAAATGAGTATAGCTTTTCACCCTCAGACAGATGGGCAAACTGAGCGTGTGGATCAGATCATGGAGGATATGCTCAGGGCTTGTGTGATCGATTTTGAAGAATCTTGGGAGACACACTTGCCGTTGGTTGAATTTTCCTATAACAATAGTTATCACGCGAGTATCGGTATGACTCCGTTTGAAGTATTGTACGGACGATCATGTCGTTCTCCGTTGTGTTGGGCAAAGGTGGGAGATACAGAATTGTTGGGACCAGATTTGGTTAGAGAAACCAACGAAAAGATTTCCTTGGTCAATGAAAGGTTGAGAACCGCTCAGAGCCGGTATAAGAGTTATGCTGATCGACGCTGGAAAGATTTGGAATTTAGTGTGGGAGATCACGTACTTCTTAAGGTATCACCGACTCGAGGAGTAGTACGCTTCGGTCTCAAGAGAGGGAAATTAGCTCCGCGTTTCATCGGACCGTTCGAGATTTTGGAACGTGTTGGGAAAGTGGCTTATCGACTGGCACTACCGCCGAAGATGTCTGGAGTTCACAATGTATTTCACGTGAGTATGTTGAGGAAGTACATACGAGATCCCTCGCATGTGGTTAGTTATGACGATATTGAGACGAGTCATAACGTTCTTACAAGGAGAGACCCGTGAAGATTCTAGATCAGAGTATCAAGAAGTTGAGGAATAAGGATATTCCATTAGTGAAGGTTCAGTGGAATCACCATGACGAGAATGAAGCCTCGTGGGAAGTCGAAGCTGATATGAGAAAGAAGTACCCGAGTCTTGATTTCGGGGACGAAATCCTGTTTAAGGGAGGAAGGATGTAACAACCTGCATTTCATGTAAATTTAAATTGCATTTCCATAATTATTTGTATTTGCATTTGACATATTTAAATTCAATTTGAAATTCCAGGATTAATCTGTATTGTTAATCTCATTTTTATTTACAATTCTTATATGTTAAATCTGATTTCATGTTTTATTTCATAATTAAAATTCTTTTGAGGACAAATTATAATTTTTATAAAGTTAGTAATACCTGTGTGGATTTCAAAATCTGTATTTCAAAACGGTGGAAATATTTCCTTTTGACTAAATCAGTATTTTTATAAAACCAGATAATCATTTCCTAAGTTAAAATGAATTTTCTGTATTTTTGTAGTGGACACCGCACTACGAAAATACCAGTTTATGTTTAAAACTGTCCACTTCCACAGATTTTGGAAGTGATGTAAAGTGGAAGTGACTATACAATATTTTTCAATTATGGCAAACTAATCATTTGTTAAAGCCTTGTTTGGTTGTGCTCCTATTTTATGTATTAGTTTATGCCATAAGCTTGTTTTCCCAAACACTTTCTTGTTGCCCCCTACTAGTCTAAGCTCGCCTCTTCAGATTTTCTGGGAGTGCATATACGTATATGCATTATATGCATGGGCTGTGTATAACTTTATATATGCATTTAACTAATTAAAATCCAATTTGTTGAGTATGTTAGAATTTGCTTGGAGCCCAAGCTCATCCTTTGGCTTCTCTATTTATACACTACACACACACACCCAATTTTAGCAAAATGAAATTCAGAGAGAAAAGAGAGAGAGTTTGGACCTCCATAGCTTAAAGCTTCAAAGGAGTTCTTATATTGCGAATTCTTTCTCAACATATTCTCATCTCTTCATCTTTGTCAAACAGTGAGTATTATTAACTCACTCCCAAAGTAATTCACCCTTCAATTACTGTTTTGAGTAGTTAATTTGTGATCACTATTTTTGAATTTTCGTTTAAAGTTTCATAGCTTGAAAATCAAAATATTTCAAAGTTAACCAAAATCCGTTTTTAGAATGAAATATGATAGATTGCATATCATATATGCCATGTTTGAAATATTAGAAACCAATTTGTTCATATGAGTAAGTATGTAGGAAATTAAGTTTTGTCCTCTTTTAATCTTTCATAAAATTCAAGAGTTATAGATTGATTCATATAAAATTGATTGTAGATTCTTAATCCTTATTGAAAAACAAAGAAATCCATATATTACATGCCCTATTTACTTCCAGAACTGAAAATGGGTAAAAATGGACCCTTAAAATTGAAACAGGGGAATTCTGGGGAAGAAGACGAACCCTCTGCTTCATCTCGCACGTGCGATCGCGCGATCTACCCGCGTGCGCGAGCCTCGTGTTTTCTGGCCGTTGGAAAGGTTTTTGATAAAAAAAAAAAATGAAAATTTGGCAGATCGCGAGAGCGGACCGCGCGAGCGATCCGCGCATGCGATCTTTGTGTCCCTAGGCAGACAGAAGAGTTTATATAAGTAAAAAGGAAAACGGGCATATCGCGCAAGCGGCCCGCCCGAGCGACCCCTCGCGCGAGTGGCCCGCGCGCGCAACTTCTGGCAGTTTCTAGTTCTTGCTTGTTTTGTGTTAAGGAACTGTTTGGGTGATATTTTATGAACTGCTAAAGCTCTGTTTGGGAATTTATTAAATTGGAATCTTAATTTGTTGTGTTTGATCGATTAAAACGATGAATTGTGACTTATCAATCCTCGTACGTTCGTTGTTCCTTTAATTCAGTGATTTACTTTATGTTTAAGTTCATATCATTCATGTGGGGTCAGTGGTACATGCATGTGGGTGTCGGTCAGTGTGGAAAAGAGTAATGGTCAGTGTGGAAAAGAGTATAAGATTGAGATTGTGTTGTGGACACTCCCTGGTTATTGTGTACCAAAGTGTGACGTGTTGAGATTGCGGTGAGAGTATCTTTGTAATGCGATGGTGGCGAAATTGGACACTCCCTGACACCCATGGTAGCGTTAAAGTGTGTGACACCGAACTTGGACATTCCTTGGCACCCATGGTAGTGCTAAAGTGTGGCCTACGGACACTCCCTGATACCCGAGTCTGGATACTGCGTGAGGGTTCCTCCGGTATTTGCATGGCGGTTTAGGTATTCAAAGTGTGAGGCATTGGACACTCCCTTGTACCCTGGACCAAAGTGTGAGGCAAATTGGACATTCCCTGGCACCCCTGTGCTAAAGTGTGGCTATCGGAGTATTTCAAAGATACTGGAGTGAGATAGTGGGTTGTTGTGTTTGTCGAGAGAAAAGAGTCGGTAAGATGAGTGTGGTGCATTGTCTCATACACGATCATATGTTTTTATGAATGAATGACTTTTAATACTTTCCCCGTCGTTTTATAATTGAATTCTTTCTATGGTAAAACCGTTAATTTTACAAAACTTAAAAAGAGAAAATTGGTAAATGGGTATGTTTTACATTTAAAGTTATGTTTTAATACTCACCAGCTTCTCAAAGCTGACGACGTTGAAGCGTCCTGGACATTCGTGTTCAGGCTTTTCAGGTTACGACTATGCTGAGCCTTATGACTATGCTAATTGAGAACGGCTGCTTCTGGAAGAGAAACTGTTATTGTCATTGCATATTTTAAGTTATGAACTGGTTTGTAATAAGGATGACTGTAATAGACATTAAGTTATTGTTTTGTTTCAAGGCGGTCTGTGCCTTTAGATGACCCGTGCTGTAATATTTATTAAGTTAAAAAATTTTATAAGCCTTGATTGCTCTGCTCTGATTATTATGTTTTGTTGTTCGACGTTTGGGACGGAATTGATCCTTCAAACTGTCGCGAACTACGGGTCCATAAAGGAAATTAAACGCTTTCCATATTTATGCTACGTCGGGGGGTGACAACTAGTACATGAGATTGATGATTAGGATTGACCAACTTGGTGTGGTTGGTTTATTTTTATAAATGGGCAAATTACACTGGCCTCCCTTGAGGTATATGACAATTACAGAGACCTCCCCTCTAGTTCGGAAAATAACATTCACTCCCCTCTACCTACTTTTTGAGTGTACGATTACTAATTTAGCCCTTACCTCATTATATATATAGATATATATATATATGTGTGTGTGTGTGTGTATTTGTGTAAGTGTGTGTGTGCGCGAGCATTAGATAAAATTATATATACATTAGCAAATTTTACAGATTTAGATTTTTAGTATTTAATCATAACTTTATAAAAATTTGCAGCTCGAAAAACAAAATTTATAAATATTTCAAATTTAGGTTTTATAATCTTTAGCTTAACTTACAATAGTTTACAGATTTAGTTTTTTAATATTAAGCCATGAACTTTTTTGTCCAAGTAGTAGGTGAAATATATTAGAACATTTATTTGGAGTAATACTATGCTTTCCAAATTTTCATCACAAATGATGTTGAAGTGGGACCACAGTTGAACCACTTTAACATCACAACCAATCAAAATCAACTGGGTCCACTGTCACATGTGTTGGGAGATACTTTTGGGAAAGAAATTTGGGAAGCATAGCATTACTCTTTTATTTATAAATATCAATAATAATTTAAAAACATACAAAAAATTATCAACAAAATTATCTACTACCACTTTAAAATGAAAAGAACAATAACAATAATGAAAAGAAAAAAAAAACATCAACAAAATTTTAAAAAAATAAATAAATAGTTATTGCATTTTTGTCTGCTTTATTTTTAAAAAAGCATGCTCACTGGAGTCGCACACACACACATATATATATATATACACACACTAGGGCAATGCCCGTGCAAGGCGTGTACTAGTTAAGTTTCATTGGAGCAGCTCATTCAGAATGTTGGAAGCAAAAGCAGACAAAAATACAATATAGCTAATCATTTTTTAAAAAAAAAAAATTTGTTGATGTTTTTTTTTCATTATTGTTATTTTTCCTTTTATTTTTAAGTGGTAGTAGATAATTTTGTTGATAATTTTTATGTTTTTTAAATTCACTGTTGATATTTTTTTAAAAAAAAAAGAGTAAATTATACAAACCTCCCCTGAGGTTTGCCTTATTTGGACCTATTTATATATGTTTTGTGTATATTTTGTGTAGATGATATAAATTAATGCTTAAAAAATTAACCCAAAAACATAGGAGAGAGGAGGGATTTTATAATTAGCACAAAAATATAAGAGAAAGGGGGCTTTAGTATGACAATTTTATAATATT
This sequence comes from Hydrangea macrophylla, assembly GCA_033977485.1. Lineage (NCBI taxonomy): Eukaryota > Viridiplantae > Streptophyta > Magnoliopsida > Cornales > Hydrangeaceae > Hydrangea > Hydrangea macrophylla. The sequence continues at coordinate 91,583,635 of CM066995.1, forward strand.
AGGGGGGCTAATTGTAATTTTCAGGGGAGGCTAATGTAAAAAAATTAATGGACCATTAGGGGAGGGGGTGTTTTGTTACCTAATTATTTTGAAACAAGAGGGGAGGTCCGTGTAATTAAGGCAAACCTCAGGGGAGGTTTGTGTAATTTACCCTAAAAAAAATTTAGTAAAAGCTTGATTTGGTATATACTGAAATTTTGTTGACGATTTTTAAATTTTTTTTCATAATTGTTAATATTCTTTTTCATTTTTAAAAGGTTGTGGATAATTTTTTTTTGATAATTTGTCTAAGGGTATAACAGTCATTTTTTAAATAGAAGGGAGGTGAGTGTAATTTTTAAAAACACAGGGAAGGTTGCTGTAATTGTATGATACCTCAAGGAAGGTCAGTGTAATTTGCCCTTTATAAGTTTGCTGACTTAACTCTCTCACCTGACCACACTCTTCCCCAAATATATTCAGCCGACTTTAAAAAGCAAACCAAACATCACTCCGAACATCAAGCTACCCTCCGTTTTGAATTTCAAAATCAATAATGCTAGGTATACACATTTTTTGACATACTATGCTTTAAATACATGTACTTTGTACTGTTTGAAATTTTCACACTTTTCTGTATACCACTTACACAACACAGGGTACATACATGTAAAGTTGTGTCCCATTCATGTCCCATCCAGTAATTGTGTTGATAGAATAGGGCAAAATGGGGATGAAAATGGACACGTGTTAAAAAATTGTTAATAGGTGAGCAAAGAAGGGTGAGCAAAAATACACTCTATCTAAAATGTCTCCATTGTAAGTGTCTAGCAATTATTTTTTTTAATTAACATTTTTTTACTTGACCTTCCTCAAACTTGATTCCTTTATTGGAATATAATGTGTCACACCCCAACCAACCATGCACGGATTAGGACCGTATAACAAAGGCACCCAAGACTAATCTATTATATCTATATAAAACTCAAAGCCAAAAGGCTTCTCACAGCCCTCCACGTGGATCCTACTTGGCTATCTCCAAATTCAATCTTCCAATCCACGTGGCTTTAGTGTCTTCACAAACAAACAAACGCATCCAAATTCAATCTTCCAATCCACGTGGCTTTAGTGTCTTCACAAACAAACAAACGCTTCATAGCCTAATGTCTTCTCGCCTTCTCAGCCTCTCTCAAGTGCGTTTCCACTTCGTCTTCTCCTCTCCTCAAAATAGACATTCATTGATCGCCACCAGACTTGAAGACGTCGCATCGCTACTCAATTGGTAAGATTCTCTCCCTTTTCTCCTTCTTCCATCTCTAGATCAATTTAGCTATTTGGATATTTCTCCTTCTCCCTCTAAACCCCACAGTATGGCCAATGATTGAAGGTTTGTTACCAGAGTCTTCTGTCATGGATCTCGAGCCTTGGGTCACGGACAGTGTCAGATCCGGACCATTCGATTGAACACAGAGTGTGCTTAAAAATGGTACTATTTTTTTTCCCTTAGTCTGATTTTCCTTTGCATTCTCAGTTTTATTTTCCAAATCTGTCAATAGCACAAAGTGTCCTGAAAATGGCACTGCGTACAACCTGATTTTTGGGATTAGAGAGATTATTTTTTTGGGGTTTGGTAATTGGCACTATTTAGAAGAGTAAAGTGATTTGGAAACCCTTTATAGCCTCTTTAGATCTGTAGGTGGTTGTGCTTTTTAATATTCACAACGCATTGTAGTTGTTTGTTATAAGGTCTTCATGTGAGAGGTGGTTGGACACCCTAAACAGCATTTGCTTTGCCCTCAATTCCATTTGTAAATTGTTGGGATGATGTTCAGTTTATTTCTCACCCATTTTTTTTTAATTTTATTTTTACTTTGTAGTTTACACCAGTCTATGTAATACCAGATCACCTTTGATATAAATGAAGAGACTCAATGGAAACCTCCAAAGATCCCCCAAAATCCATTGAACTTTGTGGACGACGACTCCTCTCGGCCTGCAGAGACAAAGTGTTGGTTGAATCCGATGAGGTCGATGGGGAGATTCCTCTGCATGTTCCCTGATTAAGATGACAGCAGGTATAATTTTAGATAACTGCGTATATATATACCACATATATTTGTATATATGATAAGATAAAAAAACAAATCTTTCGTACCATTTGGGTTAACAAATATCTCTTATGTTTTTTAGGCACCAGGGGGAGGACAGAGTTTGATAACATTGGAGTGAGGCAGCTTAGGATATTGTGAAAGGTTAAAGAAGCGTGGAGTCAACATCCAATTCAACGTTCTTTTCCTCTCATGTATAGGTAATACGAATTTGTATATGATTTACTGGGGTGCATTTTTATTTTTTTGGTCAGAGAAGAAGGATATGATGGGTTGATTATGGTGTTCAATTTGCGTAGAAAATTAGTTCGTAGAAAATGGTAAACCCTTGATTTGATATTCTACAAGGCAACACTTATATGCTTTAATTGTTTGCTTGGATCGATTTGTTGACTACAATAGTTATTGTTTGCACACCATATGGATGCGTTAGGAAATGGATTTCTTTCAATGAGTTAAGATAATTTGATTACATTGTTAATCTTTGAGCGACTTCTTCATGCGTTAGGAAATGGAATTTTGTTTTATTTTTTCCAGAGTAGTTGCATAGAATTGATTATATTGTACAACCCGTGATAGCATATTGATGATATTTTCGTAAATGTTTCTTGACTGTTCCAAGGTCTTTTATGGACCTTCTAAAAACTTAAGCTTTAGGCCTGTTTGATTCATAGATTTTGGGAAGGACAGGGGAAGGAACAGCAAGGAAAACACCTTTCATTGTTTGGTTACCAAGGAAACTAGGAGAGGGAAAAAAAAGTTGATAAACATTTGAATTTTTTTTTTTTTTCAATCATTCTGCCTTCGTAGATTTTAACTATTTTTTAGAAATTATTAGTTTCTGATATATTTTAGTGTATGAGAAAAATCTATGGGAATCAATTATTCTTCTCTTTTCTTTTTCCTTCTCATTTATTTCCCTGCCGTCGCTCCAAGAATAGAATTAGTTGAGTTTACATTGGTTCTTCGATAGTCATGTGCTTGGGAGTTGGACTATAATTTTAAGGAACATTGAACTTCTTCATGCATGTTTATCAAATTATCAATAAGCATCTACATAAGCGATATATTATTTTATTGGTACAACATTGGGCATGTCCATGGAACAGATAAGGCTGCTAACATTGTCTGCAAGAGTCCCTATTGCATTAATTATTCAAGCCTTCACTACACTTGATTGCTCCCTTTCCCAATTCTTATCTTGCATTTGGTAAATTTGTATTTTTTTATTATTTTCCAATCTGTTTTTTCGCAGCTTCAGAATCACCTCATGATGAGGTGACTAGACATTGCATAGTTCTAACTAACCAGACAACATTGGGACATTACTTAATCAGGGATGAGTTTGGTGGGAGTTGGTTGCCAGATTTATCCTTTAGATATTATGCTATTCAAAGCTTATATACTTGCATAGAGTAGACTTATGCCTACTAAATTCTGCAGAACTCTGTGGTTCTTTTGCCTCTTTTCTTAAGGATCCATTTGTGGAGTATTATTGTTAAAGGAACTATGCAATGGAGTTAAAATATTGAGGCTGAGCCCAGGGACAGGCCGAAAGAGGGGCTGGACTCCCCGCAAATTTAAAAAAAAAATATATATATATATATATATAAATTAGCCAACAAAAATTTTAAAATTTTAAAATATTATGCATATTGGCCCTTTCCTTGCAAAATTTTGAAAATATTAGTTGATGATGCCAAAAATTGGTAAGAGTAAAGTAAAGCAGTTTAAGGAGAGAGAGAGAGTGAGAGACTATTTTTTGTATGTGGTTCGGCCCTGTTAATGAAGGTACCTACGTCCACGGGTGTGTCTGAGCACGTTCACTAGCAGATCACCGGCGGGCCTGGTGAGCCAACAAAGAGGGGCGGCACTACCAGTAATACCGGCCGGGAGTATGCGTATAATGGTGAATTTTGTAGAGGTGCTGTGTAGACTACAGATTATTGGCCCCCTTCAATGGGGGGTGAGAGGTCTCTTTTATAGATGTAAGAGACCTACTCATACATAGATAAGGAAGTATAATCCCATTAGGATGTGATTGACACCAATCAAGTAGGTTTCCTAATTGTATTAGGATTGATTGACATTAATTGTGGTGGTTTCCTAATTGGATTAGGAAATAGATGCACTTTCCATTAGTCTTCTAGCTTGAGTAGGAAACTGCCCATAATTTTGGGTGTATCAGCTGCCCCCCATTTCCAAGATTGGCCAGATGCTATATCGGGGCAAGTTTGGAAATCAGTTTGATGTTACTTGCCGCTGTCTGAGTGCCTGTGGAAGCTGCCTCGGAGCTTCTGAGCCTGGTGAGTCCTCGGGAACTGGCTGAGAGTTGAGTCCTTGCCTAGCTCAGGACTTTTAGGTGCTCGGGAACTGACCGGGAGTTGAGACCCGGCCTAATTCGGAGTCTTTGAATGCTCGGGAAGTGACCGAGAGTTGAGACTCGGCCTACTTCGGAGTCTTTTTTTGCTTGAGTTAGCTCCCAGGATGGTTATCTTCTGCCCGTAAACCTTCGTCAAGGCTGTGGGTAGAAAGATTTTACCATGTTGGACAAGCCGACCTAAAGCGTACTGCTCTAGGGTCCTTTTTTTATGTTAGCTCCCCAGGATGGTTGTCTTCCGCCCAGTTAGCCTTCATCAAGACTGTTGGGAGAAGAGCTTGACCATGTTGGTGGAGCCGACCTAAATCACGGTGCTTTAGGGTCCTTTTGCTCCTCTATCGTCGGCCAACCTAAGAGATTTTAGTCACCTCTATCGTCGGTCTGGACCTAAGTGGAGTTAATGTCTCTGAGTACTGTAGGTGCTCGGGTTGTCCAAGATTTTGACTTGGTTATCCGCGAGGCCTGTAAATACCCGGTGTGATTACCTGTTTAGCTCACTACGCCATCTTGCCCCCCAAGCTTTCGCTAAGACGAGGGTCTTAAAGAGGCTATGATCTGTAGGTAACCGACCTGGAACATGGTGGTTGCAGGGTCTTTTGAAGCTTGCCATCATCAGCCACCTAGGGGGTTTGCCCCCATCGTCGGCTGGACCTAAGCGAAGCCGGTGCCTCGATCGTGACCCCGAGGTCTTTGTGCCTGGGTTCGGAGCCCGAGGTCTTTTAGTGCCTGAGTTCGGAGCTCGAGGTCTTTTTGGTGCCTCGGGGTTAGGCCCGAGGTCTTTGGATGCCTCGGGGTTAGGCCCGAGGTCTTTGGATGAGCTCTCTGACAATCGGTGGAGCCTCACGTAGTGATCAGGCAAGTACCACTGTAGTCGGGCTCATCTAGACCGATGGAGACAGGAGGTCGGATCAGGATCGTAAAGCTCCAGATCTCTCTGTGCTGGAGGCAAAGCCGGAACTGCTTGATCCTGACCGATGTGAACTGGAGGTCGGGTCAGGACTGTCAAACCATGCTTGTTGTGAGCTGGAGATCCGGCCGGGGCCGCCTGACCCGGACTGCTGCGAACCGGTGGTCGGGTCGGGATTGCCGGACTCAAATCCCTGTGAACTGGAAGAACTGTAAGAACTCCCGGGCTGATCTCGCTTTCGCTTACTTCTGGAAGACTCGTTGCTTTCTTGCCCGGTGCATTTGGTCTTCAAAAACTCTTCAGTGTCGATGTATTTTCCAACCCTCTCAGAGAGCTCAACCAAAGTTTCCGGTCGATTTTTATGGAACGACGCGGCGCACTTGGTGTGTTGAACTCCCGAGCAGAAGGCTAGGATGGCAATTGTCTCGTTCAGATTGCGGATTTGAAGCTTCTGTTGGTTGAACCGGTCGGTGAACTCCTTGAGGGACTCATTACTCTATTGTCTGACTGTCAGTAGTTGCATGTCTGGCTTTGGCCGCTCATGCATACCGGCGAACTGGTTGATGAACTGCTTGCTGAGTTGTTTGAAACTGCAGACCGATCGGGGCTCCAAGGAGTAGAACCACTGCATGGCCGGGCCTTTCAAAGTGCTGGGGAAGGCTAGGCAGTGTAGCTCATCGGAGTTGGTTGCTAGGGCCATCTGAACCTTGTAGGTCTGGACGTGGTCGACCGGGCTTCCCGAGCCGTTGTATGAATCTAGCCGAGGCTGCTTGAATTTGCGCGGGATGGAGAACCTCGTGATCTGGCTGGAGAATGGTGACTCTGTCTCGGTATTGGCTTGATTCTGAGCATAGTTTTGACCAAGCTTTTTGGCCACTCCATCGATCTGCTTCTGTAAGTCCTTGATTTGGGCTTCCACTCCTTCCCGACTGGTATCTGAGGAACTGGTCGGGTTAATGGAAGAGGCTTCTCTTTCATGGCGGGGTGCTGTCCTCTGGGATCGGGCTCGGCTATGACCCCGGGTAACCGTTCGCTTAGGGACGACTCGGCTCTTGACCGAGTGACCCAAGACTGATTCCCGGGCCATAGGCTCCTGCCTTTCCCCTCGGGCAGCAGGCCCACTGCTGACGTCTTTGACATCCTCTACAAGGGACGGGTTGGCTCGGGCCCGTTGTCTGGTTAAGATCGGTTCTCGACCGTACGCAACGTTCCCGGGTCGTTTCCCGGCCATTGGAGGATTGCTTTGCTGGGCTAGCAGTGCTTCGATCTGTTGCTGGATTTGACGCTGGCCCTCCAAGAGTTGTGTGAGGGTTATGGTGATTTGCTCAGATATCAGGATTGCTGCAGTCGACGCCGGGGCCGAAGGAACATCCCGGTCGGACTGCTGCGCAATCTTCTTTCCCTTCTTTGGTGGCATATTGATCAGTCAAGAATTTGTTGATGAGAAGAATTGTCGTTTCCCACAGACGGCGCCAAACTGATGATGCCAAAAATTGGTAAGAGTAAAGTAAAGCAGTTTAAGGAGAGAGAGAGAGTGAGAGACTATTTTTTGTATGTGGTTCGGCCCTGTTAATGAAGGTACCTACGTCCACGGGTGTGTCTGAGCACGTTCACTAGCAGATCACCGGCGGGCCTGGTGAGCCAACAAAGAGGGGCGGCACTACCAGTAATACCGGCCGGGAGTATGCGTATAATGGTGAATTTTGTAGAGGTGCTGTGTAGACTACAGATTATTGGCCCCCTTCAATGGGGGGTGAGAGGTCTCTTTTATAGATGTAAGAGACCTACTCATACATAGATAAGGAAGTATAATCCCATTAGGATGTGATTGACACCAATCAAGTAGGTTTCCTAATTGTATTAGGATTGATTGACATTAATTGTGGGGGTTTCCTAATTGGATTAGGAAATAGATGCACTTTCCATTAGTCTTCTAGCTTGAGTAGGAAACTGCCCATAATTTTGGGTGTATCATTAGTTATGTGTATGTAATTGCAGAAATTTAAAATTAATTTACGTATTGGCTCCTATAAAATTTTCTTTTCTTATACATATGCAACACTAATTATAATCAAATACATGTTACACACCCTAAACTATCAGTAAAGTCATGATATCTAAAGAAAAAGAAGTTGAAGTAAATTTGTCGCATGTAATCAATCACACCTTAAATATTTGGCGAAACACCTTTTATTTTCAACTCTATGTTTAGCCCAATCCAAATTGTTTAAACATCAACACAACTTTTACTAATTCAAGTCAATGGTTACTTCTTATTATTGAATAAAAAAAATGACAAGCTAAGGCGTAATTATAAAAAGAGTCTAGAGACAGGAAGATCAAAACCACTTATATATACAATATAGGAATTGCTAGCACAAAATCTCTTTAACTCTCAAAATGGCAAAAAAAAAAAAAAAACCTCAAAGAGCAAAAAGTAATTATTTTGATATAAAAATTTTACATAAAACATGTATAAATAAACTCCAAAAAAAATTCCCTCGGGGGTGTTGCTTCTGAACTCTTGAGTAAGCCTATTTCCTGATGGACCCAAACCAATAAATTTGGCCCCCCAAATGCACATTCGTGGATCTGCCACTGGCCGAGCCTCTCAATATATCCCACCATTTTTTCATTGTGGCATGAAATATTTTTTTGGAATAAGCAAATTATTTTTTAGTTCATTCAACAATGATACAGCCCCGTGCATAGCACGGGTTATCGACTAGTTCGTATTAATAATCGAAGCAATTAAACTTAAAAGTAATCAAAACACAGTTAAAACATTATATCTATAAAAGACTAGTTATGACCCCGTGCAATGCACGGGTAAGTAAAAAATAAAATAAGATTAAAAATGATATCCGAATCACAAAAATGATTTTTTAAAGATACCAAAATGAATTTCTACTAACATGATTATACTGAACATAAATTGATTCATGATGTTAGTTAATATAATCTCAAAAAATAAGACTAAGTGGCATCCAATTGATTTCAAGAGTCTTTTAATTCTTCTGTAATCAGTTTATAATATAACGTTAGTAACTGATAAACTTGAAAAGTAGGTGGTTGTTAAGTTTCATAGAAAGTAAAACACAAAAGCTCAACAAATAAAAAAGGTGAATGAAATAGCAATACCCGATAGTAGTTAAAAAATTAAAAACTAAAGCTTAAAAAAAGAATCATAATTGGTTTGATATAAAATATTACCCGAAAAGAATTTGAATTTAAAACTGAAGAGTGGTAATTATAATGATCAATATACTCTCGCTATTAGCATAACTATATAAAGCAAAGAAAAATTATACGAAATCAACATAATATTAGGCAAGTTCCAATACAGTCCAATAGTACTGTTTCTAGCGAAAAATTAATATTACTTAAACCTAAAAAATAATATATTATATCAGAACATGTAGAAACCCAAAAAGTGGTTGTATGGCACAACAATACTGTATTCATAGAACAGGATGATCATTCACATTGCACAATTTAAAAATGATAAGTTAAAAGTGTAGGAGCATTTGCAATCTTACCAAGTGAAATCGGCAGCACCATAAAATCCAAATAAGCATATTGTTGAGAAGTTCAGATTGTAAACTATTATTTACATGCATAAACTCAAATCATAAAATAATTTAGAAAAACCTAAAAATCAAAGAGAAATAATGCAATCCTTAGGCAAACGGTATGCACCACCAAATAGAAGAAACGAAGGGGAATGAAAAGGTTTAGGCTCTATATAGTAGTTAAATACGTATATCTAAATATTGTATAGGTTATTTATTGAAAGTAATTTTCTACTTAATTTTAGTGAATATATTATGTACCTGATATAAGAAGAATATATGGACAAAGTAAGTGTATGAGTGTATGTAATTAATCATAAGGAGACATAAATCAACATTGCTAGGGCCACCTCAGAGTATTGATGCTTTTTGAGTGTGGATGTGTGTGGTCCATACATTACTTGACAGAAATTTAAGTAATTAATAATAATAGGCCAAAAGAGTGCCCTCTTTAAGTCATTGTACCATTTGACTAAATATTTTAATAAGAAAAATCATAGGTCGTTTCAACTATCTCGGTGTAAATCGTGACATAAGAAAAATGGATGTTTTTAAGGCTCAATTGATGCTCATCTCCTGCCAAAATAAAATAAAATGAGTGCTCATTTATTTTTATTTTTTTACTAATGTTATGCTTTCCAAATATGAGCTTGTAGGAGTATCATATAAGATTTTATTTTGTAACAATAAATGCGTGTGTGTGTGTGTATATATATATATATGTGTGTGTAATGCTATGCTCTCAAATTTCTATCCCAAAAGTGATTCTAAAATGATGTGGCAGTGGGGCCAGATAAATAACTTACAATCAAAATTCAACTTATCCCACCGCATTAGACCTGGCTCCACTGCCACATCATTTAGGAAGCACTTTTGAGATAGAAATTTGGAAAGCATAACATTACTCATACATATATATATATATATATATATATGTGCTTATAAAAAAAATGCGGGTAATGCTACATGTACATAAAATGTGCACATAAAGATCTGAGCCATTTATTTTGGTGGGATCCATCCCTGCACACATAGGACCCACCAAAATGAATGGCCTAGATCTTTATGTGCACACTTTATGTGCACATTTTATGTGCACGAATCATTACTCAAAAAATGTGTGTGTGTGTGTGTGTGTGTGTGTGTGTATATCTGATAAACATATATTTATTCAACAAAATGTGTAGAAATATTAAATTCCTAGAAGATGCTACGTGGCCCAGTTTAGATATTACCCGTGCCTAAAGGCACTATCGAACTATTAAGGCCAGCTAAATTCCAAGCCATTGGATCAGTCGAAATTAATTTTTAAAACCCTATCATGTATCATTTTAGTCCTTATCACATTTTTGTTGAGTGAAGAATGTACCTTTGTGATAAAAAAAAAAATTTTAATTACTAAGCAGCGTGGAAGCATTTTTGTATTTCAGATTATAATTTGGTATTCCAACTTCTATTATAATTTTGAAAAGTATTATTGCTACAGTTTTTTTTAAATGTTATACAAAGATATAGCTATTGTATTTAATTTAATATTTAGTTTGTCAATTAACACAATACTTGTCGTAGAGGTGTGCCACATGGGCACTCAGACGGTAAAAGCAAAAGCTTTTGCTTTCATATATATATATATATATATGTATATATTAGATATTAGATAACAGATATATAGGTTGCATGTATTTCAAATTCTTAGTTATGTTTGGATATGTAATTTTATATATATAATGTCATGCCAGCATACTCTTTAAAGAGTATGAGCCTGCTTGTCTGTGCTTATGCTTAAACGATCTTGATCGTGATTGATAGAACTGCTTAAAAGTAGAACTGCTTATTATGGTTTGGGTGTTTGGTTAACATGCTGTGAATTGATCAAATATAGAGATAATCTTGAAAAGCACCCCTCTACCTGCTTATTGTCAAACTGCTTTTTGGACCCAATCTGCTTATATTTTTATTGAAACAAACAAATCAATAAGCAGTTTGAGCCACCAGAACTGCTTAAAATGGTCAAATAAGCAATAACAAACAAGGTCTATGTTATATTTCAACTTTCATTTATCTTAAAAAAAATATGGATACAATAAGTTGATCACTAAACAATATAGTGGTAGTGTTACGTAGGACAATTAACTACAAATTAGTTGGGTAGAATGTAAATTCAAGTTCACACCTAGATTTGCACCCTTACATCCTGTAAATCATCTAAATTTTCACCGAAAGAAGAAGAACAAGAAGAAGTAAACTATGAAAGCAAATAAAGAGGGAATTTGGCTCCGCGTTTCATCGGACCGTTTGAGATTTTGGAAAGTGTCGAGAAAGTAGCATATCGATTGGCGCTACCACCGAAGATGTCTGGAGTTCACAATGTATTTCATGTGAGTATGCTAAGAAAGTACATACGAGACCCCTCGCACGTGGTTAGTTATGACGATATTGAGACAAGTCATAACGTTTCTTACAAGGAGAGGCCCGTGAAGATTTTAGATCAGAGCATCAAGAAGTTGAGGAACAAGGACATACCGTTGGTGAAGGTTCAATGGAATCACCATGACGAAAACGAAGCCTCATGGGAAGTTGAAGCTGAGATGAGGGAGAAGTACCCGGAGTTGTTTCAGAACTAGTTAGTCTTGATTTCGGCGACGAAATCCTGTTTAAGGGAGGAAGGGTGTAACAACCTTCATTTCATTTAATTATTTTAAATTGCCATTTTCAAATTTAACCTGTACTGTTGATTTTAATTTATAATTCTCATGTTCTAAATTTTATCTCTTGTGTTATTTCATTTTAAATTCATGTTGGGGTTAAAACTGCAATTTTATAAAATTTAGCAATACCTGTGTTGGATTTTAAAGTTGTATTTCAAAACAGTGGAAACATTTCCTTTTTGACTCAAATAGTATTTTTATAAAACCAGAAAATCATTTCCTAAGTTAAAATGAATTTTCTGTATTTTTACGACGAACACCGTGTCACGAAAATACCAGTTTATGTGCAAAACTGTCTGCGCCACACTAAACTTCCACAGATTTTGGAAGTGACATAAAGTGGACATGACATATACTTTATTTCCATTTAAGGCAAGCAATGATTGGTTAAGCTTTGTTTGGGAATTATTTTAATTTATGTGTAATTGTAGTGCCATAAGTTGTGTTTCCAAACACTTATTTAATTTCTAGACAACTTGTATGTGCCATGTTTGGCAATGTGCACTCTATATGTGTTAAGTTTGTGCCTACAGCTGGATTTGCCAAACACCTCTACTACTAATTGACCCCTAGGTACCTAAACTTGACCCTTGGCAAATCTTGGAGCTCATGTAAGCATGTTTGTGCTTATATGTATATATATATATATATTTGCTGATGTTTATTGAGTAATCAGGGGATTTGTTAAAACAATTAAGTTGATTAAGTGATCTTAAGATATACTTGGTCCCCAAGTTGTAGTATTGGATGTCTATATAACTCATACACCCTTTGCTTCAATACACACTTTCCACACTTCTATCACAGAGAGAAAAGAGAGAGCTGAGAGTTCATAGTTTCAGAAGAATTTTAGAGAGAGAAGAAGGAACTTCA